>OZ012735.1:913488093-914088093 GCA_963859935.3 Lathyrus sativus
TTTACAACAAAAGGCAGAAGATGGAGTGCAGTGTTAACGTCGGGTCAAGTATTCAGTGAAAGCATAATGAAATTGATGAAAGAGGATATTATCAGAGCCAATACACATGCAATTACAGTCTTCAACCGTCATAGGCAAACATTCAGTGTACAAGAAACAATGGATCATAATGAGGGGAGGCCCAATTTATCCTATGTCGTCAGACTAAACAAATGTTGGTGTGACTGTGGCAAGTATCAGGCCTTCTGTGTACCTTGCTCACATGTCATTGCAGCATGCGCACATGCTCATTAGGATGCTTATGGCTATCTATCTGATGTTTACAAGGCGATTAAGGTTATGAACGTATACAGCGAAGGCTTCACAGTACTACCAATGGAGGATTATTGGCCTCCATACCAAGGTGACATGGTTTGGTACAACGATGACATGAGAAGAAAGAAAAAGGGACACCCAAACAGCAAGCGTATAAGAACCGAAATGGATACGGTTGATAAAATGATAAGATTGTGTAGTATATGTCGTCAGCCCGGACACAAACGAAAAAATTGTCCCAATGTCGGAGGCACATCTGCTTCATGAGTTAGCTTATCGTTTCATTTGTTGTAACCAAATCTTTTCATATATTGATGAGTCTTTGTTACAACGGTCTTAACAACAAACAACACACAACACATACTAATTTCATAAAACATAAAACATTAACTAGGTGATTACAACATTCTTAACTGATTACAATAATCAAACTAATTTCATTTGGTCCAAACATGACTTCTCTCGTATATTTGTCGGTTTTCACACGAACCCATCCATGCAGCCCATCAAGTCTCTCGATACTACGGATTTTTTTCCCCTTCACCAATGTCTCCTTCCAATCATCGATTCAACTCCCTTTTAAGTTGATTGAAACTTTATATGTTCCAAAGCAGCATGTCCATCGGAGGCTTCTCTCTCGAATAGATGAATTTTCCCCATCAGCGACGATACATGTTATTAGTAGAACAAAGATATCAGATGATATGTGGAAGTAAATGATCAGAACACCTTTATTTATAGAAAAAAATTCAAAATATAAGGGGTCTCTAGATGAATTGGCGACACCCTTTAAAGTACATAACCAAGTCGCCAATTAGATTGGAGACTGCATGAGGTGTCTCCAGACCAATTGGCGACATCCTTATGCCCTTAACAAAGGGTCACCAATTGGATTGGCGCCCTTGTGTAAGTCCAAACCCTAACTGGGATACTTTGGGAATATTTTTGAAAAGTGGGGTATTTTGGGTATTTTTTTGAAAAATTGGGTTATTTGGGTAAAAATTTCGAAAAAATGAATGAATGAGAGAGAAATATTCTAAATGTGATTAATAGTAATTATTGATATTTGTATATATGTTAAGAATATTTTTATGCAGAAAAGTGTCACATTGATTATAGGGATTATAGGGTTTGATGATGGCCTCCTCCCACTTTTACGGTGGTTTCCATATACCACTCTTATGGTGGTCACCTCTTCCTCTATGAAGTGAAATACCTATTTCATCCAACCCCACTCTCATGTTTCCACCGAAACTAGCTCTCTCATCAGTTTCTATTTTTCTCCACTGTGAAAATTTGTCAAACTGCTTTTCTCTCTGTTGATTTGGCCACCGCTAGAACCACCACCACTAGAAGATGAAAAGCTTATTAAGGTTGTTCCTAGTATCTCAAATTTAATAATGGTGCGTGTAACTCTCTTCCATGTTTGTGCTCCCACATCCTTGATGTTGGCTACGATTTGCCCGCCCCTAAAGTCGTCGTGGCTTTACTACAAGTTGTAATCTATCTCTATTTCAGATCTACCCATTTTTGTTTTTGTGTTGTCTATTTTATCCTTTTGTCTTTTGGGGTTTAAGAATGCACTCTTGGTGTTTGATAAGAAAACCTCAAAGGATTTGTGACTTGGACAACACTACCTCTAGTCATCAATTAAGCTTTGAACATTCCACAAAAATGGATAATCTTGAGATCAAAGGCAGTCAAAATACACAGACACATGTCAAAGAAATCATCCTTAATTAGATTTGAAAAAAGATTATGGATTATCATTCCTATATTGCCACTAATGGCGTTCTTAAGAGAGTTGATGGATGGATGATATGTTGTTGTTTCTAGTTTGGTTGTGTTTGTTTAGTATGTGATCAATCTATGTGTAGTGTCTTTTATGTCTATGGTTTGTTTTCTAGTAGATATGTTTCTAGACTATGGATGGATGTCTCTTATTGGTTGTAATTCCTTATGGCTTTTCAATTAATGAAATTGTTGTTTGTTATAAAAAAAATTAGCTATAAATCTCTCTCTATATAAAATAGTCTTTGTAGTGTTATTTAAATACACGACTTATTCAAATATCTCTTAGCCTTTTGTATTTTAACATGGTACTAGAGCCTACAAAGCGACAATCTTTTACCGTGCTTTATCCAGTTAACCCACTATCCTTTGGTGAGAATTTTTTCGATAAACCCTGTCATAACTCTGGTTTTCCTTCCATTTAAATATAGTCATTCCCCGGTTTTAACCATCAAAAACCTTTGCATGTGTTCATATGCCTCCCTTCCATCTTTGTGAGTTAGCCTCACTCGGTGTTTTCTGAAAATCATGTGACACTGCGTTCGACGGTCGATCTCGAAGATTTTTCCACTGTGCCGCTTGCCTTCTTGCACTTGTTCTAGATCCAGCCTCAGTTTTTATTTTCAACTCATGGCAAATCATGCTCCAGTTCACACATTCCTTATTTCACTCTGATTTTATATGTCAAACCATGGAGGCATCGATTATGTCTCATTTATCCCATGCAAAAAAAAAACTAATTGTGACATGCAACTACAACATATGGGTTGGTGTTGTTAAGATGTGGTTTCACGGTCAGAGATTTGAAGATCACCTAGCAACAAAATTGGAAGATGTTCCCACAGCCAAACTCGCTAAATGGAAACAAACTGATGCCTCTTTGTGCAATGTGTTATGGTTTTCCATAACACCTAATCCTCAAGTGTAGTACCAAGCCTTTACCACTTTCTATGAGGTTTGGAAAAAGGTCAAGAAAGTCTTCTCCAAAGATGTTCATTGTCAATACAATGTCATCCTCAAACTCAACTCTCTGAAATTGGAGAATATGGATATGCAAGTCTATCTAAGTAAGCTTGATGCCTCGAAAGAAATTTTACAACCTTAATGCCTTTCACAAAAATGGATCAGCTCATGCCGAACAATGCAGTAAATTTTTAACGATCATGGCACTTAACGGATTACCACCAGGACTCGATTTTGTCGTAACCAGATTTTATCGGGATCTATTATTCCTAACTGTGCCGCAGTTACTAAACAAATATTTCACTTAGCTACACCTCATGCTTTTGGACCATTCTCCCCTCCATCTCTTGTTGCCTTTGCATCCCTTGGCAAGAATCAGAATCACATTCGATGAGGGTTATCCAACTCCAAACCTCGTCCCGCCTGTGAACATTGTAAGCGACTTGGGCATATTATTGTTTGTTATTGGAAGTTGCATGGCAGAATTCCACTTTAGGTGAATGCAACTCAAATTGATCATTCAGACAATCTTCATACCTCACCTTCTCTTCAGAGCTCTGCGCCAAGCTACAATGATTTTATCAGGTGGTATCAGAATAATTAAAGCTCTAGTTCAACTGCTTCAGTTGCACACATTAGTAACTCATCTATTTTCCTCTCTCAATCATCTTCTCTTGGCTCTTAGGTCTTGATTCTTGTTCGTCTGACCATGTTACCGGTAATAAAGGTATTTTTTTTACCTACTATAACTTCTCTCAATGGTTCTCAAACATGATCCAAATGGATTGGTTCTACTTAAATTATACCGTGTATGTTTGTTACTTCTGATTTCAATGCACCTAATTATACATTTAATTTACTTCCAATCATTCATTTAACCCGCTCTCTTAATTGTATTGTCACCTTCACTAACGGTAATGTTACCCTGCATGATCATTATTTAGCACAGACGATTGGCGTAGGATGTGAGACTCAAGACCTTTACTATATCTCTGTGTCATCTAAGATATGATTAGCCGTAAACTCTCCATTTATTATCCATGCTCAGTTAGGTCATCTAGGTATTCCCAAACTATAAAAGTTGATGTCAAGTTTGTCAAAGTTATCTAATTTACATTGTAAGTCATGTCAGTTAGGTAAACACGCTCGTAGTCACTTTGCAATCGAGTCAATAAACGGGCTTTGTCCCCTTTTTCTTTAGTTCACTCTGATGTTCTGGGTCCCTTGCGTATTGTCTATACTTTTGAGTCTATGTATTTTGTAACCTCTATTGATGATTTCCCACATTGCACATGGTTATTTTTAATGAACTATCTGAATTATTTTCTATTTTTGAACAATTTTATTGAGAAATAAAAATTGAATTCAGTGTGTTTATTCGTACCTTAAGAAGTGAAAATGCCTATGAATATTTATCCCAACAATTTAAAAATTTTATGTCATGCAATGGTGTTCTCCACTAAACATATTTCCCTCACACGCCTCGACAAAACGGGGTAGCCGAACTCAAAAAATAACATCTCGTATAACCACTCGGACCATACTTCTTCATGCAATGTCCCACTTCGGTTTTGGTGGGGGTGTTATGCTAACGACATGTTACCTTATAAATCACATGCCCTTATTTGTCCTTAACAATAAAATCCCTCATTCAATCCTTTTTCCCCATTCTCCCTCCACCTAATTCCTCTAGAGTCTTCGAATCTACATGTTTTATACACAATCTCTCTCTTGGTTATCATCAACACCAAAAAGGTTATCATTTCTATTCACATGCTCAATAATGATACCTCACATCGGTCGATATTACCTTCTTCGAGTTTGTTCAGTATTTCGAGTCCATCCACGTAACTCCGGAACCAGTTTAAGAAAGTACTCCCACACCTCTTCCTGAAGCTATTAATTTCCCGTATACCATTGTTCCCCATCAGTTTATGGATCATGAACCACTAGATGTTCCTATAAATGACCTCTCACTTCTCGACCACTTCAAACATATGAGCTTTATCACCCAACATCTATCGTACATGTCCCTGAGGTCGTACTTGTCCAAGTCGTACTTATCCATGAGGTTGTAATTGTCCCTAAGGTCATTGCGGGCTCTCCTCTGACGCTCCCACCATCACCTGATCCAATTTTACAACCTAAGCCTAATCTTTTGATTTCCCTTCAAAAAGGTATACACCAAACACGAAATCCTTGTCCACGTTATATTAATTTATGTTATCATCGTCTTTCCCCTTTGCATTATACTTAGCTGTCTTCTTTATCTTCTGTTTCTATTCCTAAAATTCCATGTGAAATGTCATCTCACCCCAAGTGGAGGCAAATAATGATTGATGAGATGTGTGCTCTTCAAAGCAGTGGTACCTAGGAATTGGTTCCTCTTTCTTATAGGAAATTTTTGGTAGGTTGTCTCTGGATTTATATACAGTGAAGTTGGTCAAAATGGTAAGAATGATCGATTTAACGCTCACTTGGTATCCAAAGGATAAACTCAAAATTTTGGGTTGGACTATAGTGATACTTTCTTGCCTGTAGCCAAGATGGCCTCAATTAGACTATTTCTCGCTATTGCAGCCATTCGACATTAGCCTCTTCATTAACTTGACAACCAAAATGCATTTTTACATGGTGATCTTGAAGAGGAAGCATATATGGAGCAACCACCTGGGTTTATTACTCAGGGGGAGTCGTTGAATATGGTTTGTAGGCTACACGGGTCTCTTTATGGTCTTAAGAAATCTCTGAGAGCTTGGTTTGGTAGATTCAACATTGTAGTACAACCATTTGGTATGGCCCGTAGTGAAGTTAACCATTCTATTTTTTATCTTCACTCAGCGAAAGGGTGTATTTATCTTATTGTGTATGTAGATGGAATTCTCACAAGTGGTAGTGATCGACAGGGAGTACTCTAGTTGAAACAACACCTCTCGAATCAATTTCAAAGTAAAAGGTCTTGGTAAACTCCTCTATTGTTTAGTATTGAGGTAGCTCTGTCTAAAGATGGTTTTGTGATTTCTCAGCAGAAATATGTTATGGATATTTTGGAAGAAACATGTTTGTTGAATGCTAAACCAGCTGATACTCATATGGATCCAAGTGTCAAACTCCTACCCAATTAAGGGGAGCTTCTATCTGACTCAGGAATGTATAGGAGATTGGTTGGAAAGTTGAATTATCTCACAGTCACTCGTCAGAACATTTCTTTTGCAATTAGTGCGGTAAGTCAGTTCTTAAATTCTCCTTGTCAAGAACACATGGATATTGTTGTCCGAATTTTGTGATACATCAAATGTGCTCTAGAAAAAAGTCTCGTGTATGAAGATAAAGGATATACTTAGATAGTTTGATACTCCAATGTTGATTGGGCAGGGTCATCCATTGATAGATGATCCATATCTCGGTATTGTGTACTTGTTAGAGGAAACCTTATATCGTGAAAAAATAAGAAACAAAATGTAGTTGCAAGATCAAGCCCCAAGGGCCACAGCAACATGTAAACTCATTTAGTTAGAAAGTTGCTCAAGGAACTTCAAATTGAAGAAGCATAACCAATTACATTTGTTTGTGATAATCAAGCTATATTTCACATTGCTTCAAATATAGTCTTTTATAAGATGACTAAATATATTGAGATAGTTTGTTGCTTTGTCAGAGAGAAGATTGAATCAGGCAACAACGTCACAAGCTTTATCAACTCTAATGATCAATTGATAGATGTGTTTACAAAATTTATGTGAAGTCCCATAACTAATTATATATGTGGCAAGTTTGGCGCATTTTACTTATATGCTTAAGCTTGACGAGGGTGTTGATATTTATATATATGTTAAGACTATTTGTATATAAGAAAATCTCACATCGAGGGTGTTGATATTTATATATATGTTAAGACTATTTGTATATAAGAAAATCTCACATCGACTATATCATGTAATTAATGAAGGAATATTATCAGTATAACCAAACTATAGATATAATTGTAGGGCATATTATAATATAAATAATTCAATAATATGTGTACCTGTCATGTTTGAGTCCATTGGTTGAGCGTAAACTGAGAATGCTACTGCCCTCTTTTTGATGGAACGGTTACGCTTAATTATCTGACCTAATGGGATAGTCAAATATATAACCACCAGATGAGGGAAGGGACCTCTCAGCGGGCTATCCAAAATAATGACCCAACCCATCACGGGTCATTCAACAATTAAGCCCAATACAATATTCATTTAATTAAGTAAATTAATAATTGATATAATAATTATATTTTATTTAATAATTAATTAAAGTAAATCCATTATATATTTAACATTCTCCCACTTGGATGACTTTAGTTAATTACTAAAATAACACAATTATAATAACCAAATATATCAATCATCTATCATCAAAATAATGTGAGAAAGCACAAAATTTAACAATGTATAAATTGTATCCGATAGGGAAACAAATCACACATTTCAAATACTCACATTTCATATAACGATAATGAATATGAATTAACATAATATAATGTAGAAATATGTAATCTAATAATGGTCCAAGCATCTGAAATGCTATAAGAGATATGATTATTAAATTGATGACATATTATACATATCTCATTACAATAATTAAATGCAACAATCATACTCCCACTAATCCAAAATATCAAATGACTTAACTACACCCATGTTGGCTACATGCCTTTGAAAAACACCAACAGTCAAGCCTTTGGTCAGTGGATCAGCCAACATGTTCTCTGTGGCAAGATGTTCAATTCGAGTATGAAATTCAAGAATTTTATCTCTGGCAAATAGATAAGTAATACCAAAATGCTTTGATCGAGAAGAGCTCTTAGTGTTCTGAGAGAAATGTACAGCAGCAGAGTTATCGCAATATATCATAAGTTGCCTGAATATGCTTTCAACAACTTTGAAGCGAGAGATTAAGTTCTTTAGCCACATAACTTGACAAGTAGTTTCATAGCAAGCTACATATTCTGCCTCCATGGTTGAGGTAGCTGTAAGAGTTTGTTTAACACTCTTCCACGAAATAGCTCCTCCTGCCATCATAAAAATTAAGCCGAAAGTAGACTTTCGGTTTTCAGGGCAACCTGCAAAATCAGAATCAGGATAACCAATGACCTGAAGTTAATCAGACTTCTTATAGGTCAACATGTAATCCTTGGTTCCCTGCAAATATCGCATGACCTTTTTAACGGCTTTCCAATCACCCAATCCTGGGCTACTCAAGTATCTCCCTAAAACATTAACTGCATATGCAATATCGGGACGAGTACAAACTTGAGCATACGTCAAACTGCCAACAACGGAAGCATATGGGACTCTTTCCATTTCAGTAGTTTCTTTATCATTTTGAGGACATTCAGATTTAGAGAATTTATCACCCTTTTGGACAGGAACAACGCACGGGGAGCAAGACTGCATATTAAAGCGTTTAAGGATTCTCTTAATATATCCTTTTTGAGACAAACCAAGAACACCACGTGACTTATCACGAAAAATTTGGATGCCTAAAACAACAGAAGCATCACCTAGGTCCTTCATATCAAAGTGGTTACTTAACATTATTCTTGTCTCATTCAAAAGACTAACACTAGTGCTAGCAAGAAGGATATCATCGACATATAACACTAAGATTATAAAATCTTTTCCACTGGTCTTTAAATAAATGCACTGATCTGAAGCATTTTCATTAAAACCAAAAGAAGTGACAACTTTGTCAAACTTTAAATACCATTGTCTAGATGCCTGTTTTAATCCATATATGGATTTCTTCAGTTTGCATACTAACTTCTCTTTTCCTGCTTCAATAAAACCTTCAGGCTGAATCATGTAAACATCTTTAACAAGTTCTCCATTCAGAAAAGCTGTCTTCACATCCATCTGATGAAGTTCCAAATTTAAGTGTGCAACCAAAGCCATAACAACTTGAAAAGCATCTTTGGTAGAAATGGGTGAGAAAGTTTCTTTGTAATCAATCCCTTCTCTTTGACTATAGCCATTTGCCACTAGTCTGACTTTGTATCTATCAATTTTACCATCAGGATTATGTTTAGTTTTGAAAACCCATCTACATCCAATGGCCTTGCAACCAAATGGTAACTCTGTGAGATCCCAAACACCATTAAAAGACATAGAATTTAATTCATCATGCATAGCATGCAGCCAATTAGAAGCATGGGAACAAGAAATTGCTTCACTAAAAGTGGTAGGATCATCATCATCATGAATATCAAACTCATGTTCTTTGAGATACACAACAAAGTCATTTGATATTGTAGGCTTTCGAGCTCTTTGAGAACGTCTCAATGGAACAACTTCAGCAATGTCACTTGGTTCAGCAACTTCGAGCTCTAGGGTATCAATTTGTTCATGCTCATCTATTTGTGGTGACACAACTTGATCATTATTTTGAATTACTGGAATCACAACCTCATTATGGAAAGGAACGATTGGTATAGGGAGAAAAGTACGATCTTCTTCAAGAGTAATTGGTCGTGGCGTAGAGATTCCACTATCCAAATCACCCTCAAATAAAATTGCTCTATCAGATTCAACGACTCGTGTAGAATGAGAAGGACAATAAAATCTACAACCTCTAGACCCAACACTATATCTGATGAAGAAACCACTAACAGTTTTCATATCAAGTTTCTTCTGTTAAGGATTATAATGTTTGACTTCAGCCTTATAACCTCAAACATGAAAATGTCTCAAACTTGGCTTCCTTCATGTTAATAGTTCATAAGGAGTCTTCGACACTGATTTTCTAGGCACTTGATTTAGAATGTAGATAGCAGTCTTCAAAGCATCACCCCAAAGAAAATCAGGCAATAACGAATGACTCATCATGCACCTAACCATGTCCATAAGCGTGTGATCACGTCTCTCTGCAACTCCGTTCTACTGAGGAGTACCTGGCATAGTGTATTGAGCCTCAATACCATACTCACCTAGAAATCTAGCAAACGGTCCCGGATTTCTTCCTGTCTCATCATATCTACTATAATATTCTCCTCCTCTATCAGACCTCACACATCTGACCTTCTTTCCTGATTTTGGTAGTGAAATTTCCTTTGAGGCAATCAACGCAAGTTTCAAAACCAAAGAAGTCAAGATTAGGCAGAATACCCTCCTTAATTAGTCTTTCAATACGAGGTCTAGAAATGTGCCCTAAGCGTCTATGCCACAATATCGAAGAATTCTCATCTTTCCTATTGCGCTTTGTCCCAACAACAGAATTAACAAACATCTAATTCACATTTAACATATATAAATCATCACACAAATTTCCAGAACCAACAATAGAGGAATTAAAACAAACATCAAGTTTTCCATTACCAAAGACAAAAGAGTAACCACATTTATCCAAAGTTGAAATAGAAATTAAATTCCTTCTCATTGAAGGTACATAAACGACATCTTTTAAAATCAAAATGTGTCCGGAAGGTAAAAACAAGGAAACAACTCCTATCTCCATCACTAATACTCTAGCTCCATCTCCCCCAATGACCTTCGCCTCAACATCACTTGGTTTCCTCAGGCTTCTGAACCCCTGCGAAGAATTCACGACATGAATAGTGGCACCTGAGTCCAACCACCAAGTATTGGAAGGAACATCTATTATATTTGATTCAAAACAAGCTAGAGCTAAGAGTGTACCTTGCTTTTCAAGTTTCTTTTTCAAGATAAAACAATCATCTGCCTTATGTTCATACTTCTTGTAGTACTTGCACTCTCCTTTAAAGATTTTTTTCTTAAAAGACTTATCCTTAGGCTCCAGATATTGTGTTGTTCTTTTTCCTTTCTTATCATCAAAATGACGTTTTCCCTTATGGAAGTTTTTCTTATAATTCTTTGTTCCTGAAGTAGAAGCAACAAACTGAACACTTTGAGCTTTTGCCTTTTTCATAGAATCTTCCTCTTGAGTTACTATGGCTATCATCTCATCCACAGACCATTCGAATTTCTGAGTATTATAGGAGGTCCGCATAACATCAAATTGGGGGGCAGAGACTCAAGAACCCTCCAAATTAAAGTGCTCTCACCAATTTCAACTTTGAGAGTTTTAAGCTTATTATAATAGTGGATCAACTTTATAATATGCTCACGCACACCACTAACACCATCATACTTAGTTTTGTCAAACAGAGAGAGATACTCACACTTCTTAGCCTTATCAAAACGAGTGAACTTCTCACCAACAGAATTCAAGTAATCTTTAGCACTCTCACTTTCTAGTATGCTTTGTCTTATAGATTTTTTCATAGTGTAAGATATCACCTTAAGGCACACTCTATTGGAGTGTTCCCATTTTTCATAAAGAGTCATCTGAGCTTCAGTAGACGTGTCAGTAATAGCGTCAAACTTTTCATTTCTCAGAGGCAAGTCAATGTTGGTTATAGCCAAATAAAGGTCGAGAGACTCTTTCTAGTCCTCATAATTGGTCCCATTAAGAGTTTTGACAGAGTTAAGAAAAGAGATTGTCATGGAGGAATAAAGAATCATTAAATGAATAATTATGTAATATAGAAAATTGATTCCTCATATACCAGCCAAATGTTTTCCTAATATAAAAAAAACTCTAACTCATTATGATCCTGCATCAAAGATACAATAATAAACAGAAACTTATATTACTAAAATTTTAATATCGATAGGATATTTAAACATGATAAAATAAGTATAAATTGTGAAGAATATTTTGTATCATAACAAAATTACACTAACAATAATATACCGATAGAATATGATTATTATTTAATAAAGATATATGCTCCCATTATACTATTAAGCGTCAATATTCCATAATTAATTAAATAACAACTTGTTAATTATTGAACAATTTTAATTAAAAACAAAGAAATTCACGCATGAGTGGAAAAAGTAAGAGGAGAAGTTTCCATATTTTTCCTAGTTCTTTTTTCTTTAATTAGTCTTGTACAAGTATATCAAGAGAAAAAAAAACAAACTGATAAAAC
This sequence comes from Lathyrus sativus, assembly GCA_963859935.3. Lineage (NCBI taxonomy): Eukaryota > Viridiplantae > Streptophyta > Magnoliopsida > Fabales > Fabaceae > Lathyrus > Lathyrus sativus. The sequence goes on from OZ012735.1 coordinate 913,500,155, forward strand.
AAATACTCAACACACCAAAAAAAAAAAACATTTGAAACACATTAATAATCAAGCAAATCTAATATGAGAAAGGAAATTTTATTACGGAATCACGTACTTAAAACATTTGAAACAAAAAAAGAAAAAAAGATAATAATGATAATATTTTTCATATTATTTTCCCGTACATATTTAGGTTTAGTATCAATTGAAAATTAAAACGTCATAGAAAAACTAGTACACACAGATTGAAAAATAGCACATATGGATTAAAAAAACATAATTAATTTCAGATCAAATTTACAAATTTCAAATAGCCATACAATAAATATAATTGTAGGATATATTATAATATAAATAATTTAAGTCTATTGGTTGAGCGTAAACTGAGAATGTTACTGTCATGTTTTTAATGGAGCGGTACACTTAATTATCTAACTTAATGAAATAGTCAAATATATAACTACCAGATGATGGAAAGGACCTCTTAGCGGGCTATTCAAAAGAATGACCCAACCCATCCTAGGTCATTCAACAATTAAGCCAAATACAATATTCATTTAATTAAGTAAATTAATAATTGATATAATAATTATATTTTATTTAATAATTAATTAAAATAAATTTATTATATATTTAACAATTAATTATAAATCTGTCTATATATAAAATAGTCTCTATAATGCTATTTATACACACAATTTAGTCTCTCATATTCTACCAGTAATATAATTAAATAAATTATGATGATTTGTATAGAATGGCATAAGTGTAGTTACTAATAAGTGGTAACAGCAATTTGATACTTTTTCTTAGAAATTACTTAAGCTAAGAATGAGAAGAAAAAAAATCAGAAAAAAAAAAAAAAATTTCTTCTCTTTGTCTCCCGCCGAACTCCAAACTTTTTCATTCAAACTCAACCTTAAATTCCTTCCATCAGAACAACTATATATCATGAATTAATCACTAAAAACCTTTCAATAGGAAGATATAATTATGTGACTCCTGCATCATTTGGTATGTCTGCATCTGCCTCGGAATGGCCTCGACGTTTGTTTCATGCTGCAGACGTGACTTTTTTTTAGAAGCTGTTTAGATTGCATTAAACAGAGCCGTTCTAACGTCCAAAATTGATTTCAGTTAAGCGAAACTTTGGAGCTTTCAAAGTACTAACATCATGGACTTTGAAATTTAATAGCCTCTCTTAATTTTAAATATTTCATTGTCAATGTTTCATATGAGTAGAACTCTACATGTGTTTTGTTGAGTAACACAATAATAGCTTTTTAAATGATATAAATGATTAAAAGTCAAACTGCTCTCGGCTGCTTTTTCTAATTGCTTTTGTGATTGACAACTTAATGATTTTTATTCATATAATAATTAAGAACAAAATTTTAAATATGTCATCGACTCATATTTTTTAAATTTGTATCAGAATTTAATCAGAGAATGATAGTAAAAGTGTATATGAGTTTGTAATTGAAATTGTTAAGGTTGTGGGTAGGTGATCTTCCAATTTATAAAATTCTTTAGAATTTCTTGAATCTCTTTTGATGCGATGAAGAGATAATTCTAATAAACCGTGTTTTTGTCAAAAAGTGCTCTACAAATGAGGATATGTTAACTGGTATGTTTAGTAAACAATTACGAGTTTTAATTCACTTGAATGATCAAACTTAAAAAATTCTAAAGGACAATTTGTACTAAATGTTTGAGAAAAGTGTGATAGTGTTGTAAGATTTCGTAATACGAATAACTACAAAAGAACAAGAACAAGAAAAAGCAAATTGCAAAAAACAATAGAAAGTGTTTAAATTAAAGATGAGAAACAAGTTCATACATTTTTTACAAATTATTTAGCCATGTGACTCGGATATGTGAATTTTAAGGGAAATAAAATGAAATGTGAACCTCCATAACAACATTGAAATCTACTTATATATTAAATACATTGATAACTGTCAATAACGGTTGTCTCTTTAGCATTAGACACATATCTTGCTATATGGGCATTTGTCTTTTGATGAGTTACCACGTGTCTTTGGTTTTTGAACTGCTTCAAAATGTTCCTACTGTCGAAAATGTCTTCAAATTGCATATCATATTTGTAGAAAAGTCTATTTTTTTTAATTTGCAACTTGGTGTTGACAACATGACTTAACTACCTACACTTAGTATTTATATTCACCTCGTGTCTCATATTCATGTAGAAAAAGACTAGGTCAAAAATCTCTGACTAACAGATGCCCCCCAAAAAATATCATTTTCAATCATATTTGCAATATGGCAGAGAAATAGAGTTTTTTAGTAAGACTTTAAGCATTATCCAAACCATTATGCATATGTCATCATCATGGTCACCTCTACCTAACTGTCACGTCTGCAAACATGCAAGTGCTAGCCATCATTGCTCTGGTTTTCAAGGTCTTTGTGGACCATAAAAAATTAATTGTATTAAATAAAAGAAAAAATCATTAATTAGTAATGATTTAAGTATAAAAAAAAATCAAAACGCCAGTGTTTTAATTTCAGATGGAAAACTAATGAGACTCATTTCAACAGCTATATAACTTCTTCTCTTTTTTCTTCTGTTTCACAATGTCACTTTCCCTGAACCCTCGAATTTTTTATTTTCTGTAACATCAATCTTCACCTTTTCTTCTCCTAAAGTTCTAGAAAAATGACTTCCTCTTGTGATATAGAAAAGCAACTTCTGATCCCTTCTACTGCTGGTATTCAATGTCCTATGTATTTTAATGATCATACCTACATTTCAGAATCACCAATGAAGAAAGAAAAAGACATAATTGGGCTTCCCAAGCATTGATTTTCTTCTCTATTGCAGGTAGTGGTCATGCATTCTCTGGTCTTTTACCCAGATCATCTAGAAAACCTGTTAAATCGATCATTTTCTTTCCTTGTTTACCCTATTGTAAACCTCGTGCATTTGAGGATGAAAACTTTGAGTTGAGGTTCGTGGAACAACCCCACTGTGTATTCTAATTTTCGCCTTACATTAACAATCAAACTTATATCAATTGACTGAATAGTGTAGAAAAGGAGAAAGGAAACTTTTGTGCATCTTTGACCTAATTTAGCTGTCAAGAATCGGACCAAAGTACAATGCTAATATGCTCATATATGCCATTTATTTTTTGGGAAGGTTTGACTAATACATTCTAGTTTTGTTGAGGGATGATAACCCCCACGATATTCGATGTTTCTGTCATTATTGGTCTTCGACCAATATGAGGAACTTTTGGCCCCACTATAAAGAACAAAATCAAACATAATTTCTCCTTCTACCATCCTAGCTTCAGTGCCTATATAAAAGATCACCATGGCCAAACTAAGTAAGTCTCTTACTACGGGCATATTGATTTCCTCACCCTTTGGTTATCTTATTTCATTTTTTGTTCTAGTTCTCTTTAAGTATCTAAGAATTTCATATCCTTAGCAACCTATATTCATGAGGGGCAAAATGTTTGTCTCAGTAGGTTGATCCTGGGTAGTTTTTATGAATTCTTAGGACTTGTCTCCCTTAAACTAAAATACATTTCCACTTCTGATAAAAATCTCTTGATTCTGACCCTATTAGGCTCTTGCAACTCTGGATTAACACCACTTTTGAACCTTCTCTAAATTTTATTGTTCCATATGATTTACCAAGACAAGTTGAAGGCGCTAGACTTGCTTTGTTAACTTCATAAGATGCTGACTTATCGACTAAAGAAACCTTCAAAAAATATTTGTTTACGTACCTGAATTGTGCCACATTTGTTTCTTCTATGGCACCATTTGTCGATTGAATCCATGGACCAAATTGGTTTAGAAGGGATGTTCCAACTTATTCACCTAAAAACCCATCTGAAGGTCTCGACATTTGGGTAGCTTTCTTTAAGTATGTTGTCTTATTAACTGTTCGAACTGCAGTAAAGCGGCAAGAAGCAAAAATTTAGTTTTGAAGGAATTCCCTCCAGGATTTATATCGTCTCCACAGGGATCGGTGCTATGAAAAAACGTCATTCAACGGTCTCTACATTTCTAAGCTTGTTATTCAAAAGGTTTGGTTTAAAAGGTTCAAGGAACCATGAATAAAAGGCAGAAAATATAAAGACGAAAAATATAAAGTAAATGTTGAAATATAAACGGAGCCTTGTTGGGATTGGATCTCATCAATTGATAACACATGCATTCTTCTTATCATGTTAAACACAACTCAATCATTCTTCTAATATCCTCACGTATCACCCAAAACAGAGGTTATCTCTAACGCAACGTCGAGAGAACAGTCGTATTGTCTCATTGGTGATGTCTCACGCAACAAAAACACAACATAGAGCATTAAGAAATGATACTCACACAAATGCTAAGCCTAAATCTATGTCTAGAGTTTAGGATCTAACAGGTAATCATCCTAGATCTAGATCTGAATAGTACATGTCTATAGCAGTTCAAATCAAAGATAAATAGGTAAACAAAGACGACACCCATATCAGATAAACGATTGTTTTGAATAAAACACAATGATTAGAATATGTACATATGTTTAACCCTTTTTACATGTATTCACCTAATCTGCCAAATGGTTGTGAACATAATTCTTCATCACTATTATCACACACCCGTACAATATTGTATTGATCCTACTCATGCTACTTAATCAACACAATAAAATAGAAGATACAATGAATATCAACTTACAAAACCATGTCAAAAGTTTGTTCTTTGATAGATGAAAATCTTAGATCAAAGATGTGAAAAGGTTTTGTCAAGACCCACAAATAAGAAATCAAAGATAATCAATCAAAAGAGAATCCAAACTAGTTCACAAACATATATTAGATGAAATACATAAGGTATCAAAAGATTACATCCAAACCCCAACAAGAGATCAAAGATCTTACCTCCTCCCTCTTAGGGTTTTGTATTTCTCTCTCTAAAATAAACTTGAAATGAAGAGAGATAAGTTCTGATGTAAAAAATATTACATATTAATCTAAAAAGCAAGAAAAGTACTTACATAGTACATTCAGGATCTGTCTTGTTCGTACTGCGAACAGATCCTTCGCCTAGCAAACATCAAATTAGGCACTTAAGGTGCCTCTGAACAATTAAACCGCCCTTGAGAAATATCTAAACTTCGTTGTGCAAGCAATTCTTCATACTGCAAACCACCTCGCTACAAGTTCGCACAGCGAGTTTCAGTTTCTTTTCTCTCTGAGTGAACAGTACCCAGTCTCCCAAGGGTCTTTGCTGGCAAGTCCGCTATGCAAAGTTGGTGATGATTTTTCTGGGGAAGTTCGCTAGGAGCTTCGCACGACGAACTTCTTGATGATTTTATGTTGTCTTGGTTTCCTCACCCAATTTCTTGTGTCTTATTCTTCTTTTGTTTTGTGCCTAATTTCTGCACAATAACACACAAATCAAAGCAACCAAGGAATTTTCCAACAATGAAGCATATCATCTAAAACATGAGTGATTCTAATCATGTTCACCTACAAAAAGAATGAAAGATGCCAACATTTGATGGATCAAATAAGCAAATATTAGCATCTAACATTAACGAGAATTTCAATGGGGAAACTCGGCCCAATGTTTTTTAGTTATCAACCAAATTTGATGACTAGACAATTTAGTTTTAGCCAATTCTTACGAAGATTGCTTTTTGCCAATGAAGATGAAATATGTTTGGCTAATACCACACTGATAAAGAGAGACTACAAAGCGTGTTTAGACTTTCATGCCCAAAAAGTAATTCATTCAATCTCATTCGAATTCGATGTTTCTTACCTTTGGACTCAAGAATTTGAAGGTACGCCCTCCTGCTGCAATGTCTGACCGATGCTTTTTCCTCTGTGCAAAAACAAACCAATAAAAGTCGAGGTATACACATCAAAGAGACTCTAGCTTTTCAAAATCGCTTTGAAATTGTGTTTAATCCTTGTAAACTTAGTCAAACAATATTTGAGGCGGCTTTTTCTTTAAAGCATAAAATTACTGAAAAATTCCAAAACTCAATTTTCCTTCTTACGTCAAAGATAGATATGAGTTTGCTTTGGAATTTCATCTTTCCAAATTTCCACCCTTACCAAATTTTTAACTTGGTCTAACTTTCTAGCTTCCACTTCCAAAATGGTGTCCTTTTGAATCTTGTTAGCCCTAGACAATGAGTTGAAAAATCTTGCCCATATAATGATTTCGACTTAGTATCACATACAAAATTATCCATTTCCTTTAAAAGTCGCTCTTGAACACGTTCGAGTTAGATCCACCATTATAAAAGGTGAGATAAAGGGAATCCTAAAACTCACAAACTCCTATTTTTTGTTCATACTACTTACTTGTGTAAAAAAATTGTAGCTCGGGCTCTTATTCCCCTAAAGTGAAGAATCTGGCCCAATGCTTGGCCAATCAAATGAGACAACACAAGTACATTTTTAAAACCTTTGTATTCCTTTATGTCAAATTTTTTCTTTACTCTTTATTTATCTTTTTCCTTATTTTTCAAAATCGAAAAAGAGGAAGTAGCTCTACTACTACTCTAAGTCAAAAAAATTGAAATTCTGGTATGCAGATCTCAGGTGTCCTAAGAGATGTCGATACATTTGATCTCTGCTAAGAACAATGACAAGAAGAAGAGCAATAAAAGTTGCAGAAAGTAAACGAACACACAGTAATTGTTAACCCAGTTTGGTGTACAACAACACCTACGTCTAGGGGCTACCAAGCCAGGAATGAAATCCACTAGATAGTATTAATTCTAAGCTAAACAACTTCCGATTTACAACTTATCACTTAATCTAAACACGTGATTAATTTCTACCTAAGACTCTCCTAGGTATGAGACTCTTCTCAAATCCCTTTCAATCACAGCAGTGACAAAAATTACAACTCAATGCAAGCAGTCCAACTTTAATATCAACACAATACAAGAGAGGCTCACAAAAATACACAAACCCTAAAACACACTAAGCAGCAATGTATTTTTCCACGTCTTTATTAGGTTAAATCCATCCTATTTATAACCATAAACTAAACTGGATTTGGGCTTCAAAAACGCAATAATTCTGTTACACAGAATCTGCAACTTATTCTCCTCAAGAATAGTTTCTTCAATCCAAAGTTTCCTAAAATGTCTCCACACTTAGAAAAAGGCATCTTCAGATTCCAACAGAATCACTGGTTTCTCAATCTTGAACTCCACCTAGGATAAACAGATATCCCCATAATATTCTAAAATCTGGAAATAAAATAGCAGTATTAAAACTGCAGAGTAACAAAAAAAGATGTTAAATCATCATGATAAGACATCTTTCCCAACATCTTGTTCTTCAGTTTGTTCTTCATGTTATAACATCTTGTCCAACATCTTGTTATCAAGTTAGTTTTACCAAAATTAATGTAAATCTCAAATTTTTTGACTTATCAATCTCCCCCTTTGGTAGATTTTGGCTAAACCTAACTAAATAACCCTTGAATACAAAAAAAAATCAGAGGAAAAAAATAGAACAACAGCGGAAAAAGAATTATAGCAGCCTTCCCCTTAAAATGTTCCTTCTTCTACAGCAAGTGATTAGTTCTCCCCCCTAGTCAGTAGCCAGAGGTTAGTGGTTAGTTAGTTAAGTTAGTATTACTCCCACTTTTTAGCCATAATATGACAAAGGTAAATAACTAACAAAACAACCAAACATGAACATAAGCAAAACAAGAGTTTAAAGTACAAAACCAACACATGAAGTGCCAAAAATATTCTGGGCATTCAGCTTTTACAAAACATAACCACAAAAACAACATGAATAAAGCTACAATCAGATATCATCTTCAGTAGCCTCATCATCCACGTCCTCTTCTTCTTCACCACCAAGGTCATCATCATCTGACACAACATCTTCATCAGTAGCACCATCAGCAACAACATTTTCTGATGTATCCTTTTCAGCAGTATTTGTACCACCAACAGCTTTAGTTTCCTTATCATGTTCAGTTGTCAAGGCCTATATAAATTGTTCAAGATTTGCCTTCCTAGATGTGTTGTACTTGATGATTGCATTTAGGTCCTTGCAAGTTTCCTTCAACTGAGCAATAGTGTCATCCTTTGAGGTTGCAGAAGTTGATGTTTGAACAGATGTCGAAACAATATCTAGGAGATGATCCCTAGAAAATAGCTTATGGTGAAAAACAAAGGAGATTCCCTTTTCATTGCATAGTCAGCAGATGCCAGGATACTGATCCAAGATTATACCATAAATGAGAGAAGGAAAACAAACGGGCATCTTAATGGCAGATGATAATGCTTGCTTCAGAATTTGGTTAAAAATCCAAAATCAAACTTCCTCTTTTTACCAACAATATATATAAACTTCCTAAGCTCAGCGAAGATGGTGGAGGTATGGTTGCTAGGAAACACCTTCATATCAAATCTTTTTGGAAAAGATCTTGGGATTTTCTGAACCAACTTAGCTTCTGGAATCTTTTCTCCTATATCACTTGAAGTATTGGCTATATCAAAAATTTTCATGTGAAAGTCTTAAATACTTTCATCCTCCTTCATCTTCGAGTTCTCAAACTTGGTTGTAAGAAGCTGAAGTCTTGATAATTTCACCCTAGAGGTTCCTTCATGAGTAGTCTTCAAAATCTCCTAAGTCTCTTTGGCAACAGTACAATTCTTTATAAATCTAAAGATGTTCTTGTCCACTCCATTAAATATGGAATTCAATGCTTTGGAATTACCCTGAGCTAGCTTGTCACCTTCATCATCCCAATCTTCCTCAAGCTTTATCTTATCGGTAATCTTACCTTCCTTGTCTTTAGCTTTTAATGGATCCCATCCTTTGACCACAGATTTCCAAGCTTTTCCATCCACAGACTTAATAAAGGCCACCATGTTCACTTTCCAATATTCATAATTGGATCCATCAAGGATGGGTGGTCTATTCAATATTCCTCGTTCCTTGTCCATTGCACCAGAAAGTAGCTTCCTTGAATCTCACCCAGATACAGAGCAGGATGCCTCCTCTAATACCAATGGAAATTCTGGTATATAAATATCAAATGTCCTAAGATATGTTGAGACACTTGATATCTACTAAGAATAATGACAAGAAGAAGAACAATAAAAATTGCAGAAAGTAAACGAACATACAGTAATTGTTAACCCAGTTCGATGTACAACAACACCTATGTCTGAAGGCTACCAGGAATGAAATCCAGTATATAGTATTAATTCTAAGCTAAAAAACCTCTAGTTTACAACTTATCACTTAATCACTCTCGTGCTTAATTTCTACCTAAGACTCTCCTAGAAATGAGACCCTTCTCAATTCTCTTTCAATCACAGCAGTGATAGAAATTACAACTCAATACAAGTAGTCCAGCTCTAGTATCAACATGATACAAGAGAGGCTCATAAAAATACACAAACCCTAAAAATCACTAAGCAACAATGTTCCACGCCTTTATTAGGTTAAATCCATCCTATTTATAACCAAAACTAGACTAGATCCGGGCTTCAAAAACGCAGCAATTCTATTATACAAAGTCTGCAACTTATTCTCCTCAAGAATAGTTTCTTCAATCCAAAGTTTCCTAAAATGTCTCCATACTTAGAAAATGGCATCTTCAGATTCCAACAGAATCTATGATTCTTCAATCTTGAACCCACCGAAGATAAACAGATATTCACACAATATTCTGAAATTTGGAAATAAAATAGTAGTATTAAAACTACAGAGTAACAGACAAAGATGTCGAATCATCATGATAGGACATCTTGCCCAACATCTTGCTCTTCAGCATGTTCTTCATGTTAGGACATCTTGTCCAACAAATTGTTGTCAAGTTAGTTTTACCAAAATTAATGTCAACCTCAAAAGGTTGGACTTATCAAAAATACAAGGAAAGAAAAACCATATGTCGTTCTTGATAGTGAAAGAACTCAGGTTTAGGCCAAACTTCAACCTTTATTAATGTTTTCTATCTCTTCAACCTAACTATCCACTGTACTAATAACTGCAAATGTCGTGGTTTGATCCAAAAGTTACATAAAAGGACGATGAAGTCAAAGATGATAATGAAAGTTATGTGAGTGGGGAGGTCTCCAATCAACCCATACCTCCCAAATATTAGAGCAACTAGCAGGGAAAAGTTGAAAATTCTCAAAAGGCCAAGAAACATAAAAGTTCAAGTTCAAAAGATTATTACAAAGAGACAAAAAAGAAAACGGGTTCTTCATATTGATGATGAAGAAGAGGAAGAAGAAGAAGGTCCTCAGCTAACTCAGTAGAAAACAAAATAGTAAAGACAATTTACTATGGATGAATGTTAGGAGAGTGAAGACTCAAGTCCCAACTATAGGATGCCCAAGGTATTTTGAGTCCTTTTATCCACCTCTACTTTCCAATGTACATCAAACAAATCATAATGTTAGTCCATTTTTATCTTCTTATAGATGAATCTTATGCTTGTTACCCTCCTCGAATAAGCACTGCCTCATATATTTATGAGGTCCTGACATCCAACCCTCCTTTAGCAAACTTGCCATCACAACAACCAATAGCTGACAATCTAGTCAGAGAATTAGTTGTTGCATAAATGGAGGAAGTAGTCGAAGATCAAAATCCTGAACAACAATCAGTTGGTCAAGACAACAACATCTAAATACAAGAGGGCCAAGAGCATGTTGACCAGATACAAGAGGACCAATGTCAAAGAGAATCTCAAATTGCTACTACTGGAAAAGAACAACCATAAGTTGTTCAAACATCACAAATTTCATCAACCGCTATTGAGATTCCTTTTTTGACTAAAACCATTATTTTTCATACTTAAATTGGAGATTCTTCATCCAGAACCTCTACCGCTTCTCTCAATCGTGAGGAACTAAAAGTTATAAAAGATATAAATTCTACAGAAGCTTTACGTAAACTTAGAAGCAATTGAAGTATTGGCCCTGTTGAAAAATCCCCAAGTTCTTTAACTTTTTCAAGAAGTGAGACCTTTGGTAAACCCATAACTCTGTTGGTTCAACAAGTGAAAGCAGGGGTTTTCAAAGGATATCTATTTAAAACCATAGAAGAAAATCTTTTTGCTAAGTTTGATATCAAGAATTTAATGAAATACATTAATGATCGGGATTTGCCTAACCCCTCGACCAAATTAGTCATGACATGAAGACGAAGAAGGAGTATGAAAATAAGCTTAAGCAAAAGAATCAGACTTTGTCTAAATAATGGAAGTTAAGTTCTTAGTCTGAAAGTTGGGTTGATCAGTTGAAGGCATAAGCTAAGAAGAATGAAGATCAATTAGAGGTCTACAACGAGCAAACTTCAAACTTGACAAAACAACTTTAAAAACTACATCGAAAGAAAGAAGCACTCAAAGATCCTATTTTTTTCTTCTTTCAAAGAACAGCTAGACCAAGAGGCCAACATTGGTCTTCAGTATGCAAATTATGCTTATCTATTAGAAGAAGAAATCCAAAAAATTAAAATTGAGGACTCAATGAATGACACAAGGATTGATCTTGCAAAAAAATCATTTTGAGAGGATCAAGGTTGAACTTCCTTTCTGAATTTTCAAATTTTATTTCTTATATGATTATGTAATGACAATATTCCATTTTGGCACTTTTAGTTTTAATCCCATTTTGGCACCTATATTCCCCTATATACTCTTCTTCTATTATTCGAATCTCATGCAACATAGGTTTATACTTCTTTTAAGTACTTACCATTTATCTTTAGAGTTTTACCATCAGGAATAAATTCTTTAACATCATAAGCATTATTCAAAGACGCTTGAATGATTCAAAATGGGCCTTCCCAATTTGGTGGTCATTTACCTAAAGTTCTATCTTTTCGACCCATAGGCAAAATAACTTTCCAAACGTAATCACCTAGTATAAAGGCTTTCGACTTAACCTTCTTATTGGAGGCCTTAGTTATTCATTCTTTTTATCTTATAAGAACGTTCAGAGCAACTAATATGTCTTCATCTAAATCAACTAACTCATCTAGCATTATACTCCAATAATGGTCTGAAGGAATTTCAACTTGCCTTTGAATTCTAGTTGACTGTAAATAAATTTTGTTAAGCAAAATAGCATCATGACCAAATGTTTGTCTAAATGGAGTAGAATTAGTTTCCTCTTTAGGGAAACTTCAACAGTCCCATAATATTTTGTCTAAAGTCTTATGCAAATTCCTTGGCTTTTGAACCATATTTTTTTAGTCAGGCCAATTATAATTTTGTTAATTGCTTCGACCTGGCCATTTGCTTGAGCATAGTAAGGAATAGAAGTTAAAATTTTGATTCTTGAGTTTGAAGAAAATTCAACCATTTTTCGACCAGTAAAAACGGTGGCTTGATCAGTGGTTAAAGTTTCAAGAATTCCAAACTTACAGATGATGTGATTTTGAACAAAATTAATCATTTCTTCCGGATCAACATTGACCAAAGAAACAACATCAATCCACTTGGTAAAATAATTTATACCAACTAAAATGTATTTGTGACCTTTGGATGATGTAGGTAGAATCATACCAATTAAGTATAAATCCCAAACTCTAAATGGTCAAGGCTTAACAATAAAGTGTAACTCACTTGCAGGAACATGTTGAATGCCTGCATGCTTCTGACACTCTTAACCACCCTTTGCAAATTTGATACAGTCTTTCAACATAGTTGACCAGTACAAACCTTATCAAAGTAACAACCATATCATCTTGTGACTTATTTGATTAGCACTACATGACCCATTATGGACGATGTTGTCAAATAAGCTTCATTCTCGCTAAGGCATTTGAACAAAATTCCATCAGGAGTCTTTTTAAACAATTAGTTCCCAATAATCACATAACATAATGCTTTATATTTTATTTTTTGATTTGTCATCCCTGTTGGATTTTCCAAAAAATCAAGAATTGGTTTTCGCCAATAATTTCTACAAAGTTTTGCAATTCATTAAACCCTTCTACCCCCAAGAGTTTTTACTTTGACAACTCAAATAGGAAAGAATTGGTGAAATCAACTTCTCTTTTACCTTAATTAGTTTTGCGAACCTTTTCTTAAAAAATTTGTAACCAAAAGAAACTTATGCTAAATCATTAGCTTCTTGGTTTTCGATTCAAGGAACGTGTTTGATATTGACTTCATAAAATCTTATTAATAATGAATTGGCCTTTACAAAGTATATCAATAGATTCTCTTTAATGAATTGACCTTCAAAACCTACTCGGAATTGAATGTGAGAAAATGCTTAGAAGGGGGGTTGAATAAGTATATAGAAAAACTTATTGTAATAAAAACTCAAGGATTTTTATCCTGGTTCGTTGAACTCAACTACTCCAGTCCACCCTATCAAGAGTGATTTTCCTTTCTCAACAAGGACTTAATCCACTATTAATCAACTGATTACAATAGCAAGCACTAAGAGCAACTGTTCTTAGTCTTCTTAAGAACTACTGATCCCAACTGGATCTTCTTAAGGATCTTTTTACAAACAAATGTAAGAATAAAACAAGTGTTTAAATGCTTCTAATTAAGCTATATCACAACTGTGATTTTACACTTAAAATTTAAGAACTTAGAAATAAATTCAGCAAGATAGAGATTTGTATGAGAGCTTGTAATGAATTTCTTTCAAAGATTTCGTTAACTGAAGAAGAGAGATGGAGTCTTGCTTTTATAGGCACAGAGGTCCAAGTAGCTTTCACGTTGAAGGTTGTGTACTAAAAAGGTCTGAGCCTTTTTGTCTTCACATCACATGACCTTTCCTAGAAATAGAATACACAGAGAAATCCTTTTTGTCTGTGTTCTTGTGTCTAGCATAAATGAGGAAAGATTCGTTTGGCCATTCTAACGGACATAACTTTGAATTCTTCTTCAACAAGTTTCAGCAAATATCATCAGAGTCTTGAGCAGTTAGAGTCTTCTGATGTTCATCAGAGTTTGCTGAATCAGAGCAATGCAGCAAGTATGCTTTCAGCGTGTAATTGTTCAGAGCAGAGTTTGGGATCAGATCCTCAGTACTGGCAGCGTAGTACTATCAGAGTCTTCTGAAATAAACTAAGTTTTAAACTCTTCATACAAAAGTATTAAATGCTTCAAAAGAGATAATTACTTCATGAAACTTGTGATACCACTAACGAGACGTTTGATTTAGTCTGTAAATGGATTTTGTATATTTGCAAACCATATTCTTTGAGTCTCCCAACACAAAGTTTTCTAGTTGCACTATATAGATAATTTCATCAACATTGCCATTGAGAAATGTCGTCTTGACGCCCATTTGATGGAGTTCCAAATCATGATGTGTAACATGAGCCATGCTTGCTCTAAAAGATTCTTTCAATGAAACTAGAGAGAAAGTCTCTTTAAAGCTAATTCCTTCCTTTTGGGTATAACCCTTAGCCATAAGACGACGATCCTTATACCTTTCCACATTACTGTTAGAATCTCGCTTGGTCTTAAAAATTCATAACCAATGGGTTTCACATCTTCTGGTAACGAGAAAATTTCCTAAACATTATTGTCTTGCATGGACTTATACTTCACATTAATTGATTCAAACCATTTTTCCGAGTTGGAATCCTACATGGTTTGGCGGAAGTTGATTGGATCACCTTCCATCATACCATTATTTTCCTCATGTTCTTGAAAAAAAACTAAGTAATCATCAGGAATAGCATTTCTCCTTCATCTAGTGGATCTTTGCAAAGGTATTGGTTCTTGTAACACTTGTTTTTTAGGATTTTTATTTTCTTCTTCATAAATTACCAAATCATCTTAAGTAGGAGAAAATTCAACAATGTCTTACGGATGTTCCATACTTGCTTGATCAAAAGCAATTGTATGAACTAGTTCTGGATATGTTACTGATTCTTCCTATAAAACAAAGTCCCTGACCTTATTCTCCCCCTCCCAAACTCAATATCCTCAAAAAAAATGTGGTTGTTCTCGTTTCAAAATTTTAGTTCAATTTGGGATCGTAAAATTTATAGCCCCTAGATCTTTCAGAATAACCAATAAAGTAGTTGCTCACTGTTCTGGAGTCCAATATCTTTTCATTTGACCTACAAGGCCTTGCCTCAGTTGTACATCCTCATACATGAAAATGTTTTAGAGTAGGCTTTCGCACAATCCAAAGCTCATAAGGTGTTTTGGCACCTGCCTTGGTTGGAACTCTATTTAGAATTTAAGTCACAATATTTAGTGTCTTTCCCCAGAGTGACTCTGACAAGGTAGAATGACAAATCATACTCCTTACCATATCCTTAAGAGTCTGTTTTCATCTTTTAGCCACACCATTCATGATAGGTGAACCTGTCATGGTGTACTGTGGGTTGATTTCATATTCCTCTAAGTATTTGACAGAAAAGCCTTAGACGTTGTTTACCTGGACTGTCATATCTGCCATAATATTCACTGCCACGATCATATTTGACTTTCTTAATTCTTTTGTTTAATTGTTGATCATTCCAAGAATGTGGAGAAATAATCTACAAATGTATGTGTATCAATTTTAAGACATCCGTAGCTCTATATGTACCAAATTCGTTTGTTTTGGTATGTTTTCCTTTAATGTATTCAACACAAACATAAAAGTCCGTTAATTTAATTTTTTAACTCTATTTTTTAGAGATGTGACCTAGGGGTTTGTGCCTTAATTCTTCTAAATTGTTATTATCAATTTTATGCTTAGTATCGTGTGATTCCACATTTAAATATTTTCCATAAGTATCTAATGTGTCAAGCAAATATAGATTATCATGACTCATAAGTGAACTAGTTCTAACAATATTTGAATTAAAAGACAACCTGAACATATTATTTTCAAATGAACACAAACAACTTAATTTGTCCAAATAGGAAACTAAAATTAAATTCCGTCTAAATGACGGTACCACGAAAGTGTCTTTCAAATCCAAATAAAACCCATTACACAATAATAACCTAAAAATGCTATATATCTTCCACCTCCACCGAATTTCCATCCCTAACATATATGTATATTTCAACATTATTTGCCTTCTGGTAGTTTGGGCAACCCTACATTGAAACACTAATGTTATTAGTTACATCTGATTCTAACTGTCGAGTGTTTCCAAGCACAAAGCTAAATTGAGTACAAAATAGACCAAAGTAAGAAATGTACCTTTCATTTCATGTCAGCCATGATATTTGGGACATTTCTTCTTCACGTGTCTAGACATTTTACAAAAGAAATAGTTATCATCTTGTTTTTGTTTCTTTTATGTTGGAGCATTTGCAGCTTCATTCTTAGGCTCATTAGTTTTTTTTCTTTTGCCCTTGTCCTTAGATGTGCCAACAAAATGAGCAATTTCTATCTTATCTTGCTTCATCCTTTCCTCTTCTTGCATACAAAATGAAATGAGCTTATTAAGAGACAATTTCTCCTTTAGACAATTTTAAGATATCTTAAACTGACTAAATTGTGAAGAAAGAGAAATTAATACTAAATGAGTGAACAGGTCTTTTGACAACTCAAGTTTTAGTACCTTAAGTTTTGAAACAATGTTAGACATGACTATAATGTACTCCCTTATATTTCCTTTTCCTTGATACTTCATAGAGATCAAGTTCTGAATAACAGTACTTGTTTCCGCCTTATCGCTTTTCTTGAAGCGCTTTTCAATCTCAATAGGAATTTTTTTGGAATTTGTTATATCTTTGATATTTTACCCCTAAAGACCTCAAGAATGCCACACTTAATAATCATGAGACTCATGAGATTGAAGCGATCACACTTCTCGTAATCTTCCCTCTATTTATAGGTACTAGATTTTGTAAGAGAATCTGATTGCTCTATCTTTAATGCAAGGTCAAGTCCATGGAATCAATAACAATTTCCATGTTCTCTTTCCAGTCCTTGAAATTCGCCCTATTAAAGACCGTAACCGAATTCAGATTAGAATATATTGAAACAATTGTAGCTGAAAATAGAACAAAATTAAACACTTTAAATATACTCATATAAAAAGAAAAATTGAATCATCAATTTGTTCAAATAATGTCATAACCCATTTCAAGATACCTAATGCACCATCAATATCGAGTTTTTGGACATTAACATTAACTGTGAGTGGTACTTTTATTGTAATGGTCAAACATTGATAATAAAATATGTCAAATAATAAACTCTTCTTTAGATTTATTTATTATCCACATGTGAGACATTATAATTATCACATATTTACCATCACAGACGTTAGGGCTGGAAATGAGTCGAGTCGAGTCGAACTCACCTCAGCTTGACTCGACTCGTTAAGAATTGTTCGAGTTCGAGTTCGAGTTCGACACGAACTTTTTTTTAAGCTCAAACTCGACTCGTTATAAGTTCACGGACAGTTCGGTTCAACTCGTTAGGTTCATCTCATTAGGTTCAGCTCACATGATTCACGGACTTAAAAACTATTTTTTAAAAAAAAAATATATATATATATATATATATATATATATATATATATATATATATATATATATATATATATATATATATATATATATATATATATATATATATATATATATATATATATATATATATATTTTAGTATATTTGACATTTTAAATAAATATATATTTTTAAAATAAAATATTAAAATAAAATAAAAGTTGTCATATTGAAATTTAACTTTATCTTCGAAATCTACTAACTCAAAACCTACACAACTTTCAAGAGATACATTTGAGAGTCTAATTCAAAAACTACTAAATTGAAGATTAAATTTGTCTAAGATTTGGAGTAAATATTAAAACCTAATCTTAAAGACAGTATAATTCTTCTCATATGTAATCGAGTTGACTCATGAACCTAACGAGTCGAACTATGTATAGTTCAAGTTCAGCTTATTTAGTTAACGAACTTAATTTTTCGCTCATACTCAACTCATTTGGTTCATGAACCTAGTTCAACGATTTAATTGTCGAATCGAATTTCGAACTATTTTCGAGTTGGTTCGGTTCATTGCCAGCCCTAACAGGCGTGTATGAAATCTGACAAAACATCAACGGTCTTTTGGGTCAATTGATACTCGCATGGATAAACATACACATAGTTATTTAACATTTCGCATAAGTAATCTCCATAAAAGATATTACTTTGGTGACTTTTTATTTTAATTGACTTATTTAAAATATTAAACTTTTGGATAGAATACAAACCGTAGCCAAAATTTGAACGAAATTATACCAAAGTTAATGGATGAAACAATTAAGGAGAACGACCATCCAATTCAACATAACATGTTCGTGTTACAATCCATGTCACTTTTATTATGCGAAACACAACAAAAAAAATCCAGTTTTAAATTTTAAAATAAAAATACAGTTCTGAAAAATATTTTATCAAAATGATAAGAAATTATGTTCAATTTAAAAACAAAAAGAATTTGCAATGATTAAGATTTGATGCACTGATTTCTATTCATAAATAGAAAGAAAAAATTGTAAAAATTGCAAACTCCAATAAAGAAATAACTATAAAAATACTCTACTCGAAAGTGTAGTATCAAGTTGACTTAAATAATTACTGAATAATTAATTTCTTCTGGCACATCCAAAACAAAAGAAGATATTTGTTTGACAACTTAATGATTTCTACTCATATAAAAATAAAGGAGAGAACTTCAAACTAATCCCTATGAGTCAAATATGTCATTGGCTTGCGTCCTTTAAGCTCATCTCAAAAGTCAATTAAAGAATGATAGCAAAAACATATTTGAGTTTGTCATTAAAATCGTTGAAAATTATAGATATATGATTTTCCGAGTTGTAGAGTTCCTTAAGGTTTCTTAAATCGCTTATGTTGTGATGAAAAGATAATCCTCATAAACCATATTTTGTATATAAAAAAAACTGCAAATATGGAGCATAACTCATATACATAATCGTAGGACTACTTATTTTTTAATATTTTAATTTGTCATCTAATCAAATTAGATATTAATTTATGATATTTACAC
Source organism: Lathyrus sativus (assembly GCA_963859935.3). Taxonomy (NCBI): domain Eukaryota; kingdom Viridiplantae; phylum Streptophyta; class Magnoliopsida; order Fabales; family Fabaceae; genus Lathyrus; species Lathyrus sativus. Next base: position 913,519,123 of record OZ012735.1, read on the forward strand.
AATAACATTTCTTTTCATGATATTTATCGTTTTAGTCACATATACTTAATATCAATTAGACTCTTTTAAATTTTGACTAATCATACAATAATTCTAACACTTTAATTATTACATTTATGATCCAAAATACTAATTCTTTAAACATTCTTCAAAACTGAAATGTCTGTTAAATTAAAAATATCTAAGTTCCTTGCACATTACTCTTAAAGTGTTGTTTTCATTTTAAGAAATTGTTATTAATTAGCGCTTGATGCGGTGTTAATTATGCACGTCATTCCTACAATTTGGTAGGTCATAGAAGCACATGACTGATTCATGCTTTCATAGTTTCATACCAACTTGAATAATTTTCCTGTCCATATGTCTTGGCTCATCCATAATTTCAAATCAACAAAAATCACTTCCAAATGTCTTTCTTAGACTATTTTCAAATGTAACTTCGACGCACATGTGCCAAGATTAGTATGATTAAGTAGTAATGACTATTTAAAGGATTCATATCTTCTAATAAATGTTTCTTTTCTTCATAAATATCTGTTAAAATTATTCAAACACATTAATTATTTATACAACAATATGTATTTAGGTTGTCAGACTTAATTTAATTACTAAGAAAATATATTAAAATAATTTAATTTGTATTCGGTTTCTCTCAAATATCAAAATGAAATTACCTTTTATTAGTCACTTAATTAATAATTAAAATTATTCAAAAGTATATATTTAAAATATTTCAATAATCTTAATAAATTTAGAATATGTTTGGAATAGGTAATTGATTTTTTTTTTAAATTAAAATTTTTACGCAATTTAAATTATTTAATTAAAATTTTTTAATTTTAATTTTTGTTTTGTTTTGATAGAGTATTAAAATTATTTATTGCTAAATTTTTTGAGATCGTTTTTAAAATTTTTAAAAGTTTAGGGTCAAATTTATAATTTGAAAAATAAGGATTAATTTACAATTTTTAAAATTTTAATATGACCAAATTATAAATTTAGAAAATTATTAAGGATTAATTTGTAATATTTTTTTTTAAATATGGTTAATTCTTAAATTTTAGAAAATACGAGGATCAACTTGTAAACTTGAAAACAATAATCATAACCAGTTTGACGACATTCACAATATAGTATGAAAAGAATGTCAGTTTTCTTTTATTATATGTAGTGTTTCGTTGCAGAACCAGAAATGGTGATGATTGCGAAAACTACGGTGGTGCGATGCTTCTGGTACACTATGTCAATTTGACAATGTGGATCAAAGGTTGTGATCATGGTGTTTCTTAAATTAGAGGTATTGGACTTGTTACGCTGCCATAACTAGTGCTTGCGATCTCCGGTACAGTGAATCTAAGGGGATACTTGCAGGGATAGCACTCCAACGCGCAAGTCAACTTAAGGTTAAAAATAGTTCATAGTAAAAGTGGAGATTAGAGATTATGTACCTTAGAGCCCTTTACAAAGGTATTTTTACCTTGGGTCTGTAAGAGCACAGATTGTGTCTTAGTTATATCTCTATGTTTTGATGATAACACTTATAAATTTTGTATTCAAGAATTATATACTCTAAACGTGTTCTAGATTGTTTGCTACAGGCACTAAAGAAAATTATCTTAAGAAAGCAAATTAAGATCTGAACAATGTTATTATGAAGGGCTTCATAAGTTCAAGAGCATCTTAGTGAAGATCTGAACGCTGCTCCTAGAAGATTCTGAAGCAGGAGCCTCTAAAGCATAGAAGACTCTGCTCTGAGAGATTTACACGCTCAAGCACACAAGCTGCACATACTCTGATTCAGCTCAATCTGAAGAACATCCAAGACTCTGAAGATCCAGAAGATCTCTATTCTGTAGACTCTGAAGATTCAGATTCTAATGTTGAAAGCTGAACTTACTTTGAAGAAGATTTAAATATGTACGTTGGTTTATCTCAACAGCTCTTTCCTATTTTGTGCTAGACACAAGGACACAGACAAAAAGGTTTTATCTGTGCATTCCATTCTGAGGAAAGCTTTCTGCAAATGAAGACAAAAGGCATCAGGCTTGTTTCAGCACAGCCTCCAATGTGAAGACAAAAGGCTTCAGGCTTTTCTGCACAGCCTTCAACGTAACAAGACTTCTTGGATCTTAGTGCCTATATAATGAAGTCCACTCCATCTTCTTCAGTATCGAACCTCTAGCAAAATCACTCATCAAAGCAAATCTCTCAAAGCTCTTATTATTTTATTTTGCTTTAACTTTGTTCTTAACTTAAGAGAAATATCACAGTTGTGATAACAGCTTATTTTAGAAGCATTCTCACTCTTGTAAAAGTTTTACATTGTTTGTAAAAGGTTTTCCTTAAGAGGATCCAGTTGGGATCAGTTGCTCTTGAGAAGACTAAGAACAGTTGTTCTTAGGTGTTGCTATTTGTAATCTGGTTGATTTAAATAGTGGATTAAGTCCTTGACAGAGAGAGGCAAATCACTCTTGAGAGGGTGGACTGGAGTAGTTGTATTCAACGAACCAGGATAAAAATATCTGTGTTCTAATCTTTGTTTTTTAGTCTTACTTATTCAACCCCCCCCCCCTTCTAAGTAATTTTCTCACCTTCAGTTGGCATCAGAGCTCCGGTTCTGCGTGTGCTCCACTTAACCGTGACAGTTAAAGATCCAGTGAGAAAGATACTTTGATATTTGTTTTGTTGTCAATATGGATACATCTACATCAACTTACAACAACAAATATGAAGGAGATAGGATCAGTACCAAGCCACCCATGTTTGATGGGGGAAAATTTGACTATTGGAAAGATAGAATAGAAAGTTTTTTCCTTGGGTATGATGCTGATCTTTGGGATATGGTCATTGATGGATATGAACATCCTACTGATGAGGATGGCAAAAAGATTGATAGAAAATCAATGACTGAAGTACAGAAAAGAGATTTCAAGAATCACCACAAAGCCAGAACTATATTGCTTAATGCAATCTCTCATACTGAGTATGAGAAGATTACAAATAGAGATACTGCTCATGACATGTTTGAGTCACTCAAAATGACTCATGAGGGAAACTCTCAGGTTAAAGAGACCAAGGCGCTGGCGCTCATACAGAAGTATGAGGCATTTAAAATGGAAGAGTCTGAAAATGTAGAAACTATGTTTTCTAGATTTCAGATCCTTACAGTTGGTCTGAAAGTTCTGGATAAGGGCTACTCAACGTCAGATCATGTCAGGAAGATCATCAGAAGTCTTCCCACCATATGGAGACCAATGGTGACCACATTGAAGATGGCAAAAGATCTGAACAAGATCTCTTTAGAAGAACTTATCAGTTCTTTGAGAAGCCATGAAATTGAGCTGGAGGAAGATGAACCCCAGAAGAAAGATAAAGGTAAATCCATAGCTTTAAAATCTAACAAACCTGTTAAAGCTTTGCAGGTAAAAGAAGAAAGCTCTGAAGAATCTTCTTCTTAAGAAGAAGATGAACTGTCCATGCTTTCCAGAAGAATCAACAAGCTCTGGAAGCACAAGGGAAAGAAGTTTAACAACTTCAGAAAAGCTGACCACAGGAAGGAATCTTCTGGACACAGAAGATCTGGAAAGAAAGAGGTCACATGCTATGAATGCAAGGAACCTGGGCACTACAAAAATGACTGCCCCAAACTTCTCAAGGAGAAACCCAAGAGAAAGTTTGATAAAAAGAAGAAGGTTCTTATGGCAACTTGGGATGATTCAGATGAATCTGAATCTGAATCTGAAGCAGAAGAAGAGTGTGCCAACATAGCATTAATGGCTGGAATAGAAGATCAGAATGAAGAATTATCATCTGAATCTGAGTCAGACTCCGACTCTGACGCTGAAGAGGTAATGTCTAAACTTACCAAAGAAGAACTTATAAAGGTGTTATCTGAAGTTTTGAAAAGCTATAATAATATCAAACTCAAAAACAAGAAGCTGAAAAGCAATCTTGAGTCTGAGATTGATAATCTGAAAACAGAACTTGTTGAGCAGAGAGAAATAAATATAAAAATCAAAAATGATTTGGAATTTGCCCAACAAGAATCTGACTCTGAAGCTAAGTCATCTGAAAATATTTTGGAAAAATATGACTCGAGTTTTCAGAGGTTCCTCACTAAAAGCATAGACAGAAGCAAGATGGCTTCTATGATCTATGGAGTTAGTAGGAATAAAAGAAAGGGAATTGGATCTCAATCTTCTTCTCTTGAAAAAGATGTAAGACCAATACCTGTAGATGATCTGATCATTAAGATAACTCCTTTATACTCTAATTTTAAATTTGGTCATTTAAATGATATTAAACACACGAGCTCTGAAAAGAATACTCATGTGTTTAGATCTAAGGCAAGTCTAAACAAAAACTATGTTGAAAAACAAAAGTTTAGACAAACCTACAAGGCAACTAACCCTAAAGGACCCAAGAAGATCTGGGTACCTAAAGACAAAATAATCCCTGTTGCAGATGTCCTTAGCAGCAAAGTCAGGACACCAATCATGGTACCTGGACTCTGGATGCTCACGACACATGACGGGAGAAAGGTCTATGTTCCAAAGTCTGGAACTTAGATCTGAAGGGGACGTGAAATTTGGAGGGAACCAGAAGGGCAAGATCATTGGCTCTGGAACTATAGGTAATGGCAACCTACCCTCTATTTCTAATGTTCTGTTAGTTGAAGGATTGAAACATAATCTATTGTCCATAAGTCAATTAAGTGACAATGGTTATGATATAATCTTTAATCAAAAATGTTGCAAAGCTGTATGTCAAAAGGATGGTTCTATCCTATTCAATGGAAAGAGGAAACACAACATTTATAAAATTAACCTTTCAGAACTTAAAGTTCAAAATGTAAAATGCCTCTTATCTGTGAATGATGAGCAATGGGTCTGGCATAGAAGATTGGGGCATATTAATATGAGACGTATATCTCAGATTAATAAACTCAATCTGGTCAGAGGACTTCCTAAGTTGAAGTTCAACTCAGATGCTCTGTGTGAAGCATGTCAAAGAGGTAAATTTTCAAAATCTCATTTTAAATCAAAAAATGTTGTTTCTACCTCCAGACCATTGGAATTACTTCACATTGATCTGTTTGGACCAGTGAAAACTGCATCCATCAGAGGCAAGAAGTATGGGTTAGTCATTGTAGATGACTACAGCAGATGAACATGGGTAAAGTTTCTAAAACACAAGGATGAGTCTCATTCTGTGTTCTTTGACTTCTGCAATCAAGTCCAGACTGAAAAAGATTGTAAAATTATTAAAGTCAGAAGTGATCATGGTGGAGAATTTGAAAATAAACATTTTGAAAAATATTTTTCTGAAAAAGGCATTGCACATGATTTCTCCTGCCCTAGAACTCCACAACAAAATGGAGTTGTAGAGAGGAAAAATAGAACATTGCAAGAAATGGCCAGAACCATGATCAACGAGACAAATCTGGCAAAATATTTCTGGGCAGAAGCAATTAACACAGCTTGTTATATTCAGAACAGAGTGTCTGTAAGACCTCTTCTGAAAAAGACTCCCTATGAATTGTGGAGAAACAGAAAGCCTAACATTGCTTATTTTCATCCTTTTAGATGTATTTGTTATATGCTTAATACTAAAGATAATTTGAACAAGTTTGATTCCAAAGCACAGAAGTGTTTCATGCTTGGTTATTCTGAACGCTCTAAAGGCTACAGAGTATTCAATACTGAAACACAGATTGTGGAAGAATCTATTCATGTTAGATTTGATGATAAGCTTGGCTCTGAAAAGCCAAAGCAGTTTGAAAGTTCTGCAGATAGAGAAGTGATTCTCACAGACTCTGAAGGCTCAGAGGCAGAAAAGGCAAAGAACAAAGAATCTGACGCAACCCCAGATGCTACACCTTTGACCTCCCAACTAAACAACTTGCATATTTCTGAAAGACCAACTGTCAGAGGATCTTCTTCCAGAATCAAAGCTTCTCATCCAGAAGATGTGATAATTGGAAAGAAAGACGATCCTATAAGGACAAGATCATTTCTCAGAACTTCTGAATCTTCCTTATTTGGCTTAGTGTCAATGATAGAACCAACATCTGTAGATGAGGCTCTGGAAGATAATGAATGGATTTTAGCTATGCAAGAAGAGCTGAATCAATTCACCAGAAATGAAGTTTGGGATCTGGTTCCTAGACCTAAAGGGTTCAATGTCATTGGAACAAAATGGGTCTTCAGGAATAAGCTGAATGAAAAGGGAGAAGTAGAAAGGAATAAGGCAAGGCTGGTTGCTCAAGGATACAGTCAACAAGAAGGTATTGATTACACTTAGACATATGCTCCAGTGGCAAGGTTAGAATCTATTCATCTTCTTATTTCATTTGCTGCACAGAATAACATCACTCTGTATCAGATGGATGTTAAAAGTGCTTTTCTTAATGGTATTATAGAAGAAGAAGTATATGTCCACCAACCTCCTGGTTTTGAAAGTGAAAACTTTCCAGATCATGTTTTCAAATTAAAGAAATCCCTTTATGGATTAAAACAAGCTCCCAGAGCTTGGTATGAGAGGTTGAGCAACTTCCTTCTGAAGAAAAATTTTATCAGAGGAAAAGTGGATACAACTTTATTCTGTAAAACTGTTAAGAAAGATCTGTTGATTTGTCAAATTTATGTAGATGACATTATTTTTGGATCAACAAATATTACGCTTGGAAAGGAGTTTGCTAAATGTATGCAGGAAGAATTTGAAATGAGCATGATGGGAGAATTGAGATTCTTTTTGGGAATCCAAGTCAACCAGACTCCAGAGTGCACCTACATACATCAAACCAAATATGTTAAAGAGCTTCTGAAGAAGTTCAACATGGTTGATAGCAAAATGGCAAAGACTCCAATGCATCCTACAAGCACTCTAGGTAAGGAAGAGGTAAGTAAGAAGGTAGATCAAAAACTCTACAGAGGTATGATAGGATCTCTTCTATACTTGACTGCTTCTAGACCAGATATTCTGTTTAGTGTCTGCTTATGTGCAAGATTCCAATCAGATCCTAGAGAATCACACTTAACAGCTGTTAAGAGGATTCTAAGGTATCTGAAAGGTACTGCTAACATGGGTTTGTGTTACAGAAGATCTGATGAATTTTCATTAGTTGGATTCTGTGATGCTGACTATGCTGGAGACAGAGTTGAACGTAAGAGCACTTCTGGAAGCTGTCAGTTTCTTGGAAGTCATCTGATCTCATGGTACAGCAAGAAGCAACCTACCATAGCACTATCAACTACAGAGGCAGAATACATTGCTGCTGCTGGATGTTGTACTCAGATGCTCTGGATGAAGAGTCAATTAGAAGATTATCAAATCTATGAGAGTAATCTTTCTATCTTCTGTGATAATACTTCTGCTATATGTTTGTCAAAAAATCCAATCTTGCATTCTAAGGCAAAACATATAGAAATTAAACATCACTTCATCAGAGACTATGTTCAGAAGGGTGTAATTAATTTGGCTTTTGTTGATACAGATCATCAATGGGCTGATATTTTCACAAAACCCCTTGCTGAAGATAGATTTAAGTTCATTCTGAAAAATATTTGTATGGATTTTTGTCCAGAGTAATATTTATCAGAGGCAACCTCTCAGATGCAAAATGTTTAATAATCTGAAGTATTTCATCTGTCTATTCGTTCAATTATATATATTCAATTATTTTTTTTGTGTGAAATTCTGAACTAACAAGCTCAGAAGATCTGAAAGTTGGTTTCATTTCTTGAGAGACATCAGATGCGCCAACAAAGCAAACACGTGTCACTCAATATCTGAAAAGATGGAGTGCTCAACTGAATTGACGTTTGAGGTATTGCTTTGAAAATCTCACTTTTCTTGATTTTCCCCCCAGCTGTCATAAATTTAATGTGAAATGATTATTTTTCATTAAATGCTGTCCAAACGTGCTTAAGTGTCTTTTGTGTGCCCTATGCCTGATTTTTGGTTATCTATATATATCACCTATCACACTATTTTCACACTTTCCACATTCACTTCATTCATGCGTTTCTGTTCTCTTTTCAATCTCTACCAAAACCCTAAACCTAAACCAAGATCCTCTTCTTCTTCAATGGCGTCTACTTCAAACACTGCTACAAAACCCAACAAGACTATAATGTACAAAGAACCTGAACGAACCTTATTCACTCCAGTGGCTGATCTGGAGGTGCTCTGTGAAAGCTTCATTGATCTTGACTCGTTAAAGGAAAATGGGTTCGACCTCATTTCTGCCATTAAAGCTCAAGGTTGGGAAAAATACTTTGAAAGGTTAATGGGTCCTGTATTTCCATCACTGGTAAAGGAATTTTGGATTCATGCAAGCGTTGGTCCCAAGTTTATTCATTCCTCGGTTCTTGGAATGGAGATAGTTATTACTGAAAAACTGATCAGACAACTGTTCAGTTATACTGAATCTGATGGAGTTTCAAATCTTGCTTCTTCTCGCATTGATATGGCTAGGGTTTATGAAGAAGTTACTATAGTTGGAATGCCATCAAGTAAGGTTAAAGATTTGAAACCCATTTATAGGATCTGGGCAAAAATCTTTATGAGTACATTTTTTCACAGAAAACCATCCAACTCACCAGACTATGTGAGTTCGGAACATCTGTATTTCATGAACTGCATTAGCAAGAATGTCAAAGTGGATCTACCATATCTTATCTTCAGTCATTTACTAACTCATGTCAAAGAAACCAGAGAGGAAGTAAGAGCTAAAGCTGGTAAAGTTAGGACGTGGATACCCCTGGGAAGATTGATTTCAGATATCCTTATTGAGAACAAGCTGGTACAGCATCTGACAGATGCGAAGATTACAGAAGATCTGACTTACATCATTGGCTCTGAAATAAATGGACTCAATCTGAAAAGGATGAAAATCATTTCAGAATTGAAAGGACAACTCAGGAAGATCAACTCTGAAGAGGTTCAAGGCAGAAGAATTCCTGTGGAAAACTTTCCACTATTCAGTGCAGATGAACCAAAGGAATTTGTCTGGTTGTACATTACTGAATGTCTAAAGGAAGGAATTCCTCTACCCGCTAATCTTGTTCAGAAGCCAGGAGAAGAATTGCCCAATCAGTTGAAGGAAAGGCGTAGTAAGAGGAAGGCTGACGAAGGATCCGTTCAGAAGAAGAGAAAAGCATCTGAAGCTTCAAGAAAGAAGAAGAAAGAAGGAAAGAAAGCTAGAATCAGTCCTAGAGAAGCTACTCTGGAAGAGATCAGAGACACCATTCAACAGGTATTAGCATCTGATCCTACTCCTACTGTTCATTCACCCCTGTCTTCACCACAACTATCTCCAAGCCTTATTCAAAGAACTTCCAAATCCAAACAGTCTGTCAATATCTCATCTGAACCACTCTCCTCTGAACCAGTGAATTTACAATCATCTCCTGCACCAATTCCATCTGAACCACAACCTCAAACAATTCAAACAGAAATTCCACCACTAGAACCAACTCAACCAGAAAACTCTCCAACAGTAACTCCACAACCAACTTTGTCACAACCAGAGGATCCCCAATTAGAGACTCTCCAACCAGAAACAATTGTTTCAGAACAAAACCAACCAGAGACTGTTCAAACTGAACACTCTGAACAAACAATTCCCTCAGAAGATCCAAATCTTTCTGACAATATTCTTGATATTCAACCCCTCAACCAAACAATTATAATTTCTTCAACATCTGTTCACTCAGATGAATCTTCTGATTCATCTGATTCATCTGACTGTGATTCAGAATCACTCAAACAAGCTCGCTCTGAAAGTGTTATGAAGAAACATCTTAACATTGCCTTGTTTCATACCCCACCAAACTCTCCATCTCATCAACAACCATCTGAAACTCAACCATCTAACACTCAAACATCTGCAAATCAAACCATTCCTCAACCACCTGAAACCAATCCATCTGAAAATCAGGCTTTTCCTCAACCATCTGAACTCCCTCAATCTGACATCCACACATCTCAACCACCATCACCTCAACCACAACCATCTGAACCTACTCCTGTTAACACCCCTAATCCTTTTTCCTCTGGACAGTCTGAACAGTCAGATCTAGGATCATGTGTTAATGCTATGTTTGATATTTTCAAAAAGGAGTTAGATTCTGAATAAGATCGTGTTAAGGCTGTATGCATGTCTAGTTTGGATCCCACTGTTTCGAATAATGCTTGGAAGCGCTTCATCTGGATGTTCAATAAAGCTGCCTTAAAAGTTAGAGCTAAATGCTCTAAGCTTGCTAAGACTAAATTTGCAGATTTAATCAAGGTAACTCTGATGAACATGCCTCCTCCTCCTCTTGTATTACTTTTGGAAGCTGCTCCTCCAGTAGTTCCTGAATCTGAAATGGTTGAACAAGCTTCTGTTGAAAACCAAACTGAAGGGAACCCTGCTGCTACTGCATCTGCTCCGTCTTCATCTGTGGTTTCAGAACTTGTGAATGATGTGAAGGATATAAAGGACTGGATGATCAAGCAAGAGAAAACAACTGATGAAATCAAGACCTGGATGTCTAAGCAAGAAGAGTCAGCTGCCAAGATGACAGAGCTTCTGACCCTTATTGCCTCTCGCCAGACCTAGTTTTATTTGTTGTTTTGCACATGAACTGCTTTTGTTGTCTGTTTGTTTTTGTTGTGTTATGTGGTTTGGCATCTGCCTGTTTGACTGTGAACTTTGGTTTGTTTTGATTGCATGATAACTTGTTTTGCTCCTATTTGATTCTTTTCTTCTATATCTTTCTGTCTTTGAAAATCTTTTTGATTATGACAAAAAGGGGGAGAAAAAGAGAAACTGAGTGTTCAACCTATAAGCAATTACTACAACTGAAATTCAGACATTTTATTAATTTACTTTGAACTTAAGTCTTTCATATTACATTGATATATCTGACATAATTCATTGAAGTTACCCTGAGACTGTATCAACCAGAACCTGATCCTCTAAAGAAAATATGAGTATTCAATCAACTCTGATAACTCTGATATCTTACTCTGATACATTTATTCTGAAAGAGAATTCATGCAAGATGATAACCAGGCGCTCTGACTAAAGGAAGTCATATGTATATGGCATCAAGATTTGATTCTGAACTCTTTCATCAGGCTCTGAATCTGAAATATACTAAATCAGAAAGGGAAGCATTCTATTCTATTGAAGTATTTATTTCAGGGGGAGATTGTTAATCTCAGGGGGAGTTTCTAATTCTTACTCTTTATTGAACAAAATTTCTCATGTTTTGTCATCATCAAAAAGGGGGAGATTGTAAGAGCACAGATTGTGTCTTAGTTATATCTCTATGTTTTGATGATAACACTTATAAATTTTGTATTCAAGAATTATATACTCTAAACGTGTTCTAGATTGTTTGCTACAGGCACTAAAGAAAATTATCTTAAGAAAGCAAATTAAGATCTGAACAATGTTATTATGAAGGGCTTCATAAGTTCAAGAGCATCTTAGTGAAGATCTGAACGCTGCTCCTAGAAGATTCTGAAGCAGGAGCCTCTAAAGCATAGAAGACTCTGCTCTGAGAGATTTACACGCTCAAGCACACAAGCTGCACATACTCTGATTCAGCTCAATCTGAAGAACATCCAAGACTCTGAAGATCCAGAAGATCTCTATTCTGTAGACTCTGAAGATTCAGATTCTAATGTTGAAAGCTGAACTTACTTTGAAGAAGATTTAAATATGTACGTTGGTTTATCTCAACAGCTCTTTCCTATTTTGTGCTAGACACAAGGACACAGACAAAAAGGTTTTATCTGTGCATTCCATTCTGAGGAAAGCTTTCTGCAAATGAAGACAAAAGGCATCAGGCTTGTTTCAGCACAGCCTCCAATGTGAAGACAAAAGGCTTCAGGCTTTTCTGCACAGCCTTCAACGTAACAAGACTTCTTGGATCTTAGTGCCTATATAATGAAGTCCACTCCATCTTCTTCAGTATCGAACCTCTAGCAAAATCACTCATCAAAGCAAATCTCTCAAAGCTCTTATTATTTTATTTTGCTTTAACTTTGTTCTTAACTTAAGAGAAATATCACAGTTGTGATAACAGCTTATTTTAGAAGCATTCTCACTCTTGTAAAAGTTTTACATTGTTTGTAAAAGGTTTTCCTTAAGAGGATCCAGTTGGGATCAGTTGCTCTTGAGAAGACTAAGAACAGTTGTTCTTAGGTGTTGCTATTTGTAATCTGGTTGATTTAAATAGTGGATTAAGTCCTTGACAGAGAGAGGCAAATCACTCTTGAGAGGGTGGACTGGAGTAGTTGTATTCAACGAACCAGGATAAAAATATTTGTGTTCTAATCTTTGTTTTTTAGTCTTACTTATTCACCCCCCCCCCCCCTTCTAAGTAATTTTCTCACCTTCAGGGTCTAGTATAGTAAGCTAGATACCGAGTCTCGTGCTATTGGACCTTTGACCGACGAAGATCAATGGGTCTCGAGTCTTTGACCGGCACAGAACAGTTGCCCTCAAAACTCGTCGAGCATGTTTGATGTCGGGGGAATATTTTAATAATAGTGGTCGACCTCAAAGAAATTTCATTCAATCGTTGATTGGCATGCGCCAATTTGGTTTTGCCAAAGCGTGATTCAAAATGTGAGCATTAAATGCGATCTTATCATTAAAATATTTCTCTGTTTTTTCTTTTAACATAAACTGAAGAGGTATGGGGTGACTGTTCGCCGTGAAAATTGGTGAACAATTGCTGGTCTTACAAATCGAAAAAAGAATTGTTTTACTTGCAGGATTGACCACATAAATCCTAGGACATGTGCTAATTGATCTTAAGTAAAGTTTATAAAAACTATGATCACTTCGACAGAGTCCATGATAAAAGCAACTTATTTCAAATATAAATTTAGGTGACAATAAGTAAAATCGAAGTACTGGTAAATGACGAAGATAAGAACTTGCATAAAGAAAAAAATAAATTCTTAAAGAAAGAGATTTATTAAATTGCATTGAAATGAAAACTGGTGTTACATCAACGTACATTCTTACAAACTCGTTTCTCTCAACACACGGATACTCGAAGTATACTGAAGAATTTGTATACAATTGAACACACAGAATCCTAACACTAAGACCTGCAATAATAAAAAATAACTGTCATTAATGGCTAGCAAACCAAATCAAGACAAGTGTAGTCATGTATGCCTTCGAATCCTAGAAGCGTTCCACGTGTCTCCTTTGAAAACGGATTTTCCCTCTTTTGTTTGAATTCAAATGAACTCGTCGAAATACCCTTAGTGACACCTCTATCAAATCGAGTCTTCCAACTTCCGAGGAATATCTTTAAGTCCATAACATAGACTCTCCTGGCAAAAGAACGCCTTCGACTCTTATTTCAAAACATGGCTCCAGTCGAAATAATTAAATTTCTTCATGAACTCTATTTGTTACTTTTAATTTCATTCAGGCGTCAAAATTAGGAGCCAACAAATTATCCCCCAAAAATGTCATTTTCGACATCAATGAAGAACAAGACATTTTTTTATAGTATCATTCGACGCCTTGAACGACTTTTGCATGTCTCTTACTATTCCAAAAACTCATGACATCAGGACCATCATGGCAGCTTCTAAAAACACGTCTGATCAAAGCATGCCACAATCTCTAGCCATCATCATAATTCCTAGATCCTAGGAAATCGTACATTAGGTATTAACTGCCTGCGTTTCATCAAACGACCATTGTGGGACACGTGCCTCCACTAACTATCAGCTCTTTAATGCTGATTTGAGGTTCTTTAAACTCCCACGAGCTTATAAATTTTTCCAAGCTTAAACATTTTAACTTTTACACTCCTACAAATCTTCAGACACTCTTCTTCCCTCTACATTTTCAAAACTTCTAAACAAAAACCCAGATTCTCTTCAAATCTTAACAATGGCGTCTTCAACCACCAATGTTAAAGATTCCAAGAAAAGCCACAAGTCTAAGGACCTGAAGAAGATTTCTCAACTTCCTCCCTTTGACACACTGTCAACACCTATGATGATGGGAAACCAACAGTTCCTCCCCGAACCACTTGAGGAAGAAAAGAGGAAGATATATGAATCTCAGGTACTCATTCATCTTACTGTTTCTGGTAAAATAAATGCATTATGTGTCCCTTTGCCTTCTCCTAGTTTTGATCATAATAAATCTAGGGACTTTTTCCTTTCTTACCATAAATTAAAATCCATAGGCCAGGCAAAAAAAACTAGGGTTGAGAAAACTTCTTCTGATGTGGTAGTATTGAGCAACATAGATTTGAGGTATATGAACAATAGTTTTAAAGTTTTTAAAGCAACACCCTCTTTCAAAGAATGTGAAGATTATATGAACTGGCTAGCAAAAATAGAGAAAGCCAAACCCCAAACCTAGAAACAATTAGAAATCTACAACTTGATTATGCTGTCGAAAATGAGTCTTGATTATTGTCAGACTATGTTGGTTTCTTCCTTGTGCTTTTGGGACATCACCCACTATACTTTCCATCTCCCTTGTGGGATGATGACCCCTACACTCTTCGACATAGCCGCTATCACAGGGCTTAAACCCACTGGGAACCCCTATGATCCCAACCTAGAATCTGATGATTCCATAGGTTTTACCTTTACCAAGGCCACATACTCTCACTTCATAACACATTTCTTCGACAAAACAACTGCTGATGTTTCTGATCAAGAACGCGTAGCTTTTTTTAATGTATGGCTATCCCACTGTGTCTTTTGCTCAAAGTCCCTTCAAGTAGCTAGGAGATACCTAACCCTGGCCACTCAACTTCACAAGGGCCATGATATCTGCCTAAGAGAGATAATCTTAGGGAATCTCTATGAGTCTCTAAGTGAAGGAGTAGCCCAACTTAAAGACTTAGAAGAAAAAGGAAACCTTTTATTGTCTGGTTCCTTCTGCATATTACAACTATGGATGAATGCCTCATTTGAAGCCAGCCTCCCTAGTAAAAATCCAATCGATGAGACTGCTGAAGACATCAAGAATAGGAGAATCGAATGGGACTCGCTTGGTCCAGCTCACTCCCAACGAAGAAGAACAAATCCTCAGGTCAATGTTCTTAAGTTATGTCATGATGTTTTCTAAACATTGTGAGTTCTCATCAAACATGGCTCCATTTTATGCAAGGAAATATGGTCCTGGGTGGTTCACCAGACCTTTCCCAACCCTCACAAGGCTCAAGAAGCTAGTATCCTTACAGATCTGGGAGGCTTTCCTGATTCCAAGGTTGCTAATGCTTCGAGTGAATTTATCAAAGTCTCAAGTGGCTTTGGTTGCTTACCAACAAAATTTGGTGGCCAGACAGTTTGGGTTGGTCCAAGCCCTCTCCCCAGGTGTCTCTTTGAAAAGAAAGGTGTTTTTCTTCTTCATAATGTGAGGTACACTGAAGAGATGGCTTCAAAGCAACTTGTTTGTTACTCCAACAAAGCTCAACTCCTCCCTACTGGTTTTGAACCGCGTTTCTTTTGCACCCCAGAGTTCAACCACTGGTGGACAACATACTATACAGAGGAGTTCTTTGACGCTCCTTCTTTTACTCAGCTTAGCTTTCCTCTCTGTGCAGGAGAAGACCAAGAAAGTTACTTCAACACACATAAAAGAAATCCAAGCATTCAAGAAGTACTTTGAAATTGTTTATCGACCAGATGATCTTAGTCGAACCGTCTGCGAGGCAGCTGTTACTCTAAAGGAAAAGTTTTTAAAGAAAATGGATAATTTAGAACTCCCTTCATTCGTTCCTCTTAGGGAATGGTACGCAATGCCTTTCAAAAAATTTCCTCTCAAATTTCCTCGACTACCAAATCATGACTTTGGAGTGGCCCTTGCCCCTCCATTTGCAGACTGGTTTATCTGTGGGAATTCTATAAAAATCCTCCATCAACAGTCGAAACCGAAGGCTCAGCGGGTGGTTATGACTAAGCATACTCTAGATAGTTTCAAAGGTCCTCTTCATATCGGTATCGAGGATGTTCGCATCGAATCCGAAATATGTGAAGGTGTGGGATGGGAGGTTTTTGAACTAGATTCCCCTTATTTGATTGTTTATCATCTTACTTGGATTGTTCTTGTTTAAATTTCATCTATCAAGGTTGCACCCAAAAAGAAGAAACAAATTGAAGAACAGAAAGAAGAAAGCAATCAAGTTGATAAGGTAAATCTCTTACTTAATTCTCCTTCACTGCGAAATCTCGTGTTGTCTAATAATTCAACTCTTTTCTCCTCAGAGCTCTCGAAGGGCACCCCTCAATCCAAAGAAGAAATAATTGAGGGGAACTTCCAACCAAATCATAATTGAGTCAGATGAGGAAGATCAATCTCCTCCTGAAGAACAGGCCTTGAAAAGGAGGAGGAAGCAGGCAAAAATAACTGAAGCCTTCAATTAACCAAAATCAAAGGCTGGCAAACTCTCGATAACAGCTGTAATACCCCAAATTTTACCCTTTCTTTTTTATTTTTATTTTAAATTCTTATTAACCTAATAAATTAACCTTTTTTTTAGATCTTGTTTTTTTAACTAATAATAATTTAATTAAATTTTTTTTATAACTTTACTAATATTTTTTATTAACTTTTTTTTTTCTATTTAGTTTATTTATTTAAAGCTCTTCTTACTAACTTTTAGGATTTAGATTAAAATTTAACTTTTTTTTTTTTCTTTTCTTCAAGAGTAAATTTTTTATAACCTTTTTTTAAATTAATTTCTAACACATTTTTTAATCAAATTCTAATACCTTTTTTAAAATAAAAATCTAACTTCTTTTTAAAATTAAATCTTTTTTCTAAATTTTTTTAAATCTTTTTTCTAACTCCTCTTTAAAGTTAAATCTTTTTCTAACTTTTTAAAATTAAAACTTTTTTTCTAACTCTTTAAAGTTAAATCTTTTTCTAACTTTTTAAAATTAAAACTTTTTTTCTAACTTTTTTAAAGGTAAATCTTTTTTTTCTAACTTTTTAAAATTAAAACTTTTTTTTCTAACTTTTTTAAAGCTAAATCTTTTTTTTCTAACTTTTTTAAAGTTAAATTTTTTTTTCTAACTTTTTTAAAGTTAAATTTTTTTTTTTCTATTTTTTTTAAAAAAATCAAATCTTTTTTCTAACTATTTTAAAAGTTAAATCCTTTTTTTTCTACCTTTTAAAGTTAAATCTTTTTGTCTAACTCTTTTTAAAAAATTAAATCTTTTTTTCTCTAACTTCTCTTTTTAAAAATTAAATATTTTTTCTCTAACTTCTTTTTTAAAAATTAAATCTTTTTTTTTCTCTAGCTTCTTTTTAAAATTAATTTTTTTCTAACTTTTTTTTAAAATTAAATCTAAATCTTTTTTTGACACCTTTATTTTTCAAATTAAAATTCTAAATTCTTTTTAAAATTAAATTCTAACGCCCTTTTCTTTTTCTTTTTTTTAATTCTAAATTCCTTTTAAAATGAAATTCCAACCGTTTTTAAAATCATTCTAACACTTTTTTTAAATCAACATTCAAATGTTTTTTATTTTAAAACTCTAACTCATTTTTTTTAAACTTAAAACTCTAATTTTTATTTAACTTGAAATTCTAACTTTCTTTGCTAACATTTTTAAATTTAAATCCCAATATTTTTTTATCAAATCCAATCACAATGAATCACATGTGGAGCTAAATCAAATCAATCAGAGCATATCATCATCATAAGGAAATCAAATCCAGATATCATCATCACCATCATTGAATCAAATCTGAAATCATCATAAAAATTCATTCAAATCAAATCAGAGATTGAAAAAGATTGAGATATTCAAATTAAATCTGAGATTAAAAAAAAAGATTTAAAAATCAAGTATAAAAGGGACGAAAATCATAACAAGAAGGGGAGAACTTTTTTTCGTAAAATCCAAGCAAACTCCGTCAAAAATCCTCTAGCCTCAGGACAAAGCATCATCGGCCATCATCATTCCGTAAGGATCAAAAAATATAATTACAATTTTTGTGTTGCTTTTCATGTTTTTCAGGAAAAAGAGATGAAGAAGACAAATCGGCGGCCATGCAAAAGAAGAAGAAGATAACATCCGTGAGAGGCAAACAAGAAGGAGAGGAACACACGCAAACTCAGAGAGCAGAGAGAAGAAGAGTGATGACCGGCCCAACCTTTTTATTATTTATTGTTTTTCCATTTGTTATTTTATTTTGTTTATCTTTTTTAAAAAAATCAAGAAGGCCCTTTCTTTTTTATAATCAAAAACCTTTTTCAAATTAATTAAAACTCTTTTTAAATAAAATAATCAAATGTTTTTTCAAATAATAAAACTTTTTTATAACTTTAAAGTAAAACGTGTTTTTAACTAACATTAAGATTTTTTAAATTAAACCAATTGTTTTTTTTAATGATTAAATCTTTTTTTCAAAATATTATCACTAAAACTCCTTTTTTAGAATAATTAACCAAACTTTCACTTTTTTATTAATAAATTTTTTAAAAACTCAAAACTCTTTTAATTAAAATTAATCTCTTTTTTCACAAATTTAAATCCTTGGTTAAAAAGACCATAAAAGTCCTCCAAAATTCATACGGTTTGTTTCTCGTTCAATTTTGATTTCGTTTTCGTCTAACCCCACGTACTAACATTTTTGTTTGTTTTGTTTCTTGCAGCTATTATGTTCAATTTGAAACTTATTTTCGGTTTTATATTTAGCTATTATAATTGTAACTGCTTATGGGATGTAATTGTGCGAGACAATTGTCGCATTTATCTTTCCGCACTTTATTTTCTGCCGTTGTATGTATATTCAATTTCATCGCATCTTTATAATTAATTTCACTCCTCCGAAGGAATTAGGTCTAGCCGTTTGACCGCCGTGTCAGTAGTCCTCAACTTCAAACCCTTGCGACCTCACAAACCCTAATTTTCACAAATGCCTCGCCGCAGGCAAGATTACAATTTTACCCCTAGCATTAGGTCAAAGAGCCGCCGCGCTCATTTTAGGGTTTCCCGCCGCGGAATCCCTAACATAACCTAATTTAACCCTAATTACAACTTAACAATTCAACGTAGAGATTTAGAGTTTCTACACTCCACGTAAGCGTGTCCTTAAGATGCGTTTATTCCCCTTGAGACCTTGACCACAGTCAAGAAGTTTCTAACCTCCCTATTGAGGGGAACTACGATTACTCTGATTCCACTCCCGTAAGGATACGTAGGCACAAGATGCGATGTCTTGCCGAGTAAACTTAGAATTAACCCCTTAGGTCTCTTTTTTAACTTTTAATCCTTATGTACATATACCTTAAGCAAATAAATAAAGCAAATAGTAAACATCTGAACAAAAGGTTCCTGTAGAGTACTACAGAAGTTTAGGGTGCTAATACCTTCCCTAAATTTAACCAACCCCCGAACCCTAGATCTCTCCCCGCATTGTGTTTACGATGCAAAATAGGTTTTCCCTCTTTTGACCTTTTCCTTCGGATAAATCAAAGAGCGGTTGTGAATTGAATTGCGATTCAAACTCATTAATAGTTTGTGATCCTATTTCCACCGCAACAACAGCAACCCCTGCTAATAACACAACACAGACTGAAAGTGACAACTCTAGCCTTGGGGCTAATGATCCCAAGGTAAATACTTCTCCTGCAACCTTGCAATTTCTTCACCATTTATCCCTCTAACTCTTTGGCTTTTCCCTTTTCAGGTTACCATTGACATCAGAGGTCAACCTATGGTGCAACAGATTATTCCAACAACCAGTAGTGACCCTAGCTACCATCCAACAACTTCTTTTTCGGGCCTCTGTGAAACGCTCAACAAAAGGCTATGAGGAGGGAATGCAATCTGCAGGTGCTCCCAAAAAGACGCCAGTCATTCATGTGGTGGAGTTTCCTCATGTAGAAGTAACCATTCCAAAAGAGGACCTGGTTGAGAAAGAAATTGTTGATCTTTCAGGGGATACTGTGATGCATAATATAGGGCAAATTATTGAGGTTAATCTCGAGGAACAACCAAGTGAGGCTGATAAGCTTGTTGAAGAGGAAGAAGAAAAGGAGGAAGAAGATGAAGAAGAAGAAGAAGAAGAAGAAGAAGAAAATGAATAAGGAAAATAAGAAGAAGAAGAAGAAGAGTAATCTACGTCTGAACCAGAATATGAAGGGGAGGTTCTAGAAGACCAAGTGAACCAATAAAATCAATCCAAGGATCCTCCAACCAGTGATTTGACGGACACTCAATCGACCAGCCTTTCCCACAAAGAGCTGGAAACTTTGAAAGTACAACGACCATTGGAGTATTTAAAGGCTATGCTCAGTTCTCAATACAGCTTTGGCGACAAAAGCACCACTACTTCGAACGCCTCAGGGAACACTCTGACTGGGAAAATTAATAACGACTTGCTTGTGCAAATAAAAGAAAAAATCTTTGCAGTGGACTTATTTTAAATCCTAGAACAAAATGTTTCTGTCAGTTTTGGTCTCAAGAAGCTTCTGAAACAAATCAATGTCTTGGAAGTTTTCCCAGAAGTGGTTGATGTTATTATGGAGCTGAGCGCAATGATTGATCTAGTTACCGCTGATCTCAACCGCCTTAAAGACTTCTCAAGCAACCTTTCCAAAAACATTGGCAATTAAAAATCTACATGGGAGGCTGTCTCGGTGTCTACTGAAAAAGTTTTGACACTCGAAAAACTTTATGATCAGAATAAGAAAGAGGTCGAAAAGTGTGACAAGAGCATTGTAGAATAGGAGAGACAAATTGTCATTTTACAAAACAAAATCTCTCAGGCCAAGCAACGCAAGACTAATCTGCTCAGCTCTGTCGAAGATGAAGTGGCAAAAGAGATCCAGGTTGGCCTTCAACATCTTGAGAAAGCTCAACAACTTGGGAAAGACATCGAAGCTCTCTCGACCAACAATACTCTTTGCAAATGTCGCCTAATACTTCAAAAGTCGAAGTACAAAAAGATGAAAGGCTATCTTCCTTTCTAAAATTGTTCTGTAGCATTTTCCTTCTTTTGGAAATCATGACTTTTGGCCCTTTGTGGCATTTCTGTAACAAATTAAGCTATTTTGGCATATTTATTTACCATTTTACCTTTATTCTTCTCGCATGATTATTCTTTGGTTATCTTTATTTCTTGAAGTGCAGGCTTATATTTGTTCAAATATTTCCCATTTACCTTCAAGTTTCTTTTATCTTTATCTAATTCTTCAATCTCATATGCACCATTAGAAAAGGCTTGTATAACTTAGAAAGGCCATTCCCATTTAGGGGACCACTTACCTAGGACTCTATCTTTTCGATCCATACGTAAAATTACTTTCCAAACCAATTCTTCTGGCAAAAACATTTTAACCTTGACTTTCTTATTATACGATTTCTCTACTCTTTTCTTCTGCCTTCTTAACAATTCTAAGGCATTAAGCCTTTCTTCATCCAAATCAACCAACTCGTCCAATATCGTGTTCTAATGGGATTATGATGAAATCTCATGGTTCCTTTAGATCCTTGTTGACTGTAAGTAGATTTCCACTGGCAACACTGATCGTGTCCAAACGTTAATCGAAGCGGAGTTACGTTGGTCGATTCTTTGGGAAAGGTTCTACATGCCCAAAGCACTTGATCTAAAGTCTTGTGCCAATTTCTAAGCTTATTCCTCACATGTTTCTTGGTTAGACCTATCATTATTTTGTTTGCTTCTTCGACCTAATCGTTAGCCTGAGCATAATAGGGTGTGGAAGTCAACAATTTGAAACCCATTTTCTTAGCAAAATCTTGCATCTTTCGACCAGTAAAAATTGATCTTTGATCTGTTGTAATGGTTTATGGGATTCTAAATCTATAAATGATATATTTTTTTATGAATTCGATCAAATCTTCTTGGACAACATTTGGCCAAGGTATAGCTTCGATCCATTTTGTAAAATAGTAAATACCTACCAAAATGTACCTTTGATTTTTGGATGATGCTGGTCGAATTTCTCCAACCTAATCCAAAGCCCAACCCCTAAAGTGTCATGGTTTAACTATAGAATGTAAATCACTCGCATGAACATGTTGTATACCTGCGTGTACTTGGCACTTTTGGCATCCTTTAGCGAATTCGTTACAGTCTTTTAATATGGTGGGTCAATACATGCCTTGTCGAAACAACAACCATTTCATCTCATGGCCTACCTGGTGTACCCCACATGTCCCACTATGGACAGCCGAAAGGGCTAAATATGTCTCTGATTCACTAAGGCACTTAAGTAAAACTCCCTCAGGTGTCTTTTTAAACAACTCATTTCCCAAAAGAACATAACTTAAATCTCGATACCTGATTTTCCGCTCTATGAATATCGTCAGATTTTGTAGATACTCCACTATTGGTTTCCTCTAATCTCCATCCATCAAACTATCTATTTCTAGGATTTAAAAATTCTCTTTATCAGCGCACCCTAGCTTTGTCTTTTCTAAATCTAATGGGGACAATCTGGCTAACACAACTCTTCCTCTGACTTCGACTGCATCTTGTAATTTTTCTTTTGAGATTTTATACCCTAAAGCAATCTGGGCCAAATCATTAGCCACTTGATTCTCTAATCGAGGTATGTGTCGAATACTAACCATTTCAAACCTTTACAATAATTGATTGGCTATCACAAAGTACATAATAAGATTTTTTTTTGACGTATTTTTACTTGTTTGTAATTTGCTTTATGACTAACTCTGAATCTCCCATTATTTTGAATCGATTTTCCCCCAATTCCAACAATATTTCAAGTCCGACTATTAAAGCCTCATATTTCGCCTCGTTATTCGAACAAAGACCTTCGACTTTATACTTGAATCTTGTTGGAATTTTATCAGGAGAAATGATCAACACTCCTACACCAGTTCCATCTCTATGACTAGAGCCGTCGAAATATAATTTCCAAGGCTCGAGTTCGAGATAGGTTATGTTATTCTCATTTATTGAGTAGTCGACTATAAAGTCTGCTACCACTTGTCCTTTAACAGCCTTTAAAGGCATATATGTTAAGAAATATTCAGTCAAAGCTAACGCCCATTTACCAATTCGACTATGCAAAATAAGTTTGGACAACATATGTTTAATGATATTGAAATGGGACGAAACATAAACTGTTAGACTATGGCACAGATCTAGAAGGGGGGTTGAATAGATCCCAATTAAAAATTAATTCGACGCTACCAATTAAAAATTGGTTTTGAAAATTTTGTTTTAAGTGCAGAAGCGGCCGAGGAAAAATATAGTCTAGAACGAATGGTTATTGGAAAACCGGATATGTGTTAAGCCTATGGATTAATGACAATATGGAAAAAGAATCACAACACTAGTCACACTTATCAATGATCTAATTCACTTGTTAGGATTCCTAGTTCCAATGATTTAAAGACCAAACCAAAACTAGATACACCAATAAGATAATTTTGGTTCAGGCAAATTGTCGAACACTTGGTGTGCAAAAACACTCCAAGTGATATTCATGTTGAGTAAGTGATTCCAACTAGCCTAGTACAATGTCTTATTGTAATTTGGATTCAAAAACAGAGTTTCAACCTCTTACTCAATTGATATCACAGTTTGACAATAGTGCTTATATGAAAATCACTTATTTTTAAGCTAAAACGAAAATGCTGAAAAATAGAGAAGACAAAGATTTGGTGAGGCAGTTCCCCCGTCGTCCTCGCTTCGGGGTACGTCTGCCCTCAATTCTAAAACTAGAATTGAGATTGATTTAATAGATATCACATGTTGAATGTAACAGTTTATACAAGGATTGAAAAGCAAATTAACAACAGAATTCTCAAGACGTTGAATGTTGCTTCCACTCCTTGCCCCTTGATTCAAGATGAATCAAGTCCTCCGATCGTTGTTGATAGACCTCCGATTCCAGCCCCTTTATTGAATAACCCTCAGTTTTTCAAACCTTCGGCTCGGCTGATCTCAACTACAACAAATCGAACCCGAGATCTTCCCTTCAATATCGTTGAATCCGCTACTAGATTGATGAAGACTTCCTCTTCACAATCACCTTCGCTCAGCTGACCCTTGATGAAGAATCTCGTCCAAAAACCCCCAAAAATCAAACCAATCTTGGAGGACAAAACCCTAAAGGTTTTATACAAGAAAGAACATGTCGCAAGCTTCAACCCGAACCAGATTACCCAATCTCGGCTTCGAACCTTATCACCTTTAATCACTCACAAGGCACTTCAAAAATGATTGTGTGTAATTGATGTGTTGTGAGATGTTGAAGATGAAGATGATGAATCTTGGACACCTATTTCACTCTTTCTTATTCTTTGTACACTTGAATCAATTTTGTCAAATGTTATTTGAAATAAGTAATTAAACTTCTATTTATAGTAACAAACCAACCAACGACATAACAGCTTTTCAAGTAGTAGTGGGGATCATTTAAAAATAGCATTTCCGCGCGAACGGTCGACCATAGCAGGTCCATGCGTCGATGCATGACCTGTAGATTTCAGCAATGTTAAAAACTCAACAGTATGCGTCGACCATAGGTCGGTGCGCGCTAACCCGTGAGAATTGTGAAGGCTTCATGCGTCGACTGATGGTCGACTCATGGTGTCCATGCGCTGACCAGTGGAAAACTTGATTGGATGTGCGTTGACCAGTGGGAAACTTGACTTGATGTGCGCTGACTGGTATGGTCGACTCATACCCTGTAAATCTACAAAAATGATATTCTTGTGGTTTTTCATGCATTGTGTCATGACCACATTTTATCCACACATGTTGTGTTAATTATACCAGTTTTTAGATTAATGTAAAAGGATACGGTAGGTGATATGTTGCATTTGTTTAGTAGAGGTGGAATTTACAGTTGCCAATTCATCCATGGTTGTAATTCGTCATCATCGAAACCTATATCAAGTGTTGTATGCAAACTCGTGTGGTGTATGGCGGTTTGCCCTTACATAAACATCAACTGGTCTTATACAATGCTTTAACTTTGTACAAGAGAAATACAAGCATAAACATAACTTTTCAACTATGTTATACCTAGTTTATGCATCATTTAAAACTCTACTAAGGTAGTAAATGGCTCTTTCGACACCATTTTCATCCTCTTGAGCCAACATGCTCCCTAAGATTTTATTTGACGCAGATATATACAACCTCATGCTTCTATTCCTATAAGGTGGTGACAAAATTGGAGGATGACTCAAGTAATCCTTGATTTTTTCAAATGCTTCTTGCTGAGGTTTCCCCTATTCGAAACCTTCCTTGTTGAGTCGAAGCAGAAGTGAGAAGGCTTGAGTCTTTCCGTTGAGATTCGACATAAATCTCCTCAAGAAGTTAATCTTACCCAGTAGTGACTGTAATTCCTTCTTTATCGATGGCGCTTTCGCCTCCATTATGGCCTTGGTCTTATTCTGGTTTATTTTGATTCCCTTTTTATGGAACACAAAGCCTAAGAAATCTCCCTCCTGCATACAAAAAGCACATTTGAAAGGATTCATTTTTAGACCATGCCTTCTCATCCTTTCGAAAGATTGTCGAAGATGGTCCATATGAATCTTCCTTGAAACAACCTTAACAACAATATCATCAATTTATATTTGCATAAACGTCTCTATATAATCATGGAAGATCGAATTCATTTCCCTTTGATACATTGCCCCAACATTCTTTAAACCAAAAGGCATCATTACCCATTCGTAAGTGCCTAAGGCCCCAGGGCATCAAAAGGTTGCTTTCGAGACATCCTCTTCAGCAATAAAATTTTTATTATATCCCAAATACCCACCAAGCATACTAAGATATTTATGGTCTGCGGCAGAGTCGACCCTAAAAGAACCATTCTTTTTAATAACAGGCATAATATTTTCTAACCATTCGACATACCTGGTTGTGCAAATGAAATTACATCGGAGAAGCCTTTCGACCTCCTATTTGATCTTTGAGAGAACTATCGGTGCAAACCGCCTTGGATTATGCTTGATAATCTTCTTTCCAGGCTTGATTGACAACTTTAGTTTGACCAGATCCCTTCTTAAACTAGGCATCTCGACGTAATCTCACGCGAAATAGTCTTTAAACTCCTTTAACAGTTATATTACTTTGACCTAGAGTTGTGGGCTGACGTTGGCACTTATGTATGTTGTCTTCTTTGTTTCCCCCTATCCTAGATCAATTTCTTGAAGTGGATCTTACGCTAGCATCTTGATGTTGGCTGCCAACGGATCCTTCTCGAAACCCAAAGGCTCGTCATCATAGATTTCATCGAGCCTCTAGCCTTGTTGTTTTTCCTGAACCCTATCAGAAGGTTCTGGATCAAAGTCCTTACCAGGACCCTCTTTGTGTAAATCTTGGTTGGCTTCTAGAGCCATTTTTTTCATTTCAGCCTCCAATGTCGTCTGTAACTTATTTTTGGCTATGTAAGCCGAAATCTTTTTTAGCACATCGAATTCAGTCATCATCACCGAATTTGTTTTCCTAACCTGTTGGGGTTATCCCAGATACACCAAGGTATGGAAGGTTGTCATCTCCTACCACTTTTATGTCC
This sequence comes from Lathyrus sativus, assembly GCA_963859935.3. NCBI lineage: Eukaryota > Viridiplantae > Streptophyta > Magnoliopsida > Fabales > Fabaceae > Lathyrus > Lathyrus sativus. The sequence continues at coordinate 913,545,657 of OZ012735.1, forward strand.
CATCGAAAGCCCTGGACGAGATGCAGATACAATGAACAATAAATGTCGTCGTCTGGGGAGAAAAAAAAATTGGTCGGATTGCTTGGAGCATTGTTGGCTAAGTGTTTGTCGAAACTGCACCTGTCGACATGGTTAATTAGGGATTTAAAATAGCCTTGATCTGCCTCAATATTTCCTATGATGCTATCTGGACGCCATATCGTGATTCTCTGGTGCATGGAAGACGGTACAACCCCAACTCCATGTATCCACTCTCGACCCAACAACAAGTTGTAGTTGGCCTTCATTTCGACGACCATAAAAACAGTAGGCCTTGTAACAGTCCCCACTGTCAGATCAACTTGTATAACACCCAAAACGGTATCCGTCTTTCCCTCATGATTGCAGAGCACCATGTTAGGAGGCTTGGTATCTGTGTCGTACTTGTCGATTCTTCTCAGCATGAAGTGCGGCATTATATTCACCGTAGCGCCACAGTCCACTACAATTTTATTGACCGCGACATTCTCCACCTTTCCAGTGATAAACAGAGGCTTAAGATGACTCTTTATCACCTCATCTGGCCGTTCGAAGAATGCATTCTGCTCTTCGACACAACCATTATTCATGACATAATAGCACACTGGCTTGTGTGCTGCCATTTCTGCTTCTGTATACATATCCAAATATTTGACCTCGGTTATCTGGTCAAATTCTCTGAGCAGAAATGATACCACATTTACTATGACATCTAAAGAGCCTTCTGACCCATAGTCAAAATTATCCGTAAGCATTTCATCTTCTTCAATTTCTCGATCATGCTTCTTCTTAGCCTCCTCTCCCTGGGCAACAAATAGCTTTCTCCCCACGGGTAACTTGTCAAAAGGCTTTAGTTCCTCGTCTTTCTCTTTTATACTAGGTAGGTTGGTGCTGGTTTCAGCCTTAGCTTCAGCCTCTCTTTGATCCTTCCTTCTATGTTGTTCCGTTCTCCACTAAGATCGAGATATTGGATTCTTTCCTTTGTAGTTTTCTGAAATATAGGTCATTTTCTTTGAAGCCTGGAACTCCTTATGGTAGGCCATTGATGAACCCCTGTCAACGTCGAATTTTTGCCACTTTTGTTGTCCCTGCTGTTTGCCCTCAGCTGGCTTCATCCAACTTCCCTTGGAAGCTTCCGCTGTTGGTTTGAATGTGGATGGCTTAACCCTCGGCACCCTCTATTTAGTTTCGTCTTGCCTAGAAGAAAACCTCTGTGGGTTAAAGCCTCGTTGCCCATAGGAGGCCCTCTGCTCGCGCCTCTCTTTTTCCTTTCTTATGCCTTTTATGTTGCATGCCTTTTTTTTTATCGAACACAGCACCGCACCTGGGGCACAACATAACTTCATTTTTTTTTCTGGCACCTATGAAGAAATTCTATAAGGCTTTCCTTTTTTTTTGGGTAAGCCCCTTTGTTATATTCCTCTTGTCGATGCTCCCTATCGACTTCTATGGGGGTTTTTTGTGAGACTTCCACCATGTTGATTTCCATGTTGACATCATCAACAATGTCTAACTTGCAGAACTACATTTGCAGGCCATCAGTGACCTTGTCCATTCGAATAAAACCATCAGCAGTTTCCTTCATTATTAACATAAGTTTGGAGTCCTCAACAACTCCTTTTGCAAAGCCATCAGTAGCTTTGTTGTCAAAACTGTAAGTAGTCTTCTGGATGAAGCCTTCAGTTGCTTCTCGAACAAAATTTGTCAGAAATTTCTGGTCAAGCTCTTCAGTAACCTAAACCAAAATAACTTTGTTAATGAAGTCCTCAGTGACTTCAACCATGTTGACGGCGTTGTCGAAACCTTCAGAGACTTCGACCATGTTAACCTCTTTTGGCTCAGTATAGTGAGCATCAGTAATTTGTAAAGGCTCGACGTCAACATTCGTTTGGTTTCTGGGCTTCTCCCCAAATTTCAGCCTTCCTTATAGGATAGCATTTTGAACAAGATACCTGAAAAGAAAATATTAAGAGGTTTTATGGCCCAAAACATTATGGTATTTGCAAAATCCTCTTTTCTTTCTTTGATCTAAAGAGGGTATTTTAGCACTAGGAGGTACTATCATTTGCCCATCTTTAACTAATAAATATAAGATTTCATCACACTTTGTAACATCGAATGTATAAGTTTTCTTGGGATACCTATCATTCTTATCTGATTCAGTAGGGTTCTTCCCATTCAAAGGTGCTAAAACCTTGCACGAATAGGGTGAACCCTTTTTCAATTCAGCGAGATCTACTTCATTCTCATCGAAACTTATAGACTCATTGCAAGGCCCTTCGTCATCTTCATTGAATTTGACATATGTTATTCTTTTATTCTTATTTACCCTAACCTTTTCTTCTCTCAAACATTCTAACTGTCGAACTCTATCAGCCAACTGGGCTATATCCCTCAGGTATTGAGTATCTAATTTCTTCCTGATGAAATAATCTAGGCCACTAGCAGCCATTTCGACTAACTCATGTTCTGGTATTTGTGTGAAACACCTTGCTTTGAGAAGTCGAAACCTATTCAAATAATCATCAATTGACTCAGTAAACTTTCGTTTTATACTAGTCAATTCCTTCAAACTAATCTTCATTTGTCCCATGTAGAATTCTTCATGGAATAAAAGTTTTAACTGGGCCCAATTATGAATCGAATTTGGAGGTAGGGTTGTGAACCAAGTGAAAGCGTTTTTTGTAAGAGAACTTGGGAAATACTTGACCCTAAGATTCTCATCATTTGAAATGTCTCCCGCTTCTATTAAATACCTAACCACATGTTCGACAGTAGACTCAGTAGTATCCCTAGAAAACTTATTGAACTTAGGAACCTTTGTTCTTGGGGGTAAATCTGACTGGAGGATATATTCTGATAACAGTGATGTATAATTTGGCTGTCAAAGGCCAAAATTTACTTTGTTACGTGTCATGATCCTTTCGACCATGGCAGCCAAATTATTGTCTGCTTCTAGGTTGTTACGTCGAACTTGTTCTACGACATTTTCAACATCCTAATTCCTATTTACCAAAACTACCCTTAGTTCTTCTTCTCTAGGAACTTATGGTTGGTTCCTAGGGGGTTCGATTCTAAGGCGTTCGATCATTCCCTGGTTGTTTTGATTTGCCTGGGCCGTATTTTGTGGAATTTGGTTAATGGTGTTGTCTTCGTCGAAGACTACCCCTTGGTTTTCTATCAGGTACTCCCTCGATGGTTGTCGAGGGGGATTTGGTACACCCAAGAATTCTACAAGGCGCGTCATTTGCGCTGCTAATTGTTGATTAGTTTGGATAGTATTCTAAATGAGGGGCTGAAAATTTTCCCCCATAGTATGAGACATCATTTGAACCATTTGATGGTTACTTTCGCCCATTTGTTGTCTCAAATATGATGTAGAACTGGTTGTCAAACTCAGCATCTGGGACGAATACCATATATCTATGTTTTGACTATTTTGACCCATATTTACCCCAGAGCCAGATCCCTGTAATGGTGAAGTCATTACGGGTTCTGTATATAATTTAGGGGCGTTTTGTAAGTTTTCCATCATCGAAGTTGACATTCCATAGGTTGGATCTCGAGGCAAAGGCATTGAAAACCCAGAGGGAGGGATACATCTGAATGTTGAAATCCCTATTGGTGGTGGGGTATGTGGAGGATCCATTGGTCCAATATAAGTTAGAATAGGTTGCGTATGGGAAATTGAATATGTGGGCATTGAACTTTTCATAGATTGTATTGCTTCAGAGACAGGCGCTGAGACCGTTGGTCCTCCTGTAGAAGATCCTATGGGTTGTTCTATATTGCTATTTGGGATATCTTGAGGAATATTTGGATGGTTTGAATTTGTCTCCATTCTCCTCCTCCTATATCTCATTTTTGTTCTATCTTCGTTAACGGTGGCTACCTTACCACTTCTTAATAACATGCAACGAAGTTTTTCGAAGAAACAGTTAACCACATAACTAATAATTTTTTTCCAAAAAGAATTTAGAAGTGGTTTTATGATCACTTAGCACCATCCCACTGGGCGTGCCAATTTGTTCTCCGTGAAAATTGGTGAACAACCGCTGGTCTTACAAATCGAAAAAAGATTTGTTTTACTTGCAAGATCAACCATAAAAATCCTAGGATATGTGCTAATTGATCTTAAATGAAGTTTATAAAAACTATGATCACTTTGACAGAATCCATGATAAAACAACTTATTTCAAATGTAAATAAATTTAGGTGATAATAAGTAAAATCGAAGTACTGGTAAATGACGAAGATAAGAACTTGCATAAATAAAGAATAAATTCTTAAAGAAAGAGATTTATTAAATTGCATTGAAATGAAAAACTAGTGTTACGTCAACATACATTCTTACAAACTCGTTTCTCTCAACACACGGATACTTGGAGTATATTGAAGAATTTGTACACAATTGAACATACACAATTCTAACACTAAGACCTTCTATTTATAATAATAAAAAATAACTGCCATTAGTGGCTAGCAAACAAAATCAAGAAAAGTTTAGCCATGCATGCCTTCGAATCCTAGAAGCGCTCCATGTGTCTCCTTTGAAAACGGACTTTCCGTTTTTTATTTGAATTCAAATGAACTCGTCAAAATACCCTTAGTGACACCTTTGTCGAATCGAGTCTTCCAACTGCTGAGGAATATCTCTAAGTCCATAACATAGACTCTCCTGGCGAAAGAACGCCTTCGACTCCTATTTCAAAACATGGCTCCATTCGAAATAATTAAATTTCTTCAGGAACTCTATTTGTTACTTTTAATTTCATTCAGGCGTCGAAATTAGGAGCCAACAGTGACATGACGCAAATTTTTGTGCACTTGAGTGTATTTGTCTTCCCCATAAGAAATTTGACTGTTGATTTATCCTTCTTTCCTACTTTTCATCTTATCCGTTTGATTGCCTTTGCATATATATGAAATGGAGTGAGAACATGGAGAAACTTTTTATCATTCTCGTATATTGAGTATCCCTTGTCTCTTTAAGTTTTTTCCTCTTTTCTATGAGCATTTACTTCCCAGGGTAACCGTCATTGCACGTTCATACTTTTAAAGCATTAAAGCTTTCATTTTCCAGCTCCCTTCCTTGTTTTAGTGCCTTTGCCTTTCTATTTCAAGGTACCTTCTCTTCTCCTCAACTTTTACTAAAGTTCTATCGCATTTTTATTACGATGAGTGCTAACCCTATTATCATCGAGAATGACTCGGAGGGTACTGTTTCTTCATCTTCGAAAAGGGGAATGGAGTTTGAATCACATTCCTTTCCCTCTGTCAATGGGGGGTTTTGAATCAGGAATCATCATTTTGAGTGATGATTTGAAGATGGGAAATCCGTTTGGAGAGTTTCTATGAGATGAAGCTTTCTCCATGAATACTTCAAAATCATTGTTTCATATGAAATCCAACGGGGTTTAAAACCTTTCCAAGAGACTGATGCCTCATCTTGTCTTGACCGAGGTGAAAATAGAGGTTGTCTATCAAGGAACATGTTGTTTGCTTCGTCCAAACATACTGGGATTCAACTGGTTATGCTAGTGACACTAAAATTGTTTGTCATATTGAGTGCTAAGAGCGGTAGGATATTGTGTCCTTAGTCAATCCCGGTGAACATCATAGAGTTGACCTGTTGGCTCGTAAGGGTATTCGGTTAATAGAGTCAGCCAATGCGAGTAGGTACCATTAGGTATTTTCCGAAATAGTCGGGACTCCTTTCATTCTAAACACCATCGAAGTCGTCACCTAACCCAATATCACAGTTAGCAATTCCCCAGATTAGGCGATATTGCCAATATGTTCAAATGAGAGGGTATAATGCTCTTTCGAGGGTTGCTCGATTGCCCTGTATGAGTGTTTTTTCACTAAGTTGTGGATATGTATACCCTTCTATGATTTTAAGGTAGAAATGATAAACATCTAAAAAATTCCCCCCCTCCCGCAGCTTCATTCTGGAGTCTGGGCCTTCATGGCGGTGTTTAAGCTTTGTGTCGGGTACAAGTCTTAGAAACCTTCATTGGGTCTCTTCTTCATGGCTCGTACTTTGCTGGATGATGCTTGATATCAAGATTTAATTTTCCTTCATCCCTAAGTACCATGGTTTAACTCTTTCGCTTATGATTAGGGGAACTTTTTTGGGCATTTCTTACTGGTGAAACATGTCACTTTAGAGGTGCATATGGCCTTCTGCTTGTCTTCGGCTCTAATGGGGAGCACCCGTTCTTACAGAGGTGGCTTTCAGAAATAATGGTCAAGAGCTCATTTCTACCAGCCTATCCATTTTTATCATTACAGGTCAACCTCTCTATCTCCCAAAGAAGTGAAAATGAAAGAGAATTTACATTTCTGGTATCAATGACTCAAATATGAAGAAAGGTTTAGTTCCAATGAAGTATTTTCTTTTTTAAAAAGAAAAGGCGGATAAATACACACACGATAATTTATGCGCCTGAACATTCCGAGAGACAAAAACTCTTTAGTAAGGATGGGGATCTGGGCACCCTTTTTTGTAGCTATGCAACTTGTGCTTTTGTAGATAAAATGTATATGTTGATTCAATTACAAAAAAATATAGCTCTTCAGATAGATCAGGGCCTTACTGTTGGCTTATGCATCCCGGTGTCGGTGGCACTTGTCGTTGTTTTTACATCTCTCCCTGAAGTTTGGATTCCTGCTATGGTGACTTCTCTGAAAGTAGTCAAAACTATTGTCCCAGTTTTGACACCTGAAATATGTCATCTGCTTACTGGCGCGGCTGATTTATTTGTTTAGGGACCTTCACCTTCTCATTCTCCTACCAAAAGGAGTTAGGATGATAGCTCGTTGTTTATTGGTATTTTAAGTAAACAGGTTACAAGTTTTGAAAAAAATCATAAGGACATTTTGTGCAAAACGGTTTGAGAAAAATTATTCATGCTTGATAAATTAGCATTTGAATATAGAAAAATTTATTTCAAGAAATATAATGCATGATTGCTTGAAAGGATAAAGTAAACATAATAAATCATAAAAGAAATCAAGTAAAAATGCTTAGATTGAAAGTAGGGTGCAGATTCATACATTTCTAGCAAATTCTTTTATCTCTGTAAGTTTGATGTTTGAATTCTATAGAGAACAACAATGAAAATTGCAAACCCCCGCCACAGAGAAGAAATTTATTTATGTACTATTTACATCACTTACAATTGACAACGGTCAACTCTCCATCACTCGACACGTACATTATTACGTGGCCTTTTGTCTTATGTTATTCTTCCATGTGTCTTTAGATCTTAAACTACTGCAAAACTATTACTTATGTCGAGAATCAATTTTTTTATTGTCCAGTCTTTGTGATTTTTGTGTCGAAAACATGATTGAGCTACCTGTGCTTAGCCTGTGTTTTATGTCACATCCCTACTCTTGATTTAAAATTCAGAGGCTAACAGATTCCCCTCAAAAATATCATTTCCGATCATGTTTATAATGTGGAAGAAAGTGGTGTTTTAGAAAAAATTTAACATTGTTCAAATTGGTCTGCATAGGTCATCGTTATCATGACCACTTACACCTAGTCGTCACGTTAATGCACATGAGTGCAAATGTAACCATATAGAGAGAAACTGAAGAGTCTTCTTCCACAAATATATGAGCTTTAGTTTTCCTGCAACTTTTTTCCTTCTACTTAAGTTCTGAGAACAATGACTTCTTCATATGGCATGAAAAAAACTCGTAATCCCTTATGTAGCTATCCTTTAATAACTCATGTTCATTAAAAATCGCAGCTACGTTCCATGACCTCCAATAGAGAAGGAGAAAATTGTCATTTGGACTTCCCAGGTATTGGTCCTATTTTATCTTATAGATATCGCTCTATGAGCCAACCAAATTGGAAAAGTTATTCCCATGTTCAGTGTTATGCAAACCTCATGCATTTAAATGTAGAAGTTTTGAGTTGGGGTTCATGGAACACCCCAATCGAGTGTTTCATTCTTCTCCTTCTATTTACTTACATCAAAATTTGTAGCTTTACCTCTCACTCTAAAAAGGTCAAAGAAGGAGAAAGTTGAAACAGTCGACGGTGGGGTAAGAAGTCTGGCCAACCAAAAGAAACAATATAAGTACACCTTCTAAACTTTTGTTCTCTTTTGGGACTATCGGTTTTTCTATATCGCTTATTCCTCCTTGTTCCTATTTTCAAAATATAAAACGAGGAAGTAGTTCCACAACTACTACTCCAAGCAAAAAGAAGTCAAGGAAAGAAAAAATAGTTGTCGCTCTTGGCACTGACATGACACATGTTTGAGATAAAACTCTAACTTTATTAATCTTTTTATTTCTTTAGACAAGTTATTCAATATACTGATAATCCTAAACATCTCAAGAGAATCAAAGACAAGAATAATGAATATGATGAAAATGATGGGAATGATAGTTCTAAAGAAAGTAATGATGTTTCTCAAAGACCCTCACTTCCCAAATATCGAAGCCAATGGCGAGATGATGTTAAGATTTCATCAATCCATCAAACCAAAAAGGAAAAGATTGTTGCTGAAACCTTAGAACTTTGATATAAGAAAAATATTTGGGCTCCTTCATCCAATCCACCAAAGAAATCAAAAAGAAAATTTGTTGTCAATATTAAGGATGATGAAGAGGAAGGTGAAGAAAGTATCCGACTAACCAGAAAGAAAACCGAACTCCTGCGGCAACCCCCTCTTGACGAAAGTTCAAAGAATGTGAATTCAAGCCCTGACTTCAGGATATCCATGGTACTTAAAGTCTCGGTTATCACTCTTCATTTTGATCTACCTCACACAATTTTATAATATCCTTCGAGTTGTATCTTTTTATATAAGATTCTAATTTATGTCATTCCCCCTCCAATAATTAATGTCTTAAATGTTCATGCAATCCAGCTAACTCGCCATCACCACAACCATCAATAGAAAATTCAATCGAGAAAATAGTTGTTGACCAATCAAAGGAAGTGGTCAAAGATCAACATCCTGAACAACCATCACCTAGTCTTAAAAATCAAGACCCTCATCATTAATCAAACGGTTTATAGGCTCATGACCTTGACCATCAACCAACTGGTTTAGAGACTCATAACTCTGACTATCAAGCAACTAATCCAAACAACAATGGTCAAACACCAGAAAGCCCATAGCATGTTTATCAACTACAAGAGGACCAAAATGTTATTCGAACACAAAAGGATCCAGATATTGGTCGAATACAAGAGGATCAAGGCCATAAGGAATCTCAACTTGATACTATTGGAAAATGATAACCACAGATCGTTCCAACTTCACAAACCTTACCAGCGGCCAATGAGCATCCTTTCTCAACTACATCTACTATAATTCATCCTGCAATTGTAGATTCCTCATCTAACACTTCTGACCCTTCTCTCAATTGAGAAGAACTGAAGGCCATAAAAGAGAGAGACCCCATAGAAGCCTTGAAAAATATTATGAGCATTCATGGTATTTCAGTTGAAAAATCTCCAAGTACTTAAATTGTTTTAGGCAATGAGCCTTCTAGTAACTTTTATATTATGATGGTTCAACGACTTGAAAATGAAGGCTTTTGACAAGGATCTATTTCAAACCATTGATAATAATCATGTTGATGTCTCTGATATCAATACCCTATTGAAACAACTTAACACTCCAGATTCACCTGATTCCATCATCGGTTTTATCCTTGAGTTTGAGCAATTTCTTAATTAAAATGCTCAGATCATCAAAATGAAGAAAGAATCTGCCAACAAACTCGAACAAAATAATGATGATATGCCTCAGCAATGGACCTTGGTTACTCAATCTCAAGGTCAAATTAATGAGTTAAAGGCACAAGCAAAATAAGACAAGGATCCAGTGGAAATTTGCACTGAAAACATTTTAAACTAGACAAAACATATGGATTAGCTACAACGAAAGATTGAAGAAGAGAAGAAAATAAAGTTGAGATTGAAACCTCAAGATTGGCTCCTATTGAAGAAAAATTGGTTGAGGAAGCTAACATTTGTCTTCAATATGCTAATGGTGCTTATGTGTTAGGTGAGGAAGTTTAAAACCTGAAGTCTGAAGATTTAATGAAAGACGCCAAAATCAGGCGTGCAAAGAAACGTCTTGAAATGATTAAAGTTGATTTTCCATTTTAAACTTTCTATTTAACTAATTTAAATGAAAATTTTGCATTTTTTCATCCTTTAATTTTAACACCACTTTAGCATTCTCTTTCTTTATATATTACTCTTTTAATATTCGAACTTATTATAGTATAGGTTTGTACCTTTATAAGTACTTACTATTTATCTTCATAATGTGACCTTCAGGAGTCAATTCTTTGATTTCATAGGCATTATTTGAAAACACCTAGCTAATTAGAAATAGGTTTTCCCAATTTGGTGGTCATTTACCTAAAATTCTATCTTTTTGATTCGTATGTAAAATAACTTTCCAAATGTAATCACCAACAGTAAAGATTTTTGACTTGACTTTCTTATTGTATGCCTTAGCTATTTATTTTTTTCTGTCTTATGAGAACATTCAAAGTAGCTAATTTGTCCTCGTCTAAATAAACTAATTCGTACAACATCATATTCTAATAGTGGTCAAAAGGAATTTCAAATTGTCTTTGAATCCTAGTTGATTATAAATAAATTTCGATAGGCAAGACTTCATCATGACCGAATGTTAGTCAAAATGGGGTGGAGTTAGTTGCCTTTTAGAGGAATTTTGACGAGCCCATAATGCTTGGTCTAAATTTTTATGCCAATTTCTTGGCTTCTGAAGCACGTGTCTCTTAATTAGGAATATTATAATTATTGGTTGCTTCGAGTTGGCCATTTTCCTAAGCATAATAAGGGGTAGATGTTAAAAGTTTGATTCTTGAATCTACAACAAATTAAACCATCTTTTGACTAGTAAAAATTGTACCTAGATAAGTGATTAAGGTTTTAGGAACTCCAAATCTATAAATAATGTGACTTTGAATGAATTTGATTACTGTTTCCTGATCAACCTTGCTCAAAGGAGTAACCTCTACCCATTTGGTAAAATAATCAATACCAACCGAAATGTATCTATGAATTTTGGATGATGTAGGTCTAATTTCACCAATTAAATCTAAAGCTCAACCTCTAAATAGCCAAGGCTTGGCAGTAAAATGCAATTCACTTGCAAGACCATGTTGAATACCTGCATGTTTTTAACATTCTAGAAACCTTTGGTGAATTCAATATAGTTTTTCGACATAGTTGGCCAATACAACCCTTGTTGAAACAAAAGTCATTTCATCTTGTGACCTTCTTGGTAAGCGCCACATGATCCACTAGGAGCGTCAAAAGTTGCCAAATAAGTTTCACTCTACTGAGGCATTTATGCAATATTACTTCAGGAGTCTTTTTAATCAATTTGTTCTCAATAATCACATTATGCCTTGTATTTGATTTTTTGACCTGTCGTTCCTGTCAGATTCTATAAAAATTTAAAAATTGATTTTTGTCAATCACAAAAATTTCAAAAATTGCTTAAGAGTCTTTTAATTTTGTCAACCTTTCTACCCCCACCAAATTTGAATTTGACAAATCTAAGGGGAAAGGATTTATCCAAATTAACTTTTCCTTTACTTCTATTAACTCTACTAATTTTTCCTTGAAAACTCTGTATCTTGAAGAAATTTGTGTCAAATCATTAACTTCTTGATTCTCGACACGAAGGACATGTTTAATGTGGACTTCATCAAATTTTCTTAACAACGTATTGGACTTCACAAAGTACATCAGTAAATTCTCCTTTTTGGTTAAGAACTTAAAATCAAAGCCATTTATGGTCAAGGGATTCTTTGTCCAATATAGAGGAAAACAATAGGCATCATCTTCTCTAGTAGTGACCATAGACGCCCCATCTCGCCCCTTACTTTCACAAACTTATCATTCCAGTTTTTTTAATGGTGTGACCATATAAATCATTGGGTGTTATTTATGCGGGAGCGACATTAATGGGTGAAAGGTATGAGCACCCAAAGGTCGTGATTGAATGATAGGTACTTGTAAAAGAATGTGTTGGAGAGTCCTCTGGGCGACCATGTTAACCTACTCCACTTCAGAGCAAGGTTCCAAGATCACCACCCTCTTATCACTTATACCAGATAGGTTCAAATGTTTCTTGAAGGAGGTCACTCTTTACTTGTAAGTGTAGCGCATCTCATAGTCGTCCACTCCTTAGCACTTGGATGAAACAATCTCTATTAACAAATTCAAATGTCCTAAGAAAGAACATGAAGAAAGAGAGTCATTATCACTATTATAATCAAATGTGCTCTCATAACTCCCAAACATTACTACTTCAATGAACCTATAATCAGTTGTATTAGTATGGTGTTGTTCATGAATATTCATACAATTTCATAATCTCTCTACTGTTGGAAGGTTGAATCGCATTACCTCTTTCGTCTAACAACCTAATAGTCTCCATTTTTAGAAGGAAAAAATCAGGTTGAAGAAAGAGAGGGAAGGGTTATACTTGTTTGTGAAGCAGGTGAAACTAAGACTAGAAACATTTTGACTGCAACTTAACTTGCTAGAGCAAAAACTTTAGAGTAACTTGAATGATAATGGGATGTGAATCTCCTTTCACAAGGGCGGAAAACTTAGGTCACATAGGCTATGATTTCCTTTTTTAAGGTACACACTTGCGATTGTAGCATGAACTGACACACGTCTCATATCCTAACACGTGTTAGCAAACCAAGGGTCTTTTGCAAACTTAGATTTCAAAGACAACTCCATCATTATAAGAGTTTAATGCTGCATATGTTGCCCTTGGTGATGCTCGAGGGACTTTCCCCGCTTTTGGCTTGAGGGACTCACACACTATTTCGCTTGAGGCATTCGCCTCATACTTCTCTTTATGGACTCACATCATGTTTCGCTTAAGGGGATCTCCCCATGCTATGCTTGAGGGTCCCACCTCATGCATTGATTGATGGACTTGCTCAATGGTTCGCTTAAGGAATTCGCAAATTTTAAGGATGGTGATACGCCGAAATTAAATCACTTTGTCCTTTCCTAGGCCTCGTGATTGGGGAACGGTGGACTATGATAATTTATTTGGGCCCGAATAAGGGATGGTCCATGACAAAATGGCTTACGGCAGAACCAAGCTAGGGATAGGAAATGGCTTAGATGCCTGAATAGGGATAGTAACTCGAAATAGGCCTACACACCTAAAGGGACGTGGTCGCCCAAAGGGTATGACGAGTTGTCCAACGAGGATTTAATCCACCACTCATGATTATATCACTTATCAAACGTGAAATAACAGTGGAAGGATGCTAGTGATGGAGAAAAATGTATCTCCATGATTTGGGAGAAAGAGTCTTCTTTGTCCCACATTTTTTATGATGGAACTATGGAATCTGGTTCTAGATAAACCTATGGGATTGCTATAAATGACATGATATCTAAGGCAGGGAAATGACATACAATTTCATGAAGAAGAAAAACATAGGGTCTCTCACAATCACCATGTGAGCAGATTCTCATTCTCTCGCTTCGTACTTTTAGCAAGTACAATACTATTTATTTTTTATAAATAATCTAACACATTATTAATTACAATAGACGTCTAATTTAAAAAATAAAATAAAAGAATACACAAATACCCTCACTTAACTCAAATTAATAGAATACGAAAAAGTTTTAAAATAAAATGTTAAATAATTAAATATTAATTTGATTATATTAATATATAATATTAAAAAATAAATAAATTGACTTTAACATAAGAAATAAAATTTATTGAAGTGTGACAACTCAATGCGTGATTTATGAATGAAACAACATAAATATCAATACAATTTAAGAATTTTTAATTATATGGGTCAAACGAACTACTTCTGTTTCATACGAATTATCCCTAATACGTAGATGATATTTTAAAGTCACTTTAAAAAGCTCTTATAAAATCGAGCTCTAATTTTGAAACTCAAATTATGTATTTTATTGAATTTTTTGAGTTGGCTCATATGAACTATTCTAGTTTAGCCGGTCCAAAAAACTTATATTTAGATTTATGTTGGCTGGCCAATGTCGTCTAACCCATTTTGATAGGTATTGAGGTAACTTATATTTATATTCATGTTGGCTACTCTCTTAAAAAATAAGAATTTTTAAATTATGAAAAAAATATACTTTGATAATATAAAATAATTTTACATTGCTAATCAATTACTATTATATACCTCTCAAGTCACATTGATATTTTATAATTAATTGTAGATGATAAAATTTATTAGATGATAATAAAAAATTATTTTACACTATGAATGTGCTATCTTTAAACTCCCAAACTATTGCTATTTGAATTCCAAACTAAAAATTATATTAAATGTGTTATATAAATAAGTTAAAAACAAACCTAACTATTCTATTTCTCTCACTTTTCTCTTCCTTTTTTTTTTATTATATTCATTCTCCATTTGTACTACTTTTACACACTAACTTCACTTTCCTCTGCCTATTTCATTTTCTTAATCTCTATTTACACCACACACGTTTTCAAGTTTCACTCAAAATCCAGCACCAACCCTTCACATTTTTTTGACCAACTTCCACCGTTTCCACTCTCTCACTTTCTCTCTCTATATTAAACTAGACAAAATATTAAGAATCTATGAATATGTCAAAACTTTAGGTTGTCATAAACATTATTCCAGCTTATGCTTAGCTATATTCTTCCTCAACTTGTCTTTTCTCCTTCTTCTTCCATTCAAAACTCTCTCCCAAAATAACAAAAAACCAGATCCTTTCAAATTTGTCTTCTCCTCTCTCTCTCTAACTCCATTCTACTTGAACTACAACAGTGCTAAAAGGTGCCATTTTTTCTGTCTTTAACTTTTTCTGCTTTTTTGCTTTATAAGTTTTAAACAAACCCTAATTTGTTTCTTTTTTTGGTTCTACCACAGATCTTCCTAGGATTCAAATTGTTTCAAAAAGATAGTTTTTTTAGAAGCAAAACAGAAAACCCATTATGATGGATTGGAGAAAACTTGGTTTGATTATCTGTGCTTTGAATCTCTTGCCTTTGGTATGTTTTTGTGCAACTTTTGCTCCAGCTGATAATTACCTTATAGATTGTGGATCAACTTCAACTACTTCAGTTGGTAACCGCAATTTCACTTCAGATACTTCATCTAAGAAGTTACTTACAACTCAGCAAGAGATTCTTGCTAGTACTTCTGCAAATTCAGTATCTTCTAAAGATGATGAATCACCACTTTATAAAACTGCAAGAGTTTTCACTGGATCTTCAAAGTACACTTTTCCTATTAACCAAAAGGGGAGACACTGGATCCGGTTTTATTTTTTTCCATTTATTTATGATAGATACAATTTGAATGCTGCGAAATTCGTTGTATCGACACAGACCATTGTTCTTATTAGTGGTTTAACTATGCAGAAGAATCCTTTTATGAAGGAATATTCTATCAATGTTACCACAGATACCCTTGAGATTACTTTTCGTCCTTTGGATAGTTCGGTTGCATTTGTGAATGCAATTGAGGTTGTTTCTGTCCCTGATGATCTCATTGCTGATGATGCTTTTAACTTGAATCCGTTGACGTCGTATTCGGGTTTGGGGACTCAGGCTTTGGAGACTGTTTGGAGGGTTAACATGGGTGGTCCAGTTGTTACATCTGGAGAGGACCCTCTTCAGAGAACTTGGGTTTCAGATCAAAAGTTTCTTCTAACATCGGACCTTGCCAATGATGTTTCGAATATTCCCGGTGTTAAGTATGCTGATGGAGGAGCAACACAAATCACTGCTCCGCCTAGTGTTTATGGTACTGCCGCGGAGATGAACACGAACACGTCCACCGGTGATACTAATCTTAATTTCAATGTGACATGGCGATTTGACGTGGAGCCGGGATTTCAATACCTTGTTCGAACTCACTTTTGTGATATAGTCAGTAAAGCTCTCAACTTACTTTATTTCAATGTTTATATTGACTCGATGGCAGCTGCTAAGGGACTTGATCTTAGTTCTAAAGGTAATAATGTTTTGGGTGTTCCATATTTTATGGATTTAATTGCTCCGGTAGCTGACAGCAATAAACTATATGTAAGTATTGGCGCTTCCACTTCGGACAACCCCAATGCTATTTTGAATGGGCTGGAGATCATGAAAATGAACAATTCTATTGGCAGTCTCAGTGCAAATGCAGCGGCTGGTGCTGGAGGTGATACCTCTGGTTCGAGTTCTAGTCATGTTGGCCTGATAGCTGGTGTGAGTGTTGGGGTAGTGAGTGCTGTGGTCTTGGCCGGAGTTTGCTGCATACTGTGTAGGAAAAGAAGGAGGTTGGCACGACAAAGGCAGTCAAAGACATGGATTCCTTTGTCCGTCAACGATACACATACGATGGGAAGTAAATATTCCAACGGCACAACAATAAGCGCTGCTTCAAACTTTGAGTACCGTGTTCCTTTTGTGGAAGTTAAGGAGGGTACAAACAATTTTGATGAGAGTTGGGTTATTGGGGTAGGTGGTTTTGGGAAAGTCTACAAGGGAGAGTTAAGGGATGGCAGGAAAGTAGCGGTGAAGAGGGGAAATCCACTGTCGCAGCAGGGGATTGCTGAATTTAGAACGGAAATTGAAATGTTGTCTCAATTTCGTCATCGTCATTTGGTGTCTTTGATTGGTTATTGTGATGAAAATAATGAAATGATCCTGATATATGAATACATGGAAAACGGAACTCTCAAGAGTCATTTATATGGTTCGGGGCTCCCGAGCTTAAGTTGGAAGCAGAGACTTGAGATTTGCATTGGATCTGCTAGAGGACTGCATTACCTTCACACCGGCTATGCTAAAGCAGTCATTCACCGTGATGTCAAATCAGCAAATATCTTACTTGACGAGAACCTGATGGCTAAGGTGGCTGATTTTGGATTGTCAAAGACCGGTCCTGAACTCGATCAAACGCATGTGAGCACAGCCGTCAAGGGGAGTTTCGGATACCTTGATCCAGAATATTTCAGGAGGCAGCAACTGACCGAGAAGTCCGATGTGTATTCCTTTGGGGTAGTTTTGTTCGAAGTTCTATGTGCAAGGCCTGTTATAGATCCATCACTTCCTAGGGAAAAGGTAAACTTGGCAGAATGGGCGATGAAGTTTCTTAAAAAAGGACAATTGCAACAAATCATCGATACAGCACTTGCAGGAAAAATCAAACCAGAATCTCTTAGGAAGTTTGGAGAAACTGCTGAAAAATGTTTGGCTGACTATGGTGTTGACAGACCTTCAATGGGAGACGTCTTGTGGAATCTAGAGTATGCTCTTCAACTACAAGAAGCTGAGGTTCAAGGTGATCCTGAAGAAAACAGTACAAACATGATCGGCGAACTCTCTCCTCAGGTCAACAACTTCCACCAAGACGCAAATGTTTCTTCTTCTGCTTCTGCTGTACAGTTTGAATCTTCAACTGTAGATGATCTTTCTGGTGTCTCCATGAGTAGAGTATTCTCACAGCTGGTGAAGTCCGAGGGTAGATGAGGTCCCTTTTTCTAAATCATGTATTACAGTATTCTTCTTTTATCCTTTTTACTGTTTGTCTTCAAATCAATAGCTCTCTATCACCTATGTGGCATCGACACTTCACATTGAAAGTGTGTCTGGTGTCCAACATGTGTCAGTGTCGACAACATTGACACAACACTGACATGTGTTACATTCATTTATTCAACCTTCTCAAATTATTACCAGCGTGTTAGAGTCGGTGCTTCATAGTGATCAAGGCACTTAATAGATTTGTAAAGAAAGATGGAGTTACTCAAACACACTTTCTTAATTGGTAACCAGAGGTTTGCACCATGGTTGAGTGCAAGTTGTGCAACTACTTAGATGTACTTTATTATCAACCCGAGAAATACCTGCATCTAAAATTGGCAATGTTGTCTTGCTTATAAGAAGTCAGTCTTATGTTTTTGTACCATATGAAAGATTAAGGCCTGTTGTACTTTCATTTTGTTATTATATGTTTTTACTGACTTGCTGTTACTGTTAATGAGTTTGCAAATTTTAGCATTTTCATGTATGATTTGGTCTATAGTTGATTCTAATTTTCAGAGAGCAAGCTTGTGAATTATGATGAGTATTGGCTGTGTTTGACATATTCTGTTTTGGACTATTTTGCTAGGTAGTGGTTTAGATCTAGTGCACATCCCTATCGTGGAAAATAGTACTAGTGTTTTCTCTTTTTGAAGTTAGTTGTCCATGACTAGATTGTAGTGAGGAAAATGGTTATGGCCAATTTACAGACACCATCACCACTTCCACTATCTTCTGCATTCCCTTTTCATCCACCAAAGTCACTAGCTACACACAATACCACTAGGAGTTCCTTATGCATAAATAAATGCTAATTAACTTGAAAAGGAAAAAATATATAATACCATAAAATATCCATGTCTCACACATTATACAGTACATGTAAAAACCAGTAATTGAGCAGAGAAGTTTATTGATTATGAAGTTTACAGAAACCACATGCTGCAGTTTTGATCTTGACGAGCTATTAAAAACAAACAAGCTTGCAACATCAGTAACCATGACGAGCAACATGAACCTTATCAGACCGAGAAAGCAACCTATAAAAGATTGAAACAGCAGCATGCGTGACATACTTAGCCCTTCCGAGAATCTTACGGTTACCCTTAATATTATAGTTCAGTCTATTGCTTGCACAAATCACACTCTCTTTTACACAGCTGAAACATTTTCTGGTCTTCCCAGTGATACTCAATTTCTTCTTTGAGAATTTGTAGCTTCTCAAATACATTTGCCTGCAAGAAAGACTATCAAATTCAACTCCGTTGCGATAACTGTTTGTGTTCATAGTCTTCACAAATTCTACTTCTGATTCTGGCCATTTGTAGAGGTTTGCGAAGGTTGGCCTAATGGGGATATCTTTGCTATTGACACAAACTGATATGCAAGCAGAATCCATGGATTTTGGGTTAAGGATTCCAATTCAAGAGCTTAACACAAATGTGAGGCTTTTATATAATTCAAATCTTAGTGATCAGAGAAATAAGAATACTATAATTGTCTATTCAATAAGTGCGAGGTGTCCTTAGAAATGAATTTTTAATATTGAGGAGTCTTGTCGATCTTACAGATTATACACTAACGTGTTATGATAATTAGTTTAAGGAAAAGAAGTCATTCATCTCAAGCAAAATTTTGTATGAACTACAGCTAGATTATTTATATAATTAAAAATTATGCAATTATTAGTCAATTTTCATTATTATCGAGTTTACAAAACCATCTTACACTTTTCTCTGCTTTTACAAATCCCATAACTTAAAAAATAGTGACATAATTATTGATTTTTCCAGATCAATTTTCAAGTAGCATATGTACAGATTATAAGCAGCTCAAAAGATTTGAGTATTTTACTGGAATGCAAGTAGCTCAGATTTTAACAATTAATTTTATTAAGAGATTATAAGTAGCATATCAAAACAAAACCAGAAAGTGTAGAGGGTAAGTGAGCAGAAAACAGAGGCATTCTACATCCAAAGCTCAAAATCCTACCCTTTAGCTAATCCTAGCAGATAATGAGACTCGTTGATCACCTTATGTTTCATTTGGAAACATCCCAAATACTGCATGGTATCTTAGCATCCCATAATGACAAAAGGAATGGCCACATAACACAGGACTTGAATCATGCAATCGACAATAACAGAGTTTGCAGTGTGCACCACAAAAATATCTGCATGTTCTGCTCCATAGCTATTTAAAGTCACGAAAAACTTCAAATCATTTTGCAAAACTGAAAGTATAACAACAACCTATAGATAGATGATTAACCATCCCACAATCAGTAACACCACAACAATAGTCTGTTGATCAATGATTAACCATTCCCTACCAGTAAGTTGAAACCAAATGTAAGTAAAAAATTGTCCAAAAAGAAAGAGTAAGAATATTTATGAATACAGAGCACTCAAAGGAATATAATATTTGAAGCATGTCAAAACAAAAACCTGAAAGAATACACGGTGATTGAGCAGAAAATAGAAGCTCAAAATCCTACCATTTTAGCAACTCCAAGCAGACAGAGCATCATTGCGAAGCTTATATTTACCTTGGAAACATCCTTATGTTGCATGCATGGTATCTTAGCAGCTAAGCAGCCAAAATGACAAGGTGAATGGCTGCAAAACACATGATTTTAATCATGTAGTTCTCAAATGCAGATGCATCTGAGTGTACCACTCTCCTCTGCATATATTCAACACCTTGGCTAGCTGAAGAAACCAAATCATTACATGGAATACAATAAAAAATACTTCCAATCATTTGCAAGGTCACAGTATTACAACAAAAGCATCTTGATAAATAACTCGCAAACCCTTATTCAGTGCCAATTCAAATATATATATCCTGTTAATCGAGGAATATCCATCTCATAATCAACAAAAGCATCATTGAAACACCCTTCATTAACAAAAGTAATTTCAAAATGGTAATGGAGATTCCCAAAACAATTCGCAATAGCCACTCTCAAGCAAAGTTCTTACAGAATCATACAAAACTAAATCCTTGAACAAAAACTTGGGTTGCCCCATGCCACTAAATCTTTGTAGAGCATAAACATAAACATGTCATTAAAAGAGTATAAACAACAATTAAGATGCAAAACTTTTCAAATCTATTGAAAGTCACGAATCAATGTATAACAAATTACTAGCTAAATAATTGGGAGAAACAAAAGTTGAATCATAATCTCTTCTTCATTGAAACAAGTAGTTACATCAGAGTCACGCTGAAAAGTAAACTACCTACACATAATACACAAAAGAGAACAATAATTCAAATCTTACCCTAAAAAACACCACCTACAACCCAACCCAAATCCCATGCCAAAATTTCTTGACAGCAAGACTTTTCCATATCCCTTTCCCACCCCAAACCACCACCAACAACAACACACCAAGAACAAAACCAAAAACCCTAACCCCCAAATCCATAAAGAGTCCTTCCCTGCCTCTTCAAAGCATAAACAACATCCATAGCAGTAACAGTCTTCCTCCTAGCGTGCTCAGTGTAAGTAACAGCATCACGAATCACATTCTCCAAAAAGATCTTCAAAACTCCTCTCGTTTCTTCATAGATTAAACCACTGATACGTTTCACTCCACCTCTGCGAGCCAAACGTCTAATGGCAGGTTTCGTAATTCCTTGGATGTTATCACGGAGCACCTTACGGTGTCGTTTTGCTCCTCCCTTTCCCAATCCTTTTCCTCCCTTTCCACGTCCAGACATCTTGATTCTTAACAACTAATCAACAACAGAAAAACAACCTAAAAAAATAGATTCGGAAATTAATCAAAAAATTCATTTAAAAAAATCAAAATTAATTGATATTGGAGAATTGGAGAAATTGATTTACCTGTGAGAAGAAGATTGAGCTGTTGAATGAGAGAGATGAAGTTATGGTGGTTACGGTTATGCGTATGGTTTATATAGGTAGTGAAATTTATGGGGTGATGTGTTTTCTTTGTTTTGAAAAAGCACAGTTGATTCGTTTGATGGGTTTTGAAAGACGTTTTGGACGGTCGATTTGTTTTTATCCACGGTTTAGATGGAATGCGAGAGTTCGCATGGATCGATGACGTGGATTAGATGGTCCAATAGTGATTTCGTTTGTGCTTTGATTTGAAGATGAGAAATGTGATTTTAGAGGTTGGCGGGTTTCATCGCGCGTTTTTTTATGGGGGGCTTCCCATTAAACATATTGAACTTTTTACACATAAACATATTTTCCTATAATATTTTCTAATCTTCCCATTTTTTCAACAAAATTTCTAAACTACTCAATTCTGAAGAAAAAGAATTCGTCAAAAAATGTGTCATTTAAAATGGCTCTCCCTTTAAAATTTTGAAGGGACGCTAAATGCATTGAAATCACCTCTTAAATTATAAAGAATGTGTCAAACATAGTGGCATAGTAATTTAGAAAATGTAATATTTTTATAATATTTAAATTTTGTATTGTCCATTCTAACTGTTCTGGGTTGGGCCCAGACCTGCCCATCTGTCGGCCAGGCCCAGCCCAAGACTATTCAGGGAAGGCCCAATATGGCACAAAGTCCCAGTGTCGGGCACAACTCTATACACGCCAGACAGGCACCCTCCCCCCGTCGGTCAGAAGCAACACGCCTTCCACACGTTCTCCACGTGCCCCCTCCGCGGGGACACGTCATCAAACAACTACCCACCTCCGAAAGAGCAGGTCAGTCCACCTTTCGGAGATTACGGGACAGTTGGTCTAGGGCGAAGACCATGTGCTGGTCTTCACTACGCCATGTAAGCCCTAGCAGTCACCTAGGTTGGGCCTGACAATCCAGCCCAACACAAGTGACCGTTGGCCCTGCGCTGGGGTCTCTCTATAAATATCCACTTTCACTAGAGGGTCGGGTATTCAATTCTCTATCTCTCTTCTGTATTTGCTTCCACTCTGATCCACTACTTACTTTGACATCGAAGTGTCTTGCAGGTACACCCCCTCCTCCTCCCTACTTCCGGTGAACAGCCTTCAGATCAACGACGCGTGGCAGGTTACTGATTCCCTTCTGATCAGGTCAGATCACTGACAAAACAAGTAAAGAAACTTTAAATATGCATTAAATAAATTTAAGAAAATTGTGATATTTAAATAAATTTTCTTTGGTGAAACTTAATATCCTTCAAAATTTAATTTAGGATGATTTGAAAACTATTACTTTCATAAAATTAGGTTTTACGAATTTAGTTTATCAAGTTTTGTTGTTTTTGTATAAGTTTTGAGATTGATGGATCATCACAAAATGGAATTGGTATTCGACTAATAGCATATTAAGACTTCACTTGTGTTGTCTTATTCAATGGGTGAGTATAATCTATGGTATTCGACATTAGTTCGTAGCATATTTAGTTTTAGTAAAACCATATAAGATTTTTGTGGATCTATGGGTGAAGTATATGTTGCCTTGAACACCAAATTTACTCTTAAATTTATGTTCTTCTCTTTCTTGTATCATATGGTGATATATTTTCGAAGGACCCACAAGGAGCAAGGAGACCGTATCGCCAACGTTTGGCGATGGAATCTTATCACCCACGAGGGCGATGACGTTGCCTACGACACTCCCTCACACCTATTATAAGAAAATATGAGAAATGAGATGCTCTGGTCATAGATAATATAGAAAATGGATGAAGGGAATAACACACATCTCCTTAGGAAATAAGGATTCAACGATCCACTACCATTACTCTATAAGGTTCATGATAATTTAACTCTTTTGGTAGATTTCTTTCAAACTAATTTACTTTAGAAGGTTCGATTTGAGAAACAAAAGTCATATTTAAACGAGCATATTTAAGAATGAGTATAGTAGAAAATCACTTAGATATGTCACTAAAGATGTTGTCGATAAGAAGGTCTTTACGAGTCCTCCATTCTTGATGTATATCAATGTAATTTTTATTCTTATTGTGTTACTTCATCTTTTTGTTGCACCTTTTATTGGTCATTGTTTTCATCATTGTTGATGTCTTTTAGTGCATTGTAAATATATTCTTCATCAATATGAACAACTTTATCCTCGTTGAATGTGTTAGATTCATCAAATGAGACGTGAACAAATTCTTCGACAATAAGTGTTCTTTTATTAAAGACTCTATATGAATTACTAGAGACAGAATAGTTGATGAAGATACCTTCATCGGGTTTTGCATCAAACTTACCAATGTTATCATTTCCATTGTTCAAGACAAAGAATTTGCACCCGAAGATATATAGATGTGCAATGTTTGGATTTGTACCTTTGTAGAGTCATAAGGAGTGTTCTTTAAGATATGTATAATCATAACCTGGTTACTCTACCGTAAAAACTAGTTCTTTCTACTATTTACATTAGAAAACAAACATTTTTCCCTCTCCAAAACACAAGACTTGTCTTTCTTCTTAAATGAAAAATACAACACATGCAAACCAACACAATTACAAGAAAACATTGAAAGTGAGAAAAAAAAGAAATGGAAAAAAGTGAAAGTTGCGGGCGGCAACGGAAATGGCGAGGTGGGGCTGAGCAAAATGGTGTGACGGTTGCATTAGAGCAAAGGGTGGTTGAATCTGCTTCAGGGCAAGTTCGATGTAGTAGTCGACACAATTTCTAATGGCGAACAATGGGCTTCCGAGCAGTTCAGAGGTTTCTTGCTCTTTTTTTGGTTAAGATATGTTCATCTTCTTCTTGCATATGTTTTTACATTTTTTGTGAGAATAAGATGAAAGTGTGTTATATGGTAATTTGTAAAGGTTATGAGAATTAGGTTTTACGATTTTTGTTTGTCAAGTTTTGTTGTTTTTGTATAAGTTTTAAGCTGATTGTTTAATGACCGATTTATGGATCATCACAAGATGCTTTGGTATTCGACATTAGTTGATAGCATATTAAGACTTCACTTGTGTTGTCTTATTCAATGGGTAAGTATAATCTATGGTACTTGACATTAGTTGATAACATATTTAGTATTGGTAAAACCATATAAGATTTTTGTGGAGCTATGGGTGAAGTATATGTTGCCTTGAATACCAAATTTACTCTTGAACTTATGTCCTTCTCTTTCTTGTATCATGTAGTGATATATTTTTGAAGGACCCACAAGGAGCAAGGAGACCGTATCGCCAGCATTGGGCGATGGAATCCTATCACCCGCGAAGGTGATGACGTTGCCCACGACACTCCCCTTTCGCCTAGTATAAGGAAATTTGAGAAATGAGATGTCCTGGTCAGAGATAATATAGAAATGGGTGAAGTGAATAACCCACGTCTCCTTAGGAAATAAGGATTCAACGGTCCACTACCATTACTTTAGAAGGTTCACAATAATTTAACTCTTTTGGCAGATTTCTTTCAAACTAATTTACTTTAGAAGGTTCGATTTGAGAAACAAAAGTCATATTTAAACAAGCATATTTAAGAATGAGTATAGTAAAAAATCCCTTATATATGTCACTAAAGATGTTATCGATAAGAAGGTTTTTACAAGTCTTTCATTCTTGAGGTATATCATTGTGATTTTTATTCTTGTTGTGCTACTTCATTTTCTTGTTGCACTTTTCATTGGTTATTGTCTTCATCATTGTTGATGTATTTTAGTGCATTGTATATATATTTTTCATCAATATGAACAACTTTATCCTCGTTAAAGGTGTTAGATTCATCAAATGTGACGTGAACAAATTCTTCGACAATAAGTATTATTTTATTATAGACTATATATGAATTACTAGAGAGAGAATAGTCAAGGAAGATTGATAGACCTAAAATATACTGTTTATTTGACTCGATTTCGCGCAAGTTATTTAGTATTTTATTTCCCTTTTCCTGTATTATGCCTTTGTTTTGTTTCTTTTTCATATTTTTGTATTTTCAAGGCTACTCAAGAAGAAATGAAGAAAAACGAGTTAAAAACCCTACTTTCTGAGGAAATGTACACATGGCTTCCACCATGGCGAGCGCCATATGGGATGCCACACATTGGATACAAGCCAACTGTTGACAATTGCCACGTCTCCCACTTATTTCCACCCTAGTACATGTGGCGGGCGCCACCTTCACACAGATGTTTCCCTCCCAAAAGGAGTTGGGGGAATTTCTGTCTTTACCTGTACTTTCCTGCCTCTATAAATAGAAGAGTTTTAATTCATTTCAAATCATCCAAGCTTTGAGAACAGAACTCAAGCCATAAATTTCATCTATTGTAGAGTAATAAACTTCTTACATCGAGGGGTTATTACACCGTGTAATCGAGTCTGTAATCGAGTTTGGAGCACTTGGGTAGATGTTAAACCTGCCGCCATTTTATTTCAGTCTTTTTTACTTCCCGTTGTACAAGATTTTAAAGCCTCTCGTTTAGAGCAGGTTTCTGTCTATTTACTGCATTTTATTTATTTCCCGCACCCTTTACTTCCCGCACTATTTATTTCTCGCACCGCACTTTATTTATTTATTTACTCGCACTTTATTTGCCATGCCTATTTACCTTACCATGTTCGGCTAAATCTTAAGGGCTAGGATGCGAGGATTATAGTTATAATTAGTATTTCACACGGTTGTCGGTAGAATTACTTAGGGGTTATTTTAGCTTTTAACACTTATTTTCTGTACTTAAAATTCGTTGGGTAAGATCGAAAGTCGTCCAACCTTTAGATAAATTAGGTTAGTTTTGATTGTTCTGAGGAAGCGAAAGCACTTGGCTCAGTCAATTAGGAGTCTTTAATGTTTAAGAAAACCGATTTTAAAACTGTTTTCGGACGCGTTTATGAATTTAAAGTCCGGTTCGCAAGAACCTCTATTTGTTAGAAATTCCAGGGTAAAATACTTTTTAACTGAGTCAAGAAACTATATTTCTTAAAAATAGGTTTATTAATCCTAACGCAATGCGCACCTTTTTATAAGTGACAATAAGAATGGTCGATTAGTGATAAACTCGGTTCTGAATACGCGAAAGCGATAGTTCCCGTTAAATTAGTTCTTTTGATTAGTAGAAAATATTACCCCATAAGGAATCCTATATGTACACATCTGGAATACTACGTAGCTATATGAATTGCATCTATGTCTATTGCTTTATTATTAATTTTAATCACGCAATTTACTTTTATTTTGCACAAACCATCCTTTATTTAATTTGCCTTAGATAAACATTGTACCAATAGTAATCGATAGATTGACGTTTGGTCTCTGTGGGATCGATAATCTTTTATATTACTTTGACATTATTCGTGCACTTGAGAATCGCCCATCAAGTTTTTGGCGCCGTTGTCGGAGATCAACTACGTCAAAATATTGTACCCTATTATTACACCGTCTAGACTAAGGTTATACCCTTCGGTCAATGTGAAGAACTCGCAGCACCGGTACCCTTATAGGTCCTTTAGAGGAACCTGAATGTTACACTCGCGCACGTATCTTATTTCGTAGATTTAAGAGAGCTATGGACGAAGACTGTAACCAAAGACCCCTTAAGGATTTCGCTCAACCATCTAATGACGAACCTATTTCCAGTATTGTGAACCCCAATATTCCTGCTCACAATTTCGAGCTAAAGCCATCCCTATTACAATTAGTACAGCAAAACCAGTTCACAGGACTCGCTATCGAGAACCCGGACCAACATTTAAAAACTTTTATTCAACTAGCTAATACTTTTAAAACCAATGGTGCTACTCCTGAGGCGATTAGGTTAAGATTATTCCCTTTTTCCCTTAGATACAGAGCCCTTACTTGGTTAGATTCCCTTCCAGCTAATTCTATAACAACTTGGGAAGACCTTAGGAGAGTTTTTCTCGCTAGATATTTCCCCCCGAGCAAAATTGTTGTTCTTAGGAACCAAATAACCATATTTACCCAAAACCAAGGTGAATCTCTCTTCGAAGCTTGGGAAAGATATAAAGACCTGTTGAGAATATGTCCACACCATGGTCTAGAATCATGACTGATCATTCATACCTTCTATAATGGGCTTCACTATAACACAAAGATGACCATCAACGTCGCCCGCAGGTGGCGCCCTGATGAATAAACCTTACCCTGAAGCTTGCGCTCTCATCGAGGATATGGCCCAAAACCATTGTCAATGGGGGATAGAGAGAGCGACAGTGGAAAAGAAAGAAGCCAAAGGAGGAATACATGAGATAAGTTCTATAGACATGATGCAAGCTAAAATGGACGCTTTGGCCCTTAAAGTCAAACATATGTACGCAAACCCAGTAACTGCAGCAGCAGTTTCAACTGAGTGTGAACTATGTGGTACTTAAGGACACCAATCGGCAGAATGCAATCTGCTGAACAAAACTCACTCAGGAGAAGTCAACTACGCCCAAGGAAACCCATTTTCAAATACCTATAACCCTGGATGGAAGAATCACCCTAATTTTTCCTACAAAAATAATAACCCTATCCAAAACCCTGCACCCCCGAGACCATCCGGTTTTCAGGCTCAAAGACAAAACCCGCCCATGCAAGTTGTGCAACCTAAGCCAAGCCTTGAGAAAATCATGGAAAATTTTATTACGGCTCAAACCCAGTAAAACAAAGAATTCCTAAACTAGAATATTCATGTGAATTAATTGATTACCCAGTTAGGAACTAAGGTAGACCAAATATTCACCCACAATAAGATGCTTGAAACCCAAATATCTCAAATAGCTTTAAAACAAGCTCCTGAGACTACACTCGGAGGATAGTTCCCTGGTCAACCTCAACAGAACCCCTGAGGGCAAGCCAATGCAATCACCTTACGGAGTGGGACCGCTTACGATGAACCGGTTAACCTGACATTTAGTGAACCCAAGACTCTTAAGGAAAGCATAATGCCCACGAGCGAACTCGAGGAACCAGTAGGATCTGAAAAGCAGAACGATAAGGACAAAGCAACGAACCACCGCCACCCTATAAACCTCCCATACCCTATCCGCAAAGACTAAAACAAACCAAAATCAATAACCAATACCATAAATTTATCAAAGTCATAGAGAAACTTCATGTGGAAATCCCTTTCACAGAAGCCGTCACACAAATACCATCATATGCAAAATTCCTCAAAGACATCCTTACCAATAAACGTAGACTTGATGATCCAAAACCTTTAGAATGCAATTCCATTTCCCAAAATAAACTCACCAAGAAGGATAAAGATCCTAGAAATTTATCCATACCTTGCATTTTGGAAAGTCATGTCATCAATAAAGCTTTTATAGATTTAGGAGCTAGCGTAAGTCTTATGCCCCTGGCAGTTTTCAAAAGGTTAAAACTAAGAGAATTGCAGCCTACGAAGATGTCACTTCAATTAGCTGACAGATCCGTTAAGTATCTGGTTGGCATATTGGAAGACGTCCCAGTCAGGATCAGTTAGTTATTCATCCCAACCGATTTTGTCGTCATGGACATTAAAGAAGATGATGAAATTCCTATCCTCCTAGGTAGACCGTTCTTATCAACCGCTGGAGCCATAATAAATGTCAAGAGAGGGAAGTTGACTTTTGAGGTAGGTGATGAAAATATAGAATTCATTCTGTCAAAGTTTCTTATGGCACCAGTATTAGGAGATACATGTTATGCCATAGACATCATCGATGAATGCGTTAGAGAGCTAGAATTAGAAGAACCCATTAGACTACCTTTAACCCTCATAAAGGAAGATGATGGGTTTATAGAACCCTACATTGATGATAACCTGTACAAATTTGTATCCCTTACCCCAGATCCTATACCATGCCTAAAAAAACCAGATTTAGAACTTAAGGAACTACCTAAGAACCTAAGATATGAATTCTTGGACGAAGAAATGAATCGTCCAGTGATAGTCAGTGCTACCCTAAACCAAGGAGAGATCGACCAACTCTTAGTCGTCTTACGAAAATATCCTTCCGCCTTAGGATATAACATTTCTGATCTAAAAGGTATAAGTTTGTCTGTGTGCATGCACCAAATCTCGCTCGAGGAAGACTCAAAATCCTCTAGAGAACATCAGAGAAGGATAAACCATATAATGAGCGATGTTGTAAAAAGGGAAGTTCTCAAGTTACTAAAAGCATGTATAATTTATCATATCTCAGATAGTAAGTGGGTAAGCCCTATGCATGTAGTACCTAAGAAGGGAGGCATCACGGTCGTGCAGAACGAGAAAGTAGAACGTGTAGCTAAGCAGATAGAAGGAGGATGGCGTATGTGTATAGATTATAGGAAATTAAACAAAGCTACTAGGAAAGACCATTTTCCCTTACCATTTATAGACCAAATGCTGGAACGTTTGGCCAGACACTCCTATTTTTGCTACCTGGATGGATATTCAGGAATTTTTCAAATCCCCATACATCCAGAAGACCAAGAGAAAACTATCTTTACATGCCCTTATGGAACTTTTGCCTACAGGCGAATGTCTTTCGGTCTCTGTAATGCACCGGCAACCTTCCAACGTTGCATGATGGCAATCTTCGCAAATTACCTAGATGGAATCATGGAAGTATTCATGGATGATTTCTCGGTTTGCGGATTTGATTTCAACAATTGTCTCACAAATCTTGAGAAGATCCTGAAAATATGTGTTGATGTCAACCTAGTGTTGAACTGGGAGAAATGTCACTTTATGGTCACTGAAGGTATAGTTTTAGGACATATAGTCTCTGAGAGAGGTATCGAAGTAGATAAAGCCAAAATAGAAGTGATTAAAAACCTTAAACCCCCTAGCACTGTTAGAGAAGTCAGAAGCTTTCTTGGACACGCTGGTTTCTATCAGCGTTTTATTAAGGACTTCTCTAAAATTACCAAACCTTTAACCGGCCTCCTAATGAAAGATGTCAAGTTCAGCTTTGAGGAAAAATGCCTTGAAGCATTTAACTTTCTAAAACAAGTCCTGATCTCAACACCTATCATTCAACCTCCAAATTGGGACCGACCGTTCGAAATCATGTGTGACGCTAGCGACTATGCTGTAAGAGTCGTTCTAGGGCAAAGAAAGGATAAGAAATTACATGTTATATACTATGCCAGTAGAACCCTAGACGTTGCTCAACTTAATTACGCTACCACCGAGAAAGAACTTCTTGTCGTAGTTTTAGCTATGGATAAGTTTCGATCCTATCTGGTAGGAGCCAAAATCATAGTTTATACAGATCATAATGACATTTGTTACTTATTAAACAAGAAGGATGTCAAACCTATGTTACTTTGATGGATCCTTCTGTTACAGGAGTTTGATCTGGATATTAGAGGCAAGAAAGGCACGGAAAATGTAGTTGCCGACCACCTTTCTAGGCTATAGTATATAAAACCAAACCCACTCCCCATTAATGACGATTTTACCTATGACAGGTTAATTATTAGGATAGAAGTCGTAGAAGAAAGCAACCTAGAACCTTCTAATAACCCTGAGAGATCTCTAGCAGTAAGCAACATACCTTGGTACGCAGATTTTGTAAATTACCTAGCTGCCGATATTATACCCCCTGATTTTAACTACCAGCAAAGAAAAAAGTTCTTTAGCAACGTAAGACACTTCTATTAGGACGAGCCGCTCCTTTTTAAGAGGGGCACATACGGTATTTTTTGTCGTTGCGTCCCAGAAGAAGAAGTAAGAAAGATAATAGAACCCTGCCACTCTACACCTTATGAAGGACACTCAAGTACATTTAAAACTCACGCCAAGATTCTTAGAGCAGGCTTGTTTTGGCCAACAATATGGCGTGATATACACACCTATATAGCCAAGTGTGACCGGTGCCAGCGCACTGGAAACATCTCAAGACATGACGAAATGACTTTAAGAAACATTCAAGAGGTGGAACTTTTTGATGTTTGGGGCATAGACTTTATGGGACCTTTTCCGTCTTCCTTAGGAAACAAATACATCTTAGTTGCAGTCGATTACGTGTCCAAATGGATCGAGGCCATAGCCTCCCCCACCAACGACACCAGTGTAGTCATTAAGCTGTTTAAGAATTGTATTTTCCCTAGATTCGGAACCCCCCGTCTTATTATCAGCGACGGTGGATCCCATTTTATATCAAGAATTTTCGAAAAACTTTTAAGAAAGTATGGAGTTAAGCATAGGATAGCAACACCTTATCACCCACAGATTAGTGGCCAAGTAGAACTATCCAATAGAGAAATAAAACAAATATTAGAAAAGACGGTTTTTATATCAAGAAAAGATTGGTCTCAAAAGTTGCAGGATGCATTATGGACCTACAGAACCGCCTTCAAAACCCCTATTGGAACAACCCCTTACCAACTAGTCTATGGAAAATCTTGTCATCTCCCATTTGAACTAGAACACAGGGCCTATTGGGCCATAAAAACCCTAAACTCTTACTATTTCACCGTTGGACAAAACCGCGTCCTTGATTTACATAAACTAGAAGAACTCCGCCAATCCGCCTATGAAAATGCCATTATCTATAAAGAAAGAACCAAAGCCTGGCACAACAAGAAGATCGTAAAGAAAGACTTTCACATGGGAGACCCTGTTCTCCTGTTCAACTTTAGATTACGACTCTTTCCTGGCAAGCTCCGTTTAAGGTGGACAGGTCCCTTTACAGTTACTAAAGTTTTACAATCAGGAGCAGTCGAGATCCAGAACCAGTCATGTAGCTCATTCGTTGTAAACGGGCAGAGATTAAAACTCTACGAAGGAGGAGACATTCCCGACCATTACTCCAGCCATACCTTGATTTATCCACCATTGCCTACCTCAGACATATATGTTTTGTCCGTCAAGCTAACGACGTTAAACAAGCACTGCCTGGGAGGCAACCCGTGGTTTTATTTATCTTTCATCCTTTTTTATTTTTACTTTATTTTATTTTATTCTGTTTTCTTTTAAGTGTCAACTGACGGTCTATGATGATTGTGTTTCCAGGTTTTCTGAGTTTTATTTTTCAGGATGCAGCAGCACGGTGACATGCATGTCGCCTTCAGAGACGACAGGCAGAGAGAAAGGTACTCGATTCTTCGACAACGTCCTATGGCACCGACCCGGTATCTGGATCAGGTCTGCATGGTGGCTCTAGGGATCAAGCCCAGCGTACGATTCCTCTGTCACCAGCTCCACTGGGGTGAATATGATGACGAGTTGCACCAAACTTATAGGCACCTCACATTAGAGTTTCTCAGCTTGTTCCACCATGAGCCATACATCAACAAGGAATGGCTGGCTACATTCAGACTTTTTAGAAGAGAGTACGCCTTCACCAACAAAGGATTCAGAGACCTACTTGGATTTTCGACCACCCTTGATTCCATTCCTGACCTCCTGATGGGCTACTTTATGAGCATAGGCATTGATCAGTTCTGGCGAGATATTATAGGAGGAGAGAGCCTAGATCCATCGACTCAGCTGTCTCCGGTGATTCATAACCCGACTATGAGGTATTTTTAGATGACTCTAGCTCACACCTTCCTTGGAAAGGAAGATTCTGACATGCATGTTAGCGAGGAGGAAATATTCTTCCTATTATGCGCTAACAGGCTACGCCCGATAGCATGTGGGAATTTCTTGCTGAACAATTTTGAGGGCCAAGCTAGATCATCCGAAGGAGTTATTCATGTGGGAGGCACAGTCACACGTATAGCCATTGCATTGGGCCTGTCTAATTAGTTGTTGCATCTGACCCCTTATTGTGAACTTACCTTGCTTGACATTGATTTCTGTTTGGATCATGGGATGATGCGAAGAGAATCCTTTCAGCCTGATGCTTTCAGACTTCTCATTGATTACCAGACGGTCCATTATTTCACTCTACCTGATCCAGTTGTGACCAGTGTGCACGACCTGTCCAACTGGAGTTATGCGTTGGAAAGGTATGGCGAGACGATCGACGAGCCACATACACCGCCTTCAGCAGAATACCATCCCTCTCCACCTTCTTCGGGGAGGACTGTGTTTTCCAATAATCATGCATTACGAAGACCTGACTTGTATACCCAGATAGTTGAGCTACGTTTAGAGATAGTCGGACTTCAGCAGACAATAGCGGATCTTACTTTACAAGTTCAGATTTCCGACATGACCCATGCCACTGAGACGAACCTTATGTATCAAGAGATATCGGATTTACACAGAGAGTTGCATTCACTCTGTCATTCCGATCAGTCAGACGAGCAGCCAGCTCCTTGATGACACTATTTCACTACTTTCAATAATTGCTTTATTTTTCTCTTTTTTATCAGACTTATTGCATTTCTAATTACTCTTTTATCTTTCATGACATTATACTCTGTCATTTATATTTTTTATATTTTAACGACATTATACCCTGCCGTTTATATATATATATATATGAAAGAAGAAAAAAAATTATTAGTATGCCAAGATAAATGATTTCTACTGCAACACACCCCCAAAAATTAAGGAGGAGAACCAAAGCCAACAACAAAGCACACAAATTCGGCCCAACTGCCTTTTCAAAGGGTGGCGCCCGCCATATAGTCCATGGCGCCCGCCACGAGGTCTGGACTATATGCGGGGCAGAAGTTGAGAAACCTCCATTTTTGCTCTCAAAAACCTCCAAAACCCATTTTTGGCTACACGAAAATCCTCCCAAAGTCACCAAAAGTTCACAATTTTATCTTCCACTCACCAAACCATTCACCATTCTATCTTCCATTTTTCATTTTCCTCACCAAAATCCACCCAAAAAACCATTTTTCCAAAATTCTAAAAGCTTACCCATTCTTCATCTTCCTCCATCTCCAACATTTATCCATGGAGCACGAAGGTTACGTGTTACGTTAAGGAAAGCCCGGGGAATGACAGCGGAAAATCCTCGATAAACTGCGAACCCGGGACATTGCTTCAACAAGGTACGTGGACGATAACTGCCTTTACTCTTTAGGTATCTACCATAGCGTGTATCACTTATTAGACACTCTAGGACTACATGAGATTTTTGTTAGACAGGATCCTACTTTTGATCGGCTGACCAGGGAATTCTTGAGTTCCCTAATTTATGTTGTCAGACTCGACACTGCTAGCATCATCGGCACAGTCCAGTTCCAGATGTTTAATGTTGAATATTCGTTTAGTACTAATGAACTTGCGGAGAGGCTTGGATTGCCTTTTGGTGCGGGTGCTATTTATGAAGCACCTCTAGATTCTGAATGGTCTATGGAAGCATTTTCCTTCTAGAACAGGTTGTTAGATTTTAATATTTCATCTTTTGAAGGAATACTTGCCTCCAGGATCCATAACCCAGCCATCCGTGTGTTCCGCTACATGTTGTCTTGCATTATCTTTGGCCGGGAGAATCCTAAGAAGGTGAATGCCAAAGAATTACTATTCTTGCAAGGCTGCCTCGCAAATAGAAGATTTAAGGTAGTTCCATTTATGATAGCCCATATGAATGCTTCTATTAAGAGCACTAGGACCATAGCCTTCGGAGGACTGATCACGTTCATTGCAAAGGCTTTGAACCTAGATACGGATATAGCCACTTTAGAGCCTCTTCCTCCTCGCACAATTAATTTGAAATTTCTGAAAGATATGAAACTGTGCAAGGTAAGGAAGGAAGGGGGCTTCGAGCTTATGATACATGGGAGGGCTATCCCATCTGTCGTTCTACCTTGCACTAGACGCACGAATGTGACTATAGAGGGGAACTGGACCTATGATTTAGATGTTTCACCCATTACAGGTCCAATACCCCCAAATATTCCTGTTGGTGACGGAGATGATACTGATACCGAGTATGACCGGTGAGAGCGATCTCTGGATCACCCCATGTTGTCTCGCCACACACCACAGACATACACTGCATCGTCTTCCTCTTACCATTATGCAGGTACCACACCCGACTTTTATACATCTGAGCAGATGTGGCAAGCACAATTAGCCAAAGAGGAAAGATGCGACAATTTGCTCAACACCATTTCGCAGCAACTATCTAAAAATATGAGATTCATGCAAGAGTCTCAGCATAGACGAGTCAGTCCGTGCAAAGCATTATGCAATCTCAAGCTGCTCTGACCACCCGATTCAACACGTTCGAAGCTTCTCAGACCGATCATCGTCGCAGCAGATCCCGCCGCCCTAGGTACTCGCTGCATGCTGGCGACAACACTGGCAGCATGTTTTAGGCCCCACAAGTACCTCGTCCCTTACTTATTTTGAAACATTGGCGACAATGTTCAATTTAAGTGTGGGAGGAAACTTTATTTATTTTCCCGCTTTATCTCGCATTTTTATTTTTTTATCGCTTTCTAGTTTATTTCCCGTCTTATTTTTCTTTTTCGTTTTTTTTAGAACATACTTGTGTTTAACGAGTCATTCTACAGTATACCTTTAATCCCTTATTACTTTGCCCCACCATTTTTTTTTGACAAATAGTGTATTATCCTAAAAAAAATTTTGGGCTTTGAGGCAAGTTCATGTTAGGATGCAGATGATTTGGAAAATTTCTCTTTGAAACATCGGTATCATTATAACACCTTAGGCTTCGCAAATTTGGAAATCGACCCCGATACTCTAAGTACCACGACCTTAAGTAGTTTATCCTAGCAGTCAGCTCCGACCAAAGCGTTATCTAAGTGAAGGATCGATGAAAATAAGTGAATGATAAAATAATAAAATAATTACAACTCGGGTATAGGTAACCCTCACAAGGTCATTTAACCCAAAATGTTGTAATTTCGAAAGAAAAAAAGAAAAAATAATGATGATAAAAAACCAAAACAAAAACTTCCCATTGTCAGTTGGTTCAGAGGTGTCTGGTACTGAACTCGGTAGGGCAGATCACGATCCGATCCCCCACAGCTGCAAATGGGCTAATAAAAAGGGTTACACCACCTTAGTGCACTAGACACCCCGTACTTAGATCAGAATCACTGACCGGTCACTTCACCATAATTTCGTGTGGATAACAGGCTTAATGTGATTTCACCAGAATGAAAAGGACTCAAAAGGAGATTCAAAAGTAGGCCTAAGTACAATAGGGTAGTATGGATTGATTTTTTGTAAAAAACGAAGCTTATGTCCGTATTTACGGAAAAGTGTCATTCTGATACCCATGGTTCATTGAGTCGCCACCTATCGCCTCATCCTAGCTTGAACTTATAAGACCTTTTTGCCCAGATCATTCATGGATATCACCCTGTTTTGTCGTGATGTTTTGCCTGAGGACAATCAAAGGTTTTAGTGTGGGAGAATTTTATAGACCTAAAATATACTGTTTATTTGACTCGATTTCGCGTAAGTTATTTAGTATTTTCTTTCCATTTTCCTGTATTATGCCTTTGTTTTGTTTCTTTTTTAGGTTTTTGTATTTTCAAGGCTACTCGAGAAGAAATGAAGAAAAACAAGCTAAAAACTCTACTTTATGAGGAAATGTACACATGACTTCCACCATGGTGGGCGCCATAGGGGATGCCACACATTGGATGCAAGCCAACTGCTGACAACTGCCACGTCACCCACTCCTTTCCACCCTAGTACATGTGGTGGGCGCCACCTTCACACAGATGTTTCCCTCCCAAAAGGAGTTGGGGGGAATTTCTGTCTTTACCTGTACTTTCCTGCCTCTATAAACAGAAGAGTTCTAATTCATTTCAAACCATCCAAGCTTTGAAAACAGAACTCAAGCCATAAATTTCACCTATTGTATAATAATAAATTTCTCTCATGGAGGTGTTACTGCACCGTGTAATCGAGTCTGTAATCGAGTTTGGAGCACTTGGGTAGAAGTTAAACCTGCCGCCATTTTATTTCAGTATTTTTTACTTCCCGTTGTACAAGATTTTAAAGCCTCTCGTTTAGAGCAGGTGTAATACCTCAAATTTTGTCCTACCTTTACAGGGTTTATAGCGCCACTTTATTTTGAATGAATAAAATAACACAACTGACAAGAGACCGTGTGTAAGGAGTTGTGAGTGTGAGAGGTCGAGAGTTTGAATCCCACCTTCTTCACTTTTTGTTTTGTTTCTTTTATTTTTATTCTAACTTTTCTATTTTCATAAAAAAAATAACAAAAATAGTTTTTTTTATTATTTAATTATTGTTTTCGTATTTTGTTTAAATTATTTTTTAAAAAATATTATTTTTTCACTTTTTTCCATATTATTCATAAAACATCCAAAAATCATAAAATTAAAAATATTAGAAAATATTTTATTCTTTTTATAATATTTTTAATGTTTAGTATAAATAAATAGAATTTTAATTTTATTTTAATTTGTTTAAATTTTATTTAGTGCTGACTAATTATTTAAGTTGGGCTTTAAAATGGGCATTAGGTTAGAGTTAACCCTAATTTGTTACCTATATAAACATAAGTGAGGGGAGAAAAGTTCATTAACATCAGAAAACCAAGAACAAGTCATCATCAGAAGAAAAAGAGAGTTTTGAGAAAAACTTAGAAGATCCACCAACAAGGATCATCCAACGGCGACCGTGGACCCTTTGGAGCCTCACTACCACTGGCGAACAACAACCAAGCAAAAAATCTCAGAAGAAGCTTCATCACCTCACCGTTATCAAAAATCCAAAACGTAAGATTATGATATTAATGGGTTTGGTTTTGTTTTATTTGGTTTCAGGTATAAACAACGAAAGCGAAGCAGGAGGAGAAGAAGCAAAAGCTTCAAAGAAGGCAACAACGGAGGCCAGCGGCGCCGCGTGTGGAAGGAAATGAATTGGTCAAGCCTTTTCTTTCTTTTTTCTCTAATGATGCAATTTAGTTTAATTAGATTAAATTAAAATTTTTTTTATTAAAACCTTTTTTTATTAAAACCTTTCTTAAAATTAAAACCTTTCTTAAACTAAAATTTCCTTTTCTGAGGATGAAAGCGAAAGTCTTTGTGTTTCAAAAATCAGAACCCTTTGTTAAAATTAAAACCTTTTTTTTAAAAAACATTTTCTTAAAGGTAATTAGGAACCTTTTTTAAAAGTTGATTAGAATATTTCTTTAAAAATATTAACCAAATGAACTTTTTCTCCCAAAATTAAAAATCTTTTTTAAAATAAATTAAAGTTTTTAATAAATTGCTAACCTTTTAAAACATAAAAATTAAAATTAATTTTCCTTTAATCCTAAATTTTTCTTTCTTAAAACTAAATTTCTCACCTAAAAAAATTTCTAAAATTCCTAACCTTTCCCGTTTAATTTTTATCTAACTTTCATTGTTTCTCCTTTTGTCCTTGGTTACTAATTTCGCATTTTATTGTATTTTCATTTTTTATGTAATTATGTGAGGCATCGTCGCAATTTATTATTCTTGCGTATTGTTTTTCATGGATGTAATTTATGCAAGGCCATGATCGCAGTTATTTTATTTTTTCGCATTTTTTTGGGACTTGTAATTTACGCGGGTGATCATCGCGACGCTTTCTTTACAGCTTTCTTTACTTACCGCACGTTAATTCTACCGCATAATAATTTGCCATATCTTGCATGATTAGCCGTTAATTTCCCATTTCGAAGGATTAGGTCTAGCCGTTTGACCGTCGAGTCAATAACCGTAACCCTTTGACTATTTCAAACCCTATTTAGCCTAGGCGTCCCGCCGTGGACGAAAATGCCCTTTTCCCTAGCATTAGGTCAAAGAGTCGTCGTACTATGCTTTAGGGTTTCCCGCCGTGGAATCCCTAATTTCAACCCTAATTTTTAATTCAACATTTCAACGTAGAAATATGAGTTTCAAAACTCCGCGTAAGCGTGTCCTTAAGATACGTTTATTCCCCATTGAAACCTTGACCACAATCAAGACGTTTCTAACCTCTCTTTCGAGGGGAACTACAATCACTCTGATTCCATTCCCGTCAGGATATGTAGGCACAAGATGCGATGTCTTGCCAAGTAAACTTAGGAATAACCCTTAGGTCTCTTTAGGTCACTTTATCCCTTAGCTCAATATATATTAAAGCAGGTAATAAAAAAAAACATACAATAAACAAAAGGTTCCTGTAGAGTACTACAGAAGTTTAGGGTGCTAGTACCTTCCCTAAATTTAACCAACCCCTTACCTAGGTCTCTCCCCGCATTGTGTTTACGATGCAAAAATAGATTTTCCCTCTTTTGACCTTTTCCTTTGGATAAATCAAAGAGCGGTTGTGAATCAAGAATTGTGATTCAAACTAATTAATAGTTTGATATCCTATTTCCACCACAACAGAAAATGGCGACTTCACTGGGGAGTGCCATAATTTTTAAGGGTTATCCCTACCTCGTTTATTGCATGCTATTTACTTTATTATTTGTTTGCTCGTATATAATATGTTCATATTGTACCTTGCTTGGGGGGTATTTATTTTGTTGTGAGATAAATCCTACACCCAGACTTGAGTGACCTTATTATAGGAGGTGAGATATTCAACGAGGCTTATAGGGAGTGATTCCCGACCAAGCCGACTTGAGAATCACTGCTCAGTTGAGACCCTTTCGAAAATGGTTCGGTTGAACGAGTATTCGTGAAAACTTTTACCATGGTCGATTGGAGTCTATGATATTGAGGACCGTAGTACCTTAACACCACCTTGGCCTTATCTAGGACGTAGTGCGAGGATTATGAGGGAATATTCCCGAAATAGTCGCTACGTGATACTACACTCAAAAGAGATTCTCTTGAGAATATTATTAACCACCGAGTTAATCGGGAAATTGATAATATCCAAAAGATGGATTGATGACTTTGGGCACCGCTTTAGAACTCTTGTTCTGCAGGTACAACTAACCTTAGTACATACCTATTGGGATGGGAAGACCCTAACTCCTTGCATATACCTTTAACCTAGGACTGTGTATATATGCATTGCATCCACAAGACATCACATTGCACCAATGTCATGGAATTCAAATTTTATTTATGAATATTGCAGGATACCATGGATTACAAAAAAAAAACTTATAGATATTATTTTAAAGGACTTAAGTTAGATGACCTAAGGAAGCTAGGAGCTTTGGTTCAAGATCAACAAAGGATCCAGAAACAAGTATGGAAGGCCGTTATTTTCGTTGAAACCTCAAGTAGACGAAGGTTTCCTTTCGACTTTGTTACAGTTCTAGGATCCAGATTATCTTTTCCTTACATCCCTCGAGTACCAACTCTTTCCTACCCTAGAAGAGTACTCTCAATTGGTGGGGTTACCCATTCTGAAGGAGTCTCCGTTCCCTTTCTTAGAGAAAGACCCTAAAGGACAAGACCGTTGCTAAAGCCATATGCTCGAAGTTATCCGACATCAAGGACACTAATCACCAACAATTGAAGAATTTTCCAACGTACCCTACTTGGTTTTGATGAAGTATTTATTTTCCTCTAACTCTCGATTTACCTTTTGAAGATAGGCTCATCCTCAAAAAGGCCTAGCCCGAAGAGCAGAGCAAGGGGTAGAACAAGAAGCTTCCTTAGGATCATTATTAGCTTTTATTTAGCTATTATGCCAAGACTTTTCTAAGAATGTTATTCGTGATCCGTTTTCAAATTAATAAATAAAGTTTTGGTATTCTACGATATTCGTAAATATTTGAATTCCATTAAATCATTTCATTCGCATTTCACATATTTTTGCATCATATTTTTGCATCACATTCGTCTTCCGGTTTCTTATTCTCGGTTCTCTCGCCTGCCAGTTTCGTCACCCTAGGTCCTCCGCATCAGTACAATACTAGAGCCCAAGCTCGAAAAAGGATGGAAGAACAAGCTCAAGAGATCGACTGTGTCAGCCATGAACTCGAAGATCTTCGAGGAAGTGTGGGGCAGATTATGGAGATGCTGCAAGCCCTTAAGGTGAAGATGGATAATCAACCTACTGTTGTTTCTGAGATTACCAACGTTGTTGTGGGTTCTCACCCAGCTGTTACTGTTGAGAACATACCTCCTCAAGGTCGTCAATCCAATTTCGTGCCTCCTAGTTTTGCTCAACCAGTTCGACGAGTTACTCCCCCAAAGTGCAAAACTCCAAGCTTTGATCATCATAAAGGATATGCACGTCCGAGGAATCGCCCGATGGCTACTCATCAACCTTGGCAACCTCAGCA
This sequence comes from Lathyrus sativus, assembly GCA_963859935.3. Taxonomy (NCBI): domain Eukaryota; kingdom Viridiplantae; phylum Streptophyta; class Magnoliopsida; order Fabales; family Fabaceae; genus Lathyrus; species Lathyrus sativus. The sequence continues at coordinate 913,587,258 of OZ012735.1, forward strand.
GAATTATGTTCAAGGTTATCTAGTTCAGTATGCACCACAACCCTATGTAGCTACTGTTGCACCTCCTTTTAGTCAGCAATTTCCTACATATCAGCCTGTGCCGCCGGCTCCGATCTATCAGCATTCGGTTTATCAATAACCTCCTGTTTATCAGTCTGCACAAATTCCTATCAACTGTCAGCGAGCGCCCAATGCTTCGGCCAATCAACCGTCAAAGGAGCAAGCACCCCGTCAGAATGGTCCGAGTAAGAGACAGTATAAGCCTTGTCCTCCGATTCTAATAACTTTTACCGAGTTGTACCCTCTCTTAGTTCAACAAGGTTTGATTACCACTAGAGTTGTGGGTCCGCCTCCCAATCCTTTGCCTGCCAACTACAACACCGCCGCTCATTGTTTATTTCATGAGGGTGCGTCTGGTCATGATTTGGAAGGTTGTTATGCGCTCAACAACATTGTCAGAGATTTGTTGGAACAAAAGATATTGCCTTTCGATGATCCGTCGCCAAAGATCAAGACTCCTCTCAAGGTTTTCAACATATCACAGCCAGTTACTTCTCCTGTGAATCTGCCAAAGTCGGTATTTATTCAGAAGCCTAGTCCACTTCATTTCAGCAGTCCTCAAGATGATGTGACCCCGATCGACCAAGAATTTGGGAAAGTTAGTCTGAAGGGATTCAAAGACTGATACTGAAGCATTGACAGGTATAGTTGGGGCAAGCAAGGTGGTTCGCCGTGATCGTATCATTGAGGTCTCGCCAGAGGAAACCACTGCTACCATGCCGACTTTGAATACCAAGACTTCATAAAACATTTAGAAGGACTTGTCCGACAGTATTTGTTTATTTATATGTACTTTCCTTTGTTTAAGCATAATTATCATGTATGAACTCGTTTATTTTGAATAATTAATGCAATGCACATTTGTCTTGAATATATCCATTCGTTTCACTCCAAAAATATTCTTCCATAAACTTATAATGCCAACTTTACCCGATCTCTTGCCTTGATAGAGAATTGGGAGGAGGATGATGAACAAAAACATCAGATCTCTTGTCGTATGCCTTCAATTGAAACCTATTGATGATGTAAGACATTGTTTCAAATCCCAAACACCGGAGACATAAGGACGATAATCCCTCTTTAACCCCTTTGAGCCTTGAAGTAGGAGTTTTCTTCTTTTCCAAATTAAAACCCTTATTTTAACCTGGGGCAGGGTAGTTCTTCAGCTAAATTGATTGAGCGCTTAGACTCTCAAAAAGGAGGAGCGAACCTTCGAGAACCTATCCTTAACATATTAGGAAGTTAAGTCAAGGATTATCCCTCTACTACTAAAAGAGTAGGGCAACCACAAGTCTTTCAAAAGAGTCACACGACTTAGTCAATAAAAATATATATAGCCCGCTAAGTCACAACCTATGAAGGAGACTTAGGCAAAACTGGGGCATCCCGCTGGACTCCAAAGTCAAATCAAAAAGACGCCGTCTAGGCAAAAGTTAGGGAATGAAAAATAAAAACAAAAAAACCAGAGTCGTGTGATCAAACACAAAGGAAACTATGTGAGTGACTGCCATGTCCAAAGCCATTGATAAGTTATCGACCATATCAAACTCGATTGAGATATGAGTGCTCGTGTCGATTAACTAAATTAGGATTGGAGAACATCACGAAGAGGGGTGGGTAAAAATAACTTCGAGCCTTTATCCTTTGTTTCTTAAACCGTGAACCAAGCCACGATACAACCTTTAAAAGAACTAATTGAAGTAGGGATTCTTTTGAAAGCATACTCGACGAGATAACATTTCCTGACTCCTACGAGCTATGCTCAATTTACCGTTGGCATTACAAATCAAATTCATATCCTGACTATGTGATTTCAGTCACGAGTTATAGCGATATCTTTTTTCAAAATAAACACAAAAATTTTTAAGACAAATATTGTTGCATTGATAGTTTCAGGATAGCATTCCGCGCATGTCGATTTTGCCTAACATCTTAGAAATTTACACATAAACATCGATAATGAAACTCGAAGATCCTGCTAAACAAGGGCAGGTGGTTTCCAAATCATGTATCGATGCAAGCCTGACTTTCTTGAGAGCTACTTCTTGAAGACTCAGTCATGACACCGTCGATCTAAGCCAGTTACGTCGAGATCTGACGAATCTCTCCAAGAGTTTGAAACAGTGGGGCAATTGAACTCCATGTTCTCTGTAAAATCCTCTCGAGATGACTCTTTCATACAACAGGTACTCTGGGGCATGATATGTTTCAAAATGGCGACTATCCCAAAAGTCCATTAAGATTAAAGCTATCTTGTTTCGCGACATTCTTCATACACTCGATGGATTTTACTCCCGGCGGTCTTCATCCCCCAGTAAATCTCATCGTTGCAGAAACACGTCTAAACCTTCGCCTCAAAGCAGTCCCCAACGAGACTATAAGCTGACAACCCTTTGGACCAAGCCGGTAATCTCCAGTAACTTTCGAGATCTTACCAGCATCTTCCCAGTGATAGTCCCCAGCGAGACTTTAAGTTGACAACACTTTTGGGATCCATCTGATAAAACCCCGGTGACTCTCAAGACTGCAGAGATATTCCCAGTATCCTCCAAGTGATACACAGTCTTGAAGACCCATTTTTAGTAGAATTTTCCGTTCCTCAGTGAAATTGCCTTACCTTCCTTAGGAATAATCCCAGGAGATTGCCATGTTCTCCCTAAGAAGTCAAGATATTGTCCTCAAGAATGTCTGTCGGTTTCTCCCCAGTAAGTCCAACGAACTCTCTTCAGGAAAGTTTGATATATCTTATTCCCAATTGGATCTACCTTTTCCCCAGGAAGCCGAGGTATTATTCCCAAAAAGTTGCTACACTATCTCTATGGAACTGCCTAGCTCCTCACATTTCCCGACGAAGCGGATATTTATTTTATCCCCAGAAGTCTTTGATCCCAAGAGTTCTTGGGCTAATTATGGTTTATGATAGCAATCCCTCCTGTGAAGTCATGACATCGTATCCTCGTGCAGAGGTCATGGATCCCCAGTTGAAGTCATAATATCGTACTCTCTAGTGAAGTCGTATCATATCCCTCTATGGAAGTCATGATATTTTCTCCCCAGGGAAGTTAGAACTTTGAAGAAAGATTTGGTTCTACCATCAACTCTTCTTATCTCTCGATAGATGCATTGTTGCAGAAGTCGCAGGGCATTCCTGTCGAGATGTTTATTTCATCTCATGTCGCCTCTCTCATCTGTTTTGTCAACATATGCATGATCCTAAGCATTGCATACTCATTGCATGACATTTTCATACACATTAACATACACATTCGTATACACTTTGGGATATGCAGTGTCATTTGCATGCTTGCTATTCGTCGTCATCCTTTGTTGTTACCGCCGAGTAACTAGGTTGTCCGTTCTCTCCAAGTAGGCCGTCAGCTCTAGGCATAAAATACTATTTGTTTCCAACTAATCCCCATAGAGTTCAACCCTCGTGGATGATGGTTATTTTAGTTATCGTTCCGCGCTAGGATAAGGTAGTCCCCATTCGAGTTTGTTTCCTCAATGGAATCGTGTTTTTCAGTTCTTTCTAGCCCAATCCTAGATTGAACTTCGGTCCCTGTCGATCACTGAACCTACCTGGACGTGCATTTATTTTGCATTATCTTTCAAGGAGATCATTTACAATCCTTTGCAGACAAGCGACAGTTCCTAGCTGAGGAGCGTATCACCTACACTAAACCTTAAGACATTGAGTCGCCGCACTCATTCTTAGGCGTCCCTCCGCAGACATGTCATTAAACCTTAAGACGTGAGTCGCCGCACTCATTCTTGGGCGTTCCACCGTGGACATATCAGTTAAACCTTAAGAGGTTGAGTCGCCGCACTCATTCTTAGGCATCCCACTGTGGACATATCCTTTCCTAAACCTTAAAAAGTTGAGTCGCCGCACTCATGTTTCGGCATCCAGCCGTGGACATATCTTTTCCTAAACTTTAAGACGTTGAGTCGCTGTACTCATACTTAAGCATCCCGCCGCGGACAATTTTATCCTTTAGTAAAAGAAGGAGTTGAATCATGTTCATGGCGCCGACCTTGAAAAATGAAGAAGTTTGTTTTATCTTTTAGTAAAAGAATGAGCTGAATCATGTTCAGGGCGCCGACCTTGAAGTATGAAGAAGTTCATTTTATCCTTTAGTAAAAGAAGGAGCTGAATCATATTCAGGGCGCCGACCTTGAGATATGAAGCAGTTCATTTTATCCTTTAGTAAAAGAAGGAGCGGAATCATATTCAGGGCGCCGACCTTGAGATATGAAGAAGTTCATTTTATCCTTTAGTAGAAGAAGAAGATGAATCGTATTCAGGGCGCCGACCTTGAGATATGAAGAAGTTCATTTTATCCTTTAGTAAAAGAAGGAGTTAAATCATGTTCATGGCGCCGACCTTGAAGTATGAAGTAGTTCATTTTATCCTTTAGTAAAAGAGGGAGCTGAATCATATTCAGGGCGCCGACCTTGAGATATGAAGAAGTTCGTTTTATCCTTTAGTAAAAGAATGAGTTGAATCGTATTCAGGGCGCCGACCTTGAAGTGTGAGGAAGTTCATTTTATCCTTTAGTAAAAGAAGGAGCTGAATCGTATTCAGGGCGCCGACCTTGAAGTAGGAGGAAGTTCATTTTATCCTTTAGTAAAAGAAGGATCTGAATCATGATAAGGCGCCGACCTTGAAGTGTGAGGAAGTTCATTTTATCCTTTAGTAAAAGAAGGAGATGAATCGTGATCAGGGCGCCGACCTTGAGATATGAAGAAGTTCATTTTATCCTTTAGTAAAAGAAGGAACTGAATCGTATTCAGGGCGCCGACCTTGAGATATGAAGAAGTTCATTTTATCCTTTAGTAAAAGAAGGAACTGAATCGTATTCAGGGCGCCGACCTTGAGGTATGAAGAAGTTCATTTTATCCTTTAGTAAAAGAAAAATCTGAATCGTATTCCGGACACCGACCTTAGATATGAAAAGGTTTATTTATCAGATGAGTAACAATCCCTCCAGCGGAGCTCATCAATCAAATTTTCAATCCATTATCCACAGATAAGCAACGACCTCTTTATTTGAGAGCTTATCCAGTTTAGCATTTAAGTCCCTTCCAATGATAAGTGACAGTTCTCTCTCGAGAAAGCTTATCAGGGTGTTTCATTGAAGTCCATTTATTTTGGCATACAACCGATTTTACCCTGTATTTTTTACGGATTCCTAAATTCCGTTTGATCCTGTCACGAGGGAGAGTTTCCAGAAGCTTGAATGTTATTCTTTGCTCAATGCTCTAGCATCTTGTTAATCGATCCTACAATCGTGCAAATCAATTTTTATCTTTTACCCTAGAGTATCAGCCAGTCATGCCTGAACCTGTTGAACACTTACTCTTACATATTTCCCAGTGGAGGCCGTCTCGTCGGTGCCATCTCCATTGAGGATCCCATTCTACTATTACTTTTTCCTAAAGTGATAATTGGTCATGTTTGCACCAGTTGACCATCACTATAGAATTCCCCAGTGCGTCATAGTACCCAGCGAGGTTCGTCCGTCGTGTCGTCTACATCATTGCATTTATCATTCTCATCATACACATCATATTAAAGTAATGGCATTGTCAACATCGTAGTCGTTTTGTTTTGTCCATAGCATTGCGTATCACTGCGGCTAAGGGGAAATTTTTTGGTTATCTGTATTTAAATTCCTCCACCATGATTCCTCGAGTCTCTGCTACTCATATCATCCGGTGAAGCTATTTAAATAGGGGCAACTGTAATACCTCAAATTTTGTCCTACCTTTACAGGGTTTCTAGTGCCACTTTATTTTGAATGAATGAAATAACACAATTGGGAAGAGACCGTGTGTAAGGAGTTGTGAGTGTGAGAGGTCGAGAGTTTGAATCCCACCTTCTTCACTTTTTGTTTTGTTTCTTTTATTTTTATTCTAACTTTTCTATTTTAAAAAAAAAATAACAAAAATAGTTTTTTTATTATTTAATTATTGTTTTCGTATTTTATTTAAATTATTTTTTAAAAAATATTATTTTTTCACTTTTTTCCATATTATTCATAAAAACATCCAAAAATTATAAAATTAAAAATATTAGAAAATATTTTATTCTTTTTTATAATATTTTTAATGTTTAGTATAAATAAATAGAATTTTAAGTTTATTTTAATTTGTTTAAATTTTATTTAGTTTTGACTAATTATTTAAGTTGGACTTTAAAATGGGCATTAGGTTAGAGTTAATTCTAATTTGTTACCTATATAAACATAAGTGAGGGGAGAAAACTTCATTAATATCAGAAAACCAAGAACAAGTCATCATCATCAGAAGAAGAGAGTTTTGAGAAAAACTCAGAAGATCCACCAACAAGGATCATCCAACGGCGATCGTGGACCCTTTGGAGCCTCACTACCACCGGCGGACAACAACCAAGCAAAAAGTCTCAGAAGAAGCTTCATCACCTCATCGTCGAAACACCGTCATCAAAAATCCAAAACGTAAGATTATGATATTAATGGGTTTGGTTTTGTTTTATTTGGTTTCAGGTATAAACAACGAAAGCGAAGCAGGAGGAGAAGAAGCAAAAGCTTCAAAGAAGGCAACAACGGAGGCCAGCGGCGCCGCGTGTGGAAGGAAACGAATTGGTCAAGCCTTTTCCTTTTTTTTTTCTCTAATGATACAATTTAGTTTAATTAGATTAAATTAAAACTTTTTTTTTATTAAAACCTTTTTTTTTAAAACCTTTCTTAAAATTAAAACCTTTCTTAAAATTAAAACCTTTCTTAAACTAAAACTTCTTTTTTTATGGATGAAAGCGAAAGCCTTTGTTTTAAAAATCAAAACCCTTTGTTAAAATTAAAACTTTTTTTTAAAACATTTTCTTAAAGGTAATTAGGAACCTTTTTTAAAAGTTGATTAGAATATTTCTTTAAAAATATTAACCAAATGAACTTTTTCTCTCAAAATTAAAAATAATTTTTAAAATAAATTAAAGTTTTTAATAAATTGCTAACCTTTTAAAACATAAAAATTAAAATTATTTTTCCTTTAATCCTAAATTTTTCTTTCTTAAAACTAAATTTCTCACCTAAAAAAATTTCTAAAATTCCTAACCTTTCCCATTTAATTTTCATCTAACTTTCATTGTTTCTCCTTTTTGTCCTTGGTTACTAATTTCGCATTTTATCGTATTTTCATTTTTTTCTGGTTGTAATTATGCGAGGCATTGTCGCAATTTATTATTCTTGCGTATTGTTTTTCATGGATGTAATTTATGCGAGGCCATGATTGCAGTTATTTTATTTTTTCGCATTTTTTTGGGACTTGTAATTTACGCGGGTGATCATCGCGACGCTTTCTTTACAGCTTTCTTTACTTTCTGCACGTTATTTTTGCTGCATAATAATTTTCCATATCTTGCATGATTAGCCGTTAATTTCCCCTTCCGAAGGATTAGGTATAGTCGTTTGACCGCTGAGTCAATAACCCTAACCCTTTGACTATTTCAAACCCTATTTAGCCTAGGCGTCCCATCATGGACGAAAATGTCATTTTCCCTAAAATTAGGTCAAAGAGTCGTCGTACTCTGCTTTAGGGTTTCCCGCCGTGGAATCCATAATTTCAACCCTAATTTTTAATTCAACATTTCAACGTAGAAATAAGAGTTTCAAAACTCCGCGTAAGCGTGTCCTTAAGATACGCTTATTCCCCATTGAAACCTTGACCACAGTCAAGACGTTTCTAACCTCTCTTTCGAGGGGAACTACAATTACTCTGATTCCATTCCCGTCAAGATATGTAGGCACAAGATGCGATGTCTTGCCGAGTAAACTTAAGAATAACCCTTAGGTCTCTTTAGGTCACTTTATCCCTTAGCTCAATATATATATATATATATATATATATATATATATATATATATATATATATATATATATATATATATATATATATATATATATATATATATATATATATATATATATATATATTAAAGCAGATAATAAAAATAAAAAAGCATATAATAAACAAAAGGTTCTTGTAGAGTACTACAGAAGTTTAGGGTGCTAGTACCTTTCCTAAATTTAACCAACCCCTTACCTAGGTCTCTCCCCGCATTGTGTTTACGATGCAAAAATAGGTTTTTTTTCCCTCTTTTGACCTTTTCCTTTGGATAAATCAAAGAGCGGGTGTGAATCAAGAATTGTGATTCAAACTAATTAATAGTTTAATATCCTATTTCCACCGCAACATCAAGTTTTTGTCTATTTACTGCATTTTATTTATTTCTCGCACCCTTTACTTCTCGCACCATTTATTTCTCGCACCGCACTTTATTTATTTATTTACTCGCACTTTATTTTCCATGCCTATTTACCTTACCACGTTCGGCTAAATCTTAAGGGCTAGGATGCGAGGATTATAGTTATAATTAGTATTTCACACGGTTGTCGGTAGAATTACTTAGGGGTTATTTTAGCTTTTAACACTTATTTTCTATACTTAAAATCCGTTGGGTAAGATCGAAAGTCGTCCAACCTTTAGATAAATTAGGTTAGTTTTGACTGTTCTGAGGAAGCGAAAGCACTTGGCTCAGTCAATTAGGAGTCTTTAATGTTTAAGAAAACCGATTTTAAAACTGTTTCCGGACGCGTTTATGGATTTAAAGTCCAGTTCACAAGAACCTCTATTTGTTAGAAATTCCAGGGTAAAATACTTTTTAACTGAGTCAAGAAACTATATTTCTTAAAAATAGGTTCATTAATCCTAACGCAGTGCGCACCTTTTTATAAGTGACAATAAGAGGGATCGATTAGGGATAAACTCGGTTATGAATACGTGAAAGCGACAGTTCCTGTGAAATTAGTTCTTTTCATGAGTAGAAAATATTACCCCATAAGGAATCCTATATGTACACATCTAGAATACTACGTAGCTATATGAATTGCATCTATGCCTATTGCTTTATTATTAATTTTAATCACGCACTTTACTTTTATTTCGCACAAACCATCCTTTATTTGATTTGTCTTAGATAAACATAGTAACAATAGTAATCGATAGATTGAAGTTTGGTCTTTGTGGGATCGAAAATCTTTTATATTACTTTGACGCTATTCGTGCACTTGCGAATCACCCATCAAAGATATCTTCATTGGATTTTGTATCAAACTTACCAATGTTATCCTTTCCCTTGTTCTAGATAGAAAATTTGCACTCAAAGATATGTGTGTGTGTGTGTGTGTGTGTGTGTGTGTGTGTGTGTGTGTGTGTGTGTGTGTGTGTGTGTGTGTGTGTGTGTGTGTGTGTGTGTGTGTGTGTGTGTGTGTGTGTATGTGTGTATGTATGTGTGCAATGCTTGGATGTCTACCTTTGTAGAGTCACAAGGAGTGTTCTTTAAGATTGGTCTAATCATAACCCGGTTACTCAACCGTAAAAACTAGTCCTTTATACTATTTCCATTGGAAAACATACATTTTTCCCTCTCTAAAACACAAGACTCTTATTTCTTCTTAAATGAAAAACACAACAAACACAACACATACAAACTAACACAATCACAAGAAAACATTTAAAGTAAGAAAAAAAGAAATGGAAAAAAGTGAAAGTTGCGGGCGGCGGCGAAAATGGCAAGGTGGGCTGAGCAAAATTTTATGACGGTTGCATCAGAGTAAGACGCGAATGGCAAAGGCGACATGGTAGAAGAATGATAGGAAACACAAAGGGTGGTTGAATCTGCTTCAGGGCAAGTTCGACGTAGTGGCCGATGCAATTTATAATGGCGAACGATGGGGTTTCGAGTAGTTCAGAGGTTCCTTGCTCTTTTTTTGGTTAAGATATGTTACTCTTCTTCTTGCTTCTGTTTTTACATTTTTTGTGAGAATAAGATCGAATTATGTTATATGGTGATTTGTAAAGGTTGTTTGTGATATTTTTGAGATGGAGGGATATTTGGAGTTAATGGTGATGAGAAGTTAAATGTATTATTGGTGATTAGTGGTTTGTAGAAAAAAGATGATAGTAAACATGGATTATGAAAGGTTAATGTTATCAAAATAGAGTATTCAACTGAGAGTTCTTTTTCTGTTTTCTTAAAAGTAGGGCATTCATATTTGATATGACCAAACCCCTCACGTTCAAAGGATTTGACTCCTTTGGGCTTGTCCTCATCTTTGTTCTTAATCTGAATGATGATGTTAGACATCTTGTCTGGCACATTTACTATCCAACTTTTATCTATCCTTCTTAAATCTTTGTAAAACTCTCTTCCAACAAATCCTATAGTATCATAAAATCTTTCTTCAGTATCCTCCTCACTTTGATCTTCATTTTCTTGACTGTTGGATACAAAGGCCACACCTTTGTTATTATTTTTTGATCTTCCATTTATAGACACTTCAAAGGTTTGTAGAGAGCTAGTGAGTTCATCCACCTTCAATGTGCTTAAATCTTGAGCTTCTTCAATGGTTATTACTTTCATGTCAAACTTTTGAGCAAATATCCAAGGATCTTTCTGACAAACTTATCTTCTAACTTCTTATATATGAAGGCAAAAGAATTATTGGCAATATAGTGTTCATCTCTTTAACATTTGCAAACACTTCATCATTATCATCATCCTTGGACCAACCAACTTCAGGCTTTAAACTTGTTGTACCATGTTGAGCAATAACCATATAATGTTTCCAACCTTTAATCACAACTTTCTAGGTCTTGTTGTTTATGGATTTGAGAAAAACACCATATTGGTTTTCCAATATTCGTAATTTGTGTCATCTAAAACAGATGGTCTTTTGTAGCACTGAACTTTATTTATTTTAAAAAAAGGGAAACGAAAAATATTGATAAAACCCAAAAAGAACGATAATGTTTATGGTTGTCGCAACCAAATCAAGGTTTAGGAGTCGAATACACAAGTGGAAGGTATTAACACCCCTCACGTTCATTGTACTCGACGAGAATTATTTAGTTAGTATCGAATGAATGTTAGTGTGATGTTAGTTTGCGATCTTATACTTATTTGAGTGAGAGAAAAGAAAAGAAAAGAAAAGAGAAATAATTTTGGGTTTTTTATTAATGTGTGATAGACTAAATTTTTTTTATCAGGGTGCCTGACGAGACTTTGGATCTCGCTTCTATGTATCTCTGGGTGCAATAGAGAACTCAATGCTTACGTAGTTTTGGATAGAAATGTTTATTTGTTAGTCGATTTTAGGGAAAGCTATTTTGTCTTAATCGAAGGAAAAACATTGTTTGCTACCCAAAACAGATGAGGAGTAGGCATTTGTATCATATTGAATAGATTTACGAATCAATATTCACGGGAAATCGCCACTTATCTCAACTCACATGATTGTTTATGAAACATTTTTTTGGCATCGTCTCGAGACAAAATACCTTTCATTTTATAAAAAGGTTTTGAAGATTGTGCCAAAAGGCAAAATTGTTTTAATGTTTTTTAAGTGAATGACAAACGCTCGATGAGAACGAGACATAAGCCTTGGGATTAATCATTCAGGGTTCCACTAGAATGCTAGATTCTAATAGTTCTTTTTCATTCAAAGTGTTTAGAGAAATTTGTTTGATGGACAACGAACGCTCAATAAGAATAATACAAACGCCTTTGAATTAATTGTTTAAGGGTTCCATCAGAATGCTAGACTTCAGCGGTCCTTTTTAGTCCAAGTTTATTAAGTGTTTTAAGGGCGAAAGTAAGAACGATTGGCTAACCTAAAACGTGTGCCTCGAGACCAATCATTTGAGGGTTCCACTAGAATGCTAAATTCCAACAATCATACTTTTTCGCGTTTCTTTAAGAAAAAGAATTTGATATTATGTTTGATTTAGGAAAAGTCACTTGAAGTTTGATTGATATTTGATTCATGTATGTGATAATGATTTGTAAAGTGGTTTGAGGTTAATTTTGGAATGGTTTGAATTTGAAATTGATTATTGAGTGCAATATTAGTAAGATGATTATTTACATGTATTAGGGTGTGGACATGAATAAAGAAACTACCTAATTAATTGACTAAACATAATCTAACGAATCAATTAATAAAAAATAAAGCAAATGAATAAATAAGATATAATTAACTAAATTAATAAAGATTTAAACAATTAAATAAATACTAAAATGATTAAACTAAATCAAAAGAAATGTAGAAAAATGTAATAAATAAAAGGGTTAAATATGTTTGCGGTCCTACTAAATATCTCAAATTTAGTTTTTAGTCTCTTAAAGTATTTCCTTTAAAGAATGGTCCTCCTAAAATTTCCTCCCACACTTTTGGTCCTAATACTAAAAATGTCGCTAAGTTAAACACCGTCGTTAATTCTGTCACTAAGTAGTAAAAACCGTCGCTAAGTCGCAGGAGGGACAAAAAAACGTGGATTAAAATTTTTAGGAGGACCATTCTTTGAAGGAAATATTTTGAGAGACTAAAAACGAAATTGAAATATTTATGAGGACTATAAACATATTTAACCCTAAATAAAAGAAAAGGTAAAATGGGGGTACAATAATCCTTTGGGCCTAAAGAAAAGAAGAACAATTACTTGGCTCACTAATTAATTTATATATTATTTTAAAAATAATAATTGAAAAACCTAATCAATTTACATATTAATACTAAATTAAAAGTGTTAGTAAGAAAAAAACAAATAGAAAGTGAAAAGAATCAGGGGGCAGCGCCCCATTTTCTTAACAGAAAAGATCAAACACATTTTATTTCAAAATGACCAGTGTAATGATGACACATGGCATGACAACCAAACAACAGCAAAATCAACAGTATCTTCTTGTTTCTCTCTACTTTCAACTCTCTCATTGTCAAATCTCACTTATTCAACTCATCAGACATCAAACAAAACTTAAAAAAAGATTTCATAAAAACAATACACGCCTTGTCAAAGCAATAACCATTTCATCTTATGGCCTACTTGATGTGCCCCACATGCCCCACTATGGACCGTCGAAAGGGCCAAATATGCCTCAAATTCGCTAATGCTTTTAAGTAAGACCCCATCAGGGGTCTTTTTAAATAACTCGTTTCCTAGAAGAACATAACTTAAAGCTTGATACTTAACCTTTTGCTCTGTAGACGCTGATGGATTACGTAAGTATTCGACCAAAGGCTTCCTCCAGCCTTTATCCGTCAAACTATCCACTGCAAAAATCTCAAAGTTCTCTTCGTCAACATATCCAAACTTTGTTCATTATAGATCTGATGGATGTAATCCAACAAACATAATTTTACCCCTAGCTTTGATTGCCTCCTGTAAGCTTTCCTTCAAAACCTTATACCCAAAGGCAATCTGCGCCAAGTCATTTTCTACTTGATTCTTTAGTCGAGGTATATGTCGAATGCTTGTCATTTCAAATTTTTCAGTAGTCTTTTGGCTATTACAAAATACATGATAAGATTTTCTTTAACACATTTGTACTCCTTTGTAATTTTCTTTATAACCAACTCTGAATCTTCCATTATTTCGACTCGGGTTGCCCCCAATTCTAACAAAATTTCAAGTCCTGCTATCAAGGCCTCGTATTCAGCCTCGTTATTGGAGCAAAGCCCTTCGACTTTATACTTGAATTTTGTTGGAATTCTTTCAGGAAAAATAATTAGCATGCCAATGCTTGTCCCTTCTTTATGGCTGGAGCCATCAAAGTATAGCTTCCAAGGTTCCAATTCGACATAATTTAAAGTGCTTTCACTTATGGAGTGGTCGATAATAAAGTCTGCTGCCACTTGTCCTTTAACTGCTTTCAAAGGCTTATACGTTAAATAATATTCAGTTAGCGCTAGTGCCCACTTACCTATTCGACTATGCAAGATAGGTTTAGACAACATATGTTTGATAACATCAAAGTAGGACAAAACATAAACATCAACTGGTTTTATATATTGCTTCAGTTTTGCATAAGAGAAATACAAGTATAGACATAACTTTTCTACCCCGCTATACCTAGTTTCTGCATCATTCAAAACTCTACTGAGGTAGTAGATGGCTCGTTTAACGCCATTCTCATCCTCTTGAGCCAACATGCTCCCTAAAGTTTTGTCTGATACTGCTATATAAAGCTTCATATTCCTACTCCTACAAGGTGGTGAAAGAATTGGAGGATGGCTCAGGTAGTCTTTGATCTTGTCGAAGGTTTCCTGTTGATCTTTCCCCCATTCGAACCCCTCTTTATTGAATCGAAGAAATGGTGAAAAGGCCTGCGTTTTTCCGCTTAGGTTTAATTAGAACCTTCTCAAGAAGTTTATCTTGCCCAACAGTGATTGCAACTCCCTTTTTGTTGATGGCGCTTTCGCTTCCATGATGGATTTAGTTTTATTTTGGTTAATATAGATCCCCTTTTTGTGGACCACAAAGCCTAAGAAATCCCCTGCCTACACACAAAACGCACACTTAAGAGGATTCATCTTAAGACCATATCTCTTCATCCTCTCAAAGGATTGTCGAAGATGGTCCAAGTGTTTTTCTCCTAAAAAAACTTAACCATAATGTCATTAATATATATTTGCATGAAAGTCTCTATATAATCATGAAAAATTAAGTTCATTGCTCGCTGATATGTTGCCCTAACATTTTTTAGGCCAAAAGGCATCACTACCCATTCGTAGGTGCATAAGGCTCTAGGACATCGAAAAGCTGTTTTGGGGACATCATCTTCAGCAATGAAAATCTTATTATAACCAGAGTATCCATCCAACATGTTGAGGTACTCATGTCCTACAGTGGAATCGATTAGCATTTCTGCCACAGGCATAGAATATTCATCATTAGGAGTTGTTGAATTTAGATCTTTAAAGTCTATGCAAACTCTTAGAGACCCATTCTTTTTAATAACAGGGACAGTGTTAGCCAACCATTCGACATACCTGGCAGTGCAGATGAACTTGCATCGAAGGAGTTTTTCGACTTCCTCTTTTATTTTTGAGAGAATTCTCGAGGCGAAACACCTTGGATTTTGTTTAACTGGCTTCTTCCCAGGCTTGATTGGCAGTTTGTGTTCGACCAATTCTCTCTTCAAACCAGGCATCTCATCATAATCCCAGGCGAAACAATCTTTATACTCTCGCAGTAGCTGGATGAATTCTACCTTAAGTTGTGGGTCGAGATTGACACTCATGTATGTTGGCCTTTTGGTCACCTCTTCTCCTAGACCAACTTCTTCCAATGGGTCATGCACTAGCATCTTAATATCATTTGCCAATGGATTCTTTTCAAATCCCAGAGGCTCCTCATCATATATGGCATCAAGCCTCTGGCTTTTCTCCACATCCTGAACCGTGTCAGGCGGTTCTGGGTCGAAGTCCTTACCAGGACCTTCTTGGTGAAAATCTAACTTGGCCTTGTTAACCATTTGTTCACTATCAGCTTCCAAAGCCGCCTAAAGTTTGGTTTCATCCACGTAAGCCACAAATCTTTTCAATGTTTCAAACTCAGTCATTATCACTAAATTCGCTTCCCCATCTCGTGGGGTCTATTGCAGGATTGCCAAGGTATGGAAATTTCTCTCCTGACACTTCCTTATCCCACTGGAAACCGTCAACAGGGTGTAAGTATAATGAGCAGAATGTTTCATCGTCCGGGACAAATTCAAAATCTATTGGGGCGCAAGGGGCAATGTTAGTCATATATTTGTCGAACTTTCTCCGGTCGACATGATTGATAGGTGCTTTGAAGTACCCATGGTCAACTTCGATGTTTTCCACTATGTCGCCCAGCCTCCAAATAGCAATTCGTTGATGCATCGAAGATGGCACTGCACCAATGCCATGTATTTATTCTCGTCCCAAAAGCAGATTATAATTAGCCTTTGTTTCCACCACCATGAAGACGGTGGGTCTTGTAATCGTTCCAACTGTCAGATCAACCTGTATTACCCCCATTGTCGAGCCAACCTTTCCTTCGCAGTTCGACATGACCATATTATGTGGCTTTGTGTCGGTGTCATATTTGCCAATTTTATTCAGTAAGAAATGTGGCATCAGGTTTACCGTTGCACAATAATCCACCAGAATCTTCTTTACTGGCACATTTTCTACCTTTCTGGTGATGTAAAGAGGCTTCAAGTGATTTTTCATTGCTTCTGTGGGTCGCTCGAAGAAGGCATTTTGTTCTTCTACGCAACCGTCGTTCATGACATAGTAGCACATAGGTTTGTGTGCCACCATTTCTACCTCAGTGTAGGCATCTAGATTCTTGTCCTCTGTGATTCTGTCGAAATCCCTGGGTATTATAGGTACCATGTTGACCAGGATATCTAAAGAGGCGTCAGAATCAGAATCAAAGTTATCTGTCATCTCTTCATCATCTTCGACCATTCTTTTATGTTCGTCCTCTTGAGAGGGGAACAATTTTTGCCCCACAGGCGTTTTCTCAATAATTTTGAGTTGCCCCCCTTTGTTTTTAGTATGGGTATTAGTGATGGATTCTCCCTGATTCTTCGATGAGGCCTTCCTAAGGGCCTTCCTCCTTCTTTGTTCCCTTCTCCACTGAGATCGTGACGTCGAGTTTTTCCCTTTGTAATTCTCGGAGACATTTGCAGTTTTAGAGGATTGGAACTCCTTTCGATAGGTGATAGATGAACCTCGATTGACTTCGAAATTCTTCCATTTTTGATGTCCCTTTTGTCTGTCCTCATTAGGTCTGACCCACTTGCCGTCAGAAATCTCAGCAAATGGCTTAAAGGTGGCAGACCTTGACATTGACACTCTAGTGCTAGGCTCAGATTTTCTTGGATCACTGTTTCGAGGGCCAAAGTTGGGCCTCTCCCATTTATGTCTTGTCTTTCGCATCCCCTTGAGCTTTTGGGCAGCCTTCTGATTGAATATTACGCTACATCTAGGGCGCAACATGACACCAGACTCTTTCTTCTGGCAACGATGGAGGAATTCGACGATGGTCTCCTCATGTCTCGGAAATGCCATTTTGTTGCGCTCCTATTGGCAACTTAACTCATCATTTTCCATGGTCTCGTGTTGTGTTATTTCAACCGTATTCACATCCATGTCGATGTCATTACTCAGGTTCAGGCTGCGGAGGTCTAACTAAAGGCCTTCAGCAGCCTTATCCATCCTAATAAGACCATCTGCAACTTCTTTAGTTACCTGCATCAGATTGGAACCTTTTGTGTCCCCCTTACTTGAGTCATCAAAAATCTTGTCAAGGCCTTCAGCAGCCTCACTCATGAGTGTTTTTAGGGTATCATGCTCAAAGCCTACAGTGACCTTGGCCAACACAGTTTCATTGGAAAAACACTCAGTGATTTCCACCATGTTAATCAAAAAATCAAAGCCATCAACAACTTCAACCATATGTGCCTCCGTGGGCTCAGCATAGTAAGTATCCACTGCTTGCAGTGGATCAGTATCAAATTTCATCTGGCTATTCCTTTTCTCTCCAAACTTCAATCTTCCCTCTTGGATAGCATTCTGAACCAAATCCCTGAAAAGAAAACATTGAGACATTTTATGACCCTGAAAATTATGGTATTTACAAAAACCTCTCTTTTTTCTCCGTTCTAAAGGTGGCATTTAGCGCCACCAGGTATTATCATTTGCCCATTTTTAACTAACAAATCAAAATTTTTGTCACATTTAGTGATATCAAAAGTATATGTTTTCTTTGGAAACTTGTCATTCTTTTTAGATTCGACAAAACTTTTTCCATTTGGGGGAGCCAACACTTTACAAGTGTTGCACCCTAATTTTTGATCGTAGAATCCCACCTTTTTTTTGCGTATTTTCCATTGTTATTTGACTTTATTTCAATATGTATGTTTTTTTTTCTCACAACTAACAAGTATGTACAAGATCATTCTGTTTTTTTTTTAGGTATCTCTGACCGGTTTCATGTGGCCTTCTGGGGCAAGACATTGTGGATTCAAGATTAAGATTGATGGGTATGCTAGGGCTGGGCTAGTTGTTCATGAAGTGGGATTATCATCTTTAGCAAGAAGTTTTTAAATTGGAATTCATCACTTTGTTTCCGTGGGCATTTTAAGTCATCTAGTTCATTTTTTCTTTACGAATTCAAGGAAAGACGAGTTCCATCAGGTTTTAAGTTCGAGAAGTGATTCAAATCTCGCCATGAAATTAATTCAAACGTTTCATTGCAAGTATACAAGGTCCGAGTCCAACAAAAATCCAATTACAAGAGGTATTCATATCAGCATTGATTTGAGCATGGTAGATTTGTGAAGGATAAAAACTACAATGATTGCAAGTTGATGGGCATTCATGGTCTTAAGTTATAACACTGTAAAGGATGAATATTAAATATCCCTTCATTAACTTGAACTAAAATATTTGAAGGAAGCATACATCACTGTGTATCTAAAGCTATTCTAAATCTAAGGGAAACTTCTAACAGGACTGTATCAGATCTCATTACGTCACCGTGAATGATTACAAATGATTCGAGTGGTGTTCATACATTAAATTGCAAAAGGATAAAGTCTAAAACTAATTTAAAGGGTATCCTTTATTATCTTGGTCGAATGATTTGTCTTGATACCATCTCTGCTAAAGCTCTAATGCCGTTACCGAAATCCACGAGACATGTTTGAAAATTGCACCAACAAGAGTTAATCAGATAAGCTGCAAGTTCATAACCTGAGCTCCTCCGTGACGACATGATTAACGCACCAATACGGGAGCTGCTTCGAACCTTTGACGCAACAACCCGAGACAGCAGCACCTGCACGGACATAACAGAACCTCATTTTCCCACAATGCCTCGGAATTCAGTCGTGAACAGGATGATGATAGAGTTTCATTCACATGGTATTACCGCTCAAGAGATTTGAAAGGTTCTCTACAGAATCCTAATTCATCGCAGATTAATGCCTGCATCAAGCCCACTAGTTCAGTAATTTGGTCATTATTTTCTTCATATCCAACAAGATTCAATTTAGCATATACCTTCCGGAAACCGTGTTGTTCCCCTTCGCACTCAACAAAAGCGGTTGATCTCTTTAGTTTGACACTATTGGAGGAATTCAGGAAGACTTCAAGGCCAAGACTTAACACCGTGACCTACGTAAGAATGCATTCGCTTTGGCCCCATCTTGATTTCACCTCTGCATTGATCTTTCTCCATAGTCCTACTTTACACAGCCTGCAAATTACCTAATAGGAACAACGACCGCAATCGACAATTAGAATAACCATGACAAAGCTAAATTGAAAGGTCAAAGTGAATTTTTGTTCAGCCCTCAGATCAACTCATCATAGGGCTAAGACTCGAGCGACCGGGAGGACTATGACCGAAGCCATTATCAACTCTCTACCGAACATCGAAAAAACCGAATTAAGACAACTATTTCGAACAGCTCAACATAATTCACGAGGCAACTACATTCAACGACACCAACGTGGTTCAGACTATCAAGTCGTCATCACCGTTATACCCTTCTCGCCGATGGCACAAGACCGGCAGCCTCCAGACTTATTTGTACCTGAAAAAGAAGAGGAAAATCAGTATGTTTCCAATAACTCAAGATTTTGCCCCAGAGGAATCGAAAACAACAATGGAACCAAGTATCTCAGCACAAGCTCGCAACAGGCCGTGAAAGAGCAACCTCATCAGCAACCATATCAGGTGCAAGCAACAAAGTATACCAAGCATAAGCCCCAACTAGCATTTGCAAGAAGAATATGCCACTGCAGTACAGAACAAACATCAATGCCAATGGCGAGCAACACTAGCTGCAACTGCGAGCAACATCGACAATGTCATTTGCAAACAAATATCAAACGTCAAATACATAACACTATAATGTCATTAACAACAACACCAAAGTCTCCCCCTGCAGGTGAATTAAGGAAAAATTCTGAACAAGAACAAGGAATCATATACAAAACTCCATACTGAAAAGCCACTTATGCAATTGAAGCTGCTCCTCTTCAATGATCTGCAAACACCAACATTGAGCAGGGATTATTTGACTAAGCCGCAATAGCGGGTATGCCTTTTAGCATTGAAAACAAAGATGTGAAATTTTGTAAGGCTCGCCTCAGTTTCAGCTCGTATGCGCAGCACCAATGTGGAAGCCACCGTTTCTCCAACTTTTGGCACTTGACAGTTACACTTGATTTCCTCCCAAAGAATCCCCGAACTATCTGATTTGTGGCATCACACTCAAGTCGCATCAGATAAAGTTTTTGAGAAATTATACACGTACGTATCGACCTTTGTTCTTTTTCACAAGAGGAGAAATTTGGCCTATGAAGCAAGAGTACTGAATGAGGGCGTGGTTTGTACTACGGCACCAGACTCCGGCATATCTTCCCCGCTAGAGTTTCGCGATCCTGCAATACATAAGAAGTTGCTTAGAAGTTATACAGGAGCACAGTTATAGTCATAAATGCACATTTCAAATTTGACAATCAATATACCTTGCCATTTTTGTTTAAGAAGGTATAGATGGGCAACCTCAGATTAGTCTACTGTCCGACAGCTCGAAGGCATTTGCGGTCAGCACTCGAAACTATCCACACCTCTCAAGTTACCAAATCCAAATTAGCAATCTGTTGGAGAATATACCGTCAGAATATTCAATTTAAATCCCAAAAACTTTGAACCTGGACGATAATAAGCAATTGATACGCATTAACACAGCTCATTACTACAATCACAAAAAAGGAATTATTTCAAATCGTAGCTGGATAAAAATGGAAGGCCCAAATCCGCATTGAAAACGATTTCAGGACATTCAAGCAGAGAATCACAGTTGGGACCTATATAAAGAGAGGGGAAAGAAGAGAAAAGGAACATCAAAAAACCCTAGAACTACCAAACACTGAACTCGTAAACGCAAGAAACAAAAAGAGAGAAGAGACTTATCTTCTGATTGACGAAGTCTACCTCCAGCCGCTGCAACCCAAGCCCACGAAACACCCATCGACGTCTCCGGCGCCGTCGTCGCTGTTCATTGGTAAAACTTCGTTTCCTCCGTAATAATCCTAGAACCTATTGATTGTTTATTTCTCTGTTTCAGGTTTAAAGGGGATCGAAACCGTGGAAAGATGATGGATTAGCGATTTGGAGACGATTGGAGAGGAAAGGGGGGACCTAGGGTTCCACTCTTCACTTTTCGTTTGCTTTTGTTCTTTTCTGTTTGCTTATCTGTACAACTACCACTTAATTACACATAGCATCACTAATCACACACACATAACCCTAATCAACCTTAATCTTTTTTTTTACGTCTTTAATATAATCAGATTTTTAAATTAAAATAATTAGCAACCCTTTGATAACCTTTTTTATAATTCACTCATTTTCTTAATAAGGTCTATACTTCATTTTAATAAAACTAATTCATTTTGTTAATTAAATTTTATTTGTTTTTTTTTAAATTAACTTAATAAACTTTTAATCAAATAACATTTATTCACTATAATATAAATCCTTTATAATTAAGTTACATCTACCAGTCTGTCTATTTAATAATAAAACCTTTCATTTAAAATTAACATAATTAATTTAACCCTTTTTATAAAATCAAATTCATTAAAAGAGTACATTTCCTTACAATTCAAGTAATTTATACAACTTTTATAAATAAAATAAAGATAATAATTAATATAACTTTTATTTAAAAGATCAAATGCAACTTTTCATCCAAAATCAAATCAACTTTTATTCAAGCCGAAACAAGTCAAACAGTTAAAATCAATCAACCGTGTAAACATACAAATCAATCTCACTTCACGACACTTTCACCTACACTTAGCGCTTTCATGCGTATGTATCGTTTTATCTTTATCTGTTGTTATTTTATCCACAATGCACACACTCACTTAGCGCTTTCATGCGTATGTGTATGGTCTTATTCTTGCAATTTACCTTCCGCAATTTATATTCCCGCATCGCATCCGTCCAAAGGAAAAACCTACACATAAGTCAACACTTGTGTGTAGTTGCACATCATATGCATCATGCTCCCACTTGATCCTTGATCCCATTCAAGTCGATCTTCTTAGGATAGATCCTACCCCATAGGAAGGACCTTGTCTTTATTCTTTACAACATAGAAACAAACAATCAACAATATAACTTTTTTCAAACACATTTAGAGAATAGATGTTAATCATCTTAAGCGAGATATAATCTCCACCCCCATAACAACACAATCAAACATGTAGGGACTTTGCCTTAAGAGCGATAAAGGCATACTTGGCGACCATCCGAGTATGTAAGACCTTTTCTTAAGACGATGCAAAGACCATTTCCTACAACCCCTCTTACATTTGTGGTGGTTATCTCTCCCTTAACATGAAGACTCATCTCTTCTCCTAAACCTAATCAAAACAACTACCCTAAACCCGTAGGAACTTTGACCACAGTCAAAGAGCTCCTCTAACCCTTTAGGGGAACTACAGATACTCTGATTCCATTCCCGTAAGGATATGTAGGCATAAGATGCGACATCTTATCGAGTATACTTAGAAATAAACCACTAGGGTCTTTAAACCATTAAGCAGATAACACCTAGCAATAAACAAACATAAAACAAGAGGTTCCTGTAGAGTACTACAGAAACTTAGGATGCTAGTACCTTCCCTAAGTTTAACCAACCCCCGAACCTAAAACTCTCTAACCTTGCATTTGCATTGCATTGTGGGAATTTCGATCTTTTTTCCTTCCTTTGGACAAATCAAAGTTCGGTTGCAAATGAATAAAAGATTCAAACTAATAAATAGTTTGATATCCAAATTTCACCGCGACAACAAGCGTAAGGAGGACCCTACTTTAATTCAGCAACATCTATTTCATTTTCGTCGAAATATGATGATTCATCACGTACACCTTCGATATTTTCATTATATTCGACATAAGCTACCTTCTTACCCTTATTAAATTTGGCCTTTTCGTCTTTGAGACGCTCTAGTTGTCGAACCCTATCAGCTAGTTGGACCATATATCTCAGATACTGGGTATCTAGTTTCTTCCTAATAGAGTAATTGAGGCCAACAGCGACCATTTCGACTAACTCGTGTTCAGGTACTTTAGTAAAACACCTAGCTTTGAGCACTCGGAACATATTTAAATAATCTTCTATTAACTCATAAAACTTTTGTTTTATACTAGCCAATTCCTTCAAGTTAATCTTAGTTTGCCCCATATAGAACTGTTCATGAAATAATCGTTCTAACTGGGTCCAATTGCAGACTGAGTTAGGGGGAAAGGTTGTAAACCAAGTGAAAGCATTTTTAGTGAGAGAGCTTGGAAAGTATTTTATCCTAAGGCTTTCATAATTTGCAATCTCTCCGGCTTTGATCATATATCGGGCAACGTGTTCGACAGTAGATTTTGTCGTATCTCCTGAAAACTTGGTAAAATTTGGCACCTTCGTCCTAGGAGGTAATTCTGACTGGAGAATATAATCTACTATTGGTGACATATAATTTGGCCTAGTGAAACCGGAGTTTACCCCATTCCGAGCCATTATTCTTTCGACCAAGGCTGCTAGGTTGTTATTGACGACCATGTTATTACATCGAACCTGTTGTATGACATTGTCTGCATCTTGGTTTCGATTCACCATAATTACTTCTGGGTCTATTTCTATCGGAATTGGTACTTGAACCCTTTGTGATTCGACCCTAAGAGGCTTGAGTCTAGGGAGTTCGACCCTCCCTTGATTTTCTAGATTGGCCTCAAGTAGGTTCCCTAAGTCCTATCGTGGAATGTTTTCCACAATAGCTGTGTTTTTGACAGTGGCTGGCACACCCATAAATTCTGCCAGCCGTGCTAATTGCACTGCTAATTGTTGGTTAGTATGAGTAGTATTTTGGATCAAAAGGTTGAAAGATTTCCTTATAGTTTAGGATAAGGTTTAGACCATTTGCAGGTTGCTCTCATCCATTTGCTGCTTCAAACAAGCTATCGAAGTATTGGTCAGATTAGGGCCCTGAGTGGAATACCCATACCTATACTTTGATTGTTTTGACCAACATTTATCCCAGACCCCGATCCTTGTAATGGCAAAGCCATCATATTCTCTGAGAATATTGGGGGAGCATTTTGGAGGCTTTGCATTATTGTCGTTGGCATTCCATATGGTGGGTTTCTTGGTAATGGTTGTGAAAACCCTATAAGGAAAAAATGTCTAGATGTTGAAGTTCCTCCTAAATAAGTTTGGGGATTCGACGCTTAAGGCCCAACATATTCTAACACGGGTTGGGTGTAAGCTCTTATACTTGTCGACCCTGACCCCAACACTAATGGCACTAGTTCAGGCCTAACAGGAGGCGGTATCTGCTCTCCTATCGAAGGTACTGAGGGTGGGACTACATCATTCCTAGACACATCACGAGGATTGGTGTTACTAGGCTGGAGATTATAGCCATCTCCTCAAAGGTTTGGGTTATCTGACTGATTAACATCTGTCGCCATTTCCCTTATGTAATTTTTTCTTGGTCTTTCTTCGTTTGTAGCGGCTATCTTACCACTTTTTAATAACATGCTGTTGCACCCCAAAATTTGCCCTCACAATACAAGACTTTGTGTTCCAAGAAGGTTCACAAGGTTCACAAAATTCACAATTGGTCAGAAGAGTTGACAATTCCCTCAGACAATGCACCTCCTAAGCAGTGCATCCAAAACTAGGGTTTTGACTTTAATCAGGCTAAATGGACTTCCAAGACTTCAAGTGAGCTTCATAACATCTTATATGTGTATAAGAACCCCCATGTCAAGTTTCAAGACTTTTCTCAAAAGTTTGCTCAGTCAGATGATCAGATAAGTCAAAAGCAGTCAATGCGGTTAAAAGGTCAAACTGAGGTCAACTGTGGTCAAACCAAAGTCAAACTTCATGATTTTTTTTTGCCAACATCAAAGAGAGGTTGGGTGAGAAATATTATCATAATAACTGTAATACCCCAAATTTTGCCCTAAGATTTGTCGTCGCATTTCATTGCATTTAATCAATTACTAACAAATTTGTGTAGTCGTTTGACTTTTTGCAGGTAAATATCATATGGCATGCATTTTTTTTCTAAAAAGTAAAAATGGCACAATTGGCAGGAGGACATGTGTAAGGAGTTATGAGTGTGAGAGGTTGAGAGTTCGAATCTCACCTTTGTCACTTTTTTTTGTTTTTTATTATTTTTACTCTAAATTTTTCTATCTTTCATTAAAAAAATAACAAAAATAGTTTTTTATTATTATTTAATTATTATTTTCGTATTTTAATTAAATCATTTTTTAAAATATTATTTTTTTCACTTTTTTCTAAATTATTCATAAAAATATCCAAAAAAATCATAAAATAAAAAATATTGAAAAAATTTTGTTCTTTTTATAATATTTTTTATTTTAGGAATCAATAGGATTATTAGTTTTTATTTTAAGTTTATTTTAATTATTTTAAATTATTTAAATTTTATTTTTTCTTAACTAATTATTTAGTTTGGGCTTTAAAATGGGCTTTAGGGACATTATTGACAATTTGGTGTTAACCCTAATTTGTTCCCTATATATACATGTGTTGCCTTGTTGGAAAAAAGGGAGAGAATGAAAAAAACCTAAGAGGAGTGAGTGCCGTTTGCCGTTATTTAGTTTTCTTCTTCATCCATTACTATTGTTTCTTTTTCTTCATCGTTTACCGTTATTTCTTTTCCTTCATCTATTACTGTTGTTTCTTTTTCTTCATCTTTTACCGTTATTTCTTTTTCTTCATCTATTACCGTTATTTCTTTTTCTTTATCTATTACTGTTACGTTTATATATATATAATTTTTAAATTGTTAGAGTTTATATATATAAGATTTTTGATCGAATTATGTCGATACGATGTTTGCACATTTGTGTGCATGACGCGTGACATTTGTGTTAGTTCGATCTGGTTGCGATGATCGCATTTTTGTGTGAGCAATAATACTATTTTTTGCTTAATTTCTTTTTCTTTGCGATAAATTTTGTTTCGTCCGATTTAGATCTGGTTGCGATGAGCGCATTTCTGCGTTAGCAACATTGTTGGGTTATTTGGCACATTTAAAATTCATTATTGCTTTATTATTATTATTATTATTATTATTATTATTATTATTATTATTATTATTATTATCATTGTTTATTATTATTATCATTATTATCATTATTATTATTATTGTTATCATTAATTTATTAAAATTTGTTATAATATAAAAATCTGTTTTTTTAAAATAAATAACATTAACATCTTTTCCAAATTAATATGAAAACCTATTATTTTTAAGAAAAACTTTTTTTTAGATAAATTTAAAATAATAACTAAAATCTTTTTTTAAAATAATAACTAGAACCGTTATTTATTTTATTTTATTATTGTTCAATTCAAATTTCATTATCATATTGTATCTGCTCCTCTCATGTAACCTCGCGAACTTAACAATCGCTCTTTAAATTTTGCCTTTAAATTTCTGCTTGCATGGTTTAAATTATGACATTATCTCTCTGTTTGCATGATTCAATTATCTCACGCGTTTACTATTATTTCTGTCACATTGCACACATCCGAAGGTTAGGTCTAACTGTTTGGCCGCCGCGCCAATAGTCCGTAAAACTTCACACATTCAATTTCAAATCCTCAAAACTACAAACTACAAACCCTAATTTTCACAAATGCCTCGCCGCAGGCAAAATTACAATTTTACCCCTAGCATTAGGTCAAAGAGCCGCCGCGCTCATTTTAGGGTTTCCCGCCGTGGAATCCCTAATTTAACCCTAATTACAACTTAACAATTCAACGTAGAGATTTGGAGTTTCTACACTCCGCGTAAGCGTGTCCTTAAGATGCGTTTATTCCCCTTGAGACCTTGACCACAGTCAAGAAATCTCTAACCTCCCTTTTGAGGGGAACTACGATTACTCTGATTCCGCTCCCGTAAGGATACGTAGGCACAAGATGCGATGTCTTGCCGAGTAAACTTAGAATTAACCCCCTTTATTATTTATTATTGCTTATTTATATTTTATTTAATTATTTTGCTTATTATTTTGTAATTGTTTCTTGGATGTAAAGTTGTTTAATTATTTAATTATTATTATGGTTAGTAATTAGGGAGTGTAACAACATGTATGTAATATTAAAATAAATTTAGATCACTTTTAAATAAAGATAATTAAAATAAACACGTCACACACGTAAGTCGATTTTAATCGCCGTCTCACTTCCTAAGGATATCCCTCAAGTTGCCTACGAATAATGGTTAAGTGGGGTGTATAAAGCAAGTCCCTCAAATAAAAAAATCATCAAAGTCCCTTATGGTTGCCTTTACGAATCAAGTCCCTTTCGAAAAATGATGATGGTCCCTTATATGTGCTTATTACATCCCACAATGGCCTTCAAAGTCAAATTGTCCCTCACATACCCCTTAACATCCAAAGTAAGGACTACCTACTCCATTATAGTAGGGATAGTCTTACTAAAGGAAAGAATGAAGAATAAGAAAGACCTTTAAACATTAGGGTAGGTTACTCCTAGGTGCTTGCTCACTTCAAAATTGTTTCGCACTTAAACAAATTTTCAACAAGTTTTCAAACAAGTTCTTAACACATCCTTACATGGATTATTTATTAACTATTCTGAAAATTTTCTATTCACACACTACAATTTCAAAACAATTCAAAAGTGAGCTTAAGTACCTAAGAGCCCATGGATAACCATGGATGAAAAGGATGCTAATACCTTCCCTTTTCATAACCTACCCCCCGGACCCAAAATATTCTCTAAGGTCTTTCCTGTTCTTTTATAACCTTTCCTTATGGATAAAATAAAAGTCGGTGGCGACTCTTGCTATCCGCAACATTGTTTAAAGTCAGTTCACCGGGTTACAGAACTGGCGACTCTGCTGGGGACCTATTTAAGAGGGGTACCCTTAGGAATTAAAGATCACTTTAAATTGTTTGCCTTGTTTGCTTTATTATTATATTGTTGGGATGCTCTTATGTGTGAAAGGTCCTAACCCGGATCTAGTGTACCTTAGGTAAATGGCAATAGACCAAGGAAACTGTACGACGTATATCGATACGGTTGATCTGGTGGCCATAGTTAGTGCGACTTCTTGGTTGGTGCTTATATTCCTTAAGTCAAGTTGAGGATAATATTGAGGCTGCCATATGTTGTCAATGCACTAACTGACTTTTAGAACCCTAGTTAACTCATCTTGGCCTTTAGAAAGTAGTGAGGTAACCGGCTTTGGTGCAGACTGAAGTTGGTTGACACTCGATACTACGCTCATTGAGATCTTAAACTTGGAGGGTTTTGGTTGGCAAGTAAGTTGCCTTCTGAACAACCACCCTTGTGAAGGATCAATGATATTGAGATCCCTTAGAACCTGGTTACTTTTGTAGGACAGGATGAACCATCTAACTTCAGGGGAGGGTACTTGCCTTTGAACCTCATGCAAGCCTTTAAACCTAGGGCTATGGTGTGACTTGTTTGTGTGTGCCACATGTTTGTGATTGAGCATGACATCATGACATCATCATGCATCATAAGCATATCATTTTCCCTAACCATTTCAAGGACCAAAGGATTTATCTTTGTTCTTTGTTGCAGGTCATGGCTTCTGCTCGTAGAAACACCATCAGGATCAACTTTGTAGGGATACCTGCTAAGCTCAAGGAGTTGGTTTCCCTAGTGCCTGATCATTCCCAGTTCAACAAGAGACATGGTCACTTATTGGATCTAGTTACTTCAGGGTTCAGTGAAGACATGATGAGTGTGTTGTTTCAGTTCTTTGACCCTAAGCACCATTGCTTTACATTTCCTGATTATCAGCTGGTTCCAACCATGGAGGAGTTCTCTAAACTTCTGGGTATACCTGTTCTTGATCAGAAGCCATTCACAGGCTTAGAGAAGGAGCTTAAACCAGAAGTTATTGCTGCAGCTCTACATCTGAAGAAGTCTGACATTGTTCTAGAGACGAGAAGTGGAGTTAAAGGTATTCTTGCCAAGGTATTAGTGGATAAAGCTCAAATGTTCTTGAAGGCTATGAGCTACGATGCTTTTGAGGAGATCTTAGCCTTATTGATTTATGGCTTAGTGTTGTTCCCCAATCCTGATCAGTTCATAGACGTTCATGCCATCAACATATTCCTGAGTCACAATCCAGTGCCTACCTTACTTGGAGACATCCTACATTCTCTTCACACCCGTACTACAAGGGCAAGAGGAACTTTGATGTGCTGCATACCTTTACTTTCTAGGTGGTTTATTTCTCACCTTCCTCGCTCAGTAATGAAGAATGAGCAAGGGTTCAGATGGTCCAAGAGGATCATGTCACTTTCTCACTCAGACATCCATTGGTGCTCCAGATCTATGGAGAATGTCACCATCATTGACCGTTGTGGGGAGTTTCCTAATGTGTCACTTCTAGGCATAAGAGGAGGCATCACCTACAACCCATCTCTAGCTTTACGACAGTTTGGTTACGCCCGGAGCGATGGTCCACATGACATGTTGATTCAGGGCATTGTGTTTGATTACGACAACGATCTTCAGGGTTACCGTCAGAGATTCATCCGAGCTTGGGGAAAGGTAAACAGGATTGACAGCAAGACACTGGAGCCTAAGTACACTATTCCTATGGAGGCTTATCTCAGATGGGTACGATCTCGTGCTCAGACACTCATGATGCCATATCCTGCCGTCCTACCAGTTACCATGGAACCTGTTGCTGAAGGAGACACAGCTTATACCATCCTTCACCCAGACATGCCTACTGATAAGGAAGACTTGCAGAGATCATGGATCCAACTGAAGGAGCAAAGGGATACTTTCGAGGGTCATTACAAAGCAAGCCAAGAAAAGATTCTGGAACTAACAAAGCAACTTCACGAGGAACGAAACCTCAACTCATACCTCAACACAAAGAGGAAACGTCCATGGGAGACTTAAAACCCCATCTTTTGTACTTATTTCACTTTCATTTTTTGTAAGCCTTAAAGGCAAAACAAAGTTATTACTAATAAAAAATTGCTTTCTTGGTTGTTTAAGCAAATTTAAATCCTGCGGTCCTTGAAAACATTGCATATACATTACCATATCATTTCATTGCATCACAGATTTGTAATTGTGCACAGGTCTCTCATCTTCTCGCTGTTTATTTCAGCAATGGCACTTGAACAATCAGTTAAGGATCTTCAGGCACAGAATGCACAGTTCCAAGAGCTGATCTTGAACCTATCCAAGGGGCAAGATGATTTGAAGGCACTGCTGGCCAAGAAGACAAAGAAGACTAGAAGGTCTGCTGGGTTGCTCAACATGGGAAGAAGGTTCAAAGGTCCTGTCAAGACCAAGGAAGAGGTTGAAGACTATGAATCTGAGGAATCTGAGAAAGAGAGAGGCAGTCTCCACAACACTATGGGGGACTCTGATTCTGAGGCTAACTACTACCATGAGCCTAACGAAGACAAATTCAAGATGCTGGTGGATAGAATGGATGCTATGGAATTACAGAAATCATCTGGGCTGGATTTTGAGGATTTGAGCTTGATATCTGGGGTGGTCATACCCATTGGGTTCAAAGTTCCTACATTTGTTGTCTATGATGGGGTCTCTTGTCCCAAATTGCATCTGAGGTCTTATGTCAGAAGAATGCAACCCCACACTGCTGATAAAAAGTTGTGGATCCATTTCTTTCAAGAGAGTTTATCTGGAGCTCAGTTAGAGTGGTATTATCAGTTGGAGAGTGTCAACATCAGAGACTGGAATGATCTTGCTGAAGCGTTTTATAGACAGTGCCAATACAATGCTGACTTAGCCCCCACTCGCATGCAGCTTCAAAGCATGTCTATGGGTGCCAAAGAAAGCTTTAAGGAGTATGCTCAGAAGTGGAGAGACTTAGCTGGAAGAGTTCAACCCCCTTTGACTGATAGGGAATTGGTTGATATGTTCATGTGTACGCTGAATGGTCCGTTTTACAGTCATCTCATTGGAAGCTCATCATCTGGCTTCACTGAGTTGATCATGACAGGAGAACGAGTAGAGAATGGTATCAAGAGTGGTAAGATCCAAGTGGGCACTTCTTCATCAGGTGCTGCAAAGAAGCCTCCCACTGGGAAGAAAGAATCTAATGCTGTGTATGGTCAGCCTGATCGTAACAGAAGGCATCAGTCTGTTAGTGCAGTTCATATTTCAAATCCAACTCCTGCAACAACAGAGCAGCCTCAAGGCAACCAACAGAGGGCTAGGAGACAGTTCACGAAGATCAACATGTCAATGGCTCAGGCATTGCAACACTTGTTGAAGGCTGAACTTATTACCCTGAGGGAGGCTCCTCAGAACCCCAATGTTACCTCTCCCAAGTACAATCCCAATGCACGATGTGCATATCATTCAAACTGTCCAGGACATGATACTAATAACTGCTGGGTCTTGAAGAACAAAATTCAGGATATGATTGATGCTGGAGAAATTGAGTTTGATCCACCAGGTACTCCAAATGTGATTACAGCTCCAATGCCAAATCACGAGAAGACTGTCAACGCCATTGATGAAGATATTGATGAAGATCTGCATGTCTATTCAGTTATGGAGTTGAGCACACCATTGTCTGTTATCAAAAAGAGGTTAGTACAAGCTGGGATCTTTCCAGGTTGTCATGAAGATTGTCTATATTGTACCTATAAGCCGGATAGTTGCTTCATTTTGAGAGATGGGATTCAACGTCTCATGGATAAATATACTATAGTGTTTGAAAGAAGACCAGCATCTGTAGAAAGTATGGTGGATCATCTGACTCAGGGTAAGAAGATTGAAGAGGTTGACATGGTTGACAAAGTACCACTAAGAATCACTTCAAAGGGTCCCATTAAAATCACTCATCAGGGCCCAATCAAGATTACTGCTGAAGGTCCTGTGAAAGTTGTTGCTGAAGCCAGAGTAGCTCCTCTGATCATTACCACTCCTGGTCCTATTCCTTATACATCTGACAAAGCTGTGCCTTGGCACTATGGGTCTGATGTTTACATCCATGGTGTCAAGCAGGAGCCTTTACCTGATATGCCTGTTGACATTGATAATATTGCTGGATCTAGCAAGATCACTCGTAGTGGAAGAGTCTTCTCTCCTCCAGTTGCTTCTAAGAGTGCAGTTACTCCTGCTGTTACTTCCACCACTGATGCTCGGGGCAAGGGTCCTGTTATTGAGCCTGTATCTACTGATGTGCCAGCTGCTGATGACCTCTCTAAGCAGATGGAAGAAGTATTGAAAATCATTCGCAAGAGTGATTATGATATTGTTGATCAGCTGGGGCATACTCCCTCGAAGATTTCTATGCTCTCCCTGTTATTATGTTCTGAGGCTCATGCCGAGTCATTGATCAAGTTTCTAAAGATGGCTCATGTACCCAGTGCAATTTCTGTGGACCAGTTTGAGAATTGTGTTGCTCACCTGACCTATGACAACGGGTTAGGATTTTCTGATGCTGACTTGACCCCTGCCAAGAGGGATCATAACAGGGCCTTGCATATTTCAATTGAATGCAGGGGCACTACCCTGTCTCATGTGCTGATAGACAATGGTTCCTCTCTGAATGTGTTGCCTAAGGAAGTCCTGAACAAGTTGAGTCCTGAAGATACGGTATTGAAGCCCAGTAATATTGTGGTAAAGGCTTTTGATGGTTCTAGAAGAGTAGTGCATGGGGAAATTGATCAAGGTTGGCTCTCAGGTGTTTACTGCTACATTCTATGTGATGGATATTCGTCCTTCGTACTCATGTCTGCTTGGTCGTCCCTGGATCCATGGGGCAGGTGCTGTGACCTCCACATTACATCAAAAGTTGAGATATCCGGTGAATGGAAAAGTTGTTACTGTCTTTGGAGAGGAAGAATACTTTGTCAGCCATGTAAACACTTTCAAGTATCTGGAAGTAGAAGGTGAATACATTGAAACTCCATGTCAGTCATTTGAAGTGGTTCCCTGGGCTGTTAAGGATTGTGTGACTCCTCCTGCTGTGAAGAAGGTTCCTGTGGTCATCAGAAACCCTCCAACAATGGCAATGGCCTCCCTCAATGATGCAAAAGCTGTGGTGGAAGAAGGTGGTTGTACTATTTGGGGTCAGCTTCCTGATATTCCATGCAAGTCTGACAAGTTTGGTTTGGGTTTCACTGCAGAGTCCCAGAAGGCTGTTCGTCGTGCTCGTGATGTTCGTATCACCAATCAAGGGGTTATCAATGCTGTGGGAGATCAAGATGAAGACTACAACTTGGAGGCATGGATTTTTCCTACTGTGGGTGCTGGACTCAATAATTGGAAAGCTGAAGATGTTATCCCTATCTCCTTTAGTCGGGAGTAAATACTATTACTGTGTTATGTTTTTAAATTTGTGATTTCTGGAACAATTAAAACTTTCAAGCCATGTGCCTTACCCGGGGCACAATGGTGTGCTTGTTACGGGTTGTCATTTCATTTGCATACTTCATTCAATAAAATCAGTGGACGTTTCGTTTTCGTAAATATTGTGTTCCTTGTCTTTCTTTTTCTTTTATTTTTGCTTTATCAGCTATGTGTTCTTACACACACCCACGTCACTAAAATGCAAATCCTCATCCACTCTGGATCCAGTTGATAACAATTCTACTATTGCCAATTACAATTTCGAGAATCCGATCTATCAAACTGAAGACGGAAACGAGGACGATTGCGAAATACCTGTAGAGCTTGCTAGGTTGTTACAACAAGAAGAGAAAGCTATACAGCCACATGAAGAGCCAGTCGAAGTTGTGAATCTGGGAACTGAAGAAAACAGAAAAGAGGTCAAGATAGGGGCTGATTTAGAGGACAGTGTCAAGAGCAGGTTGATTCAGATGCTACGTGACTATGTGGAGATCTTTGCTTGGTCTTATGAAGATATGCCAGGGTTGGATACAGACATTGTGGTTCACCGTTTGCCAGTGAAAGAAGATTGTCGTCCAAAGAAGCAGAAGGTTCGTCGTATGCGTCCTGAAATGTCAGAAAAGATCAAAGCAGAGGTAATGAAACAATTCAATGCAGAGTTCTTGGCCGTAACTTCTTATCCTCAGTGGGTTGCAAATGTGGTACCAGTTCCTAAGAAAGATGGTAAGGTACGTATGTGTGTAGACTACAGAGATCTGAACAAGGCTAGCCCTAAAGATGACTTTCCACTTCCTCATATTGATATTCTGGTAGACAACACTGCTCAGCATAAGGTATTCTCTT
This sequence comes from Lathyrus sativus, assembly GCA_963859935.3. Lineage (NCBI taxonomy): Eukaryota > Viridiplantae > Streptophyta > Magnoliopsida > Fabales > Fabaceae > Lathyrus > Lathyrus sativus. Next base: position 913,621,492 of record OZ012735.1, read on the forward strand.
TTATGGATGGTTTCTCTGGTTACAATCAAATCAAGATGGCACCTGAAGATATGGAGAAGACTACATTTGTGACACAGTGGGGCACCTTTTGCTATAAGGTAATGCCATTTGGTTTGAAGAATGCAGGGGCAACATATCAGCGTGCTATGGTGGCTTTGTTTCATGATATGATTCATCATGAGATAGAGGTATATGTGGATGATATGATAGCCAGGTCTCAGAATGAAGAACAACATCTTGATCATCTGCACAAGTTGTTTGAGAGGTTGAAGAAATACAGGTTGAGATTAAATCCAAACAAGTGTACTTTTGGAGTTAGATCTGGAAAGCTCTTGGGTTTCATTGTCAGTGGAAAAGGTATTGAAGTGGATCCTGCAAAAGTGAAAGCTATACGAGAGATGCCAGCTCCCCGTACTGAGAAGGAGGTTAGAGGTTTCTTGGGACGATTGAACTACATTGCAAGATTTATTTCCCAATTAACTACCATCTGTGAGCCAATCTTCAAGTTGTTGAGGAAAGATCAGGTGATGGAATGGAATGATGAGTGCCAGACTGCCTTCGATGAAATCAAGAGATATTTGCTAGAACCTCCAATTTTAATGCCACCAGTTGATGGAAGACCCTTGATTATGTATTTAACAGTATTAGACAACTCAATGGGGTGTGTATTGGGGCAACATGACGAGTCTGGTCGAAAAGAGCAGGCAATATACTACCTTAGCAAAAAGTTTACCGACTGTGAAACAAGATACTCACTGCTCGAGAAAACTTGCTGCGCTTTGGCATGGGCTGCTCGCCGACTAAGACAGTATATGTTGACCCATACTACCTTGTTGATTTCGAAGATGGATCCAATCAAGTACATATTTGAGAAACCTGCTCTCCCCGGAAGAATTGCAAGATGGCAAATGATCTTGATGGAATATGATATTCAGTATACCACTCAGAAGGCCATTAAGGGGAGTGTTGTTGCTGATCATTTGGCTCATCAAGCAATAGATGATTACCAGTCAATGAATTTTGAGTTCCCTGATGAAGACATTATGTCTGTTACCAAAGAACCTGGACAATATGACGGACCTGAACAAGGATCCCGATGGACTATGGTTTTTGATGGTGCCTCCAATGCACATGGTAATGGTGTTGGTGTTGTGATTAGTTCCCCTGAAGGTTGTCATACCCCGATTACTGCCAGACTTTGTTTCTATTGTACCAATAACATGGCTGAGTATGAGGCATGTATCATGGGTATGCAAGTTGCTATTGATATGAAGATTCAGTTCCTTGAGGTGTATGGAGATTCAGCTCTGGTAGTAAGTCAGATTAAAGGAGATTGGGATACAAAGCATGATAATCTCATTCCTTACAGAGAACATGTGTTGTCTTTGATCCCACATTTCAAAGAGATTACAATGGATGGTGAAGACAGTGTTCTCAGGAGGTGCCATGATACTGACTACAATGGATGGTGAAGACTTCCCACAACCTGTAAACGCAGACATAGTTAAAAAATACTACGCATAAAAAGAGACCCGCTAGGTTGACAGGCCTAGGCAAAAATAAGGGCATCCCGGCAAACCAAAAGGGTTTGGGCAAAAATTAGGGATATATATATAAAAAGATGTACACCCGGCAAGTCGAAAACCTGAAAAGGCGGCTTGGGCAAAAAAGGGTATCCCGGTGGATTGAAAACCTGAAAGGGCAATCCAGGCAAAAGTTAGGGATTAAAGCGTATGACTATGTCTCGTTTGGATCACTCATGAAACTGCAACCAGTTGTACTACTTACTCAAGCTCAAACAGATAAAGCTCAATCCAATCGTTTCCGTCTCAACAGCAAGAAGATGAGATACTTGAGTGGCAATAGTAGAATTGAAACTCAATAGGATTATTTCCCACATAGCTGATTCTTTTTGTAAAACTTCATGACAAAATTCTCTTACTAGGGTTTATGTCTCCTTGTACAAACTTACCCGTGTATGGGTCACTTTTGATATAAATAAATTCCATCTTTTGAATCCAGATTCACTTTTACCCTATTTACATAAGCGAAACGTCCATTGGTTGTGTTTATGTATGCCTTTGAATATGATTGATGTTTACCAGAAACGCATGTATGCTTTTAATATGATTGATGTTTACCAGAAATGCATGAAAATGCAGTAATAGTATTTACTAAGGACGAACGAGGGAAGGATTTCAACGAAGCTTCGCCGGTTCATCTTTACAAGACAGTTACAAACCATCAGTAGGACTAATCCATTTTCACAAAGTCTAATCTCCCCTGGAATTTATATCCATCTCTTTTATCCTCATACGAATATACGGGAAATTACTTTCCAATAAGGGCACGATGAACGAAGACGGGATGTTATACTTATCCTACTATCAAACGAAAACGAAGGTTATCTATACCCTACTATCCCCAACAACGGGAGGTTATCTATACCTTGTTATCCCCAACAACGGGAGGTTATCTATACCTTGTTATCCCCAGCAGACGGAGGGTTATATATTCTTCAACAACGAATCGGGATTTATTTTCCTTGGCCAGCAGTTGTTATACAAGGATATCCAGACACTTCCAGCAGTGTCATAGCATACATACATCATTTACATCATACCATAACATATATGTCTATAGTACATTACCTAAGTGCATCATGTCATACATGCATACATAAAGCATAAACTAATGTTGTTATACAGAATGCTACCTTGTTTTCAGGTTAATTATCCAACAAACAATCTTATGATCTTTGGGACTGCTTTATTGTAACCTCAGGGTTACTTTATCCTCCTGATGAGCTTCTTATTACTTTGGGACTGCTTTATTGTAACCTCAGGGTTATTTTATCCTCCTGATAGCCTCTCATGACTTCAAGACTGCTTTAGAGCTACTGATTGCTCTATCCTCCTGAAATCATCCTATTACTTCAAGACTGCTTTAGAGCTATTCATTGCTCTATCCTCATGAGGTCATATTACTACTTCAAGACTGCTTTAGAGCTATTCATTGCTCTATCCTCCTGAAGCCATCTAATTATTTCAAGACTTCTTTAGAGTTATCCATTGCTCTATCCTCCTGAAATTACATTATTATTTCAAGACTGCTTTAGAGCTATCCATTGCTCTATCCTCCTGAAATCATTACTTCAAGACTGCTTTAGAGCTATTGATTGCTCTATCCTCCTGAAGACATATCACATTACTACTTCAAGACTGCTTTAGAGCTATTCATTGCTCTATCCTCCTGAAGCCATCTAATTATTTCAAGACTGCTTTAGAGTTATCCATTGCTCTATCCTCCTGAAATTACATTATTATTTCAAGACTGCTTTAGAGCTATCCATTGCTCTATCCTCCTGAAATCATTACTTCAAGACTGCTTTAGAGCTATTGATTGCTCTATCCTCCTGAAGACATATCACATTATTATTTCAAGACTGCTTTAGAGCTGTTGATTGCTCTATCCTACTGAAGCCATTCTATTACTTCAAGACTGCTTTAGAGCTATTGATTGCTCTATCCTCCTGAAGCCATTATTACTTCAAGACTGCTTTAGAGCTATTGATTACTCTATCCTCCTGAGGTCAGATTTATCACTTCAAGACTGCTTTAGGGTTATCATTATTGATTGCTCTATCCTCATGAAGACATGCTGTTACATCAGTATTACTCCAGACTCCTGACAGTTCTCATTATACTACTGAAGAACTTTCCCCTAGTGGCATCTTTAAGCCCACTCAATCATATTCAACTAGCCATCTGTACCACTCTAGTGCACTGGTGAGTGCAAATTTTTGGGCTTTTGTGTTCAATCCCCTTCAACCTTCCAGGTTACGACTGGCAAATATACCAATCTAACCCCTCAGGTTTCAGAAAATTGAACAGGGGCAGCTGTTGCACCCCAAAATTTGCCCTCACAATACAAGACTTTGTGTTCCAAGAAGGTTCACAAGGTTCACAAAATTCACAATTGGTCAGAAGAGTTGACAATTCCCTCAGACAATGCACCTCCTAAGCAGTGCATCCAAAACTAGGGTTTTGACTTTAATCAGGCTAAATGGACTTCCAAGACTTCAAGTGAGCTTCATAACATCTTATATGTGTATAAGAACCCCCATGTCAAGTTTCAAGACTTTTCTCAAAAGTTTGCTCAGTCAGATGATCAGATAAGTCAAAAGCAGTCAATGCGGTTAAAAGGTCAAACTGAGGTCAACTGTGGTCAAACCAAAGTCAAACTTCATGATTTTTTTTTGCCAACATCAAAGAGAGGTTGGGTGAGAAATATTATCATAATAACTGTAATACCCCAAATTTTGCCCTAAGATTTGTCGTCGCATTTCATTGCATTTAATCAATTACTAACAAATTTGTGTAGTCGTTTGACTTTTTGCAGGTAAATATCATATGGCATGCATTTTTTTTCTAAAAAGTAAAAATGGCACAATTGGCAGGAGGACATGTGTAAGGAGTTATGAGTGTGAGAGGTTGAGAGTTCGAATCTCACCTTTGTCACTTTTTTTTGTTTTTTATTATTTTTACTCTAAATTTTTCTATCTTTCATTAAAAAAATAACAAAAATAGTTTTTTATTATTATTTAATTATTATTTTCGTATTTTAATTAAATCATTTTTTAAAATATTATTTTTTTCACTTTTTTCTAAATTATTCATAAAAATATCCAAAAAAATCATAAAATAAAAAATATTGAAAAAATTTTGTTCTTTTTATAATATTTTTTATTTTAGGAATCAATAGGATTATTAGTTTTTATTTTAAGTTTATTTTAATTATTTTAAATTATTTAAATTTTATTTTTTCTTAACTAATTATTTAGTTTGGGCTTTAAAATGGGCTTTAGGGACATTATTGACAATTTGGTGTTAACCCTAATTTGTTCCCTATATATACATGTGTTGCCTTGTTGGAAAAAAGGGAGAGAATGAAAAAAACCTAAGAGGAGTGAGTGCCGTTTGCCGTTATTTAGTTTTCTTCTTCATCCATTACTATTGTTTCTTTTTCTTCATCGTTTACCGTTATTTCTTTTCCTTCATCTATTACTGTTGTTTCTTTTTCTTCATCTTTTACCGTTATTTCTTTTTCTTCATCTATTACCGTTATTTCTTTTTCTTTATCTATTACTGTTACGTTTATATATATATAATTTTTAAATTGTTAGAGTTTATATATATAAGATTTTTGATCGAATTATGTCGATACGATGTTTGCACATTTGTGTGCATGACGCGTGACATTTGTGTTAGTTCGATCTGGTTGCGATGATCGCATTTTTGTGTGAGCAATAATACTATTTTTTGCTTAATTTCTTTTTCTTTGCGATAAATTTTGTTTCGTCCGATTTAGATCTGGTTGCGATGAGCGCATTTCTGCGTTAGCAACATTGTTGGGTTATTTGGCACATTTAAAATTCATTATTGCTTTATTATTATTATTATTATTATTATTATTATTATTATTATTATTATCATTGTTTATTATTATTATCATTATTATCATTATTATTATTATTGTTATCATTAATTTATTAAAATTTGTTATAATATAAAAATCTGTTTTTTTAAAATAAATAACATTAACATCTTTTCCAAATTAATATGAAAACCTATTATTTTTAAGAAAAACTTTTTTTTAGATAAATTTAAAATAATAACTAAAATCTTTTTTTAAAATAATAACTAGAACCGTTATTTATTTTATTTTATTATTGTTCAATTCAAATTTCATTATCATATTGTATCTGCTCCTCTCATGTAACCTCGCGAACTTAACAATCGCTCTTTAAATTTTGCCTTTAAATTTCTGCTTGCATGGTTTAAATTATGACATTATCTCTCTGTTTGCATGATTCAATTATCTCACGCGTTTACTATTATTTCTGTCACATTGCACACATCCGAAGGTTAGGTCTAACTGTTTGGCCGCCGCGCCAATAGTCCGTAAAACTTCACACATTCAATTTCAAATCCTCAAAACTACAAACTACAAACCCTAATTTTCACAAATGCCTCGCCGCAGGCAAAATTACAATTTTACCCCTAGCATTAGGTCAAAGAGCCGCCGCGCTCATTTTAGGGTTTCCCGCCGTGGAATCCCTAATTTAACCCTAATTACAACTTAACAATTCAACGTAGAGATTTGGAGTTTCTACACTCCGCGTAAGCGTGTCCTTAAGATGCGTTTATTCCCCTTGAGACCTTGACCACAGTCAAGAAATCTCTAACCTCCCTTTTGAGGGGAACTACGATTACTCTGATTCCGCTCCCGTAAGGATACGTAGGCACAAGATGCGATGTCTTGCCGAGTAAACTTAGAATTAACCCCCTTTATTATTTATTATTGCTTATTTATATTTTATTTAATTATTTTGCTTATTATTTTGTAATTGTTTCTTGGATGTAAAGTTGTTTAATTATTTAATTATTATTATGGTTAGTAATTAGGGAGTGTAACAACATGTATGTAATATTAAAATAAATTTAGATCACTTTTAAATAAAGATAATTAAAATAAACACGTCACACACGTAAGTCGATTTTAATCGCCGTCTCACTTCCTAAGGATATCCCTCAAGTTGCCTACGAATAATGGTTAAGTGGGGTGTATAAAGCAAGTCCCTCAAATAAAAAAATCATCAAAGTCCCTTATGGTTGCCTTTACGAATCAAGTCCCTTTCGAAAAATGATGATGGTCCCTTATATGTGCTTATTACATCCCACAATGGCCTTCAAAGTCAAATTGTCCCTCACATACCCCTTAACATCCAAAGTAAGGACTACCTACTCCATTATAGTAGGGATAGTCTTACTAAAGGAAAGAATGAAGAATAAGAAAGACCTTTAAACATTAGGGTAGGTTACTCCTAGGTGCTTGCTCACTTCAAAATTGTTTCGCACTTAAACAAATTTTCAACAAGTTTTCAAACAAGTTCTTAACACATCCTTACATGGATTATTTATTAACTATTCTGAAAATTTTCTATTCACACACTACAATTTCAAAACAATTCAAAAGTGAGCTTAAGTACCTAAGAGCCCATGGATAACCATGGATGAAAAGGATGCTAATACCTTCCCTTTTCATAACCTACCCCCCGGACCCAAAATATTCTCTAAGGTCTTTCCTGTTCTTTTATAACCTTTCCTTATGGATAAAATAAAAGTCGGTGGCGACTCTTGCTATCCGCAACATTGTTTAAAGTCAGTTCACCGGGTTACACATGCAACAAAGTTTTATCAAAGACAATAATAACAATTGTAGTTTCGCAAACTTTTACAAAAATTTCAAAGTATTTTTAGCACTGTCCCATTGGGCGTGCCAATTTGTTTCCCGTAAAAATTGGAAAACAACCGCTGATCTTCCAAATCTAACTTTGGTGACTCATAGGATCGATCATATTGATCCTAGGACATGTGCTAAATTTTACTTAAAAGAAAATTCTAAGGAACTAAACACTTCGACAATGTTTATGAGAAAAAAGTTAATGTAAATGTGAGGTTCGACTGAAATGAAAGGACATGAAATTGTAGGAAACAAAGTAAAAAGCCTTCGAAAACGTTTAAACAAAGTAAAGCATAATGCCAAAAAGATGTAAATTGCAAGGAAGTAAAGGGAAAAATTCTTTAAGATAAAGCAAAATAAGTTTCATTAAAATGTAGAAGTGGTGTTTTTACATGACGTACGTTCTCCCAGAACTCTTTTCTATACACTCGGATACTTTGAGTAAATTTTGGAGTAACTTGTACAATAGTAAATTACAATACACTAAATTCCATTGTTAAACCCCTATTTATAATAATACAATTAACTGCCATTAACCTCCTAAAATTATCAGCCCATGACAAGTGTCACGTTGCATGTAGTTGTTTGTTGGATGTGCGCCACTTGTCTTGTTCAGCAATGAGAAAGCATAACTACTCCCTCCTTTATTTGAATTTCAAATTCCACTAGTATTTGGCCAACAGTCTCGGTCGAAGGTGATCTCTTTAATGTTAGAAATATTTTCTAAGTCTCAAATACTTTAACATTTCAACCACTCGAAGGTCTTTTCCAATCGAAGGTTTCTTTCATATTTCCTTGTCAATTTAATATTTCCCTCAACCCTTTTCATTTAATGTGGGCGTCGAATTTGAGAGCTAACAGGCAGTCTGACCAATCATAGCAGTAGATGCAATAGGTGGAGAGAAGTTACGAGGTAAACCAAACTCTGGCCAAGTTGAAGGTAGAATTTGAACAGACGGAGGATTAACGCTTGAAACTTCTTAGATGACAGTCCTTTGAGGTGGTTCCCCTCTAGCAATCAGGACTTGAATCATCTCAGTGAGCTTAGTCATGCTTGATTTGATATCATTGTTAGAACAATGGTTAAGTGTCGGGTTTATATTATCGTCTCCACAGGGAATACAAGATTTTGCTGCCGTTCAACAGTTGTTAAATTTATAGTTTAGTGGTATCCAAGGGTTTGTGTTTAAGGTAACAAGTATTTTGCATGAAAGGAATAAATGCGATAAAAGTTAGGTTTTAACGGTTTGAATAAAGATTGTCAAAGTTAGGTTTTGGTAATCACTTTGCATGTATACTTCCGATCAACATTTAATAAACTCTTTCAAATGATCAATGTATTCACAATATCCTCTCAATATGATTATCTCTAACTCATATTGTGAAGTTTATCATTTTAATCCATTGTTGATCTCTCACACAATCTATCAAAATGACAACTTTAAAGTTCAACATTTTAAGTGAACAAAATCATCCAAGACTATTTCTAGCTCAAGAAAAGAGATGGGTGAAAACCTAGGTCAAGAGTTGGTAAATATTTCTCAATCATTAACCAACATAAAAGATTATGAATAAAACAAAGTTTTCACCATATATTAATCATTCAAGAGTTTACAAATGAAGATCATCTATACAAATACAAAGTTCAATGATTACCTACATCTATCTTTGACAACAAGATGAACTTAGCTACACATTCTCATGGTAGCTTGCAAAAGAAGTTTTAAAGTCGGTTGATGAACATCCAAGTCGAATGATCCAACTTTGATGATGATCCACCTTGTTGTTGTTTGATTATGTTAAGAGATGAAGGAAAATAAGCCAAAATAGAATTTTAGGTTACAAAACCCTTTCTTGCAGCAAAACAAATGTAAAAGTGAAAAAAAAGATGTTCCCCAAAAAGTGGCCCAAGCTACTTATAGTAAGTGACAAATCTGGGCACGCTCGCTACTCACTCGCTAGGTGAGCTGCTGGCGAACGCTCGCTACAGCCTCGCCTAGCGAACCTGCCAGCGAGGTCTGCAAGATCCATTCTGTTATGCTTCGCTAGGTGCTCGCTGCAGCGAATGAGCCAGCGAAGGGTGCCTGGGACATTCTGTTTTGCTTCGCTAGGTGCTCGCTGGGAGCTCGCCTAGCGAGCCTCTTCGCCACTTGCTCGCTGACCAAGATTGATGTTGAAAACCATTCTGCCTAAGTCTGGAGCTGTTCGCTACGTGCTCGCTAGGCGAGGCTGTAGCGAACACTCGCTACTCACACGCCAAGTTCTCGCTGAGCGAACCAACTTTTGTTATGCTCTTTGCTTGATTCCTTTGCCAACTTTCTTGTGCCTTCAATAATGCTCTTTCACACTTAAATCCTACACAATAACACACAAATCAAAAGGACCAAAAGCATTTGACACAATGATGCACATTAACAAAAGCAAAGCTTAATAAATACGTTTTCGGCATAAAAAGAAGTGAAAGATGTCCATATTTGATAGCTCCAATAAGCACAATTGGGCATCTAACAATCATCGATCTCCATTCGGATCTCTGTATTGTGCACTTCTTATTTCGACATCCTTTGTCTATAATTTGCTCTAGTCCGATATCGGTGTCGAGGAATCAGCTTGACGACTAACAGGTACACTAGAAGATAGAGACAACTAGACATGAGTTACTAGACAGACATATGATATGCAATGAATCATGCAAAGATGCAAATGCAATGCAATGTAAGACAAGATGCAAAACACACATAACAAGATCAAAGGTTCAAGATTACAACATGGAGTCTGAGTGGAGAACTAACCACAGGGTATATACTAGGGTCATTTGATCAGCTGAACAGGGTTCTAAGAAGTTTTATGTGTCAACAACCCATCTTTCAGATATTATTAATTTCCCAACTACTCGGTAGTCGATAATATTCTCAAGAGAGTCTCATATGATTATAGTATCGCATATCAACTATTTCGGGACTACTCCCTCATAGTCATTGCACTACATCCTAACAAGGCCAGAGTGGGGTAAGTGGGTAACTAAAGGTCCTTAGTGTTGCACCCTAAAATTTGCTCAACCTTATTCACTGGGCTTATGTTTTAATATCATTAGCATTTGCATATAGAGTCATGTACATAGCTTAATCATCTGTATATCATAGCATAGCAAATCATCCAACAAGGGACCAAGCATTATTCTCCCCTTTAGAAGCCTATTAAGAGGTTATTATCCCAATTCAATCTCATTCAAGTCATCAAGAAAGAATTTGAAAGCAGAGAGTTCAGCAGATCAAGCCTTGAGTCCATCTCCTAGCTGAGGGTATCTGAGGGTCAACAAGAGGGTTGTGAGCTGTGAGTTGAGAGCATGGGGAGTATCTAGACATTTTGGAGGACTTAGAAAGTCATTTGGAGAAGAAAACAAGTTGTTGGTATGATCACAGGAATTGCAGTTGAAGACAGTCAACTAAGGTTTCATATGGGTCAACCCTAGGTCAACCCTAGGTCAATTGATTGATTTAAAAGCATTAAGGACTATTGGAGAAAGGTGGGGTTCATCATTTGACATGGAGAACAAAGGATGTTGTTATGCTAAGAAGAATTCAAGAGAAATCAAGGAGAAGAGGAGTTTCTAAATTAGGGTTTCTATGTAAAATCCCCTAGTTTAGGTCAAATTTCCAAGCAAGATAAGTCAAACTGCAAGCTTCAAATGGACCCTTGGCCAACATGAAACTTGTAGAGGATCTCAAGACCTTTAATTTGAGTGGTGGAAGGCATCAAGGAGATTTATAGAACTCAAGTTATGGTCCTTGCAAGTTACAGGTCATCTGAGGTATCTGAAATTTTGTCTGCAAAAGTGACTTGACTTCCAAGCAATATTTACCCCTCAAGGAGATTTCAAATGAATTTCTGGTCAACATAAGAATTGTTCCTCATTGTCTTAGCTTTCTATAATGGTATGGTATGCCTTCATATGATGTGTGGAACTCAACTTATGGTCTTGGCAAGCAAAGGGTATTTTGGTCATTTGTCAGTTATAGGTCATTTTTTAAGCAAAGGCCATATCTCCTATTTCCAAGCCTCAAATGGAAAAACTCAAAACATGAAAGTTGTTCAAAATGTGATTTTAAGTCAAGAAAGAAGGCCATGTAAGTTTGGAAATGCTTGTAACTCATGCTTGTAGAAATGACCTAAAAAAGGCATAAATTTAATACATGAAGTGTCCATTTTTGGGAATTTTATACTACATGATCAAAATGAGGCAAGTGACATATCATTTTGACTAGAAAACATATTTTGTGATCATTGGCATTGTTAGATTTTGGATTTGAGGTCATAATTTGGGACTTGCCATAGATTGCTTATAATTCAAGTTACACATCCAACTCACATAAGGGATTAGCACACAAGCTTGCAAGGCTTTTCAACATGTTCAAAATACCATTTGGGGAGATTTTCAATTGATAATCATGGGCTGTAACAAGGAGAACTTAGACTGAACTATGCATAGCATGAAATGAAAAAGTCATGACATGAGAAACTCAATTTCTCATAGGAAGATTCCAGTTGGTTCTGGATGATTCTAACATCATCTATATATGGATTGGAGTGTGCTCAGATGCAGAGGTTAGAGAGAATTGCTGCAGAAAGAGAGATTGAAATCAAAGTTCTTCCATAGCAAGTCATTTTCCAATTCTTCATTTCTTCTCCATTCTGTTCAATTTCTTGATCTGATTCAATTCTATCATCATCACTGAGGGTGTGACAATCAAAATCAGAGGAAATTCAAGTCCAAATCGTGTTCTGTATATTGAGTTTGGCAGCTTGCAGCTTCAGATCCATTTCCAAGATTCAGAGCTTTTCAACCTTCCTTTTTGCATACAGAAGCTAGAAGATGGATCACTGAATGATTCTGGAGAAACTCAGGCATTGATTTGAAGAATTCTACCATCTGTTCATCTCATTTCACCAGGTTTGTAAATTTCTTCGTGCACCTTAATTTAAGTAGAATTGATTAGAATTAGTAGGTTAGAATGGTTAGAAATCATTAGGGGAAGCTTTCTGGAAAGTTAGAGGTGATTTAGTGATGATTTTGTTAGAGGCACCATTCCTTTGTGGACCAAGAACTCCCTCAATATTGAATGATAATCTTAGTTCTTTAGGGGGAAATGATCTAGGTGAAGAGAGGAACATGCTTGTGCCATCAATTTTGAAGATAGTGAGAATCAGTTCTTGATCTTTTCTTGGAGGTAGCTATCGGGTTTAGGGTTAGAGGAGATTTCAGTTAGTTGTGACACCATGGTTGGATTCCTGGTAAGTTTTGGAGCGGATTTGGTTTTTATATGTTGGCATTCCATGGAGAATCGAGGGAGTTAGGGTATGGAGCAGTTGGTGTGTTCATCCATGGAGTTCCCTCCAAGCCCTGAACCAAGGAGGAAGACGATCTTATCACCCTCAGATCACCTTTTGACCGGTTGACCAGCATTTGATCCAACGAATGATATTCAAACTTCGTTTGTGAGGGAAAGGCTGAGCTAGGACCAAACGCTGCGTTTCATTAAGTTAGCAGCTTTGGGCTTGGATCCAGTATTACTATTCGCACCCCACATTCCTCAGCCCAAATGAATATGAACTGCGCGCCTTTACTAGTTGCACCCCTTTGGTTATTTCTTTCCATTTTCTTTTTTATTTTCTTTATATTTTTTATGCATCTTATAAAATTCATAATAAATAGAAAAATCATCATTTTTAACTCATTATTTTTGCATATTTTTCTTTAGGATGTCTAGAAAATTATAAAAAATAAAAATTGCATTTTATTTTTTATTTGATATTTTTCCCATATTTTCAAAATAAATGACATTTTAATAGTTTCATTTCATGCATGATTTTGTTATTTTTTGTTCTATTAGATACTTTCATATTTTTTGTTCATTCTTTTTAGGTTATTTAGGTTAGACATTGAACTTGTAAAAACAATTTAGTTCCCATTTTTAGAAATTAAATTTAGGTGCTTAGTGTAGGTGTGAACAACATGAACAAACTAGGGTTTTAGGTGATGACTTAGGAGACTTAATTCTATTCCCTTAGGACTTAGGGTTTGACTAGTTTAGTTATGGGACTATAGGGGCTATGGGTAGTTATTAGATCCCTTAGAAAAAGTCAGGATTCCCCTACTGCTATTAATACTCTGTATATATCTGATTGACTGGTGTGGTGTGCCCTCTGGGGATTATTGCTTGCTTGCTTGGGTATTGGGATTGTCTGGGGACTTGGGAGAGCTGAAGACTTGAGGAGATGAAGACCATTGGAGAGCCAGAGATTGAAGATCAACTGCCAGAGTTGGAGAGGAGGTTCTTGCTAGCAGCTGCTGAGGAGACTAGGGTTTAGGAGCTAGGCAGAGCTCTAGATTAGAAAGCTTGTTTCTCAAACATAGATGGCTTTGTTTGCCTCTATCCTTTCTCTATGATTCAAAGTCTCTTTCAAATATCCACCTCCTTCCTTTGGAAGGATCAGTGAATGTATTTGAAAGATAGAACTTTTGAGAGAAAATTGTCTATACAATGTTAACAGTTGATGAGCCACCCTTGGTAGGCAGTCTACTGTTTAACATTCACTTTTATCTTGTTGACTGATGTTCATCCTGGAGATTGAGACCGAAAGAAAAGCCATTGCAGATGGAAGATTGATGATCAAAGCCCTTGCCTGAAGGCCATGAAGATGGAGATTGATGCTTGTTGAAGCCTGTAGCTGATTGGAGATTACTTGAAGCTAGATGTTGATTCAGAGCTGCTGATGCTGTTTCTTTTGCTGTTGTATTTCATTGCTGATGTATTGTTTGGATTTCCTGGTTGTATTGTTTGCTGGTTACCTTGTTGGGTTGAAAGTGAAGCCTGTTCACTTTCGCCTATTGTTTTCTAGGTTCGAGGTTGAGTAGGACTCCCTTGCCTCGCTTGTACTGTTGCATCCATGCATTTTACCGCTTTATTATATCTGTTATTGTTTCTGTTTCTGCCTATCCCGTAGGATCTCTGTTTCTCTCTGTGCAAGAGAGGAACATGATAGACACTAGGTCTTAACCCATGCATGATAACATTAGGTTAGTTTTGATTCCCTTCGCAACCGTAGGTTAGAGTTCTGTCTCTTCTCATCTTAAAACAAACAGAAAAACATAATAAAGATTTCAAACACAATAAAAGACACTTCTTCCGTAAAAGAATGTAAACTCATCAAAACGTCATTTTTGTCCGCCGGGACTGCTAATCAAGAAACCCTTTTTCAGAAGGAATAAAATCAATCAAGGACAGACTTGTGTCGTACGTGGCCCGAACTACGTTTGCTCTGATCTTCCATGCTGTGTGGAAGTACGTAGGCATAGGATGCGATATTCTAGCGAGCAACCTTCCCCTCCTTTCCCGTAGGTAGGCGAACTACGTTGACTCTGATTTCTCGTTCCAGGCGGGAATACGTAGGCATAAAGTGCGATACTTTGCCGAGTCATTTTTATTTTCATTTTATTTTCTTTTTTAACCTTTGACCTATAGTTTAGATAGAATAACAATCCATACCCGAAAACAAGCGTGGATCCCGTCGAGTACGACGGACGTGAGGGGTGCTAATACCTTCCCCTTGCGTAACCGACTCCCGAATCCAGGTTTTGGTTGCGATGACCATACCTTTCCCGTGTTGTGCGAGGTTTACTCTGAGCGTTTCCTTTCCCTCCCGTGGGATAAATAACGCACGGTGGCGACTCTTCTGTTCAGCCGGCGCCGATTTTCGCAGTAGCGACAGCTGGCGACTCTGCTGGGGATCCAACGTCCCCTGGCTGCTAAGGACTGCGATAGTTCTTATGCATTTGGGATCCAACGTCCCTTAAGAGAGTCAATCCTAACGCTTGTTTTCCCGTCGAGGATTTTGTATGGATTTATATTTCTGACCTTTACTTTCAGCATTATATATATTGTTTATTATTGCTGTATTGGGGTGTGACTGGTGTTCTGATATTGAGTGAGAAGCCGGACCTGGGCTTGAGTGCACCTACAATTAGAGTAGAAAGTAGTGGGCGCGTGCCGGCTTTGCTTGCATTAGTGTCTCATGAAATCTACACTCGGACGAGGTTCTTCTGGTTGGCTTCTTTTTCTACCCTTTGGGTCGAAGGGGTTGTTGGTCAGCTGAATTGTCGACTCCGGGAACCGATCATTTGGAAGTTGGCTAAGTGAGGCCTCTTCAGGAATTGATGATGCCACTCCTTCTGGGAATCGTATCATCAACCCTGAAAGTCTGTGACGCCGACGACCGCATAGGATGCCGTACCTTGTGCCAGTTATAGGGCCACCCACCTGTGAGGGGATTCAGGGTTATGCAGGTAACTAGACCTTCAGACCACCGGTTTGTTTCTTGATCAGGATCCTGGATATTTATGGAGGGTTCTAATGTCTGTCAGAGACTGTTTGGAGATGTGTTCTGAGGTCTGTCAGAGACCAGTAGGAAAATGATTTGAGGTCTTCCAGAGACCATTCAGGTTATGATTATGGGGTCTATCAGAGACCAGTATTGGAGCTTTGTTTGAGGTATATCTGAGACCAGGGCTTGAGGACTTCTGGATGGTCTATCTGAGACCTTTCTTGATTGGGTTCAGGCTATTCAGCTACAGCTTCGGTCCCTGTTGCATGTTACTTGCATTGCATTGCCTGCATATCCATTACCATTTGCATTTCACTAACGTGTGTCTGTGCTGCAGGTGCATTTGCATTTCCCTAGTTCTAGTGCCCGGACTTCTGAGTTTTGACTATGGCTAGTTTGAGGAAAACAGTTGCGTACAAGCTGCCTTCACCTGATATTACTTCTTTGCTTGGTCTGATATCTCTTGCCGATGAGGAGGTTAGGAGAAGCTTCAGAATGAGTCATGGGAGATTACTGAGATTAGTCTGTAAGCCCACTGCTGATGAGATGAACGGGCTATACACCTTGATGCAGTTCTATGACCCCGCATTGAGATGCTTTACTTTTGCTGACTTCATTCTAGGACCTACCATTGAGGAGTATGTGGAGTTTACCGAGCTTCCCGTGCAGAACAAGGTTCCCTTTATTCACTCTGCTGCTGAGCCCAAGTTGGAGGACTTAGCCAAAGCCTTGCATATGAATGCTGCTGAGTTGTTAGTGACTTCCTGGCTCGGGGTTCCCGGTTTCTCTCTAGATTTTCTGGTCGGCAAGGCTCAAGAATACGCCAAGAACGGTTGTTGGGTGGTTTTCAATGCTATTTTGGCTTTATGCATTTATGGAATTGTGTTGTTTCCTAACCTGCCCAATTTTGTGGACTTGGATGCTTTCTATCTGTTTGCTACCGGCAATCCAGTGCCGACGTTGATCGGGGACTTCTACCACTCATTGCACTACAAGAACGAAAACCGAAGGGGAAAAGTTGTTTACTGCTGTGCTCCTTTATTGAATATGTGGTTTAAAAGTCATCTTCCAATGAAGGGGTCCTTTGTGGAAAGTGCAACCACTGCTAGCTGGTCTGAACGCCTGATGAGGCTATCTTCCGAAGACATTAGATGGTTTGACAGAGACCTACTGGGATCTGAACTTATCTTCAGTTGTTCTGGGTACCCTAATGTGCCGCTGATAGGAAGAAAAGGGTGCATCAATTACAACCCTTCTCTATTCATTCGTCAGTTTGGATATGCGCTGAAGAATCCACCTCAGGAGGAAGAAGTACAGGAATCTCTGTACTTCACAGGTGACGTGAAGGGGGGGTTATTAGCCAAGTTGCAACATGCCTGGACGCGTATTAACCGCAGAGGGAAGCCGTTGTTAGGAAAGAATGACTGTCAGGCCTATGCACCTTACAGGGTTTGGATCCAGGAGAGAGCAAGTCGGTTGCGGATGCCATTTCCAGATGCACCAGTTCTTGATCCTATTCCGGTAGCGGAGCCAACTACTGTTTCTAGGGAAGTCTATGAGCAAATTGTGAGAGAAAAAGAAGCCTTGATGAAGATCAACGAAGGGTTAGAGCAAGAGCTAGCTCAAGTACGCAGTGAGAAAAACAAGGTCGTATATGCTTTCCAACAACAGATCGAGCTATTAAACAGGTTAGGGGCTGAGTTGACCGAGGAAAAGAAAAAGCGCGAACGTCTGGGGCAAGAGTTCAGAAGCTCCCATGACGTGCTGGAAGCCAAAAAGAAAGCGCTTGACGCGGCACATCGAGAAATCTCCTCTTGCAACAAGACTTGGAATGCTACACTCACCAATAACAAGAAGAGGGAAGATAAGTTGAAGCAGCAAATCTCCGACCTCGAAGAGAAGTTGAAGTCTAGCATCAAGAAGTGTGAGGAAGAAGTGATGACCCGGTATAGTGTCCAGCATGCACTGAACAAGGCAATCAAATCCAGAGATGAAGCGGTGTCTCAGAAGCGAAAGCTAGAAGATTGCTTCGGGGAAGCAACATGGGAAGAAACTGCTGAAGACGTGCGTCGTGTTCTTAAGAAGAGAAACCAACTGGTTGAAAGGCTGCTTACCCAACCAAGTCATCCGGAGACCAAGAAGTTGCTAGAAGAGTACCAGACTTATGGGAGTGTTTGATCATTTCATGTAGTAACTTGTATGCTTTATTTGCATAGTGCTGACCATCACCAGGATTGTTGGTTGAGGTCATGCCTTCTTATTGTACTCTCAGTGATATTGTACTCTCGGCTTATTGATTTTCCCTGCAATATATGAGGCTTTCTATGATTCAGCTCCGATATTCCTGTTGTCAACACTGTCACTGCACAGACACCTTCACACTAGAACTGGGGGAATGAACTTCCCTAATGCACAGACACATTGCATTGCATTCATATTGCATTACAGGTAATCTTTGAATAGTGTCTTATTTCCTGCTTTTTCCAGGTACTTAACAGGATTGCAGATCAACATCCGCACCGCTATTCTACCCGCACCAATTGTCGAAGAATCATGGATCAAATGCAGAACGAGATGCAAGATGTGCGCGAGAAGCTCGCTCTCTTCATGCAGACCATGGAAGCTATAGCAAAAGGGCAGGAAAATTTGCAGGCCATGGTTCAGCCTCTGTTGGCCCGAAGCGCCGGTCATGGTAATGAAGAGCATCAGTCTGTACGGGTCGATACTATTCATGGAGACGGTACTCCCACGCCAGTGGCTCCGCCTGTGATCAACACACCTGCTGCTAATGTCAACAACGCTGCCGCTGCTGCAAATGGTAACGCCGGAGTTGGAAATGAGACGGCTGTCCATAATGTTGGGCTGGGTGATGTCAATTTGGGTGATAATCTAGGCGACAACGGCTTTGTCAATGCTGGATTCGGATTCAACGATCAGGGATTCGATAACACTGGGAAGTATGGCTTTAATGCTCAAGGCTTTGGGTAAGACGGTTATGGCGCGACCAATCAGGGTTACGGAGGCTTTGGAAACGGAAACGGCACTGGATTTATGGCTTTTGGTCCTGCTGGAGGTGTTCAAGGGTACGGCAACAGAGGCCGAGGTCCGGGAATGAATCAGATCAGAGCAGGACGTAATAATGGATATGATGGGTATGGGGCTGGAAACGGTATGTGGCAAGAAGATCAGCAAGAAGACGCCTTCTCCGGAGGAGGTCTTGAAGGGCCGATGGATGATTCCCAGAAGATCAGAATGCTGGAAGAGCAGATGAGGGGAGTCTTAAACCAAAGTGCTGTGGGTTTGGACATGGCAACAATGGGGCTGGTACCTGGCTTGAGGGTGCCAATTAAATTCAAAGCTCCTGCGTTTGACAAGTATAAAGGAGATACGTGTCCAAAAGTGCATGTACGAGCTTATTACAGAAAGATGTCTGCATACTCAACTGATGAAAGAATGCTGATGCATTTCTTTCAGGATAGTCTGTCGGGCCCTTCCCTAGAGTGGTACATGGGGTTGGAGCCAACTGATATCAAGACGTGGAAGCAATTAGCAGAGGCATTTGTAGCCCACTACAAGTATAACAGCGACTTGGCACCCAATCAGGTCCAGTTGGCCGGGCTGTCGCAAAAGAAGGGGGAGAGCTTTAAAGAGTACGCGCAAAGGTGGCGCGATATGGCTGCCAGGGTCCGTCCTCCGGTGGAAGATAAGGAAATGAATGACATGTTTGTCGGCACATTCACAGGGCTGTTTCATGACATGCTGTTTCACACGTCTCTGGCCAGTTTTTCAGACCTGATTCTAATGGGAGAAAAGATTGAACGTAACATTAAGCAAGGAAAGTTCCAAGTCGAGGAATCAACTACATCTGGCAGTAATAGGAAAGCTTATGGTGGGCGCCGTCAGGGCGAGGCAAGCGCAGTATTTGGAGGCCGAGGCAGGGGACGAGGTCAATATCGTCAGCCGCAGCAGGTGGCGAGTGTTACTATCCCGTATCAACAACAACCACTCCAGCAACAACCACCGGTTCAGCAACAGCCAATGCAACAGCAGCAACAGCCTCAGCAGGGGGCACAACAAGCTCAGCGAAGATTCCAGGGTAGTAAACCGAGAAGAGTGTTTGAGAAGCCTCCCTCAACCTATGCCGATTTATTGCAGACATTGTTGGGATTGAACCTGGTAGAGAAAAGAACTCTGGCACCGATAACGGGAGCTCCCCCGTTTGGTTATGATGCAAGCAGGCACTGCGAGTTTCATTCTGGAGCCCCGGGTCACGATATAGAAGGTTGCCATGCTTTTAAGCACGTTGTGCAGGATCTTTTAGACAACAAGACTATCAATTTCGGAACGGCAGGTCCGAATATAGTGCAGAAACCCATGCCTAATCACGGGGCAAACGCCGTTCTGGCTGAGGAAGGGTTGAATCTGATTATGAATGTCGATGATTTGAAGACGCCGCTGAGCGAGATAAAGAGCCGACTGTTGCAAGGGGGTGTTTACCCAGGATGTAACGAGTATTGCTTAGACTGTTGGACCCTAGCTGGGGAATGTGAGGAGCTGAAGAAAGGCATTCAGGCTTTAATTGATGAGGGCATATTGCAGTTTGACCGAGCGGCAACTGATGAGCCTGCAGGCGCAGTAGTGGATAATCGGAGTGATGTGGCCACGGTAACGATTCCTCGGAAGACGATCACTATTGCAGCACCAGCTCAGCGACCACCGATCACCATAACTAAGGCCGGGCCGATCCCGTACAAGAACACAAAAGCAGTCCCATGGTCATATGGGTTGGAAGTATATTGTGACGGAATAAAAATTGATGTCAACAAGCAGCCAGCTGAGACTGTGGATAACGTTGTTGGTTCGGGAGGTATGACGAGGAGTGGTAGGATCTTTATATCCCCCGAAGTGGAGGCCGAAAGACTAGCGAAAGGAAAAGGGAAAGCAGTTGAGAATGTCCCAACGCAAGCAAGTGACAAAGAATCGGCATCAAAAGACGTAGAAGAGTTCATGCGTTTGATTCGAAAAAGTGATTATAAGATTGTGGAGCATCTGCAGCAGACGCCGTCCAAGATATCTATCCTGTCATTGTTATTGTGTTCGGAAGCTCACAGAAATGCTTTGCTGAAAGTCCTGGATACTTCGTTTGTACCCCAAGACGTCTCCGTGAACCAGCTAGAAAGAGTATTGGCACATGTGAATGCAGGCCACAGTCTGGGATTTACTGATTTTGACTTGACTCCGAAAGGGAGAGATCATAATATGGCGCTGCACGTATCTGTTGAGTGTAGAGGATCAGTAATGTCACACGTATTGGTTGACACCGGATCATCTTTGAATGTGCTGCCCAAGAAGGCGATGATGAAGCTGGATGTTAGAGGAATTTTGTGTACACCCAGTGATTTGGTAGTCAGAGCATTTGACGGCACGCGGAGAACAGTCTTTGGATCGATTACCTTGCATCTGCAAGTGGGGCCGGAAGTGTTTGCAACGGAGTTTTATATCATGGATATACAGCCTGCGTACAGCTGCTTGCTTGGAAGACCTTGGATTCATGGAGCAGGGGCAGTCACGTCCACCCTGCATCAGAAGTTAAAATATATGGTCGGAGACAGCGTAGTCACCGTGTGCGGAGAAGAGGACATCCTGGTCAGCCATCTATCTTCATTTAAATATGTGGAAGTCGACGGAGAGATCCACGAGACACCCTGCCAAGCATTCGAAGGTTTGCGCATCAAGGACAAGGGTCCCGGGCCGAGCAAAGTGCCGGAGATAACCGTCTCGTCGTATAAGGAAGCTCAAGCTCTAGTGGAAGCAGGAGAAGCCAAGGGCTGGGGCAAAGTGCTGGACATTCCTGTGAAGATGGACCGGTTCGGGCTGGGGTACCAACCGTCGTCATCAACTCCTTCCGTGGGGGCCCCCCGTTTCAGAAAGCCAATCACCATCTCTGCCAGTGGGGTGTGTCATGAAACTGTCAATGCTGCTTCGGAGTCTGACGAAGGGGACAGCGACTGTGATATGGATGCCTGGATTCAGCCAAGCACGCCAGGACAAGGACTGTGCAATTGGTCTATTCAGGAGCTTGTTCCTGTGACTTTTAAACAGTAATGCTTTGCTTTATTAATTGTTGAATAATCTGATGTCTTGCCCGGGGCATCAAGATTTGCTTAGGGCTGTGTTGTTATGAACATTGCGTGTTAATCATTAAATAAATGGCGTTTTTTCATGTGCAAATACTGCAATCCCTGTCTTTCTTGTTTTATATTTTTCAATAAAATGGCAACGTGGTTATTCGCTTTATACGCATTTTGAAGCACTTAACCATTCCTTTTGCAGGATAACATTTTCAGATGACATCCTTGAACCACCTATGACTCGTCCCGACTTTGAGCACCCGGTATTTCAGGCCGAAGAAGAGGTTGTCGAAGATAGTGACGTTCCTGAAGAACTGTCTTGGTTGGTGAGGCAAGAGGAAAGAGCCATTCTGCCTCACGACGAGGTCATCGAAATTATCAATTTGGGGTCGGAAGGGGTTGAGAAAAACATTCGTATCGGAGCCGCGCTGCAGGATGATATCAAGCGGAGACTGGTTGAAATGCTCCAAGAGTATAGTGATGTATTCGCTTGGTCGTATGAAGATATGCCAGGGCTCGATACAGATATGGTCGTGCATCGCCTGCCACTAAAAGAAGATTGCCCGCCGGTCAAACAGAAGCTTCGCAAAACTCGACCAGATATGGCAATGAAGATCAAAGAGGAAGTTCAGAAACAGTGGGACGCTGGTTTCCTGGCTGTGACGAAGTATCCTTCATGGGTTGCCAACATAGTACCAGTGCCCAAGAAAGATGGCAAGGTTCGAATGTGCGTGGATTATAGAGATTTGAATAGAGCAAGCCCAAAAGACGATTTTCCACTTCCTCATATTGACGTGTTAGTTGATAATACTGCTCAGTACTCCGTATTCTCCTTCATGGATGGCTTTTCAGGCTATAATCAAATTAAAATGGCGCCAGAGGATATGGAGAAGACCACTTTCATAACGCCTTGGGGAACATTTTGCTACAAAGTGATGCCCTTCGGTTTGAAAAATGCTGGGGCAACATATCAGCGCGCGATGACGACTCTTTTCCATGACATGATGCATAAAGAGATCGAAGTTTATGTTGACGATATGATTGCCAAATCCCAGACGGAGGAAGAGCATCTGGTGAATTTGCTGAAGTTGTTTAAAAGGCTTAGGAAGTTCAGGCTGAGGCTGAACCCTAACAAATGCACCTTCGGGGTGAGATCGGGTAAGCTCCTGGGGTTTATCGTAAGCGAGAGAGGAATAGAGGTCGATCCTGCTAAGATAAAAGCAATTCAAGAAATGCCGACGCCTAAAACAGAGAAAGAGGTGCGCGGGTTTTTAGGGAGATTGAACTACATCGCCCGGTTCATATCTCACCTAACGGCCACGTGTGAACCGTTATTCAAGCTGTTGAAGAAAGATCAAGCTGTGACGTGGAACGAAAATTGTCAAAAGGCGTTCGATAAAATAAAGCAGTATTTGCAGGAGCCTCCTATTCTAATACCCCCAGTGGCAGGTAGACCCTTGATAATGTATTTGACGGTTCTTGAGGGAAGCATGGGTTGTGTTCTCGGTCAACACGACGAGACGGGAAGAAAAGAGCATGCGATCTATTACCTGAGTAAGAAATTTACAGATTGTGAATCTCGATACTCAATGCTTGAGAAAACTTGTTGCGCGCTAGCCTGGGCCGCCAAGCGTTTGCGGCAGTACATGCTGAATCATACAACCATGCTCATCTCGAAGATGGATCCTATCAAATATGTGTTTGAAAAGCAGGCGTTATCAGGTAGAATTGCCCGTTGGCAGATGGTCTTGACTGAATATGATATTCAATACGTCTCGCAAAAGGCTATAAAGGGGAGTGTGCTGTCTGAGTATCTGGCGGAGCAGCCTATTGAAGAGTACCAATCGATGAGGTTTGATTTTCCTGACGAGGATATCATGTACCTAAAGATGAAAGATTGTGAAGAGCCGTTGCCAGACGAGGGACCAGAGTTGGGGTCCAAATGGAAGATGATATTTGACGGAGCCGTGAATGCTTACGGTAGCGGAATAGGGGCAATCATCACCACGCCACACGGGTCGCATATCCCGTTTACTGCCCGGTTGACCTTTGATGTTACCAATAATGAGGCCGAATACGAAGCTTGCATAATGGGGCTTGAAGAAGCCATTGATTTGCGAATCAAACATCTAGACGTATACGGAGACTCAGCTCTGGTGGTGAATCAAATCAAAGGGGAATGGGAGACACGCCAGCCCAACTTGATACATTACATGAACTATGCAAGGAGATTGTTGCCTTTCTTCGACAAAGTTGAATTGCATCACGTACCGTGGGCAGAAAATCAAATGGCTGACGCCCTTGCCACTTTGTCTTCCATGTACAAGGTCAACTTCTGGAACGAAGCTCCCCGAATCATTATCTCTCGGCTTGACAGGCCAGCTTATGTATTTGCTATTGATGAAGCATCTGACGACAAACCGTGGTATTTTGATATCCTTAATTTCCTGAAGAATAAAGAGTATCCGGCTGGGGCATCCAGTCAAGATCAGAAGACTCTCAGGAGATTAGCGGGTAATTTCTACTTGAATCCGGATGGCGTCTTATACAGAAGAAACCACGATTTGGTGTTGTTGCGTTGTGTGGACGAGAAAGAGGCAAAACTTCTCATGGAGGAAATTCACGAAGGTACCTTTGGTACGCATGCTGGTGGGCATGCTATGACGAGAAAGCTGCTGCGGGCAGGTTACTTTTGGCTGACTATGGAAACTGATTGTTTCAAGTTTGCGAGGAAGTGTCACAAGTGCCAAATCTATGCTGATAAGATCCATGTGCCTCCAAGTCCTCTAAATGTGATGTCATCGCCTTGGCCATTTTCAATGTGGGGAATCGATATGATTGGAAAGATCGAGCCGACAGCTTCTAACGGGCATCGGTTCATTCTAGTAGCAATCGATTACTTCACCAAGTGGGTGGAAGCGGCGTCATACGCAAATGTAACGAAGCAAGTGGTGGCCAGATTCATCAAAAGAGATATCATTTGCCGATATGGGATCCCCGAGCGGATAATCACGGACAACGGTTCAAACCTGAACAACAAAATGATGAAGGAACTCTGTCAGAACTTCAAGATTGAACATCACAACTCCTCCCCTTACCGACCCAAGATGAATGGCGCCGTTGAGGCGGCCAATAAGAATATCAAGAAGATCGTTCAGAAAATGGTGGTGACCTATAAGGATTGGCATGAGATGCTACCTTTTGCTTTGCACGGTTATCGTACGACGGTACGCACATCAATCGGGGCAACTCCGTTCTCGTTGGTATACGGAATGGAAGCGGTATTACCATTGGAAGTTGAGATCCCTTCTCTGAGGGTATTGCGAGACGTTCAGCTAGACGAGGCGGAATGGGTAACAAACAGATTGAACCAACTGAGCTTAATGGATGAGAAGAGGCTAGCTTCTCTAGCATACGGTCGTTTGTACCAGAGCCGAATGAAGAAAGCGTACGACAAGAAGATACATCCGCGAAGCTTTCAGACGGGCGACCTTGTGCTGAAAAGGATTCTCCCGCCGCAAGCAGATCACAGGGGAAAGTGGACCCCCAACTACGAAGGGCCATACGTTGTTAGTAAATTCTTCTCAGGAGGAGCGTTGTTGTTGTCCACCATGGACGGAGAAGAGTTCACGTCACCTGTGAATTCGGACGCAGTTAAAAAATACTTTGCTTAAAATAGACCCGCTGGACAGAAAAAGAGAGTCCAGGCAAAAATGGGGCATCCTGGCGAACCAAAAACAGAATGAAAGGTTCGGGCAAAAGTTAGGGATAAAATTGAAAAAAATGTACACCCGCGAAGTTGAAAACCTACACTGGGCGGCTTCGGCAAAAAGGGGTATCCCGGTGAACTGAAAACCCGTAAAGGGCGGTTCACGCAAAAGTTAGGGATTTGAAAAGCAAATGACTGCGGTTCGAATTTGACATTACACTGAGCATCAATGCGGGAGAATATACCTGAGGGGTCGACTATCGGATACAATCTCTTCGGATGTATGGATACCGAGAAAGCATTAGAGTCGGACGAGTCATAGGAGGATCAGTTCGTGGTGTTCATCTGCATCCCGTTGCCGACATGTGTAATTTGTCGATATATTTATGTCTCTTGTGTATACTTGTATATTTGATTTATGTAGCTTCCTCTTTTCAGGAGTTACATCCCGTGTACAAAAACTCCGCCCATTCAGGGGCCCAATCAATAAAATACGTTATTCAGTACTTGACACTGTTCTTTACGGTTTTGTGCATGATTAACGCCTAAGTTTGACGAAACTAACATGTGCATAACGTCACTGGCCCTTGCCAACAATTGCTAAAGCTTTGAATTAACTGAAAATAACGTCACTAACCTGAGTTGATTTGGTTGCATAGGCTTGTCTTGTCTTGTTTGTGTTGCTGCAGGTTTCATAACCGTACGAGAAAGATGATCGAAAGATTGCAACAACGAAAGACTCGGCCTTCACGCAGGTCATGCAGGTTCTTCCTGGAGAAGGATCGAACTCCCCAGCTAGTCGTAGCTTGTGCAAAAAAAGAAAGGATCGACGATTACAAGATCGTAAGGCTGTATTCAGACAAGTTCATCTTTCCCCGCAGGGTCATTCACTCTCCCCCAGCGGAGTCAGTGGGTTCCCCCGAGAGAGTAGTCCCACCAGCGGAGTTCTCTCCGTTCAGCAAACGTTCTTTCCTCCCAGTGGAACCCGAAGATTAAGACTCTCCCCAGCAGAGTTGGTTGTGGGTCCTGGCATTTATTTTGTCAGGGATACTGTGTAATATCAGTTCACTCTCCAGCAGAAATCCAATCGTACTGTGCACATCTGCTATTCCCCAGCAAAGTTATATTCCCCAGCAGGGGGTTACCTCAACAGGGTGTTTGGTTTGAGTTCCCAATTTCCCAGCAGGGTTGACTTCACCCTTCCAGCATTTATTTTGATGGAATAATTCTGTAGCATCTGGCTATTCCCGGCGGAATCGGCATTATCCTCAGCATTTATTTTGCTGAAGCAGCTTTTGTACTATAGCAGTTCAGGTGGAGAGAGCACCTGCTCAAATGAACTACCAAACACTCAAGATCTCGGCATGAGATATTCAATGATAATGTCAGTTTCGACAGTATTCCCCACAGAGTTACCAGGATAAGTCTCTCTTTATTCCCAAGCAGAGTTATTTGTCATCAAAAGGGCTTCATGAATCAGAATTTCAGAAGTTACCCCCGGTTACCAGAGCAGGCATCCGGTAGTTTGGTTCCCAGATATCCCCAATAGAGTCCGCCCCAAAGTCGCTGTCACGTTGGTGCTAAGAAGTTTGTGAGTGGGAATCAATGGAGAGCTAAGCCCTGACGTGGACAACTTATTCCTATTTTGATGGGATTTCTTCAGAAGTGGGCGTCCTAACGTGGACAAATTTATTTCCTCGGATTGATGAGATGTGTTAGTCCTAACGTGGACAGATTCGGGTTCTCGGAGTTGGTGAAATGGGAAGTCATGACGTTGACAAAAGTGAGTGCTCTTTGTGTTGGTGTCCTGACGCGGACCAGTTACTCTCAGCAGTTATCTTTTTTCGTGTTGGCAAAGCAGGAGTCCTTACGTGGACAGATTAAGAGGGTGTTCCTGACGTGGAAAGGTGGGTCCTAACGTGGACGATGTTCTCCTTACGTGGAAAGACAATGTTTCCTTACGTGGAAAGAAGATGGTTTCCTTACGTGGAAAGACGAATTTATTCCTTACGTGGAAAGAAGTTGGTATTCCTTACGTGGAAAGATTGAGTCCTTACGCGGACATATCGAAATGGATTCCTTACGGGGAAACAAGTGCATTCCTAACGTGGAAGGGTTTAGTCCTGACGCGGACAGATCCAGACGAAGTCTTATTCTTTACAAGGAAAAATGGTGATTCCTAACGTGGAAAGATGAGATTCCTTACGTGGAAAAGAATGGGTTTCCTTACGTGGAAAGATTGAGTCCTTACGCGGACACATAGGAGGAGGATTCCTTACGTGGAAAGAGCGGAGTCCTTACGTGGACAGATTAAGATGGCATTCCTTACATGGAAAAATGTAGTCATGACGTGGACAGATGCAGAAGAGATGATTCCTGACGTGGACAGGTGTTATTCCTAACGTGGAAGAGTCTATTCCTAACGTGGACGATTTGTTGGAATATTCCCCAGCGGAGTTGCCGAGATTTTTCTGGGTTAACAGCAAGTGGAGTCCTAACGTGGACAGGTTCTAGTTGAGATTTCTTCGTATTGATGACAGACAGAGTCCTAATGTGGACAAGCAAGCAATCTTTTATCCCCAGCGTGGTCGTTACGAGATCAGTGAGCGGCTGCAAACAGTCAGATCCAGGCAGTGGATGTCGTTACCCAAACAGGGGTGCAGTTTATTTCTGCGGTTGGCAAATTTCTGGGTTTCTTAGTATTCAACCGTCTCGTACCGCGAATGTTTGAAGGCTGTTCGCTCTTCACCCAATCGGGTCCAAGTCGCTTGAATAGGGGCAGCTGTTGCACCCTAAAATTTGCTCAACCTTATTCACTGGGCTTATGTTTTAATATCATTAGCATTTGCATATAGAGTCATGTACATAGCTTAATCATCTGTATATCATAGCATAGCAAATCATCCAACAAGGGACCAAGCATTATTCTCCCCTTTAGAAGCCTATTAAGAGGTTATTATCCCAATTCAATCTCATTCAAGTCATCAAGAAAGAATTTGAAAGCAGAGAGTTCAGCAGATCAAGCCTTGAGTCCATCTCCTAGCTGAGGGTATCTGAGGGTCAACAAGAGGGTTGTGAGCTGTGAGTTGAGAGCATGGGGAGTATCTAGACATTTTGGAGGACTTAGAAAGTCATTTGGAGAAGAAAACAAGTTGTTGGTATGATCACAGGAATTGCAGTTGAAGACAGTCAACTAAGGTTTCATATGGGTCAACCCTAGGTCAATTGATTGATTTAAAAGCATTAAGGACTATTGGAGAAAGGTGGGGTTCATCATTTGACATGGAGAACAAAGGATGTTGTTATGCTAAGAAGAATTCAAGAGAAATCAAGGAGAAGAGGAGTTTCTAAATTAGGGTTTCTATGTAAAATCCCCTAGTTTAGGTCAAATTTCCAAGCAAGATAAGTCAAAATTCAAGCTTCAAATGGACCCTTGGCCAACATGAAACTTTTAGAGGATCTCAATACCTTTAATTTGAGTGGTGGAAGGCATCAAGGAGATTTATAGAACTCAAGTTATGGTCCTTGCAAGTTACAGGTCATCTGAGGTATCTGAAATTTTGTCTGCAAAAGTGACTTGACTTCCAAGCAATTTTTACCCCTCAAGGAGATTTCAAATGAATTTCTGGTCAACATAAGAATTGTTCCTCATTGTCTTAGCTTTCTAGAATGGTATGGTATGCCTTCATATGATGTGTGGAACTCAACTTATGGTCTTGGCAAGCAAAGGGTATTTTGGTCATTTGTCAGTTATAGGTCATTTTTTAAGCAAAGGCCATATCTCCTATTTCCAAGCCTCAAATGGAAAAACTCAAAACATGAAAGTTGTTCAAAATGTGATTTTAAGTCAATAAAGAAGGCCATGTAAGTTTGGAAATGCTTGTAACTCATGCTTGTAGAAATGACCTAAAAAAGGCATAAATTTAATACATGAAGTGTCCATTTTTGGGAATTTTATACTACATGATCAAAATGAGGCAAGTGACATATCATTTTGACTAGAAAACATATTTTGTGATCATTGGCATTGTTAGATTTTGGATTTGAGGTCATAATTTGGGACTTGCCATAGATTGCTTATAATTCAAGTTACACATCCAACTCACATAAGGGATTAGCACACAAGCTTGCAAGGCTTTTCAACATGTTCAAAATACCATTTGGGGAGATTTTCAATTGATAATCATGGGCTGTAACAAGGAGAACTTAGACTGAACTATGCATAGCATGAAATGAAAAAGTCATGACATGAGAAACTCAATTTCTCATAGGAAGATTCCAGTTGGTTCTGGATGATTCTAACATCATCTATATATGGATTGGAGTGTGCTCAGATGCAGAGGTTAGAGAGAATTGCTGCAGAAAGAGAGATTGAAATCAAAGTTCTTCCATAGCAAGTCATTTTCCAATTCTTCATTTCTTCTCCATTCTGTTCAATTTCTTGATCTGATTCAATTCTATCATCATCACTGAGGGTGTGACAATCAAAATCAGAGGAAATTCAAGTCCAAATCGTGTTCTGTATATTGAGTTTGGCAGCTTGCAGCTTCAGATCCATTTCCAAGATTCAGAGCTTTTCAACCTTCCTTTTTGCATACAGAAGCTAGAAGATGGATCACTGAATGATTCTGGAGAAACTCAGGCATTGATTTGAAGAATTCTACCATCTGTTCATCTCATTTCACCAGGTTTGTAAATTTCTTCGTGCACCTTAATTTAAGTAGAATTGATTAGAATTAGTAGGTTAGAATGGTTAGAAATCATTAGGGGAAGCTTTCTGGAAAGTTAGAGGTGATTTAGTGATGATTTTGTTAGAGGCACCATTCCTTTGTGGACCAAGAACTCCCTCAATATTGAATGATAATCTTAGTTCTTTAGGGGGAAATGATCTAGGTGAAGAGAGGAACATGCTTGTGCCATCAATTTTGAAGATAGTGAGAATCAGTTCTTGATCTTTTCTTGGAGGTAGCTATCGGGTTTAGGGTTAGAGGAGATTTCAGTTAGTTGTGACACCATGGTTGGATTCCTGGTAAGTTTTGGAGCGGATTTGGTTTTTATATGTTGGCATTCCATGGAGAATCGAGGGAGTTAGGGTATGGAGCAGTTGGTGTGTTCATCCATGGAGTTCCCTCCAAGCCCTGAACCAAGGAGGAAGACGATCTTATCACCCTCAGATCACCTTTTGACCGGTTGACCAGCATTTGATCCAACGAATGATATTCAAACTTCGTTTGTGAGGGAAAGGCTGAGCTAGGACCAAACGCTGCGTTTCATTAAGTTAGCAGCTTTGGGCTTGGATCCAGTATTACTATTTGCACCCCACATTCCTCAGCCCAAATGAATATGAACTGCGCGCCTTTACTAGTTGCACCCCTTTGGTTATTTCTTTCCATTTTCTTTTTTATTTTCTTTATATTTTTTATGCATCTTATAAAATTCATAATAAATAGAAAAATCATCATTTTTAACTCATTATTTTTGCATATTTTTCTTTAGGATGTCTAGAAAATTATAAAAAATAAAAATTGCATTTTATTTTTTATTTGATATTTTTCCCATATTTTCAAAATAAATGACATTTTAATAGTTTCATTTCATGCATGATTTTGTTATTTTTTGTTCTATTAGATACTTTCATATTTTTTGTTCATTCTTTTTAGGTTATTTAGGTTAGACATTGAACTTGTAAAAACAATTTAGTTCCCATTTTTAGAAATTAAATTTAGGTGCTTAGTGTAGGTGTGAACAACATGAACAAACTAGGGTTTTAGGTGATGACTTAGGAGACTTAATTCTATTCCCTTAGGACTTAGGGTTTGACTAGTTTAGTTATGGGACTATAGGGGCTATGGGTAGTTATTAGATCCCTTAGAAAAAGTCAGGATTCCCCTACTGCTATTAATACTCTGTATATATCTGATTGACTGGTGTGGTGTGCCCTCTGGGGATTATTGCTTGCTTGCTTGGGTATTGGGATTGTCTGGGGACTTGGGAGAGCTGAAGACTTGAGGAGATGAAGACCATTGGAGAGCCAGAGATTGAAGATCAACTGCCAGAGTTGGAGAGGAGGTTCTTGCTAGCAGCTGCTGAGGAGACTAGGGTTTAGGAGCTAGGCAGAGCTCTAGATTAGAAAGCTTGTTTCTCAAACATAGATGGCTTTGTTTGCCTCTATCCTTTCTCTATGATTCAAAGTCTCTTTCAAATATCCACCTCCTTCCTTTGGAAGGATCAGTGAATGTATTTGAAAGATAGAACTTTTGAGAGAAAATTGTCTATACAATGTTAACAGTTGATGAGCCACCCTTGGTAGGCAGTCTACTGTTTAACATTCACTTTTATCTTGTTGACTGATGTTCATCCTGGAGATTGAGACCGAAAGAAAAGCCATTGCAGATGGAAGATTGATGATCAAAGCCCTTGCCTGAAGGCCATGAAGATGGAGATTGATGCTTGTTGAAGCCTGTAGCTGATTGGAGATTACTTGAAGCTAGATGTTGATTCAGAGCTGCTGATGCTGTTTCTTTTGCTGTTGTATTTCATTGCTGATGTATTGTTTGGATTTCCTGGTTGTATTGTTTGCTGGTTACCTTGTTGGGTTGAAAGTGAAGCCTGTTCACTTTCGCCTATTGTTTTCTAGGTTCGAGGTTGAGTAGGACTCCCTTGCCTCGCTTGTACTGTTGCATCCATGCATTTTACCGCTTTATTATATCTGTTATTGTTTCTGTTTCTGCCTATCCCGTAGGATCTCTGTTTCTCTCTGTGCAAGAGAGGAACATGATAGACACTAGGTCTTAACCCATGCATGATAACATTAGGTTAGTTTTGATTCCCTTTGCAACCGTAGGTTAGAGTTCTGTCTCTTCTCATCTTAAAACAAACAGAAAAACATAATAAAGATTTCAAACACAATAAAAGACACTTCTTCCGTAAAAGAATGTAAACTCATCAAAACGTCATTTTTGTCCGCCGGGACTGCTAATCAAGAAACCCTTTTTCAGAAGGAATAAAATCAATCAAGGACAGACTTGTGTCGTACGTGGCCCGAACTACGTTTGCTCTGATCTTCCATGCTGTGTGGAAGTACGTAGGCATAGGATGCGATATCCTAGCGAGCAACCTTCCCCTCCTTTCCCGTAGGTAGGCGAACTACGTTGACTCTGATTTCTCGTTCCAGGCGGGAATACGTAGGCATAAAGTGCGATACTTTGCCGAGTCATTTTTATTTTCATTTTATTTTCTTTTTTAACCCTTGACCTATAGTTTAGATAGAATAACAATCCATACCCGAAAACAAGCGTGGATCCCGTCGAGTACGACGGACGTAAGGGGTGCTAATACCTTCCCCTTGCGTAACCGACTCCCGAATCCAGGTTTTGGTTGCGATGACCATACCTTTCCCGTGTTGTGCGAGGTTTACTCTGAGCGTTTCCTTTCCCTCCCGTGGGATAAATAACGCACGGTGGCGACTCTTCTGTTCAGCCGGCGCCGATTTTCGCAGTAGCGACACTTAGTATCATAGATTCCTAGGTTGAAAGTAGTAATGATTTCATAAATACTCGTTCAACAAAACTACTCCCAAAAGGGCCTCAACTGAGCGGTGGTTTCTCGAGTCAGCTTGGTCAAGAATCAACTTCCTATAAGCCTTCTTGAATATACCAACTTCCTATCATAGGTGCACTCAAGTCCGAGTATAGGCCTTATCCTCACCACTCAAGGTAACAGCCCTGCATACAAAAAAATCTAGGCACAAACAGATATATGTACAAATATATACAAATATACAAGCAAACAAAAATAACAACACATATATAACAAGTTAGGCTCAACCCACTAAACAATATTCCCCAATGAAGTCGCCATTTTTGTCGCGGTAAAAATCAGATACCAAAGCTATCGGATCAGCTTGGCTCGCAAAACAATAATGTCACCACCGAACTTTTATTTCTCTGAGGGAAGGGAGAAAAAATCAAACAAAAACCCTAAGTAAAAATGCAAAGCAAAAAGCAAAGCCTAAAGTTAAGAAAAAGATAGATCAAAGGTAGGGGGTGGTTATACTAAGGGAAGATACTAGCACCCTAAGCATCTGTAGTACTATACAAGAACCTCTTGAAATATTTGTGTTTTTGCTAAAATTGTTTGCTAAGGATAAAGATGGGCTAAGTAAAAGGAAAAGGTAGCTCGCGATCCTATGCCTACGTATCCAATAGAAAGTCAGAGCAATCGTAGTTCATAACTACGATGTAAAAAGGGTGTAAAAGCAGAAAAATATGAAAAAAATAAAAGGTTGCTTGCCAAGGATCGGGGTCTTGTACCTAGTATTCTCAAGCGGAACTTGAGAAATCAAAGCGTTCGTAGTTCGTGGAACTACGAGTTGCCAGGTTCTAAGAACCAAGAACAACAATGACAATAAGTCAACATACAATCCCTTCTCTTGGATTAAGTTAACAAGGAATGTAAAGCAGCAGAAACATGGAAAAACATTATGTAATCAGCAAGCAAACAAGTCATAAACACAATGCACAGAAAATCATCATGTATGGTTAGACAGACAAAATAACACATAATACACATGAAAAAAACATTATGGTAATCAGACAAAAAAAGTCAACAACAATACACGGAAAAGTATCATGTAGTCAAACAAAGATACCACGGAATGCACATGAAAAAACATCATGGTAATCAAACAATGAAAAGTCTACAGAAATACACAAAAAAACATCGTGTAAAACGATACAACGACAAAGAATACATACACAACAAAGCATCGTGATAAAATCCACAGACACACAAAACAGTCACATCAAAACATCGCAGTATCAGATTAATCGTGCCGAGAACATAGAAATAAATAAGGTCGTGAAATAAAATCAGGCAACACGAGAATTATTAATCAATTTAAATATAAATATTTAATAAGATTAATTAATAATTTAGTTAATCAATATTAAATAAAAATATTTAAAAAGATTAATAATTATGACAATTTTTTTTGGTATTTTCAATATTACACATAAATAAAATAATTAAAACAATTTTTTTATATTTATAATATTTAGCAAAATAAAAATAACTAAATAATTTTTCTTACAATTTTTAATATAATAAAATTTAATAAAAATATTAGAAGCAAAAGATTACAGTATTTTCAGTATTTTTATTATTTAATAAAATGGATAAATTAGAAAGAAAACATATAAAAAGTTAAAATAAAATAATTAAAACAAATATCTTTTTATATACATTTCATCAAATAACTAATTTAAAAAAAAAATTAAAATAAGATAAAATACTTTTGGTCTGTTAGACAAATTAATAATTAAAACTAAAATGGTTAACATCTAAATTCAAACAAAAAATTTAGAATATGCCAGTATAACACACGAGATATCTAAGCATTACGTTTATGTACACAAAATCACACATGATATTAATTTTTTATAACTATCCACAAACATGTTAAATATAATTCATAGTGTAAACAGATTTGATTTGATATGATTTAGATTAGATTTGATTTTGAATATTTTGGGCCTTTTATGTTTTGAGCTTTTGTAAACCTAAAACTATAAATAGGGTGTCTTGTTTTGTATTCTACATAGGGCTGGAAATGAGTCGAGTCGAGTCGAACTCACCTCAGCTCGGCTCGACTCGTTAAGAATTGTTCGAATTCGAGTTCGAGTTCGAGTTTGACACGAACTTTTTTTTAAGCTCAAACTCGACTCGTTATAAGTTCACGAACAGTTCGGTTCGACTCGTTAGGTTCATCTCATTAGGTTCAGCTCACATGGTTCACGAACTTAAAAACTATTTTTTTAAATATATATATTTTTTAGTATATTTGAAATTTTAAATAAATATATATATTTTAAATAAAATATTAAAATAAAATAAAAGTTATCATATTGAAATTTAACTTTATCTTCGAAATCTACTAATTCAAAACCTACACAACTTTCAAGAGATACATTTGAGAGTCTAATTCAAAAACTACTAAATTGAAGATTAAATTTGTCTAAGATTTGAAGTAAATATTTAAACCTAATCTTAAAGACAGTATAATTCTTTTCATATGTAATCGAGTTGACTCATGAACCTAACGAGTTGAACTATGTATAGTTCAAGTTCAGCTCATTTAGTTAACGAACTTAATTTTTCGTTCATACTCAACTCATTTGGTTCATGAACCTAGTTCAACGATTTAATTGTCGAGTCGAATTCCGAACTATCTTCGAGTTGGTTTGGTTCATTGCCAGCCCTAATTATTTCTACACAATATAGAACAGATTTCACAGTTGCAGAGTTTAGCAAGTGAAAGTTCAATAGCAATCAGAAATCCCACAGTTTGTGGGTAACACAATTTTCTCCAAATATTTCTTCTCTTTCTTGCTTGTTTGTTATTCTTCTTTTCTTTTGTTGTTCTTGATAACTCTTTACTTGTTATCACCATTACTATCATATTGTGGGTTTGTTCGTCAATCTTGAGATCAAGATTGAAGGGAATTCTTCATAAAGTGTGAGGTGAATTTCCAACATCTGGTATTTAGAGCTTCGATTGAGAGATTCAAGGAAGGAAGATAGTGATGGCGATGAACTATCCGAACGAAAATTTTCTGGCGACCCTGCCAATTCTCAAGAAAGACAATTATGCGAATTGGTGCAAGCATATTAAGGTAATTTTCTGTTATTAAGATCTTTGGGATCTTGTGAAAGACGAAGTAACATCGCTTGGGGAGAACGCAACGGAGGCGGAAAAGGATGCGCACAAAGAATTGAAGAAGAATGATTATAAAGCACTCTTTATAATTCATCAGTGTGTTGATCCTGATAACTTTAAAAAGGTTAGTGATGTTGATTCAGCAAAAGAAACATGAGAGATTCTTGAAAAGTCGTTTGGAGCCGCATAGAAGGTGAAAGAGGTGAGGTTACAAACTCACAAGAGAACCTATGAGTTGCTTCAGATGGAAGACAACGAAAGCATTACAGATTTCTTCACCAGAGTTACAAAGTTGGTGAATCAAATCAAAGTATGTGGAGAAACGCTGATGATGAAACAGTTATCTCAAAGATTTTGAGATCGTTGGCTCCAAAATTCGACCACGTGGTAGTTTCCATAGAAGAGTCGAAAGATCTGTCAGTGTTGATGAAGGAAGAGCTTCAAGGGACTCTTGAGTCTCATAAACAGAGGATGGTTGAGAGAGTTGCAGGAAAGTCGAAAGATATGGCTTTGCAGGCGCAGTCAGAAAAGGAAAGAAAAGGCAAAGGTAGCTGGAATGGCAACAAAGGAGGAAACTAGTCGAATCAGAAGAAACCTTGGAACCAAGGCAACCAAAGAGGTGGCACTACAAGAAGAGGTGGTGGTCGAAAGACAGACAAAAGCCACATTCAATGTTTCAATTGCCAGAAGTATGGTTATTATGTTAGTGATTGTCCAGAAAGAAAGAGAAATTAAGAGACTGGTGCAAAGCTGGCGAAACATGAAGAAGAAGAAACATTGCTAATGGTCATAACAAAAGATGAAGAAAGATTCCAAGATCAGTGGTACTTAGACTTAGGATGCTCATCACACATGACTGGAAGGAAAGATTGGTTTGTAAACATGAAGCCCTCGTCGAAGAACACAATGAAGTTTGCAAATGATAACACTCTAGCAGCCGAAGGTGTTAGTGATGTTCTAATTATGAGGAAAGATGGCAAAAGGTCAACAATTTCCAATGTGTTGTACATATCAGACATGAAGAGTAATTTGCTCAATATATGGCAGCTTGTCGAAAAGAACTACAAGGTAGTTGTCGAAGACAAGATGATGAGAGTTCTCGATGCAGGTGGTAGATTAATCTTGAAGGCTTCAATGTCTCAGAATAGGACCTTCAAGATTGGACTCAATGTGATTGAGCACAAGTGTCTAGCAACTGCAGCCAGCAGAGATGAGTGGTTATGGCATTTTCGACTAGGTCATCTCAACTTTAAAGACATCAAAGAACTGAAGAGAAGAAATATGGTTTCAGGATTATCAGAAATCGACATTCCAAGTGAAATCTGTGAGGAGTGTGTTCAGTCGAAACAACACAAGAATAGCTTCAACAAGGATGCAGGAAGGAAGTCGAAGGTAATACTTTAAGTCATATACTCTGATGTATATGGTCCAACCCAGGTGGATTCGATTGGTGGCAATAGATATTTTGTCACGTTTATAGATGATTACAGTCGAAAGATGTGGACTTACCTCATCAAGAATAAAATTGATGTGATTGAGGTATTTTCCATATTCAAGTCCATGGTTGAAAGACAGAGTGGTCGAAAGCTGAAAATTTTGAGGAATGGTGGTGGTGGGGAGTATGTGTCAAAAGAGTTCGACACACTATATGTAAAAGAAGGGATTGTGCATGAGGTGGTGCAACCCTACACTCCACAACAAAATGGGATTGCAGAATGCAAGAACAGAACCATCATGAATATAGTGAGAATTATGTTGAATGGAAAGCATCTACCCAAAGAATTATGGGGAGAAACAGTTTCATCAACAACATATATATTGAACAGATGTGCGACGAAAAAGCTTGAAGGAATCACACCAAAAGAATGTTGGTCTGGTGTCAAGCCTAGTCTCGGTCACTTAAAGGTGTTTGGATTTATAACACATAAACATGTGCTAGATCATTTGAGAAGGAAACTTGATGATAAGTCGAATCAGATGATCTTGATAGGATATCATTCGACGGGAGGTTACAAGCTGTTCGACCCTGTGAGTAAGCAGGTAGTGATCAACAGGGACGTGATCATAGATGATCTTAAAGAATGGGATTGGACTGAGAATGCCAAGAAGGATTCAATGAGAATCTCTTGTGAAGAACCAGCCATTGAAGTCAAAATAAAAGTTCGACAAGAACCAGTTGCAGATGAAGCAGGTTCAAGCAGACCTCGACGAACAAGACACATGCCTGCAAGGTTGCAAGAATGTGTAATTACACCATATGATGTAATCGATGAAGAGGGTGAGCTGGTACATTATGCTTTCTACGCAGATGTCGAACCAGTCAATGCAGCTGAGGCATTGAAAGATTTGAAGTGGGTGAAAGCAATGACTGAAGAATTGGAGGCCATCGAAGTCAATGATACCTGGTCACTTATCAAATTACCGTAAGGCAAGAAGGCAATTGATGTGAAGTGGGTTTACAAGGTGAAGGTAAATCCTAAAGGAGAAGTAACTCAACACAAGGCAAGACTTGTGGTGAAAGGATTTCTTCAGAAGGAAGGAATCGACTTCGATGAAGTATTCGCACCTGTTGCTAGAATCGAAACAATCAGGTTGGTTGTTGGTCTAGCAAATATGAACAACTGGCACACATGTCAGATGGACGTGAAGTGTGCATTCCTTAATGGCCTCTTAGACGAAGAAGTTTATGTTGCACAACCAGCTGGATTTGTGAAACAAGGCGAAGAAAGAAAGGTGTACGGGCTTCATAAAGCCCCGTATGGACTTAAGCAAGCTCCAAGAGCTTGGAGTAAGAAAATCGACAGCTTCTTAAGGGAGAAGGAATTTGTGAAGTGTACAACTGAGCATGGAGTATATGTAAGAAGAAGCAATGGCGAATTGTTTATACTATGTCTCTATGTTGATGATTTGTTGATAACAGGGAGTTACAAGAAGGAGATCGAAGATTTCAAACATGACCTGAGTGAGGAGTTTGAAATGTCAGACTTGGGTAATCTCTTATATTTCCTTGGCATCGAATTCTACAAGATAATTAGAAGTTTGATGATGCAACAAAGAAGATATACAAGCAAAATACTCAAGAGATTTGAGATGCAAGATTGCAACCAAACTTCGACTCCAGCTGAGCCCAGATTGCAACTGTCGAAGGATTCAAATGAAGATGATGTCGACCCAACCCAATACAGAAGACTTATTGGGTCACTTAGATACATTTGTCACACAAGGCCTGACTTAGCATACAATGTTGGTATGGTAAGTAGATTCATGCAGAAGCCAAAGGTATCACACCTAGCAGCGGCGAAGAGGATACTAAGGTATCTGAAAGGAACTCTCGACTATGGCATTTTATTTCCAGTAGCTGATGAAGGAAAAAAATGCAAGTTAGTGGGATACACATACTCCAGTTGGTGTAGTGATGCTGAGGATCGAAAATCCACAACTGGGTATGTGTTTATGTTAGGTGGTGCACCAGTTGCTTGGAATTCGAGAAAGGAACCAGTAGTGGCATTGTCATCATGTCAAGCAGAATATATAGCTGCTTTTCTTTGTGCATGTCAAGCAACTTGGATGGTGAACTTGGTCGAAGAAATCACAGGGAAGAATCATGGAGCAATTACCATGAAGATAGACATCATGTCAGCTATCAACTTGGTGAAGAATCCAATAGCTCATGGTCGAAGCAAGCACATCAAAATGAGGTTCCATTATCTTCGAGAGCAGGTAGCAGAAGGGAAGATGAAGTTGGAACACTGCAGAACTGAGAATCAGATTGCAGATATCATGACGAAGGGAGTGCAGGTCGAAGCCTTCAGAAGACTAAGAGCCATGATGAATGTAGACAGTTTAGACATAATGAATTAGGCGGTGTGTTAAATATAAATCATAGTGTAAACATATTTGATTTGATATGATTTAGATTAGATTTGTGTTACGGTGGAAATAGGATATCAAACTATTAATTAGTTTGAATCACAATTCAATTCTAAACCACTCTTTGATTTATCCGAAGGAAAGGGTCAAAAGAGGGAAAACCTATATTTGCATCATAAACACAATGTGGGGAGAGACCTAGGTAAGGGGTTTAGTTAAGCTTATGGAATATACTAGCACCCTAAACTTTTGTAGTACTCTACATGAACCTTTTGTTTATTGTATGCTTTTTATTTTATTATCTACTTTAATATATATTGAGCTACGGGATAAAGTGACCTAAAAAGACCTAAGGGTTAGTCCTAAGTTTACTCGGCAAGACGTTGCATCTTGTGCCTACATATCCTGACAAGAATGAAATCAGAGTAATTGTAGTTCCCCTTGAAAGGGAGGTTAGAAACGTCTGGACTATGGTCACGGTTTCAATGGGGAGTAAACATCTCTTAAGGAAACGCTTACGTGGAGTTTTGAAACTCCTATTTCTACGTTGAATTGGTGAATTGAAATTAAGGTTAAAATTTGGGATTCCACGGCGGGAAACCCTAAAACAGAGTACGACGACTCTTTAACCTAAAAGCTAGGGTAAAGGGTATTTTCGTCCACGACGGGACGCCTGGGATAATTAGGGTTTTGAAATGGTCAAAGGTTAGGGTTATTGACTCGGCGGTCAAACGGCTAGACCTAATTCCTTCGGAGGGTATAACGGTAAAACATGCAAGCAACAAATATCATCATATGGCGAAATTAAAGTGCGGAAAGTAAAGAAAGCGGTAAAGAAAGCGTCGCGACGATCACTCACGTAAATTACAAGTCCCAAAAAATGCAAAGTAAACTGCGATCATGGCCTCGCATAAACTACATCAATGCCAAAAAAATATTACGAACAAGTGAAACAATAACGAGTTGAAACAAACAAATTACCGAGGGTTAGACGGAAATGAAACTGTTAAATCAAAACTTATTTCTTTTTAAATTTTAATTACAGGAGAGGTTAATTTTACATAAAAGAGAAACCAACGTAATTTTAATGTTCTTACTCCAAAATTTATTCTAATTTAATCTTAAAGAAAACTGTTTTAATTTTATTTTAATTAAGAAAAAGTTTAATTTTTTGTTTTAATTAAATTAAAGAAAATATTTTAGTTTTTAAGGCTTTTAATTATTTTAATTGGGAGAGAAAAGAGTTAATATTAAAAAAAAAATTAAAAGGTGTGGGATTTTACTTTAAAAGGAAAGTGGACTTTTATTTAAAACATTGATTTAATTTTAAAGAATAATTTTAATGGGAACTTTGATATAATGTTAATGAAAAATTTCAATTTAATTTTAATGAAGATTTTTGATGTAATGTTAATGAAAAGTTGTGATGTAATTTTAATGAAAAGTTTTGGTTTAAGCTTTAATGAAATTTTTTTAATGTAATTTTAATGCAAAAATTTGGTTTAAGATTTAATTGATAATTAAAATACCACTAATACATAAATATGAAATTAAAAAAAAAGGAGAAATGAAAACAAAAAATAAAACAAAAAATAAAAAAACAATAAACCGAATTAAAGGGGACGGGGGTATTGTGTTATGGCATTCGTTCTAGTTCCTCTTAGGGTTTCATGCAACCTTTTCCTTCTTCTCCATTTACGGCGCCACATTTCCTCTTCTTCTTCGTTGAACCCGCCGCCGTGAGTCCTCCATAGATGACTTGGGAAGCTTTTTTTCGTCCCCCTTTCGCCTTGCATGCGTCGTTCTTCTTCATTTCCTGAAAAACAACAAAGCGAAACAAAAACCCAACAGAGAAGGGAAATCGAATTGCTCACTCTTGATGAGTTTGAAGCGATCCCACCGGTGAGGTTCAAAGACGATGAGGACGAAACCTTGAGGCTTTTCGTCTGAGTCTTCTGATCCCTTCTATTGTTATTGCATGTGGGCTTTCTTTCGAATCCTCTGAATCCGCAGTGGCTATGCGATTCTCCTCTTTGGTTTATTGATGATGACAAGCCTCCGATGATGGCAACTGAGGGGGTCTCGCGGTTGTAGCTGGTGTTTAAGCCTTTAGAGGGTCCGCCGCCGCCGTTTTGGGTTCCGTCTAGGGTTTCTTCCTCCTTCTGAATTTTTATGATGATATTTTTATATGATCTTCTTCTGTGGGCTTTTGGCGTTTTTACTTGCAGGAGTTTCGGTTGTGACCGAGATTTTTCCGGAGCTTTTCCCGTATTCGCGGTTTGACTTGTTGCTGAAAAAAGCTGGGTTCATTATATTTGCCGTTGGAACTTGGCTTGTTGCTGGATTTTCGGTGATTCAATGATTGGTTTGTTTGACTGAGCTCTTGGATCCGCTGCTTATTGTTGGCTGGATTTGGATTTTGATTTCTGTTTTGGATCCAATTCTGCTATTGATTTGATTCAGACTTGGATTTTTTTTTTAGATTTTGTTGAAAACTGTATTTCGGTTCGGATTCAGATATCCAGTTATTTACTTGATAGGAAACCAGATATGGATTTTGGATTGAATTTGTTTTTTTTTAACTGGCTTCTGGACTGTTTTGAACTGAACTGGTTTGCCATTGTCGG
The DNA here is from genome assembly GCA_963859935.3 of Lathyrus sativus. Taxonomy (NCBI): domain Eukaryota; kingdom Viridiplantae; phylum Streptophyta; class Magnoliopsida; order Fabales; family Fabaceae; genus Lathyrus; species Lathyrus sativus. The sequence goes on from OZ012735.1 coordinate 913,664,233, forward strand.
ATTTTTGTTGGAATGGTTTTCTTTTCAGGAAGATCGAAGTTAAGGTCTATTTGAGGCAAACCGTGCTCTTGAGGAAAAATCATTTTTCTCAAAGCCGACTTTTCAAATAAGCGCTTTCGGCCAAACAACTTATTTCAAAAGCATTTTTCCTCTTCTCTTTCTTGGGGCCTCGGAACTAAGAACAGATTGCTATCGGCTAGGCCATTGGCCGAGAATTGGATCGGGAGCCGGCTTCAGAGTAATTTGTTGCCCTACCGACACCCGATGATGACATTGTTCTGAGGGTGTCGAAGTCCCACTAATCGATTTTTTTTTTGTCTTTTTGCTTTGCAGGTTCGAAAGAAACGTCAGAAGCTCGGACTCGGGACGTCGGAATACCATAAGACTTCTTTTTAGGATTTTTAGGACTTATGTAAATCATTAAATTTTTTGTAATTTTATATTTATTACTTTTGTAAATTTTTTGTAATTTTGTATAAAATGTAAATAAATTTTGGTTATAAAAGAAAATGGGAATTTGAAAAATATATGTTTTTATTATGAAATGAAAACTAATAAACAAACCATAAGTTAATTCAAAAATTAAGTTAAAAATGAGAATAAAATATTTCAAATTATAAAATGAAAAGAAACACCTACTTAGAATAAATGAAATTATTTAAAAAATGCAATGATGCCAACAATAAAACATGAAATGAAAATAGTGGATTCAAAATAAAGTGCACATGATATAACACAAAATTGGTTTTAAAAATGAAAAATAAATGAAATGCAAATGATTTAAAAATAAATGAAATGAAGATATATTTTCCTTTTTGAAATGAATTATTTAAAATGATACATAATTATTTAAAAATGAAATAAAAATAGAATGAATTGTTTGAAAATGAAATAAGAATAAAGTTTAAGAACTAGCGTAGGAATGATTTATAGTAAAATGAAAATGCAATACAATGGATTTAAGGTGAAATGAAACGAAATAAAATTCCCAATTTTTATTAATTCTCAACTCCTCCAATTTATCCGACTAATCCCGTCCCTGCCATAACTTCAGATTAAACCTTTCAGCACTTCACCTCGGCCCTGACTTACATCCACCAACTCAAACGGCTCAACTTTCTTGACTACAACTCAAAATTCGTAAATTGACGACCGACCGCGAACAAATGAACGTTTTACCCTTCATGAACCAAAAATCGCACCACATGATATTTTCTTGAAAAAATTAACCAATTGCACGACCCGTTAGTGGTTAGTTAAATCCAATGCAAAAGGGCGATGGAATGCAAGATGATTCGACTAAATCTTAGGGCAAAATTTGGGGTATTACAATTTGATTTTGAATATTTTTGGTCTTTTATGTTTTGGGTTTTTGTAAACCTAAAACTATAAATAGGGTGTCTTGCTTTGTATTCTACACAATATATAACAGATTTCACAGTTGTAGAGTTTGGCAAGTGAAAGTTCAATAACAATCAGAAATCTCACAGTTGGTGGATAACACGATTTTCTCCAAATCGTCTCTTTCTTGCTTGTTTGTTATTCTTCTTTTCTTTTGTTGTTCTTGATAACTCTTTACTTGTTATCACCATTATTATCATATTGTGGGTTTGTTTGTCAATCTTGAGATCAAGATTAAAGGAAATTCTTCATAGAGTGTGAGGTGAATTTCCAACAAAACAAACACATACATATTTTTAACTTACAATCTATGGATCTAATTACACATAACAGTTTTAGCATGATAATAAATAGATGGCTTCATGTAATAAGTAAATGTAAAATGTGCTAACAATCTAATGAACATAGAAATGAAATACCAAAATGAATAGTTAAAATATTTCCTTTTTATTTTTTCTAATATCACACAAATTACAAGCAAGAAAATAATTTTAGAAAAACAAATAATGAAAATAAATTTGGCTCTTTATTTCACACAGTATACTACACACACGCTGCAATACACACCAAACTAACACACAGGTTTTAACGCCATGCACACATAAAAACAAATTAATAGTAACATCATACTTAATGTTCATCTTAAACAACTGATAAAAAGAAAGAACGAAAATTAATAAAACATTAAAAAAAATTCATGTTACCAAGAGAATGGGAAAAACGTTCAGCTCTTCTCCTTAACAGAAACACAAACTGTCAAAAATTAAAATTTCTCATATGTAAGAAACAAAACATCTCACTTTCATGGAAACAACAAGTAGTTAAAAATAAATATACGATCTTAATATTCAACAAACATGTTCCATAATAAAGCACAAAAAGCATGGAAAAGAGAGGAACCAAATTACCATGGCGAAAGCTTACGATTGAGGTGTTGTAGCGCCGACCGTGTGGTAAAGTCGAAGTGGTTATGGTGGCGGTTGCCAGTGAAAAGTGAGTGAGTGCGAGAGGGAGTTATGCTGCAAATGGAGATGTGCCAAAAAAAAACGGTGGATTCTACGTTGTTGTTGCGTTGCTTGAAAAGTGGTGAGTGTGTTTCTACTACTTGTATGGGAATCTTTTTTGTCTTTATTTAATATCCAAGAGTGAGAGAGAGCAATGTATTGTTTTGGAGGATGTTAGAGATTTGGTGTGATAATCTTGGATATCTTCGAGAAATTGTGTTCATACACTTTTCGAACAAAGTATTTCGACCCTATTATTTGTCTGGGTTCACGAAATCTTTGTGGGGATAATTCTTGAAGAACAATCTGCTTCTGACAATAGAAAACAGATCAAGAATGTAGAGAGAAATATGATTTTTGTTCAGTGTGTAAAATTGAGGCCAAATGACTCCTTATATAGGAGATTAAACAACAGAAAACAAAAAGGGACATCTGTTCAAAATTTTTGAACGGGTTCATCTTTTCAAAATTAATTTCGAACGGGTTCAAACATTCAGAAAGATTTCGAATAGGTTCAACTGTTCAGAAAACTTTCAGCGGGACCGCAGCCAGGGGCTCTGTCCCTTGGAACCCCATGGGGCGCTGCCCCGCACCTCGCCAAGGGCTTCGCCCCACACCCTTTTCAATTATTCGCATTCAATTGCACGTTGGCTCGACGAGCGTGCACTCCGCACTACCCTAACTCGTTTCCAAGTTTAACGTATAATTGCATCGGCCTACAGTAAATCACATTACTACTAAAATACATTGATGATACTAAAATCACCAACAGAGGATATAGTTATGATGAATGTATATGGAGGAGAATATGTTTTTATTTCCTTTTTAAAATCTGAAAATGTGAGGGAGAGAGGGCAATGGTCCTCTTCAAAGTGTTGTCAATCTTGTTTTTTTTTTTATCTTTTTTATTTTTTAATATAAGTGGCGGTATTACTATGTTTATGATAAGTGTTTTTTTATTTTGAATTTCAAAAATGAGAGAGAAATATAGGTAGTCAAACATGGTATACTGGGATGCAGGATGCAGGATGTGCTGTACTAGCTAGTTTTCACAACTTTGGCTATCAAATAAAAAACTTTAGAAAACTTAATTGACAAGATTTCTACAAAAGATAAAAACAAAAATTAAATATTATTAAAATAAAATAAAAAAATAAATGAAATAAAAAATAATTAATAGTAAAACTAAATCAATTAATCCTATACTAATAAATAAATAAATAAATAATATATATTAATTAAAAAAGAAAATAAAAATGATAAAAAACGAATAATAGAACCGGTATCGAAGTGCTCGAAAAAATAAAATAAATACATCAAAATAATCAGAAAAAAATACGTATTGAAAAAATACGACGTTTGGTCAAGTTTTGAAATAAATTTTACCCGCTAAAACGGTTTAAACTGTCCAAAAATACGCCCGAAAAGTAGTCGAAAAATTTAAATGAGCACGCCAGGTTAAACTACGCGAAACGCAGATTAATATCATTGACGTTTGCAAGCTTGGTTTTAAAATTTCCCGTCCACTGATTTTACACACAATTGACTTTTAGTTTGACCGATTCGGCTGTAATTCCAACAAGTTTATTTTTTCAGCTGATAAATTGAGTATTATGAACAATGCAAGAGATGATAAACTATACAGATGATGCCAAAATGACGTGGGATCTTAAAGTCAAAAATTAGGGTATGACAATCTTGATATCCAATCTTTTTGGAAATCTTCCTAATTCCAAAAAGTGCATATACAATCAGACAATTAAGGAAAAAACCTGGCGCGGGATTTGCTTTTGTGCAGCTGGCTCTTTAGGCACGATGTTCCTCAACGTGTGAGACATCTTGCTCCACATCTTTGCCTCTTGTTTTGAGCTTATGGAGACAAGATGTCTAAACATAACTCCATGGTATATTGCATTTCACGCTGTCTATAAAAATTATGCCAATCACATGTAACAACAATGTAATAGACGCTGATGAACAAATTGTTCGTGAAGCAGCAACTACGTATTCTGAAGATGCATTAATGATTCGATTTGCAACGACATGTCAATATGTTCAACAATATAATCATTGATGTAGTAAAGCTTGAGGTGAAAATTAATAACACAATTATCTTGTTGTGCTCATTACTGGATTCTTATGATTACTTGATAACCACTCTTACCTACGGAAAAAGACATTATCACTCTTGTTGTGATTACTGCTACATTTTTGTCTCATTCTCAAAAGAGACAAAGTGTAAATGAAGGAACTAAAGGCAACAATCTATATGTGAAAGGGGTCAAGATCATGAGTAGAACAAGGATAATAAAGTTTTTGAAAAGAAGAGGTCTAACTCCAAAAGTCACTCTAACTCCAATATCATAACCCAAACTGTTTGCAACTATAACACAAGAATTGAAGCTCGTCATTAATATTAGAGGCAAAACTATAACTTTCTGAAAAACTTGTGATCCAATTTTCATAAGATTTTCTCGAAAGACCACCATAACCAGATAACCCTGGATTATCGATAAAACTACCGTTTAAATTGATAAAACGAGAAGGCAACCACCATACATATTTTGTCGTTTAATTTCTCCTTGATTTTTGCCTTTATCTTTTCCTTAATTTTTGTCTTTATATTTTCCTTGATTTTTGTCATTGGCCATTACAATTAAAGTAACATCACCATGATGAATGTGTTGCATTTGTGGCACTCAAACCATACTTTGTTGGTGTATATTTCTTAGGATATATTCAATATGAAAACACTTGATCCAAAACTATAATTGAACCATTCTCTAAAGTTGATTCAAATTCAAAGTTTTTTAAAATTATTTTCTCTATAAAATATTTTTTATTGTTAATTCTTTTGAAAAAAGATTTTCAATATAGTATAGACAAACACAAAACTAATTTATTATTTTTTAAAAATATATTTAAAAATTATCTTAAATTTATTGAATATATATCCGAATTTTTTACCAAAATAACCAACTTTTCACCCTTTAAAATCCAATATACCCAACATTTCAATATATTTTTCAATCTACCCTAGTTTTACGTTTTTTTCATTTGCATAGGGGCGTCATCCTGGTTGGAGGCACCCTTATAAATTATAGGGGGGCGTCATCCCCTTTGGAGGCACCCTTTAATTTATAAGGGGGCGCCATCCCCTTTGGAAGCACCCCTTATAAGTTAAAGGGGGCATCATCCCCTTTGGAGCCCCCTTTATTTTGTTTATTTTTTTAATTCTAATATAAATAATATAATTAATATTTAATACTATTTTAGACCAAATTTTTTTGTATAAATAGTTAGACTTGTTTCATCCAAATTAACATTGTTTCATCCAAATTTAGGAGAGTGAGTCATGTATCTTAGAAGATACGGGCATGTCATTTTCTCAAGAACTAAGCCTCTGATAAGGATGTTGTTTTGGAACATCCAGAGTTTAGAGGAACTACAAAGAAATTTGAATTGCTGGTTAGAAGGAGACATTCCAAATGGTGAAAACATTAGGAGTATTGAAAGACTTGTTTCGTACTTCTCAGTTGAAGACAGAAATATACGGCGGGAGTGGGTGCGAATTAAAGATGACAACGAAGTTAGGTCTATGATGTTCGGAACTGATGATATTACTTTGATTGTTTTATATCTTAGTTTATGTTGTAATAATCGTCATATATTTAATGATTTGCGTTGTTGCTCTAGAAGTATTTCAATTTGTTTATGTGGTAATCAAAAGTTATTATAAATATTAAATTCCAAGGTTACACATTTTTTTAATGACGAAAGTAAATCTATCTAGAACTTGTTCCAACATTTGGACAATTATTCCTCGTATGCCTGGGAAGACGACATATTCCATACAATCTTTCCATTTTCTCAGTTGTATCCATTTCAGTTGTAATTCGCTTGCTTTTGGGGCGGCCCTTTTTGTTTCGTCTCATATTTTCGTTGTGGTAGATTGTGTCTCCATGATAGGTTGGCCAATAGTCCTCACTAGCTACCACTGGAAAACTGTTATTGTAAATACCGAATAAGTTCACGACCTTGTAAACTTCAGATAGTTGCAAGAATGGATCATGACGAGCACTAGAACATGCGGCAATGACATGTGAACAAGGCATACAGAAGGTTTGAAACTTTCTGCAGTCGCACCAATTTTTATGAAGTTCCACCCTGTATTGTCCCATTGGCCGACCCTCGTTGTGATCCATTGTCTCATCAACAATGAAGTTGTAATCGTGACGATCAAATGGTCTAACTCGATGTGAGGCCGCCTTAGAAGTTTCATCCTTCATATATTTCATACATGATTCGCTGAATATTTGCCCTAATTCCAAAACAACGCTCCATTTTTTGCCTCTTGCCGCAAAAAGTGACCCCAATCTGTAATAGGTTGCTCTTACCAACGCAGTGATGGGGAGGTTCCTATTTCCCTTAAATACGCCATTTAAGGATTCTACAAGATTTATGGTCATGTGACCCCATCTGCATCCTCCATCAAAAGACCTTGTCCATTTCTCGACTGGAATGCTATCCACCCACCGTAATGCTTCCGCGCTTGACAATCTTATTTCTTCGCGGTAATACATGAACGATGGTTGGTTTAAGGCATACCCAACATTCACAACTTTTTTACGTAGATTTCTGTCTTTAATTTCCCGCATAAAATTCTGAGCAATGTGTCTTATGCAGTAGACATGGACAGAAGGAGGATTGTGCCAACCATTAGCAGGATTGTTGTAGGCGCTCACAATAGAAGCATGTCTGTCGGAAATCAGACATAAGTTGGGTTGAGGAACAACATGCGTTCTGAGATTTATGAGGAAGAAACTTCAAGCTTCACCTGTCTCACCCTCGACCAGGGAAAAGGCAATCGGAAATATATTATTATTTCCGTCTTGTGAAACCGCCATCTGTAACACCCCGTTTCCCAAAATGCAACTAGATGCAATTAAAGTAAATGAATATCAGAGTTGCTACACACACAACAGGATGCCACAGAAATAAACATCAACAAAACATCTTCATTAACGAATTTTTGATAATTAAACAGCAAAAATATATACATATATTCACATCATATACATAAATGTCATATTCATCATGTACGGCCAACGCCCAAAATATACAAGATACATCCATCACAACAGGTCCAACAGAACATGATATGCCACAGGGGCACACAAAATCATCAAATAAATAGTAAACTCCCAAAAAGCCCCGGTGTTACGTATCAGAGCATCCCTACGACTGGACTCGCCACAATCCAAGCTAGTTACACACCTGGGTTATTTGTACTTCCGAAGAAGCACATACCACAACAAAAGCAAGGGGTGAGAAATCACAATCAAAATATAACAGTAAATACGTACATGAATAAAAGGCAGTAACACACAATCATCAATTCACACACATCAACCCGGACCTACTGTCCCATGTCAACACAACATATACAACAATGCAACACATACAACTCAACCCATTATATGCGGTACCGACTCAATAACACCGATGAACACTTGGCCATCAACCCTCCACCAAGGAGCACAAACAATCAAGCTCAGGATAGATCGCATACACTCCACCGAGCAACGATCTATCTATACCACGCTCCCCCGAGCGCAAACGATGGGCACCTGGCCATCAACCCTCCACGCAGGAGCACATCATAATCAAACTCAGGATAGATCGCATACACTCCACCCGAGCAACGATCTATCCCTACCATGCTCCCCCTGAGCATATAAACATGCATCATGACATGCATACACCAATACACACAGCAAACACAAGCACACACCGTGCATACGATCCTCTGATCACATTTTATACATCATACATGTTTCACACATCACCATATTCATACATCATACATATATGATACACACTAGTTCAAATATTTATAATTACACAATTATCATGGAAATCACGTTCCAATATCACACCTACACTCTCCACATACCAAACTCAAGCTCACTCTCAAGCACGACCAGCAAGGGTCCCAAACCACAAGAAAACAGAACAGGACAACATAAAAACACAAAATATTGCCATGCTCGCTGGCTCCCTCGCCTAGCGAAGCATCAACGAATGCTTGCTACACGCTCGCTCGACGAGCACCCTAGCGAAGCCAACCAGAGGCATTCTGGAGGCATTCGCTACCTCGTTCGCTCAGCGAACCCCTGGCGAAGGTTCGCTACCAGCTCGCTTAGCGAAGCAGCTTGCAAGCGTTTGCGAATTCTAAACAATTCTGCTGCTCAGAGTCGGCGAAACTCTCCGAACTCGCCCGATTCTCCTCAACTCAGTTCCCACAATATCAGAACAACATGCAACAATTTAATTACAGAGTCTCCTCTCGATTTCACCCGATAAACTCTCGGCTATACCAAAATAATCACTTCCAGCTTAAAACTTTGAACTACCCGGAACCCCCAAATCACCCAAACAATCACACTTCATCACATGCAATAGAATCAATACACTATCAACAACTCAGAATCAAACATTCATACCACATCATCATCAAAACCTGATGGGGTTAGAGAAATTCCCTCCTACCTAATATTCATGCAACTGCCGAAATTGACCCGATTCCTCCCTACCTCGATAACTCGTTCGAATGTTGAAAACTCTTGCTCTGATGATGATCTGAGCTTCTTCTTGCTCCAATTACTTTAGTTATTTTTCCTCAATTTTCCCCTTCTCTTGACCGTGTTTCTTCTCTTCTCACAAACGTGTTTTCCTTCTATTCCTTTTTCCCAAATTCCCAAACAACCCTTAATACCCCCTTAATTCCAATTATTCCAATTCTTTTATTCCATTTACTAATAATAATATTAATAATAATGATAATATCAATAATAATAATATTAATAATAATAACATTAATAATATTACCATTATTCAATAATTCATCATCATCATTAATAATTTATTATTAATCTTAAAGTCCAAAATTATCAATGAATTCCAACTTAAGGACTACACACGGTCGCACTCAAACACTCCCACAAACACGCCGAAAAACAAAATAATACAGAAACACGAATTAATTAAAATGGGTGTTACAACTCTCCCCCACTTTAATTATTTCATCCTCAAAAATACCTGATGGAAACAATTATGGATACGCATCCCGCATCCTGCTTTCCAACTCCCAGATCACACTGCCTCCTGCAGCACCTCCTCAAGCCACTGTCACCAAGGGTATCTCTCTCCCTCTGAGTCGCTTCATCTTACGATCCTCGATCCTCAATGGCATCGCTTCAACGGTAAGATTCTCCCGTACTTGCACTTCGTCTCTCTGAATCACATGAGATGGATCCGCAACATACTTCCGAAGTTGCGACACATGAAACACGTCATGCAAATTCGAAAGCTCAGGCGGCAACACCACCCTATAAGCCACAACACCAATCCTCTGCAGAATTTGATACGACCCAATAAACTTCGAATCCAACTTCTTAGACTTCAACGCACGACCTACACCGGTCACTGGGTTAACCCTCAAGAACACATGATCACCTTCACTAAATTCCAACTCTTTCCTCCGGTTATCGTGATAACTCTTCTGCCTATCTTGAGATGCTTTCATCTTCTCACGGATTATCTGAACTATCTCAGTAGTCTGTTGCACAATCTCTTGCCCCAAAACCACATTCTCACCGACTCATACCAACACAAAGGAGTTCTGCATCTCCTACCATAAATAGCCTCAAACGGTGCCATCCCGATACTGGAATGGAAACTGTTGTTATATGTGAACCCAATCAATGACATATGAGTATCCCACGCACCACCTCTTTCCAACACACAAGCCCGCAACAAATCCTCCAACGTCTGAATAGTTCTCTCCGACTGCCTATCCGTCTACGGATGATAAGCTGAACTCAGCTTCAACTCAATACCCAAAACTCCTTGCAAACTCTTCCAAAACTCTGAAGAAAACCTCAGATCTGTATCCGACACAATACTCGACGATACACCATGCAGCTTCACAATCACCCGAACATAAATCTCTGCCAGCTTCTCCAACGGAAAACTGATACTAATCGGCACAAACTGTGCAGACTTCGTAAGCCGATCCACAACCACCCAAATGGCATCAAATCCTCTCGCTGTGCACGACAATCCTATAACAAAATCCATAGTGATACAATCCCACATCCAGACTGGAATCTCTAACGGTTGCATCAATCCACTAGGCTTCTGATGCCCCACCTTCGATTTCTTACACGTCAAACAGGCATAAACAAACTGAGTTATATCCCTCTTCATACCTGACCACCAAAACATCTTTTTCAAATCATGGTACATCTTTGCAGCTCCCAAATGAATACTCAAACCACTATGATGTCCCTCATTCAAAATCGACTTCTTCAACTCATCATTATCTGGCACACAAATCCTACCTCGGAACCTTAACACACCTGAACCATCCAACTCGAAATCACTATCGGAGTCTTTCCCCACTTCAGACATCAAATCTACTAGCTTCACATCAAGCTTCTGACCTTCTCTGATCACATCCAAGAAATCATTGTTCACTTGCAACTTGCCCAACATCACGCAATCTGCCGAAGTTTCACAAACCATGCTCAAATCTCTGAACTGCTCAATAAGCTCCATCTCTTTCACCATCATAGCCGACATACGAATCGCCTTTCTGCTCAAAGCATCGGCTACCACATTAGCCTTTCCTGGATGATAACTTAGGCTAAAATCATAATCCTTCAAGAATTCTAACCATCTTCTCTGTCTCATATTCAGCTCTTTCTGATCGAACAAATACTTCAGACTCTTATGATTGCTGAATACCTCGAACCTCGAACCATACAAATAATGTCTCTAGATCTTCAATACAAAAACCACCGCAGCCAACTCAAGATCATGAGTAGGATAATTCCATTCATGCACCCTCAATTGCCGCGAAGCATACGCTACCACTTTACCATTCTGCATAAGAACTCCACCCAAACCCATCTTAGACGCATCACAATACACCACAAACGGTTCACTCAGAGTCGGTAACACTAACACCGGTGCCGTAGTCAACCTCTTCTTCAATTCCACAAAAATTTCTTCACAAGCAGCAATCCACACAAAAGCTTGATTATTTCTTGTCAACTGAGTCAATGACAAAGCCAAAGTAGAAAAACCTTCAATAAACCTTCGATAGTACCCTACCAGACCCAAAAAGCTTTTAACTTCAGTCGCTGTCTTCGGCGGTTCCCCTGCAACACCGCACTCACCTTGGATGGATCCACCGAAATACCATCACCAGAAATAACATGCCCCAAGAAACTCACCGTCTTCAACCAGAACTCACACTTCGACAGTTTCGTAAATAACTTATTATCCTTCAACACTTGCAAAGCAATCCTCAAATGTCCTGCATGCTCTTCCTCAGACTTAGAATAAATCAAGATATCATCAACGAACACAATAATAAACTGATCCAAATAAGAATGGAAGATCTGGTTCATATACTCCACCTGACGCATTCGACACTCCAAAAGGCATCACTGCATATTCATAATGTCCATATCGAGTTCTAAACGCCGTCTTCTGAATATCACCTTCCTTCACTCTAATCTGATGGTAACCCGACCTCAAATCAATCTTACTGAACACACGAGCTCCCACCAACCGATCCATCAAATCATCAATCCTTGGAAGAGGATATTTGTTCTTGATGGTCACTTTATTCAACTGCCGATAATCGATGCACAAACACATACTACTGTCCTTCTTCTTAACCAACAACACTGGAGCTCCCCACCGCGATACACTTGGCCTGGTAAACTTCCTATCTAACAACTCTCCAATCTGAGACTTCAATTCGACCAACTCCACTGTCGACATCCTGTACGGTGCCATAGATATAGGCATCGTACCAGGTACAAGATCAATGCTAAACTCAACTTCTCTCTTCGGAGGCAACTCAGTAATATCATCAGGGAACACTTCAGGAAATTCATTCACCACCGCTAACTCTTCCAGTGACGCTTTGATGTCAACCGATAATGATGCAAATAAATCAAACATCTTAGCCTCGTCTTATAACAAGATCCTCAACTCCTTACTAAATAAGGAATCCGCCAAGGCTTCTTCCTCCGGCGTAAGAAACAACAATACCTTCCGAAAATAATTGATGTAAACTCGGTTGAACTCCAACCAGTTCATACCCATAATAACATCCAACTTACCAAGAGACAAGTAAATTAGATCCACCCCAAAATCTCTACCAAAGATCGTCAGTAGACACTTCAAACATACCAAAGAAGTAGTCACTGAACTAATAGAGGGAGTCTTAATAGTCATTCACCGCTCAAGAGTAGTCGGCACCAAACCTAACCTCTTCACACAATCCACAAAAATGAATGAGTGGGTCGCACCCGTTTCAATCATAGAAGACAAGGGAACATTATTGATGAAACAAGTACCTTAGATAGAACGATCCTCACTCGCAGCTTGAGTTCCCACCACCGCAAACACTTTGCCACTAGTCTGAGGCACCTGAGACGGCTTCGGCTTCTCACAATGCGTACTGATGTGGCCCTTCTCACCACAATTATAACAAGTAGGCATAACAACTCGACAATCAGCCTTCACGTGGTATGTCTTACCACACTTGAAGCACTTCCTCATCTCTTGAGAATAATCATTGGCCTGATGGCCCATGCCACCGCACCAGAAACACTTCCCACCAGCAAACGATCTCCCTTCTCTAGGCTTCTTATCATAAGCACCCTTGAACTTCCCTTTATCAATAGGAACACTGTAAGGAGTACCACCAAACCTTTGCTTACCCTTACAGTCATTAGCAGCTTTGTAATGCGCAATCCTTGCCCTGTTGTCATTGTCATAAATTCTGCTTCGGCTTATCAGCTCAGGATAATCCCTGATCTTCTGACAAGCTATTCCCATCTTGACTTCAGGACGCAGCCCATTCTCGAACTTCAAACACTTAGAGGTCATCGCTCCATCAGTATTGTAATAGGGACAATACTGCACTAGCTCCTCAAACTTAGCTGCATATTCTACCACGGTCATATTGCCCTGCTTCAGCTATAGAAATTCTATCTCTTTAGCACTTCTAATATCCTCTGGAAAATACTTCTCTAGAAAACCAGTCCGAACAACATCCCAAGTAATTGGAGTTCCAGTAGTCTCCAACCTCTGGCGACTGTTGTCCCACCAAGCTTCAGCTTCTCCCTCTAACATGTGAGTACCGAACCTCACCTTCTGCTCATCACTGCAACCCATCGTCCTGAAGATCTTCTCAATCGCCTTAAGCCACTTCTGTGCCGCTTCAGGGTCCAAAATTCCTCCTTGAAACGTCGGCGGCTTGTTACTTTGAAACTGCGCCAAATCTTTGAATTGCGCACCCGCAACATGGTTCTGATTAGCAACCACATGCGCCATCGCTTGCATGGCTGCAGCCAACACAACATCATTCCTCCCCACCATACTGCTCAACAACAACAACGCCAGGTTAACAGAAAAACAAACCAACTATATCCTACAGACAGACTCAATTACTACACTGGCCGGACGGACCGACCTGCTCTGATACCAGATTGTAACACCCTGTTTCCCAAAATACAACTAGATGCAATTAAAGTAAACGAATATCAGAGTTGCTACACACACAACGGGATGCCACATAAATAAACATCAACAAAACATATTCATTAACGAATTTTCGATAATTAAACAGCGGAAATATATAAATATATTCACATCATATACATAAACGTCATATTCATCATGTACAACCAACGCCCAAAATATACAAGATACATCCATCACAACGGGTCCAACAAAACATGATACGCCACAGGGGCACACAAAATCATCAAATAAATAGTAAACTCCCAAAAAGCCCCGGTGTTACATATCAGAGCATCCCTACGACTCGACTCGCCATAATCCAAGCTAGCTACACACTGGGTTATTTGTACTTCCGAAGAAGCATATACCACAACAAAAGCAAGGGGTGAGAAATCACGATCAAAATATAACGGTAAATACGTACATGAATAAAAGGCAGTAACACACAATCATTAATTCACACACATCAACCCGGACCTGCTGTCTCATGCCAACACAACATATACAACAATGTAACACATGCAACACATGCAACTCAACCCATGATATGCAGTACCGACTCAACAACACCGATGGACACCTGGCCATCAACCCTCCACCAAGGAGCACAAACAATCAAGCTCAGGATAGATCACATACACTCCACCGAGCAACGATCTATCCCTACCATGCTCCCCCGAGCACAAATGATGGGCACCTGACCATCAACCCTCCACGCAGGAGCACATCATAATCAAACTCAGGATAGATTGCATACACTCCATCCGAGCAACGATCTATCCCTACCATGCTCTCCCTGAGCACATAAACATGCATCATGACATGCATACACCAATGCACACAGCAAACACAAGCACACACCGTGCATACGATCCTCTGATCACATTTTATACATCATACATGTTTCACACGTCACCACATTCATACATCATACATATATGATACACACTAATTCAAATATTTATAATTACACAATTATCATGGAAATCCCGTTCCAATATCACACCTACACTCTCCACAGACCAAACTCAAGCTCACTCTCAAGCATGACCAGCAAGGGTCCCAAACCACAAGAAAACAGAACAGGACAACATAAAAACACAAAAATACTGTCATGCTCGCTGGCTCTCTCACCTAGCGAAGCATCAGCGAATGCTCGCTACACGCTCGCTCGACGAGCACCCTAACGAAGCCAACCAGAGGAATTCTGGAAGCACTCGCTACCTCGTTTGCTCAGTGAACCCTTGGCGAAGGTTCGCTACCAACTCGCTTAGCGAAGCAGCTGGCGAGCGTCTGCAAATTCTCAACAATTCTGCTGCTCAGAGTCGGCGAAACTCTCCGAACTCGCCCGATTCTCCTCAACTCAGTTCCCACAATATCAGAACAACATGCAACAATTTAATTACAGAGTCTCCTCTCGATTTCACCCGATAAACTCTCGGCTATACCAAAATAATCACTTCCGGCTTAAAACTTTGAACTACCCGAAACCCCTAAATCACCCAGACAATCACACTTCATCACATGCAATAGAATCAACACACTATCAGTAACTCAGAATCAAACATTCACACCACATCATCATCAAAACCTAATGGGGTTAGGGAAATCCCCTCCTACCTAATATTCATGCAACTACCGAAATTGACCTGATTTTCCCCCCTTACCTCGATAACTCGTTCGAATGCTAAAAACTCTTGCTCTGATGATGATCTGAGCTTCTTCTTGCTCCAATTCCTCTAGTTCTTCTTCCTCAATTTTCCCCTTCTCTTGACCGCGTTTCTTCTCTTCTCACAAACGTGTTTTCCTTCTATTCCTTTTTCCCAA
Organism: Lathyrus sativus; assembly: GCA_963859935.3. Lineage (NCBI taxonomy): Eukaryota > Viridiplantae > Streptophyta > Magnoliopsida > Fabales > Fabaceae > Lathyrus > Lathyrus sativus. Next base: position 913,680,075 of record OZ012735.1, read on the forward strand.
ATTCCTAAACAGCCCTTAATACCCCTTAATTCCAATTATTTCAATACTTTTATTCCATTTACTAATAATAATATCAATAATAATAATATTAATAATAATAACATTAATAATATTACCATTATTCAATAATTTATCATCATCATTAATAATTTATTATTAATCTTAAAGTCCAAAATTATCAATTAATTCCAACTTAAGGGCTACACACGGTCGCACTTAAACACTCCCACAAACACGCCGAAAAACAAAATAACACAGAAACACAAATTAATTAAAATGAGCGTTACACCATCAACAATGTTCCTTTGTATTTTCCATACAACCATGTTCCATCAACTTGAATAACCGGTTTGCAGAACCCAAAACCTTTGATACATTGTTGAAATGCCCAAAAGAGACGAGAGAATATCCTACTTCCATCAACACATGTTCCTTCAAGAGTGTATGCTGGTAGTGACTCCAATATTACAACCGTACCAGGAACATATTTTTGAAGTGCTAGTAAATACTATGGAAGTTGATTGTAAGATTTTTCCTAATTCCCATATACATGTTCAACCGCTTTTATTTTTCCAATCCAAGCTTTCCTGTACGATGGGGTATAGTTGAACCGTGCAACAACATGAGAGATAATCGTGCTCACATTCACAGATGGATATATGCCCACAAGATGCAAGATATTCCATGTCCGCCAAAATGCATCCCCGACAAGTTTCACACCGGTAAAGTCTCCGACCAATGGGAATATACTCCATGGACCAAGTATGCAAAACACGAGTGTCGTGAATGGAAGCAACGCCGCCATTTTGTTTTGTCCGACACTGTGTTTCCATACGAGAGAAAACAGTCTATCCAATACATGAATTGGTATAGGTCGGTATCCATTGGTTTCATTTCGCATCCAAGATATCTGGTTGACCCACGCCAACATGCCTCATCATCAAGACCCCAACAACCTACCCAACCTCATTTCCAACCGCCAACCGAACCCCATTTCCAACCGTCAATCCAACCCCATTTCCAACCGCCACAACCGCCAACCCAACCCCCACTCACACAACCACAACTCCATGAACACACCCCTTACCAATCCACCCCATTCACACAAACTTATTCACAGTCCGAATACCAACAATATCCACCACCATACCAAACATACTATATGGATACTACAAATCAATTTAACACCCAGTTTCAAACATCCAATCAACCCTTACCCACCCAAATATTTACACTCATGTCACCATACGACCAGGCAGGCTATCATCTTGACATTGCCTCATCTAGCCAACCACTTCAACATAATTATGAAGGCATGGACAACCCTTTTAATTTGGATGAATTTACCGAGATTGACTCGTCTACATGGGCCGAAGTGATCCAATTTCTTGAAGACGACACAGTGGACCCGACTCCACCACAAAGACCACCAAGAAACATACGTAATCGAGGATGCAGTACAGGCAGACATTTACACCGACCTAGTCGTTGAAATTAGTGTATCATATCTCTCATATGTACCCATTTGTTATTAAATGAAAATATTAATTATTTTTTAATTTATTATTTATTAAATACAATTTAATTTTTATTTGTTATTTAGAAATTATTAATGAAAATATTAATTATTATTTAACTATTAATTATTAATAAATATTAATATTATTTAGAAATTATTAATAAAAATATTAATTATTATTTAACTATTAATTGTTAATAAATATTTATGTTATTTATAAATTATTAATGAAAATATTAATTATTATTTATTTATTAATTATTAATAAATATTAATATTATTTATAAAATTATTAAAACAAATTAATTAAACATATTAAATATTAAAAATTAATTAAAAAAATCGTAAAATTAAAGGATGTCTTCAAAGAGGATAGCGCCCTCCTAATAAATTAAATGATGCCTTCAAAGGGGATAGCGCCCTCCTATAATTTATAAGGGTGCTTCTAATCAGGATGTCGCCCCTATACAAATAAAAACTAAAAAAACCTAAAATTAGGGTAAATTGAAAAATATGTTGAAATATTGGATGTATTGGATTTTAAGGGATGACACGTTTGTTATTTTGGTAAAAAGATTCATATATATCCATTAAATTTTAATTTTATAAGTAGACATAATTTGTTTCCACCCACGTAACAACAAAATAAGACTCGACCAGTTGAAACCCTCGCCTGTTAAACTTAAACCTCGTAGAACAAACACCAAATCTCGTTCCACCGCCGTCCAACCATGGGGTTCTTCGACCTCAACATACCCTACCCAGAAACCTCCACGAAATCCGAAAAATCCACCGTCGAAAACAACCGAACAAGACTCGCCGTGAAAGCCATGGAACTAGGTTACACCGGAATCGCTTACAACCGCACAATGAAAGGCGTAATGTCCGATAAACACCGTTGCTCAATCTCCCCACTCTCTCTCACTACTCTCCTCAACATCGTTCCCTTTCTCTCCTCGTCGGCAAAGCTTCACCGTGACCTCCTCGGTGTTCAATCTTCCACTCCGTTTCGGCAGTACACGCGTCTAACGGTTTGTGTTGAGAATCCATTGCAGGGTAATGCACTTAATGATGGGAACCCGATTTTGAAAACATACGATTTGGTTGCTGTTAAGCCTTTGAATCAAACTGCTTTTGATATCGCATGCGAGAGAATGGCGGTTAGTAGTGAGAATTGTAGGTTCAGTTTGAATATTTAATAGGATCATAAGTTTATATGATGATGTTTTGAAAATTGATTAATGTTGTTGCAGGTAGATATCATTTCGATTGATTTTTCGGCTAAGTTGCCATTTAGGTTGAAGCAGTCTATGGTTAAAATGGCTACGCAGCGTGGTGTTGTTTTCGAAGTTTCATACTCTGGTCTTATCACCGATGTACAGTTAAGGAGACAGTTGATTTCGGGTGCCAAGGTAATAGCTGCTTCTCTGTATAAGCTTACAAACAAATGAGTTCGCATTGAAGATTTTTTAGTCCTTGATGGATTTTTTGTTTTTGTTAGAAGTTTGAGTGTATACTCGACTGTAAGTTGTTTGTTACATCGTAGAACAAATAGTCATTGAATGAAAACATGATTGAGAAAACCATCTAACACGGAATCTTTAATATGAATTTCATAGTATGTATAGTTAGGAATCTTTATATCCTAAAATAAATAGGTAGTTGGAGTAAACCATCTAACACGGAATTCATAACAGAACATAACTCATTTTATGGTGTGTCACACTCTATATGAGGCCTAACGAAAATACATCAACCCTTGTACTTGCCAACATTGTGACCCTACTTAACATATTCGAGTTCATATTAAATTTCATTACTTATTTTGAATTCATATTAAATTGCATACACATGCATACTTATATTTAGTTCCGCCAGAGCCCCGTGCGTGTTATTATCTAGTTATTAAGACATTTACAATCTTGCTTGCTGATTAAACATGTAGCTGTTGATTGACTGGACTCGGGGACGAGACATTATATTTTCAAGTGCTGCTCCTTCAGTGAATGAACTTAGAGGGCCTTGTGATGTTGCAAACTTGTTGTTACTATTTGGGCTCTCCAAGCAGGAAGCTAAAGCATCTATATCTAACAACTGTAGGTAATAATTTGCTCAAATCCTTTATAACGTTTGGTTCTACGGACCGATGTATAATATAACATGTCATGAATATCATTTTGAATGGCTTGCAGGATTCTCTTAGCCAATGCTCTAAGGAGAAAGCGATTTCACAAAGAGGCAATACGAGTAGAAGTTTTATCATCCGACTTAGCATCTCATTCTAAGGAATCTCGACATCAAGAGTTACTAAAGTGGGATCCTCTCTCCAGTGGCGAAGGTGATATCCTGTTGGATGACATGGAAAATTCTCGTTCAATCTCGTCTAAAGCACCCAAGACTGCAAAAGCCATTGACTTTGTTTCAGTACTAGATAGCCTTCCGTCTCAAGGTTATCAAGTCCAGGATTTCATACCTGCAGATGATTCTTTCTCGCTCTTCTCAACTAATAAGGTAAACTTTGCGTCCGTTGCCGAAAATGTAAATCGGTCAACACACAGGCTTGATGTTTGTCCCAATCAAGACCAGAGCTCATCGCAGAATGATATAACAAAACATCACATTGTGAGATTTGGCAATATTTTTGAGAAAAATATACACAGTGGAACTACTGATGCTTTTCATTCTGAAGTGATAGAGACCGAGACAAATGGCGCAAAGTTGGAACTACAAAATTCTGTTGATTCAGATGTACAGATGGATGACATGGAAAAATCATTTATAACCCCTTGTAAAGCATCAACAGTAGCAAAAACCACCGTCGACAGCTATAATAATGGAAATTTATTTCCAGTTGCTGAAAATGTTGATCAGTCAAAACCTGTACCTAACAACTCAACCGAGCAGCCCGACAGGCTCAAGGTTTCTCCCGAGCAAGATGGAAGGTCATTATTTGACACTGTAAAAACACATCACAATGTAGGCTGTGATGATGTTTTTGAGAAAAATATACATAACAAAACTATTGAAGTCTTCAATTCCAAGGTAGAGATTGACACTCAGACAAATGGCACAAATCACTCGATTCAGAAGTTTATCGATTCAGACGTTGATTGCGCCCCATTTGAAGCAAAAGTACGTGATTCACAGTCAGATTTGTGCATCTCAAGTAATTTGTTGGGTACCGTAAAACCACACGAGAATGAGAAACTAATCATATCTCTATATGATCCTAACAATATCGACGAGAAATTAGAAGTTTTTACTCCAGCCATAGGAATCAATTTTCCGTCTCCGGTTCATGAAAAAGAGAATGAAAATAACACCGACGTCAATTTAAATGCACATTTTGCAACAGTGAGTGAAAATTTGCCAAAGGAAGATTTTAAAGCTGCAAAGCATGCAGTTCTGGATAGTAACACATCTACTTCTGATGCAGTTGAAGTTGACGAGATGATGAACATGGATGTTCCGTTCGATTCAGGTCTGCCACCTTATACTAATATCTTCAATCCCTTCCATCGCAGTAAATAACATATAGGGTAGATAACTTGATTGCACTTTACTTCATAATTTCCATTAGTATAATTGTGTGCTTTGCATTATATCCAGGTCGATCGCGTGTGAAGCGAAGGACACATCCACTGCAAAGGACACCTCCACTTTCATTTCCCTTGAAGCGATTGTTGAATGCAGTGCCTTTTAAGAAGAGATGTAAAAAACACAAGAGGAGAACTAATCCAAAATAAGTAGAGTTTTTCTTTCGAGGTGAGCTTATTATTCTCCGTCACGTCTATCAATTTTTTTATTCGGGTTTTCTTCAACCCCGAAAACTCGATGAATTTCGAGTCCTAAATTAGTGAAACACGCTCAAACAGAGTGACTGTAAGGTAATCTATCTTGGATGATAGCAGCAGAATAGTGATAGCAGAGAATGACTAAATTTTTTTTTATATATGTTGAATAATTTATATTTCAGATTTTTTCTGAGCTAAAATGTATCTTATTTAAAAGTATTATTTTAAAATGAAATTTACTGTATTATTACCGATTCGTAAAAATTCGTAAAAATGCACCATTGATAACTCTAGTGAATTGTGAATGAATCTTTTTTCTTGCGCGCTCCTCCTTAAAACCGTTAGAGGTAGGGGTGGACAACGGGATCGGGTTTGGGCCTCAAACCCAGAACCGAACCAACTCACGGGTGTGTAGTCTAGGCCCAATTTTCGACAGTTTGGGATATCGGTTTAAATCGGACGGATTTCTATTTTGGTTTTATTCGGTTATGAATGAATTTGGGCCCTATCATCCTTTAAGTCCAAGTTTAAAATCAAACTATTTTTTTATTTTAATTTTTTTTGCAGATTTCAAAAATTACTGGGCCAGTTTAAATTATGGCCCAACTTAAATAATTGATCTTTTTAAATCCATTTTAAAATTTGGAAATTGAATTATTTTAACACTATTTTTAATTAAAAAGTAAATTTATCTAAATTCTTCTTGTTATTAAAAATGGCACGACTACCATCAACCAAAAAAAATTGGCCAGTTACAAAATAATTCTTTATTTAAACTATTAAAATTAAAACATTAAAATATAAAGTAAATTAAATCATTCATACACAAACATGCTCAAACACTCAATAGCATAATTACAAAGTCACACTAAGGAAGTCCATCTTCAAAATAAAAAATTAAAAGTGTAAACAAATTGAATTCAATTGCAAAATCAACTCATGAACTAAAATAAAATTCCATATTCAAACTTCCAAATTCAGTATTCACAAGTTCACAAATTCACAAAGTTTCAAATTAACATTCACAGAGTTCCAAATTAATATTCCCAGCTCACATTATTAGCTCACGTTATGTATAAATTTTTTCACAATTCCAATATGATATATTTCAATTAATATTAGTAAAAACAAATTTTTATAAAAGAAAACAACTATGTTTTTAGAGGTAATGGGAATACCAACAGAGTTCCTTGACTTTGGGTTTTTAAAGTTGTGTAATCTCAGACTAAAGTTAAGATAAAAGAATCAAAGCTTAATGTAAAAATATTAATAGAATCAAAGCTTAATGTAAAAATATTTACAGACTAAAGTTGAGATAAAAGAATCAAAGCTTAATGTAAAAACATTAACAAACATTACCTTAAAAGAAGAATCACCCTTCATTTCATCCCTTAGTTGAATTTTGAAATTAAAACACAGCCAAAATTAAGACATATTTAAATTTATCTTAAAGTTCACAAAACCAAAATTAAAACAGATTTAAATTTATAAGTTTACAAAATTAAAATCAAATAGATCTAAATTTATAAGTTCAGAAAACCAAAATCAAAACAGATCTAAATTTATAAGTTCACAAAACCAAAATCAAACAAATCTAAATTTGTAAGTTCACAAAACCAAAATCAAAACATATCTAAATTTATCTTAAAGTTCACAAAATCAAAATCAAAACAAACCTAAATTTATCTTAAAACTTACCGAACCAAATGTAGAATCAATTTTTTTAAGACACAAATAATACAGATCAAAAAACCTCTAACCCTAGATCTCTTTTAGAGACACAATTAACTAAAACCTAAATAACAACCCTCAAAAAATTTAAAATCAACAAAAATGAATCTTTTGTAAGAATTCATTTCATTAGAGTGATAGAACCACCTCTTTTAGCTTCAAATCAGTTCAACGTCTGAAAATAAACAATTTATGAATGTAAGATTAATATGAGAAAGACTATGAAGGAAGACATGTAGTGCAGTGATGATAAAAGAAGGAGATAAAGGTGAAACAACGCATAGTGAACAAAGATTGACACGACGAAGAAGAAGAAGGAATAGGAACACAACTAGAGAAGAATGAATAAGAATACAAGTGAGAGAGTGAACTTAGGTTTTTTTTTTTTTTTTAAATCTATTGCGAAAATAGTGAAAGAATAGTAATAGTTGTAATATATTAATTGGACTCGGTCGGGTTCAGTGACCGACGAGCCCAATATTTCCATTCGAACTGAACCGAAGTAGTCCATGTTAAAGCGAAACAATCACCCGCCTGAACCGTTAACCCGATATAAACCGATCCGGTGCCCAATTGGAATCGGTCCGGTCGGATAACCTCGGTTGGTTTTATCTTGTCTAGCCCTAATTAGAGGCCATTTAATATGATTGATCTTGATTCGATTGCTATAACCTCTTAATGGTGATTGAGAATCATACTCGATTGTCTCAAATCTTTGATTATGACATCCTTCCATTAGTCATACACGCGCCCTCAATCATATCTTAGTCATATCTTGTCTTGTACTAATCTAGCCAATTAGCTATTTTAGCCCAACCACGCTATTCTGGGCGAGTCATTTAATGGGTGTGAGTTCCATTGAATTTGGGTTCTCTTTTAGGACCTGACCCCAAAAAATCGGACATATATACAATTCCTCAAACATGAGTTGTGTAAGAGTGAAATGTTTTTCTGAGTCCTAAAAAAACTGACAGCCTCTCAAACATGAACGATATAATTTTTTTTAATAAAAAAGAGTCGTGTAAGGGTAAAAGTGTTTTTCTAAGTCCAACCAAGAAACCATACCTATAAACAACCTCTTGAGCATGAGTTGTGCAAGGGTAAAAAGGTTTTTTAAGTTCAACTAAGAAATATACGAACCCTTCAAAAATGAACTATGTAATGGCGAAGTGGTTTTTTAAGTTCAACCAAAAAATTGAACATGTAAACATAGGACTGCTTATGGTACAGTTCGGTGAGAAAGTCGAACCGAACCAAAAACCAATGAGCCTCTGCCTCAGTCTAGCACTCAAGGAGGGCCCTTGTATTGATGCACATGGTTTCAGTTAGAATCTCCCTGTCGGAGTCGCAGATGTACTGCCCATATGGGGTCACGCACTTACGAGGGGGAAGACGCCCGACGAAGTTGACCAATTTCTTAAAAGCCAAGCTATCCTCCTGGCCAGGCGGTTAGGTCGGTAGATAAAACTCTCTGTACTAGAGCAGAAGTGCAACTCTATCCACTCTAAGGGGAAATGGGACTCAAAGCTCTCCACGGACTCGTTGTCCACGACAGTAACCTCTCTCCGGAACATTGTATTGTAGGCCTCGTCCATCTCCGGCATAACCATGAACCACCTATCTTTGAACCCTCGAACAAAGTCTGTGTATGTCCGTAAGAGTCTGGTCAGCTGCTTCAGGGAGACCCAGTTATGTCGGTCAACCACAGTCTGCCGCTGCAAGTGAAAGACACAGAAGAACAACGGTATGGTGGCCCCGAGCTCGAGGTAATTGCAAACAATCTCGAATGCCCGAAGAAAAGCGAGGGAGTTAGGGTGAAGTTGAGACGGCGCCAACATTAAGTGGTCGAACATGCCCTGTTGAAAGCCTATGAACGACATACGCATCCCCGCCTCCTTGAAAGAAAATTCGTACATAGGGAACCGACCCCCGACGTAGCGAGAGCATATACAGTATAGTTCCCGAGGACGACATGCTCGAAACTAACGAGGAGCCCCGACCTCCCTATCTTCCATTATGACAAAAACATCTGAATCATCGAGCACGAACCGCGACATATAATTGAGGGGTTCGTCCCCGGCCCAGGCCCCGACTGGCCTGTCCGGAGGGTCCACGACAACCTCATATTGGTGACCCTTCTCGTCCTCGGACAGATACAACCTCGTTTCCTCCTCTTCGGGGGCAGCCATTTTACCTAAAAAGTAGAAGAATTTGATGAATTCGACAGCCAAATCAAATCCACCCTTCCACCGCAGTTCAAGTGAAAGGGCGTGGACGCCTAGAAGACCATTTTGGGGTAACTCGACCCTCCAATGTTCCAGGGGATTACAATATTTTATCCTCGGTGCCCTCATCAATCGTGTCCGAGGTATTCATCGACTACCCTCGGGACATTCAATGTTCATAGATCCTCCCCGGGCCGCTCATCGCTCGGGCCGGAAACAGTTAGTCTAAACCTTAGTTTTGAAGGACTCTCCGATGTATTCGCTGGAAAATACCACGATCACCCCGACGTCCCCAGCGGAACCACCGCCGGAAGTACTAAAAAATACCAGTATGGAGGCAGAGACTTACGTGATACGGCGGAAAAAAACGGTCGCGTCAAGCAGAAAGAGTGTAGGCGTCGAGCAGATAATTCAGAAGATCGAACAACAAAAAAAGGACCGAGTGAACGAAAAGACGAGCTGGGCCTATGTATATATACGCTCTAGCACGAAAAATGAAGCGTCACTAGGCACTCAAGTGCCTAGCCCGTAGCCTCCGTAGGGTGACACGTGGTGACCCTCAACCTTCCCTATGTCTCTTCAGATTCCCCTCCTCGACCGCGGGTTTCCCCTACATCATAGGCTCACCCGACCAGTAAAGTTGCGGCCTGCCCGACATAACAACATGCTCGACACTTTTTGCATTTTAAGTCATAGCTCGCTCAACCGCGAGCAAAGACTTAAAGGACTACTATTCTAGACTGGGCCGACGCTTGGCCCATAGTCGAGCAGACTCAAATCCCACCAGGTTGGAAGGCCCAATAAGACCTCATCATCGGGCAGAGACCTGTCGGACAAAACACCTTCTCCCGCCGGGCACGAACCAACGACCGTCGGGGATGATCCTTATATTTGCCCAGTTTGCCTCTCTTCTGTCCACATCGGGCAGAACTCATCCAGCTCGGGAAGCTCCTCTGACCTCCCCCACATTCTCTATGTGTCCCCTACGCGGAGACACGTCATCAGGTAACTATTTGTGTCCTGATTATTCGGTCTTCCACCTCCTGGATAGCACAGAACAATTACACTAGGGCGAAGACCACGTGCTGGTGTTCACGATGCCACGTCAGCCCTAGCAGTTACTAGCGTTGGGCCTGGCAACCCAGCCCAACGCATAGTAACTGTTAGCCCTGCGCTGAGGGCTCATTATAAATACTCTCTTCCGCTAGAGGATCAGGTAATCTAACTCTTACTTCTTTCTCTCTGTACTTGTTATCACTCTGCTCGTCCCTTACTTTGGCATCAGAGTGCGTTTCAAGTACACCCCCTCTCTGTCATTCAAGTCAACTGTTCGACAACTCAGACGCGTAGCCGACCAATGATCTCTCTGATCAGGTACGATCACATATCATACCATGATTAATACTTTGTATATCCACTAAATTAAACACCTAATCTATCTATTGTCATGAATCTAAGGTTATGTTCATAATGCCAAAAACACACACATGAACAACAACTCAATCAATTAGCACATACAAAGGCATATAAATATAATAATAAAATAATGCACGAATTTCATGTTGTTCACAACAATTATAATATGTTTTACACAAACATTTCCAAAAGAACACATAAACATCAACAATGGTGAAAGTAGAAGAAAACCTATAGGAGGGTAAGGAACCCTCTTTACCCTTCATGCATTTGACACCATTATTAGAGTAATCCCCCTTACCTTAATTTACAGCAACAAGTTTCCAACTTTGGTTATGTTTTCTTCTTCCTAGAGCTTCCCTTAGGGTTCTTAGCCACTTTCCTCTTTTTTCACTTTGATCAAATTTTACATATCAGATAAAAGTTCTAATCCATCACAATGTTCCCTCAACACATGGGCTCTTACTCTTTACCACTCCAATTTCACTAAAATTCTAATTCCACCCCATAATTCACTATTTCTCTTCTTTTATTATTTTTTAATTAAATAAAATCTACTAACTCCCAATAAAACTCAATAAAATATCACATAAATCATATAAAGCATTTTAATCACAAAAAAATAAAAATAAAAAGCAATAAAAATTAAATTAAATTAATTAATTGAATTCGGGGCGTTACAACTCTCCTCTACTTAAAGATTTTTGCCTTAGAAAACTAACTAAACGAAACAACTATAGATAAGACTCTCTCATCCGGCTCTCCAGCTCCCACGTCATGTTTCCTCCAGTAGGTCCTCCCCACATTACCTTCACCAACACGATCTCTTTACCTTTCAAGTGTTTCACGTCTCGATGATCAATTCACAATGATGATGCCTCCTTATCTCTCACTTGCACATCATCCATTTGAATCACATGTGACGGATCAGAAACATACTTCCGAAGTTAAGACACATGAAACATGTTATGAAGATTCGAAAGAGACAGTGGTAAAACAACTTTGTAGGCCACTTCTCATACTTTCTTCAAAATCTGATAAGGACCAATGAAACGAGGTGTGAGCTTTTGCAATTTCAACGCACGACTAATACCAGTCTAGGGAGTGAGTCTCAAGAACAAATGATCTCTCTATCGGAATTCGTGCTTGCAAGCAACTGGAAGAAAAACGCAAAAACATAGGCAATAATCTTGAAGAAATTTGAACAAGGGTCGAGAATGATGAGCAAAGAATCTAAGAAAATTGGGGTTTTATGGAAAGAAATTTAAAACGATTTGGAAACCTCATCGAACTAGAGTCATGATGGCGATTGAATTCCTCATAAAGGTCATCATGACAAGGAGAGAGAGGAGATATGACAAGACAATCATCGTCATTACTTTTAAAAACCCACCATCACACCTTAGCAGATCACAAAGGGACCGTTGAGTTAAACCACACCGAAGAGAAGTATAAACCATTCAAAGAAGAAATAATTTTGGGACTCTCTGTCCGAGCACTTTATTTCTTAGACCCCGTGATGAGGGGGGCTTATGTACGCCAAAAAATTCTCAAAGTTGAGTTATAAGTCATTGGAGCCGAGCATGGGAAATTCGACATACCAGGTATTTGCAGAAAGTGACAAGTGTCGAGTTGCTACATATAAGACAAGTAGGAGCCCGAACTATACTTTTCTCGAAGACAAGTTTTCGCGCAATGTGTATAACCTGTGTAACAACTATAAGGTAGCTCTATGGTTGCTGGGGAGTTACAAAAAGCGATAAAGAATAGGTTACATAATAATGACGAGGACGACGAACATTATGATCATCATTTAATCATGAAACTTGATGAGACACTTCTTAAATGATATGAGGAAGATAAATGGGTATAAAAGGGCTCCCCATTGGAGACAAAAGGAAGAAAAAGTGATAAAGAACATCCAATTCCCATTGTGTTTGTGGTCTCACCTGAATCTGCTTCAGGTGATTATCCAAAAGTGTTTATCAGAAACATGATCTGATTGGTTCAACGAAGGGGATGGGGATGTGAGAGATTTTAATAAAGGGGAAAATATGTGAGGTGAGAGGATGCACTTTAATTAAATGTATGTTTGGTTCAAAGAGGGAGAGAGAATGAGAGGAATTTTAATAAAGGGGAGGGGGAGGGAATGAGAGAGATCTTAATAAAAGGGAGGGGAGGCAAAGAGATATACTTTAATTAAATGTATGTTTGGTTCAAAAGAAGCAGATGGAAGTGGAATGATTTTAATAAAGGGGAGAAGAAGTGAAGGGATGTACTTAAATTAAATGTATGTTTGGTTCAAAAGAAGGAAAGAGAAAGGGTAAATTAAATGTATGTTTGGTTCAAAAGAAGGAAAGAGAAAGGGTGAGAGAATTTTTAATCAAAATATGTTTGGTTCACAAAAGGAGATGAAGAGTTTTAAAACCATTTTATTTTTTTACCCTTAAAATATTATAACACTCGTGTTAAATAAAATAAAACAAAATAATATTCATAAAAAATATCAATTTATAAACAACATAGATAATCAAACACAAAATATTTAATATATTAAATACTCTAAAATGTATTAAAGTGTAAATAAAATATTAGTAAATGTCATAGAATAAATAATCTTCAAATGAATTGTAGATAATATATAATTCATATACTACAATTATATATCAATATCTAATACAATATAATAAATTATATAAAACTTTTTTTATCACAAACAAAATAAAAAAATAATGAAATAAAACACATTAAAAAAAAGAGAATCAAATTACCTCCACTCTCTTTTTTATAAAAAATTAAATCAAATATACTTTTCATGTTATTTTATCTTATTAACTAAAAAAATGACAAATTTCAGCAAGCACGTGAGAACGTCGGAAAGCATGTTCAGTTAATACATTCGTGTGTTTCACTTTTAAAACTTTCTTAAGAAATAGCAGTGCTGTTAAATTAACAATCCCTAAGTACCCAGATCCATTTTCTTCTCCATCAAAAGTAAATCAATATCAGAAAAAAGTCTCGAATTTCTTCTTTTTCTGCGTTTCTATTTAATTTTATTTTTCTAAAAGATAAATGCCTTTCCATTGATTCTGTCGCTAAATATCTTTTCTCATCTCCTTAACAACCATATATCAATTCAAACAAACACATCACTCTCACACTCACAACTTGTCCTACAAACTCTAGAGTAAACTTTTGATTTCCCTTACTATTTATCTCCACACATTCTCATCAAAACACCGCCACTCTCCTCTCTCATCTCCAAAATGCCAAAGTTCAAAATCCCGGACCACCAAGTTGCCGGTCACCAAGCCAAAGCCGGAATCCTCGGCCCTCTAATAGACGATTCTGGAAAATTCTACAAACCTCTCCAAGACGACGGAAGAGGCTCCCACGAACTTGCTTTCTACACCTCCCTCTATTCCGATCCACGCATCCCCTCCAACATTCTCAACCTCTTCCCTAATTTCCACGGCACTCAAGTCGTCGAAGCCTCCGATGGCTCCGGTCTTCACCCCCACCTCGTCATGGAAGATATCGCCGGAAATTTCACCAACCCCGCCGTGGTAGACTTCAAGATCGGTTCTCGAACATGGCATCCACAATCCTCCGAAGATTACATTAGCAAATGCCTTAAGAAAGATCGGGAATCCTCATCTATCAAATTAGGCTTTAGAATCTCTGGTTTGAGATCTGTGTCTCCGAGTAATCAATTATGGCAGCCTCAGAGAAAGTTTCTTATGGATCTATCTGCTGAGGATGTGATATTGATGATGAGGAAATTTGTTTCGTCTGACGGTAATGCTGATGAGCCTGATTGTGTTTTTGGTTCTAGGGTTTATGTTCATGTTTTGGAGGAATTGTTGGTGCTTAAGAAATGGTTTGAAGTTCAAACTATTTTTCATTTTTATTCTTGTTCTGTTCTTGTGGTTTATGAGAAAGATGAAAAAGATGAGAAGAAAAGTGCGCGAGCTGTTGTTAAGCTTGTTGATTTTGCTCATGTGGTTGATGCTAAAGGTGCTATTGATCATAATTTCTTAGGGGGTCTGTGTTCTTTGATTAAGTTTGTTAAAGATGTTTTGGCTGGTTTAGGTGATGATGAAATCTCAAACCCTAAGCCTTAAATGTAATTGTAAAATTCAGTGTTTTATCTCAGCGGAATGGTTTTCGTAGAGCAGATTGATTGATTTGGATCATGTTGTAATCGACTATAATTTGAATCAGAGGTTTGGTCATGTTCTTTGATTAATAAGATGACTGGTTCTATATTTAAATGATGCTTTAGTTTCAATTTGGATTACTTTTGAGTATTTTAATTTGAAGGTAGTAAAATGATACAGATGAGGAAAGTTGACTGCATCAAACCTATTAACAAACCTTCACAAATTAGTATCTCGGTGTTATTTATATTCTTTATTCTTTTTAGCCACCATGTAAAATTATTTAGATGTCTATAATTTTTGAATATGCATCTTCGGACGTATCAGATTTTAAATGAACGTTGAAATATTTTAGAGATGTATTTTCGTAACATAAGCCATTATACAATTGAATTGGTCTGGAGATGCATCTCTGTGAATATTTTGGAAATTCATTTCTGTAATGTATTAGAATTTGGTCGTTCATGTTATATTTTGTTTAAATGTATTCAGATGAAGATTTAAACTATATCCTACAACTGAAAATAAAAAATCTACGTACATAATTTTAGATGGTCCAAAAATATCATATATAAGTAAAATACAAATAAATATAGAAAATGTCATACAATCGAGATCAATCCAGTAGCATGATGTTAAAATAAAATACAGACTATAGTACTACTACTATATACTAAGACACTATTGTGTATGTCTGACTACCTCTCCTCTACCTCCTCTGTCCCGTCTACCTCTTCGACTATCAATCCCCCCTGTCTTCCGGTGATGTCTCCGGTACAACAATGCCCCTTATGCCTTTGTCATGATGGTATCTAGGACATGCCTCACATCAGACCCATCGGGGAAGATACCGACGTCAATGCCTGCCGGTGCAATCTCTACTATGCAACGACATCTAGGCAAAACATCCTCAACATGATCTAACCGTGTCTGCTCCTACGCTAGTTTCTTTTGATGAACTGGTCTCGACGGATCTCCTGCAATAACATGCACAATGTACGAATGTGACGTTAAAAGTGCGTGCGTTCCTTAACAGACACATAAATGAAGAAGTCTATGTTGCACAACCTCCAGGTTTTGAGTCTCATGAGTATCCTGATCATGTCTACAAACTAAAAAGGGCTTTATATGGACTCAAACAAGCTCCTAAAGCTTGGTATGAGCGACTAAGTAAATTTTTACTTGATCAAGGTTACTCAAGAGGAAAGGTTGACACTACTCTCTTCATTAAACGTCAAGGAAAGCACTTGATACTTGTACAAATTTATGTTGACGATATTATATTTGGATCTACTAACATGAATCTCGTGAGAGAGTTTTCTGACCTTATGTAGGGTGAATTCAAGATGAATATGATGGGTGAACTCACATACTTTCTCGGATTGCAAATTAAACAACTTAAAGAAGGAACATTCGTGAGTCAAACAAAATACTGTTTGGAACTTCTCAAGAGATTTGACATGGCAAACTCGAAGGCCATTGACACTCCTATGCCAACATGTGTAAACCTGAATAAAGATGAAAGCGGTAAGGACGTAGAGGTAAAAAGGTATAGAGGTATGATTGATTATCTTCTCTATCTTACTGCTTCTCGACCCGACATTATGTTTAGCGTGTGCATGTGCGCAAGATACCAATCATGTCCCAAGGAATCTCATCTAAAAGCTGTCAAACGTATACTTCGATACCTATATGGTACTCCGAAGTATGGACTATGGTAGTCCAAAGGTAATGATTGCTCATTGGTAGGTTTCTCTGATTCCGATTTTGCCGGTTGCAAATCGGATAGGAAAAGCACTAGTGGTACTTGTCATTTATTTTCAAACTCCTTGGTCAGTTGGCACAGCAAGAAACAAGTTTCAGTTGCTTTGTCAACCGCCGAAGCGGAATACGTTGCCGCCGGTAGTTGTTGCGCTCAAGTCCTATGGCTTAAGCAACAATTATTGGATTTTAACCTAAAACTAGATCGTATTCCCATTTTCTATGACAATACAAGTGCTATTAATCTCACCAAAAATCCCGTGTTACATTCTCGCACCAAACATATCGAAATTCGACACCATTTTCTTAGGGATCATGTAGAGAAAGGTGATGTTGTTTTTGAACACGTTGACACCAAAAATCAACTAACGGACATTTTCACAAAGCTGCTAGCCACTGAACCTTTCTTTCATATCCGCCGAGAACTTGTCATTCTCGACATTTCGGATTGGGTGTAATAATTTCTTGTTTCGTCTTACTTCATTTACAATTATACTCTTGTACTTCTAACAAGTTAAATTTTGTTGCAAGCACAAGTGTATTATTATCAAGCCTTTCCGGTATAGAGGTGATGTTGTTCCATTTTTTCTCTCAAAATACTCATGAATCAATAATTGTATCGTTTGATCAATATTGTATATATATGACATTTGCTACGTGTGTTATTTGTTTGGATGCAAATTGTTTTGTGGCATTGTAGGTAGACATCAAATGTGGCATTGTATGTGACATTAATTGAAAATCTGTATTTTTGCTTACCTTGAGTCGACCACAACAGGACAGAGGTCGACGCACGCTGTATACTTTTGTATTTGTCAAAAATCAAACAGTATGCGTCGATGCATGCAGAGGTATGGTCGACGCTTCACGCAAAAATTCAGTTTTTCCTTTAAAAATCGTTCCATCTTCCTGAATTATACATCTTTCTCTCATTAATTGTGCATTTACTCACATTTCTAGTAAGTTGCATCTACTCATTCCTAATGTCCCTTGTCTCTTCCACTTCTCCAAAACCCTAATCTCCATCTATAAAAGGGTAATCATCATCACTTCCAAATTACTTCAACAATCTTCTCTAAATCCTTGCTTCCTACCTCTACCAAATCTCCAAATCATCATCCATGGCTTCATTAATCCGTAGAAATACCGGAAAAAGATCAAGGGGTTCATCATCTGTTTCCCTACCCATTACTGTTGTGTCTTTGCTTCCACCATCTTTTGTTGACAACTTCAACAAAGATATTGGCAAGAGATCCGTTGTTAAGCAACATCTATTCTACAAAGCAACGACATAACGCATGCATCTCACTCAAGTCATGGCTTTGCTGGAGTTTTAAGGCTTCGTAAACTTTCTTGAATGTAACACCAAATACAGTGAAGACTTGGTGCGTGTGTTATACACTTGCCTGCATGACAAGTTTCAAGGTCAGGATTTTCACACCACGATCGACACAACACATGTAAATTTGAATTATGATGTGTGGAGTAAATATTTTGATTTAACAGTGGCTGCCGATGAAAATCCTCCTCATGAGGTAACTGATTCTCGCACCGTGCCTGGATATGAATTTAAGAGTGCCTTAAATGATATGCTGAAACGACCTTATCCGGAGCATATTGTAAACAATGATGCTTTTCCCAGAACTGTTACGGCTGGTAAACTACAAACAGGGGAGCGCATTCTTCAATGGATTGTGGCTCGCATCCTGCGGCCAAAGAAAGGAGGTCTGTCTCGAGTTGAACAGGATGAGGTGCATCTTATATACATTTTGAAAAATAGGATTAAAATCAACTGGTCCTATTACATCACCAGTCGAATATTTGCTTTGAGAGACCTGCTCTTGCTTATGGGTCTTTTATTTCAAAGGTTCTCACCACGGCTAACGTCGTGTATCCATAATTTCCATGTGTCTCCATCTCTTCCGACAAAGAATTCAGCACAAAAACTTTTGCCATGATGGGCTACTTTTAGTGTGATGAGCGACGAACCTACAAGTTTGTTCGCAGAGCAAATACTCCTCAGGTTGTTGAAGAACCTGATGGAAGTTCTGAAAGGGAGGACAAAGCACAAGAGGAACAGGTAGAAGAAGACGAAAACGAAGTGGAATAGGTAGAAGAACCAGCATATGAGGCACATGACAATTATCACCAACCAGACCAACATGAGTTCACAAATACTGATTAACTTCCTCACACAGCTCAACCTGAAGAAGAAGAAGAAGGATGCAACAATCAAGGATGGGGTGAGTGGCAGTACACAGGCCGAACCACTCTGGGAAAATATTATAACCCATATCATGGATATCCTCAAGCACATCAATCTCCTCAATCTTCACCATCTCCTCCGCAGTCAGACAACTCTGAACTTCTCAACATGCTGCAGTCCATGCAGTTGGAACAACAAAACTTTATGAGAAATCAAGATGAGCGGATGGAACAAATCCGAACTGAGCTACAAACATAAAATGAACGGTTCAATTCCTTTTCCACAAGGATGGATGTCCATTTTGAGGCTCTCGCTGCATCAAACGAAATCCAGGAAACGGCCATATCTAACAGCCTCAATCGTCTGAATTTGTCTGTGGAACCATTTGTCGACTACTCTGATCCTTACCGCAATCCAGATGTTTGGTTCAGGGGAAGGGGCCGAGGATATTAGATGCATGCTTGCTTATTCTCCTTGTCCATGATGTGTTACTTTTATGTGGTTATGGTTTTTGGAATGTTATGCCCATTTGAGTTTTTCAATATACTTTTTCTATTAATTGCTTTACTCTTTCATTATCAATATTATGTGTGAATATTGGTAAATGATTACTTATTACCTGCTGAGTGTTTTGTTAATTGTTATTCTGTCAACCTTTACCTTTTCCATCTCTTTTTGATGTTGTCAAAGAGGGAGAAAAGCCAAGTAGATCACAACAACTCTTCCACATTATTCTTCCATGAAAGTACAGAATTGCAAAAGAAAGGGGGAGTTTATGCTACTATGTTAATAATATTGCAATGTTGTTCTCACTAGCTTCGCGCAGGTTTTCATCATCAAAAAGGGGGAGTATGTGAGGGCAAACTGTCACACAACATATGTTCTCAAGTTTCGATGATGACAAAGTACAACCTCAGACCAATCGGAGTTGTCAGTTCTACCCAAAAGACAAATGCAATACTTAACATATCATATCCTTCCTATATCTCTTTAACTCGTCATATTATCATTGGAAATACATGTGATTGATGTTTAGTCGTGACAAAACACACGAAACAACAAATATATCATTTTTGCAGATTTTGGAGCTATGAGTCGACCACCAGTCAGCGCATAAAATAGTTCACTTCTCCACGGATCAGCGCATGGCAACCTTGAGTCGACCATCAGTCGGCGCATGAAGTCTTTACATTTCCCACGGGTCAGTGCATGCCGACCTATGGTCGACGCATACTGTTGGGTTTTTCATATTGCCAAAAACTGCAGGCTATGCGTCGACGCATAGACCTGCTATGGTCGACCGTTCGCGCGTTGGTACAGTTAATGAAGTATTTTCACTGTGTTTGAAATTCTGTTATGTTGGTTGATTGGCTTATTACTATAAATAGAAGGTTGTTCATTTTAACACACTAACAATTGAAACTTGAGTAAATTGTGAAAACAAGAAAAGTGAAATAGGTGCCTACATTTCTCTTCATCTTCATCCTCAAACAACACACAACACTACAATTACACACAACCATTCTTGGAGTGCTTTGTGTCTCGTTCATGGTGATAAGGTTCAAATCCGTTGATTGGAGATCCGGTTCGGGTGGAGAATTGTGGCAGGTTTTTCTTGAATAAAATCTTGAAGGTTTTTCCCTCCAAGATTCTACGAATTTGTGGGTGTTTGGTACGGGTTGTCTCTACCAACATTCAGCGGTGTGAAGGTGATTGAGAAACGGTCAATCTAGTAGCTGGGGCTGTGAAGTGTTGAAGGGAGTTCCGGGTTCGATTCGTTGGTGTCTAAGATCAGTCGGGCTGAGGGTTTGAAGAACTGAAAGTTATTCAACAAAGGGGCTGGAATCGGAGGTCAATTCACAACAATCGAAGGTCTTGATTCAACTCGAATCAAGGAGCAAGAAGTGATAGCATTATCAACATCGATAGGGAGTGTTTGTATTATTGCTTATCATCTCTTGTATAAACTACTATAACTCTACCGATGATATCTATTATAATTCATCTCAATTCTATTTTTAGAATTGAGGGCAGACGTACCCCGAAGCGAGGACGGCGGGGGAAATGCCTCAACAGATCTTTGTCTCCTTTATTTTTCAGCAATTTCATTTTCAGCTTAAAAATTAAGTAATTTTAGTATAAGCAATTATATCAAATTTGAACATTGAATTGAGTAAGTAACTGATACTGTTTACACTTTAGTACAATAAACATTGTACAAGGATTTTCGAATTACTTACTTAAGTCAAAGTCCACTTGGAGTGCTTCACACACCAAGTGTTCGATTAATTGCCTAAACCAAAGCTTACTTAGTTTACTTGCTGTGTTTTGTGGGCTGTGTTAAGCATTGTAACTAGCACTACTAATTAATGGTGAAATCAATTGATTAGTGTGACTAGTGTGTTGAATCTAATAGTTCATTATCTTAATCCATAGGCTAGACGCATATCCGGTCTTCTAATAACGGCTCGTTATAGACGTGATTTTTCCTCGGCCGCTTCCGCAGTTTTTTTAAAACAAATTTTTTAAACCAATTTTAATTGGTAAGCGCCAACTCAATTTTTAAAAAGGGATATATTCAACCCCTTTTAGATCCGCGCCATCGTCTAACAACAACTATTAAGTACCTGGTTGGTTCTCTGAGGTATTTGTGTAATACCATACCTGGAGTTTTCTAGGCAGTTGGAATGGTTAGCAGGTTCATGAGTAAACCGAAGTGGTCTCATTACCAAACTGTTGTCAGGATTCTGAGGTATATTAAGGGGATTATGAAGTATGAAGTTTTGTTCTTTTTTTTGAGAAAAGGCTAATTCAGGGCTGATGTGTTATTCAGGCTCTGATTGGTGTGGAGATAGAGTTGACAAAAGAAATACTTATGAATATTTGTTTAAGTATCCAGGCGGTCCTATTTCTTGGTGTTTCAAGAAGAAATCAATTGTTACTTTGTCAAATTGTGAAGCTGAATACATTGCAGGTGCTGTGGCTGCATGTCAAACTGTTTGGCTTCTGAATTTACTGCAAGATCTGAAGATCGGTAAACAAGCCTCTAAAGCTGATGATTAATAACAATTTTGCAATCAATCTTACTGAGAATTCAATGTTGCATGGGAGAAGCAAGCATATTTAGATGAAGTATCATTTACTAAGAAGTCAAGTCTAGAATGAAGTGCTAGAAGTTGTGCACTGTAGCACCCAGACGCAACTCTCAAATGTTCTGATAAAGGTGATCAAGACTGATCAATTTCTGCCCTTAAGGGATGAAATTGGTGTTGTTAATTTTGATTAGTTTAATCCTGAATTAAGGGATTGTTAGATTTTGTGTTGGGGGTCTGCTGCAAAAGATGAACAAGAGGAAGATGATGAAGACGGTACGATAAAAGTTGCACAAAATAATTCCAAAGCGTGTGTTTACACTAAGCGTTAGGTTCGATTCACCCCCACCAATTTATGTAAATTGAATGCAAAATTGTTAACCAGCGAATTCCCTTCAGGATACTTTAGAAACCTTAACATGAATCGCACATTTACATTAAACATATCGATCAACAATATTTTACAGAATAATGTTCCATTATTTATTCTCGTGCACAAGAGAAATAAAAGAATGACTTAGATATAATTTTGTAACATTTGAAACAAGTAATTTTTGTGTTTTTTTTATACCTAACAAGTATCTCTATTTATAGAAAAACTTGTACCAGTTGGTGAGAAGAAACAATGTTTCATTTGATTCCAACATGACCATTTGCGGACCATTATATATCAATAACAACACAATTTTTCATTGAAAGTTGTGTTAATCTAGTGGTTGCATATTTTGACCATGCACCCAATCATTATAGGGTCTCTGATTCTATTCTAGATAGTTGCAACTTTTGACCATTTATTTTGTTAATTTAACCATTATTATTTATCAATTTAATATTTTAGAAATTTCTCCAACAATTTCCCACCATTTTCAAAATATATCTAAATCCATTATTCAGGAAATTTCATGGTTTCAGATAAAGATATTTTACAATTTGAACAATTACTTAGTAAGCTAAGTTTTCACTCATCCTCGAATAGATTGGTCGACAAGCTTTAAACCAATTATTCATTAGAACAAGCGTGCATAACTCACACATGAAATCTCTGTACTATTGATCAAATTATTAATATGACACATTTAATAAGGCCTTATGTCTCATATCCTTTTCATGAGAATTTAAGAGTCAAGCCCTTGAACTATATGAAGCGGCACCTCTTCATTCTCATATAGGTAGACTATATCAGAAATGCACCCATAATTATGCATCCCAACAAACATATGTTATATGTCTATTAAGAGGAGAACCTCATCCTACCACACTTATTCTTATGGTCCAAGTACTTTTACCCCTTGGGATGTATATATCATTAAGTACTTCAATCATTCTAATAGTGTATTTTCATCATTGAATTCAAGACTTAACATTAATCAAGTGTGAGTTGAGTTTCCACTATTAATGATTAATTAGATATGAACTTGTTTCACATCCCTAATGATGTCTTTATTGTATTCAATTATATCCAAAGACATCATATCTTTGTCAATCCTTTCGTCAAAGAATTGCAAGATTTTTCTAAACTTTAATAAAATTCTGAATATTCAATTTTTCAACTAATCATGCATATGATTATATTATGTACTCTTGATAGTATTTGTCATCTATCATCAAATCATAACACTTTTGTCATATTAGTACAATTTTCATATACAACATATGTTCTATATTCTTGATAGTTTTGATAAACTATAATCATGACACTTTTGTCATTCATTTTGTCATATACACAAATTTTATGTCATTATTTATTTGCTAACCTTTTTAATTTTGAAGTTTTACTTCCACTTAAATATATCCGAAATATATTTAATTCATTAAACATTTGTAGCGATCGACAACCACGATCAAACAAATTTTCCATGACTAACTTTTATTTCATGAAATGAGTTCAAACACGTAATTCATAAACTCCATACAAATACAACACCATAAACAATTTTCTTGCATAACTAATATGCGTAACAAATTTTATGTGATATATTCATGTTTCGTATTTAACAATGTTCTATGGAACATCCAAATAAAAATCATAATACAAAGTAAACAATGAATTCATATTATTAATATTTTCTATAACTTTTCTCAATAAATATTTGTCAAATTACAATAATCTAAAATATACCGAAATTGCTTTTAATATCAAGATGGACAAGAAATGATACTTTCATATTATGATACACATATAATATGAGACAAATCATTTTAAATTTAATAAATTCTTGCACAAATAAAATACCATTTAAGCATGTCCTTGATATTTTTAACATTTTGTGCTACCAATACATGCACCATAGATTCAAATTCATGATTTTTTTCCACAAAATTATTTTATCTAAAATTTATGCATTATTAATTAAAACAAATTACTTGCATCAAAAATAATATTTAACATTTATTTTATATTCAAGTATATACTATAAACCAAACATATTCTTAATTATTCAAATTTACATGCTTTAATAATTTATAAATCATGCATATATAAATTTATTCCATATGTTAAACTTAATATAAATAAATATTATTTTTAATAGATTTTACATGAATTTAAAACATCATATAAATGACATATTTATTTAATATAATTATGTATTTTTCACCATATTGATGAATAAGAAAGCGCAAATGTTCATTTCTATGTTGTAGTCACAAATTAACCACAAACAAAAAGATCCATAAATCAAAGTTCCATAAAGATCCATAAATCAAAGTTCCATAATTTTAAAAATTATATGAATTAACTATGTACCTTTCACCGACATTGAAAGTTGTTACCATCTTCTTTAAAATTGCATACTTTAATATTAATTATAAATAAAGTATGGATCAAAATCGAATATTGAACTTAAAGATTGTTAGATTTTGTGTTGGGGGGTCTGCTGCAAAACATGAACAAGAGAAAGATGATGAAGACGGTACGATGAAAGTTGCATAAAATAATTCCAAAGCGTGTGTTTACACTAAGCTTTAGGTTTGATTCGCCCCCACCAATTTATGCAAATTGGATGCAAAAGGATTAACCGACGAATCCTCTTTAGGATACTTTGGAAACCTTAACATAAATTGCAAATTCACATTAAGCATATCAATCAACAATATTTTACAAAAAAAAGTTCCATTATTGTTTCTCTTTCTCCATTTTTATCTTTTTCATCTTGTGCACCAACATTTTTTAAAGAAACGATTTTATAATAATATTTGAGAAATTTTTTTTATGATATATTGAACAGACAGTTTAATTCAATTTTCCAAAACAAGAGTTTGGTTTAATTCAACTTTGCTATTCAAAGTATGAAGAGTGCTATCTTTAACACTCATTTCAATACAATTTTTTTAAAACTTTTTTTAACATATATTTATATCGTCTAGATCCTTTTATTTTAAAAGTAGAATAAATGATGGATTCTAGAGAATTCCATTTATTAATTTCCTCTCTCTCTCTCTCTCTCTCTCTCTCTCTCTCTCTCTCTCTCTCTCTCTCTCTCTCTCTCTCTCTCTCTCTCTCTCTCTCTCTCTCTCTCTCTCTCTCTCTCTCTCTCTCTCTCTCTCTCTCTCTCTCTCTCTCTCTCTCTCTCTCTCTCTCTCTCTCTCTCTCTCTCTCTCTCTCTCTCATTCATACACTTATATTAAGAAACTAATAATATATTCAATGTATACATGTGTTATATTTAATTATTTTTTAATTAAAAAAAGATAGATGTATTTAAAAACCTTTTACAGGTTTAATGTGACTTACTAAATTCATCACCATCAGGCATCAAGTACATCAAATCTGCTAAGTACAACATTGTTGCAAGTTCCAATGAAAGATGAGATCAAAGTGGTGCTTACAGCAAGAGATGAAGAAAGAGGACTTCAAGCTTTGGAAACACTCAAAGCTTCTGGTTTATCTGATTTTGTTGTTTTTCATCAACTAGATGTTGCTGATGCTGCAAGTTACAGATAAATTATCATGGAGCTAAAACAACATTTGAGTACCTTCTTCCGCTTCACCGAGAGTAGTCAATGTATCATCAGCATTGGGCAAGATAGAGGCAATCTAACTTCTCTTTTATGTTCTTCTCCCCTTAATTAAATTAGCATTGTCATTTGTCATTTATATTGATTTTATTGATGAAAAATCAGTGTGTATCAAATGAATGGGCTAAACGAGTTTTCAACGATGTTGAAAACCTCACAGAAGAGAGAATAGATGAAGTGTTAAAGGAGTTTCTCAAAGATTTTGAGCAAGGGTCGATGGAAAGAAATGGTTGGCCTAGGTATGCAGCTGCATATATTGTTGCTAAAGCTTCAATGAATCATATAACTTGTTTAGAAAATCAACAGAAAGAATATCATGTCAATTTTAAGATAAAGGATGATGAAGATATTGGAATCATGTTTTGAATGTTGTATACTATAGTTTTAAGACTTCAATTCTTAAACAAGAGTTATACCACCGTAAATCATGTGAAAAATGATTCTCAAAAGTCAGCGTTTTAAATGGAGATCCAAATTTACTGCCATTCAGAAAGAGAAATATTTAACCCACTTGGGTCTAGAAAAACACATAATCTCTTTCAAGAGTCATGAGGTTGAGTTAGACATACATGAACCTTTAAAGAAGGTCAAGTCCATTGCCTTAAAGACAAATAATAGAGCTGTCAAAGACAATGCGTTTCAAGCTGAGACAATGGAGTTAGATGATGAGAAGTCTAAATGATGAAGATATTTAAATGTCTGACAATAAAGAATCATTGTTTCTCATCAAAAGAGTCAACATTTGTGTTGTGAAAAATGATGTCTTGAAACAAAGTATAAATAGTTTTTTTATGATCAAGAAATACACAAGGGTTAGGGTTAACGGAAAAACAAAAAGAACAACAAGGATTGTTTATAACTGCTATTTTTTTTTACTTTCTCTTTGAATCAAATTACAAGTACTCAAGAATAACAAATAACCCTCTCACCCTAATTAAGATACTTAAAATGAGAGACTATTATGCTATTTATAATTAAACCTAACATATTAAACTAATGAGCTTTTTAACAATTACCCATTACAAGTTAACTTAGGGTTCAAGTTAACTTAAACAATTGGATCTTTAACACAAGACCCAATTCGACAACTACATACTAGAACACATTTCGACTATAGCATGTGAGCAGACTTTGACGGTATGCTAAACCTCTGTCGAAATACTAGAGTTCAATCCAATATCTCACAAATCTCCACATTAGAACAAACTCTATAACCTTAAGAAACAAACTAGCTTTATTTATGCAGCTTTATCAACTGCATACAGTGGAAAAACTTGCAACTGGACAACGTCTTGGTGATCATATCAACATCATTATGATCTGTCAAAATCTTCAGCACTTGGACTTCTCCACGCTCGATTACCCCTCATACGAAATGCAGCCTCACATCAATGTGCTTGGTTCGCTCAGGATATGTTGAATTTTTCGACAGGTATATTGCACTTCGACTATCACATTTAGCAGTGACAACTCGACCTTGAAGTTTCAGCTCCATTGCAAAACTTTCAAGCCACAATGCTTCCTTCACAGCTTTAGTGAAGACAATGTATTCAGATTCAATGGTTAATAAAGCAACAACCTTCTGAAGCGTCGCTTTCCAACTGATCGTCATGCCGAACATAGTGAACACATGTCCAGAAGTAAATTTTCTAGAATCTATACAACCTGCATAATCTGAGTCGACATATCCTTCGATTTCTTCTTTACTATATTCACCCAAGGCTCTACCATAAATTAGGACTCTCTTCAAAGATCCATTTATGTACCTTAGAATCCACTTCAATGCTTGACATTGAGCCTTTCCAAGATTCGCCATGTACCGACTTACAAGACTTACTGCATATGTTATGTTGGGTCTAGTACAAACCATATCATACATCAAAGAACCCATTATATTAGCATACGGAATGCTATTCATATTTCGACATCAATACTGTGAAACTAATATATACTTAGCATGAATTGAGGGTTTGTCGGAGTTACAACATGCTTTGAATTCGACATACCAAACTTTTCGAGAATCTTCTGTAGGTAGGCCTCTTGAGATAAGCATAATTTCAACTGAATTCTATATTTTTGGATGTCAATCCCAAGAATCTTGGATGCAACTCCTAGATCCTTCATGTCGAACTCCTTATTGAGTTCAGCCTTCACCGTTATTACATCTTTGAAATTATTGCTTTCTATTAGGATATCATCCACATAAAGCAACAAAATAACAAATGAGTTATAAGATCGAAGTCTAAAGTAAACACAGTGGTCGAACTGACTTCTAATAAAACTTATGTATGCTATGAACTTATCGAATCTCCTATTCCACTGTCGAGGAGATTGTTTCAGTCCATATAAAGATCTCTCCAGCTTGCACACATAATCTTCCTTCCCTCTTTCGACATACCCTTCAAGTTGCCTCATCATAATTATTTCATCTAGATCACCATACAAGAACGCAGTCTTCACATCCATCTGTTCTAGTTCAAGGTCGAACTGTGCCATATTGGCAAACAACATTCGAATGGACTTGTGTTTAACAAAAGGAGGGAACACACCATTGAAGTCGACACCTTCTTTCTGAGTGAAACCCCTAGCGACCAATCTTACCTTGTATCTCTTCGACGCCACTCCTTCGATTCCTTCCTTAACTTTGAAAATCCACTTACAACTGACTAACTTGGCTCCAACAGGTTTCTTGATCAATTCCCAGATGTTGTTATCATGAAGAGATTTCATCTCATCATCCATGATCTTCATCTATTCAGTCTTATTTCGAATCCTTATAACTTCCTCATAGTCTCTAGGTTCTTCGTCTAGAACCTCACTTGCAGAGATTAAGGCATAAGCTATAAGATCTGCATACCCAAGTCTTTAAGGTGGCTTGATGACTCTCCTCGACATGTCTCTTGCTAGCAGGTAGTCATTATCAGTCTCCTCATCTTCAACAACAACTTCTTTTTCTTCTTAGACTTCATCTGTGATATACAATTCAGCATCAACATGCTCCACCTCAACAGGAATCTCTCTCTGTTCAAGCTCTTTGTCAACATCATCAATTTTCTTGAAGGCCATCTCAACTTCATCGAAAACTACATCTCGACTGGTGATACACCTC
Source organism: Lathyrus sativus (assembly GCA_963859935.3). Lineage (NCBI taxonomy): Eukaryota > Viridiplantae > Streptophyta > Magnoliopsida > Fabales > Fabaceae > Lathyrus > Lathyrus sativus. Next base: position 913,709,105 of record OZ012735.1, read on the forward strand.
CTGTGACCAGGCTCTAGGCACAATAGCTTATAAGCTTTAACTCCTTCAGGGTATCCCATGGACATGCATTTCAGATCTCTAGGTTCGACCTTGTCTTGCCTAATGTGAGCATATACTACATAACCAAATACTCTCAGTTTGTCGAAATCTGGTGGATGTCCCGACCAAACTTCTTCAGGCATCTTCATACCTAATATAGTCAAAGGACATTTATTTATCAGATATGTTATTGTAGAAACAACCTCAGCCCAAAACACCTTCTTTAACCTTGCACTAGTCAACATGCATCTAACTCTTTCCAAAGTAGTTCAATTAGACCTTTCCGCCAAACCATTTTGTAATGGAGTACTTGCATTAGTTAGAATGATTTAAGAATTTTGTGCTTTGTGTAAATGTGTATTTTTTTTTCATTCTACAACTTTGTTTGAATGTTTGTTTCACTTCGGTCCAAAAGTCACAAATTGTGAGAAACTTCCATTGTTTACTATATGCTAGGATGACTGATAACTTTGTTTAATTCGTTTGATTCATGCTTTATATTTTGATTATTGTGATTTTGTGGAAGCATTAGAAATGATCAATGCATTTGTTTATATTGAGCACAACCGTATCCAAAAGTAACTTACCCGTGAGTAGAGAGAATTTGTTAACCCTTTGAGTCTAAGCAGTTTAGATCTCATTTTAGTGATGAACTTGGTTTATGTACATAATTTGAAAGTTTAGTTCATCATTGAATTTTGTGAGATTCTAACAAATTTTCTTGTACCTTTGAACATTGTTTTGAATTGATTTCCTTGCCATAAAAAGCAAGAAACATTCACTTGAGGTTTGTTTGAATTCAAGTTGGGGAGAATGAAAAAGAAGAATGGTAGGTTGCTAAAATTTTTGAAAAATTTCAAGTAAGTATCAAAAGAAAAAGTGTGAATATGAATGTGAAAAACAAAAGAAAAAGAATGCTTGTTTAAAAAAGAAAAATAGAGAATGAAATAATTGTGCAAAACGAAGTTTGAAAACGTTTGCAATAGAGGAAAGAAAGTGGTGAATGAAGTTAGGATGTGTAAATACCATGTATAGTGAATGTCTCTTTTGCATTTGCAAATTTGATTCAATAACCTTTAGAAATTTCTCTTTGTTGTGAATCTGACCAAACTACAACCTTAAAATCCCTTAGTGATCTCTTGCTTCCATGTTTTCATTTTTTATTGTTAGATGAATGTATGAATTAAATTGTTATTATCATTGTTTGTCAGGTGAGTGAAATTGACCCACGGTGGCAAACACGTTAATTTCCTCATTTCTTATTCGAAGAGGAGTGTTAGAGTGATTCAAGTATGAGAACTTAGTTGTTATTTGAAACATTGCATGATATTTGTTTAAGAACTAAATTCTTTATCATTGTTCGATTCTATTAAGTGGTGAACATTGCTTGTGCGTATTTTCATGCTTGACCAAATCCTCTTATTTGAGCAAATTTCTCTTGTTTGAATTTGAACTGTTAATCTTTTCTTGGTGGAACCTTATGCTTGAGAAAATCCTCTTATTTGAGCCAATTTCTCTTGTTTGAATTTGAACTGTTAATCTTTTATTGGTTGAATCTTATGCTTGAGAAAATCCTCTTATTTGAGCAAATTTCTCTTGTTTTCATGAGGGGCATACTTTGCTTGAGGACAAGCAAAAATCTAGTTGGGGAGACTTTGTTAAGTGCAAATTTTGACTTAAAATGAACTATCTTTCTTGGCACTTTTCAACTCATTTCTCATGTTTTTATATATTTTATTCTCGTTCTTGTGTGATTCTTCAATTATATTACAAATACCTTTGGATTCTTTGATGTGTGTGTTATTGTGCATAAATTAGGCATAAAACATCAATGATTAAGACATAAGTGAATTGGAAAAGGAATATAAATAAGTGAAGAAGAACCAAGAAGTTCGATGTGCAAACAAGAAGCGAATGTTTGCTGTGCGAACATGTAGCGAAGGACCAACGAACCATCCCAAACTGAATTCAGTAGCTAAAGGACCATAAGTTTGTTGTGCGAACTTGTAGCGAGGTAGTTCACATTGTGAAGAATTACTCGCACATCGAACTTCAGATATTTCTCAAGGGCGGTTTAACTGTTCAGAGGCACTTCCGATGCCTAAAAGTGTGTTCGCTGGGCGAAGAAATGTTTGCAGGGCGAACATGACAAATTTTGAAAATACTATATATGTACTTTTCTAGCTTTTTTAGAAACAACTTTTCATATATTATTTTTTTCACATCAGAACTTTATCTCTCTTCATTCCAGGTATATTCTAGAGAGAGAAACACAAATCTTAAGAGGGAGAAGGTAAGATCTTTAATTTCTTGTTGGGTTTGGATGTAACCTTTTGATACCTTATGTATTTCATATAATATATGTTTTGTGAACTAGTTTTAATTCAATATTGATGTTGTCTTTGATTTCTTATTTGTTGGTCTTGACAAAACCTTTTCAAATCTTAGATTTAAAATACAATCAAAACACATGTTCAACAGACAAGTCACAGTGAAACCATATTGTCTTCTTTGGCGTGGTTCTCTTTGTTGGAGTAGTCCTCCTTGTTGTTGGATCAACTGAATTCTTGGTTGCACCTAATCTAGCTGTAGGTCCCGGGGGTTACAAATGGTGTTAATTCCCTCCTAACACTTAGCTTCTTCACCTTTCCTTACGCTAACTTACTTCTTTGAATTGGCTTACTTCCTTGAGTTCTTGGAGTAGCTTGCTGACTAGATTGGATAGTTGGTTGTTTATTAGCATGAGTTGGCTTACTTCATTGAGTTATTGGAGTAACTTGTTATTTAGCTTAAGTTAATTGCTGACTAGCTTGAGTAGGCTGTTGACTAGCTTGAGCAGGAAGTTGACTAACTTTGGTAGATTTACTAGCTTGATCAGGTCGATGACTAGCTTGAGTTGGTTGAGTTATTAGTGTCACGTTACAAGTGGATTTTTTGTGACCTAATTTCTTGCACCTACTGCACTTGAAAATTAAACATATGTTCTCATTTTTCAATCAGAGCCATCAATCTCTCCTTGCTTAAGATTCCTCCTCTTCTTTGGTTTGCCGAGCATTTTTCTATTCATAGGTGGTCGCACATCCGAATACTCTGTTCTAACCCAAAGATTTAATCCATTTACAGGATAAATCATATGCTTGTAGACTGACATGTACCTTGATTTTCTATAATACTCAGAGATATTATCATTAATATTAAGATTCCTACTATTCATACTTGACAGGGAATGAAAAAATGAAAGGTATGTGATTTCCCATCTTCTGCAAGAGCATACAAGTTCTTTCAAATTCACAGAAAACTTGTCTGTTGGATCATGTATGTGCCTCACTTTAAATATATGTTCAACTGACATCCTACAACATGTTTTCATGTATCAATTTGAATTTGCACAACATTAATATTCAACATTTTGAAATGATACATACCTAACAAGCCATAAGTTAGTGTAGTTGTTGGTTCTCTCAACTCTCCTTCTAATATTGGGTAAAGCATCACCATCGGCCAATTTTTTAAATCTTATTCTATTGGTTTCCCAACTTTCCATCATGTAGGTTCTAATCTCTTCCAACATAGTTACCAAAGGCTTAACCATTGACTTATGAAAAAACACTATTAAAATCTTCTAACATGATGTTGATAACAACATCACATTTGTTATGTGTCTTCAAGTACGATCTACTCCAAAATCTTGGCGATGTCTTCATCATGTGTTTAAATGTTTTTTCATTCAACTTTCTCATCCCCTTCATTTATCTTTCCCATGAATGTGATTAGTTTTATTTTGCAATTTTCCATACGAATTCCTTCAAAATCTTTCCAAGATACCTCTTCCTAAAGTTATTATACATGTGCCTCGCACATAATCTTTGCTCAACAGTAGTCAAAAAATCATCCATTACAAGTAATATACCCTAGCATACCACTCATTTCTACTTCCAAAATCATCAATCAAGAGCTCCAAAAGCCATGTCCAACTATCTTTATTTTCACCCTCCACAACTACAAAAGCTATTGGAAGCATCTAGTCATTAGGGCCACTTCTTATTGCTGCAAGACTTTTCCCTTCACAAAGACCCTTTAAAAGGAAACCATCAAGGCCTATGACATGTCTACATAACTTAAAGCTTTCCTTACATGCTGCATAACATATCTAGAGCCTTGTGAAATGGGATATTTGATCATCAATACCCTTTTGAACAGGACCAACATTTAGTTTGAATGTTGACTCTGGGTTTGTCTTCAATATTTTATTACATAGTCATAAATTCTAGTGTAATCCCCTAATAAAGAGCCACCAGCCTTATCTCTAGCTATAAATCTAGCCCTGATTGCCTTATTCTTGTTGACATATACACTCCACTTCCTTTGTGCCTTTTCTTTATATCCTTAATCTTCATCCTAGGATTATTTTTTAAGGAGTTTTGAATCCTCTTGCTCAACCATTTTGTAGTCATCATCTTCACATTATACTCTCTGCTACAAGTATATTTATCATTTACCTTCCTTAGTTGCTAAGATCCTCATTTGGAAACTTGGTACAATATGTCTCCCACTCACAACCATCTTTACATCTAACCCTTACCCTTATTTTTTCATTTTTAATGGACTTAAGGTTTCTACTAGATTAGACATCATATAAAGTTATTGCTTTCTTAAAATTATCTTTGATACTAAAATACATTCCTACCTCCCATTTGTAATTTTATATGTCCTTCAACAACTTGAACATTGGGTACTTCTTTTTTGTAGCTCCACTACTATCATCACTCACATATCCACTTTCAAGCTCTTCACTCTCATTGTCACTCCCTTTTAATTCTTACTTGTTTTATTCCCACTTTTCTTTCTATTTTTTGCTTGTTCCTTATTCATCATGTTCATAGGCAATTAGATTATCAATTTCATCTTCCTCAAAATCAACATACTCGTCAGAGTCATCCTCAAAAGCTACTTCCAAAGCACTATCATAATTGAAGTTCTCATCTTCACTGTCATCAGAACTTACATCATCATGCACCTCACACCCACATTTACATCATCAAGCACCTCACCATCCATATGTACATCATCATGAATTTCCACACCAACATTAACATCACCAACCATTGGAACATCCTCAACTTCCTTCATCTCAGCATCCTCACTAATTACTTCTTGATACATTTTATGAAGCAATTCTTCCTATTGTTTACAATGTCATCATTATCTACTTCTATATCATCTACAAGACCCTCACAATAATCAGGCTGAGACAAAGTGTGTTGAATATAGACATCAACACTTAGATTCACCCTATAAATATCAATAATTTCTAAAGCACATTTGTCATCAACCAAAGCATTCATCCCAAACGTGTGGTCCTTGTAATATATTGTTTAAATTCCCCATAACCTAACTTCTTCAGTACACCTACCAACTCAAAAAAAAACTCTAATTGTCAACATTTATTTTCAAATCATCAACTAGTCCTCCTTCATTGACACTTAATTCAACATTAATGAATTCACCATTATGATAAATATTCTTAGATGTGAATGTTCGTCAATTTCCACCTATTCAAATCAAATTTGAAATTAAATTATGCCTTATTACAGATACAAATTAAACTCGACAAAGACAAAACGCTAAAAACTAATACATTTTGAGGCCATAAACATTACAATAATTAAATGCATAGAATCCTCAAATCTAATTGTCGCTACTCGAAAAATGCATCGCGCAACGACGGGGAGGCGAAAAAGATAGACAGAAGAGTCGCCACCGAACTTTATTTATCCCATGAGGGGAAAGGAAAATATCGAGAAAACCTTAAGAAAGAAATGGATAAGATGGTCTCGCAACCATGAACGGGTTCGGAAGCCGGTTATGCAAGGGGAAGGTATTAGCACCCCTCACATCCATCGTACTCGATGGGAACCTTTTATTTGTCGATGTGTGAATATATTTGCTTAAATATTATGCTATAAAGAGAGTATTCCAAGGGATAGAAAGAAGGGTTTAGAAACGGGGAAAGAGAAGTAACGGGGGGAAGAAGGGAGAGAACGGACTCGGTAGGACCTCGCGGTCCTAGGCCTACGTATTCTCAATAGACGTGAGAAAGTCAGAGTCGACGTAGTTCGGGGAAACTACGAATATTGGGGGATGTGCTCGGCAAGGATTGTGGCCCTTGTGCCTACGTATCTTTACTCAAAAAGAAGTAAAGAATCAGAGCAGCCGTAGTTCGGCCTACGGTGTGTTGATGTTTTTTATGGATGATGCTATCGTGCGCATTCTAGCAGTTTAGGTGTTCTGCTGCTCGCTCGTTGGAGACTTAGGCATTACCTGTTTGCGGTAGAACGGACGTAACATATCCTTTTAAAAGATTGATTAGTTTTCGCCACGCGGGGCAAGGAGTCACGTTTGATTGATTGGATCGTTTTTTAGGGGGCGAGACAGGTCCTCGGATAGTAACCCCTACGGGTAGTACCCAATTCATTGTCTCAAAGTTTTTGTTATAAAAGGGTGTGGCGAACGAGGCGTCTTCGTATTGAAAGACGAGCGTCGAAACCACCCTCACTACAGTGGGCATCCCTACGCTCGGAGAAGAAGAGGTCTATACCCAATCCTCTCTCTTTAATTCAATGCAAAGAGAACTTCGTTCTCTTATTAAAGATGTTTTTGGTCTTGAATGGTAAGTGCTTTGCGACAGAGAACCCTACGGTAAACGTCAGCACTCGGGATAGGAGAAGGCCTACGCCTAACCACTCCACGACCATTCAAGTTTTAATGTGACAATGAGTTTGAAAATGCACTCGGTACGGGACCGAGGTTTTTAGGTAACAAGGATTGCGGGATGAAGTTGTGAAAGCGAGATGGTGGATAAAAGCGCGTCTTCGTATCGAAAGACGAGTGTCGAGACCACCCTCACTACAGTGGGCATCCCTACGCTCGGAGAAGAAGAGGTCTACACCCAATCCTCTCTCTTTAATTCAATACAAAGAGAAATTAGTTTATTATTGAAAGTATACTCAGTACGAGACCGAGGTTTTATGAGGAAATATTGGAAGCGTCTTTGTATTGAAAGACGAGTGTCGGAACCACCCTCACTACAGTTGGCATCCCAACATTCGGAGAGGAAAAGGTCTACACCTGATCCCCTCTTTTTAATTCAATACAAAGATAATTTGATTTTGAAAATTGAGATTTGAAAATGGACTCGGTACGAAACCGAGGTTTTGAAAATGCACTCGGTGCGGAGCCGAGGTTTTTTAGGAGAGAAAAGTTTAGAAGTGTCTTTGTATTGACAGCCGAGCATCGAGACCACCCTCACTACAGTGAGCATCCCTACGCTCGAAGAAGAAGGGGTCTACACCCAATCCTCTCGTTGAATTCAATACAAAGAATTGATTTTAGGGAGATGAGATTTGAAAATGGATGGGAAACGTCTTCGTATTGAAAGACGAGTGTCAGAACCACCCTCACTACAGTGGGCATCCCAACACTCGGAGAGGAAGAAAGTCTACACTTAATCCCCTCTTTTTAATTCAATACAAAGATAATTTGATTGTGAAAATTGTTTGACAAAGTTTTGAATCGAGTCGGGACAAGTAACGAAGAGAGAAAAGAGGTGGTCTCAGATCCAACATTACTTATCAATAATTTGACTGGTAATGAATTACGGAGGTCTCGTCATCGACCCGAACGAGGGAAATGAGATGAAAAGCCCAATAATAAATGAGAAATAAATCTATCTCTAAAAATATAAAATGAACTTCTAGATAAAAAACTCCAAAATACATAATATATAATGTACATTCAAATATAAAGTAAATAAATAATATATATATATATATACAAAAAACATTTTTTCTAAAATTTTAAAAAAATAAGAACAGGGGGGTTATGAACATGAAAGGGGGTGAGAACATGAACAGGCAATAGTAACATGGGCTTAAAGCCCAAGATCCATAGCAGGAAAAAAAAACACAATAGAGAGAGGGCTACAGGAAACGGGATGCAGTAGGGATCAAACGGTGGGATTTTTGGAGCCCAAGCCACCCAAAACAATCTCATCAGTTATCATCAGCAACCTCCATCATTAAAAAACAAAGAAAACAAACACGGTCCATGTTTCAAATGTACGAAATCCAAAGTTCCAAAAGGAGCAGTAAATCACCACAAAAAGATGAAGACGGAGCGGTTGGTTCCAACGTTTGCCTCAAAATTTCGCAACTCCACCTTCCTCACGGTCAAGTTATGTACTGCATTGATTTCATTTCGGAATGGGTTTCCGTCTCCCTCTTTCTTCTATATTCAATCTGTTTATATTGTGGGTTCTCCAAACGGAAGATGCGTTTTGATAGAGGTTGGTTGTTTTGATTTTGTGGTTCGTTCTGGTTCGATGTTCGAAGGTTTTGTGAGGAAAGAAGATGAGGAGGTTCAGACGTTTGTTGAAAGAGGGATTTGTGGGTAAGCGATGTTCGAAGGTGAATACGGTCGGTTTCAGTTGTTTGTTCGAAGGCTGAGCTGTTAATGGTGGAGCTGGGGTTTCGCAGGTTGATGATGGATAACGGTTGAAGTTTCTGGTCGTTAGGTCATCGGTCAATAATTGATGGATTTGGAGAAAATGGGGGAGATTGGTTTGCTGAAGAAGGGTTTGTTAAAGGCGAGTGATGAAGTGACTTTGAGTGAGGTTGAAGAACATGGGGTTCTTGTTCTGAAGATGTTGATGATTTGGTAGTTCATTTGTTGTTGGAAGAAAAATGGAGGAAGGTTTGTGGAGTAAACATCAAATTTGTTGAGATGTTGGTAGAAGACTGCAAGTGATTGTAATGGTAACTCTGTTTGTGAAAGAAAACCAAGTGAGGTTATGGTGGAGTGAAGAATAGATTTGGTTCAAGGTTTTGTTAATGGTGATTTAAGCTGGAATGATGAAGTCAAATGAGTTTGAAGGTGAACATGATTTTTTTGGTGATGATGAGTTTACTGCATCTATTGATGAAGAGGCATTGGGAGAGCGGCTAGGTTTTTTTTTTTTTTGAGGCTCTCCCAGATTAGGTTGTGATTTTCGATTTTAAGGAGGTTTTTGAAGTAAGTTCCAAATCCCTTTCTCTTTCTCTTTTATTTTCTTGCCTTTTTGATGTATCCTGGCTGTTGTTGTTGCAGGTGTGTACAGGCTAGCAGGTTTTGTCCTGTTGTGGTGAATTGGTTTTGATTTGTTCAGTGTGAGTTCCCAGTATAGCACATAGTGTCCTGGAATTGTTGTTGTGTCTGCATAGCTTGTGTATTCCGACACCGTTGCGCTGAATGGTACTAAATGTGTCACAGCATTTGCCATTGCATTCTGAAGCTCAACCTCATCGGTTTTGTCTGAATCAATGCTCAATACAACGTTTTTTCTGCATACAAAGTTGAACTGTGGTGCTTTGTTCTTGAATCCAGCTACTTTCAGCACATCACCAACTCTATAACGGTATAGCCCAGCATAAGTAGTGACAACAAGTTCATATTCTTGACCGAGTTCGACATCAACAAGCTCGACGAGCTCTTTCTGTTCTTTCTCGTTAAGGGATCTAGGTATGTGAAGAGAATCAGTGACACCATTGGTTCTATTAACAGGCAAAAACTCATAGTAACACATGGTGGGAATAAGTGTATAAGCCACTTCTCTAGGTTTACAAAGAGGGTTAAGATTAACACCAAAGTAACATTCGCTCGAAGCATACGTAGTGCAAACAAGTGGTAAGCCATTGCTATAATGATCCAAAATAGGAATATACTGTGACATTGTTCCTGTCACAATAACATCCACATACTTAGTATTAGGCCACAACCTAGTAATAATCCCCTGCCAAGAACTCTTACTACACTCAGTTTGAATAAAATCAGCAAGCTTAGGATCAGGTTTAAGAATTTTCATGACAGAATCTCTCACTGTTATGTCAGTAATTAAGGAGTTAACAGTTCCTGTTCTAATATCATTTGCAAGAAGGGTCCAGTGTTTTTCAAGAAACCTAATAGCCCTTATGAAACCAGAGGCAAAAACAGCACCAACCCTTAGAACCTCTTTGTTTTGGCAAAGACCACAAAGGAGTTGAGAATACATGCTTTGATATGAATCAGGACAGAGCACAGTTTCATTTGGGCTTGTGTAGTTTGTGTAAGGGTCATAGGGTCTATCTCTAAAATAAGAACTTTTGTAGTAGCTTGTTAAAACAGGCCTAGCTACAATTCCACCAGGTGTTGTAGCCTCATATTTTATAAATATTAGGTACATTCCTTTCCCTTTTTTATGTGCAATGCTTGAAAAACTTTTCTTCTTCTGTCATGCTTGTGCAGGTTGTTGAAGTCGCACGTTGCAAGGAAGGAATGAACAAAGGTGAAAACCAACGAAGTCAACTTCGAAATCCTGTTGAGGGTTTGGTAGCTTGAACTCTGTTTACCATCTAGATTGGGTGATTGTTTCCTACTATCTGCTGCAACTCCTTCAATGACCATGTCATCAGTTTTTCTTCTACTTCTATTTTTCTGCTTTCTGCTACAACTGCACCAACACTCCCAGTTGGTAGTACAGTGTCGTTGGCTGTCTGCAGAGTGTTTTTACTATCCTGTTCTGTGACATTTCCTTTTGATAAACAGTAAGGTGATCCAAGTTCACCATCTTCAAACTCCACCAATGAGCAGAAGCCATCTTGCGAGGAGAATGCCAAATAATGGGCATCAGATGACCAGGTAATATCTGTTACTGGAGCATAGTGAAGACCAGCAAATATAGCTATTGGAGAAGTGCTCTCGGTGTCATAAATGTACAATGAATTCAATGTGGCAACAGCAAATACAATGCGATATGGGAGCTTAAATAACCCATCTGAGTTTGTTCCCTTAAGATTGAAAAATATAGGACAGAACCGGACAGCTACAACAGCTTTGCTTGCACAGGGAATCTGTATAGCAGGCCGAGAAAGATCTTTTCTAGAAAATATGTAAGCCGCATTTACAGATTCAGCCGCAGTACCGATTTTGTAAGAACCTGCAGGCACAAGTAGAAATGAACCATCAGGAAACCAAGCTAATCTTCTAAAGAAAGAGGGCAATGTTTCGTCGTGGAAGAGATGATATTTTGTTGACTTAGAATTCTTTAATAATGGCTGTTCTGCTTTGGAAATAACATGCTTGCAAGCGTAATTGATTCTCTCAACACCTTTTGATTTATGGGGTTTACTGATGTAAACTCGGCAAGTCTGGTCAGAACTTAGAGAAGCAACATACTTTCCTAAAGGGTCCCATGCTACCCCTTGAACATAGTGTGCATGGGTATCCAACGTCTGAAGATTAGTTCCTTTGTTAACATCCCAAACAGATTCAAAATTTAACAGATTTTACTCTCTTGACACAACTTGTAATACTAGCTTCAAGTATTGAATTTGAATGTACTTTTTCCTCTTTGTAAACTCAAACTTGTATATTATTTGTAATCAATGATTTTCTATACAAAAACTATTCAACAAAAGCTCATAATAGAACTTGGACTAAGTCCTGAGGCAAACTATCCACGGCCTGGTCATGTTTCAGCGTGACATTATGACATCATTTTGGCTTAAAGTCCTTGGAATCAATACAAAGGAGAAAAACATATGACTGTACCTTTAAGATATCTCTAAATCTTCAAAACCACCTTAAGTATGTCTTAAAGATAATCATATCCTAAACTTCGCAAAGCCACCAATTATAATTAGATATTTTGATGCAAGATTTGAGTTTGTTTATTTTTCAATTCAAATTGAAACCCCTTGTTTGAACACAAATTGATGGCCTCTTGGGAATCATCTGTTATCGTCCAGAACTTCCACGTGAGCTCACAAATACTCTTTAAGATGTAAACACCCTCATTGATAAAATCGCTCCTGGAAGCACGTCTAAGAACCGTGGTTTTGTAAACAAACTAAACACTCCTTTAAACACATACTAATCATGCCATGAGCTCTCTGAAGCGAATTTCAATATAATCTTGTATCATGACTTCAACTTGAAATTAGGTCATGCCTTAGAATTGAATGCACAGAAAAGTTTCAAATCCACATAACCACTTGGTATAAGGAAGTCTCAAAGGTAGGACAAATTGGGGTATGACATGCAATGTGATATGCTAATGCAATGAAATGAAACATAAACCAAAATGGAGAAAAGGTAGGGCAAATTTTGGGGTACAACACTAATAAAAACAAAATTTGGAGATGCCAAAAGCCTTAAAACTACCACAAAAGCCCTAAAACTACTAGAACCTGAAGGTTGAGAAAAAACACAAGAAATGGGGTTTGAATTGGGTTTTACAAAATTTTCAATAGACTTTATAACACACACACAAACAAAGGCATGCACCATAGAAATAAAAAAGCCCTACGTATCCAACATCTTTAAGTTTCAGGCTTTGGAGCATATGCCTTCTTCCCGTCATATGTCGCGAGCATCCAGAGTCCAGGTACCATGACTAGTGTTTTAACTCTACTGCATAAGATATCTGCAATATATACTATTTTATCCTTTGGTACCCATAAACTTTTGGGTCCTTTTAAATTAGTGTTCCTAGAGTTTTTGATAAATCTAGGTTTTCTTGCAGCATTAAATTTTCATTTCTGTGCTGGTGTATAATGGTAAGAAAAAGGGGATACAAGTTTATTTTCTTGAGAAGGGTTCTGATCATCATTATCAGAATCATAACCTATTCCTCTTTTTCCATTGTAGCTAACACTATAGATCATAGAAGCCATTCTACTTCTATCTATACTACTATTTAAGAATTGTTGAAAAGCCTTATCATACTTAGATAAGATGGTTTTAGAAGAAGAAGTAGCTTTAGAAAGAGTTTCTTCGAGTTTTAAACATTTTTTGTTAAGAAAAACATTTTCTCTATCTAGTACAAGGTTTTCATCTTTTTGTTTTAAAACCTCTTTCTCAAGCTTGACATTTTCTTCAACTTTATATTCAAGAGCCTTTTTCAGATTCTTCAATTCTTGTTGAAGTTTCTGATACCTTTTCAGAGATTCAGAAAGACATAATTCTAGATCAACATGAGAAAGGTCAGAAAATACCTCTTCTGAGTCAGACTCAGTTTCTGTTGCAACCTCTTCAGATGTTGTGGGCATGAAGGCTATGTTGGTGCGCTCGTTTTCAGAATCGGATTCCAAAACTTCAGAATGAGAATTGTCCCATGTTGCCATAAGACATTTCTTCTTCCCTTTAAACATATTCTTCTTGAATCTTTCTTTTTTGAAGCTTTCCTTTGTAAGCTTTGGACAATCTTGTCTTTAGTGTCCAGGTTTCTTACATTCATAACAAGTTATCTAATTACTTTCTTTTCTTCTTGAAGATGATTTTGGATGATCTCCTCTATTTCTGAATCCTCAAAAGTTATTTGACTCTTCTGGATAAGAGAGACAATTCGTCCTCGTCATTAGAATCTTCACAATTAAAGTTTTCATCTTTGGTCTTGCTTCTTTCTGGTCTTGATCTTAAGACAACAAATTTAACCTTTTTCTGAGGTTCATCTTCTTCTAGCTCTATATCATAACTTCTGAGTGAGCTAACTAATTCTTCAAGACTTATATTGTTAAGATCATTGGACAACTTCAGTGTAGTAACCATTGGTCTCTATTTTTTAGGAAGACTTCTCGCAATTTTTTTAGCATGATCTGCAGTAGTATACCCTTTGTCCAAAACTTTGAGTCCTGCTACCAAGATTTGGAATCTTGAGAACATGGATTAAATAGTTTCATCTTCTTCCATCTTAAAGGCTTCAAATTTCCGGACCAATGCAAGAGCTTTGGTTTCCTTGAGTTGAGTATTTCCTTCATGTGTCATTTTTAAAGAATAAAAAATATCCTTTGCTGTATCTCTGCTAGTAATTTCTTCATACTCATTGTATGAGATAGAATTTAGAAGAATGGTTCTTGATCTGTGATGATTTTTGAAAGTCTTGCTTTTGCTCATCACTCATCTTGCTTCTTGGAATGGGCATTCCAATAGCAAAAAATGGTGTTTTGTAACTATTTGTCACAATATCCCAAAGATCTACATCATAACCTAAAAAGAAACTCTCTATTCTATCTTTCCGGGAGTCAAACTTTTCTCCATCAAATACATGAGGCTTGGCGTTGTAACTGTCTCTTTCGTTTGTGTTGGAAGTGGTGATAGAGTTTTTCTCACGCTGGATCTCTCTACACGGTTAAATGTTTGATACAAAAATCAATAAAAGAGCTGGAACTCTGATGCCAATTGAAGGTTGAGAAAAAACACAAGAAATAGGGGTTGAATTGGGTTTTACAAATGTTTCAATAGACTTTGAAACACAAAAAATAATGTATAAACCACAAAAAGAAAGAACACGATTGGTTTATCCTGGTTCATTGTTAACGAAGCTAATCCACTCCACGCCAAGGTGATTTTGCCTTATCACAAGGACTTAATTCACTAATCTTTGACAAGATTACAACAACCTCTAAGTCATCAACGATTTAACCCTCTCGATTCTACTGACTAACACACTTAGCCACTCAAGAAAAACTTATAACCGACCTCTAAGTTGTTCAACAACAACTTAGCCCTTTCGAGTCTACTAACTAACACACTTAGTCACTCAAGAAAAACTTACAACCAACCTCTAAGTTGTTCAACAACAACTTAGCCCTCTCGAGTCTACTGACTAACACACTTAGTCACTCAAGGAAAATCACTTAAAAGTGTTACAAGAATGTTTACAATAGTGCTTCTTAATAAGCAGATTGAAATAAATTTAAGAACAATATTTCTACACAGATATGAGCAACAACTCTTTGTGTTTTGAGATTCTTTGACAAAGTATGTACTTTAACGTTTTGACTTGAATCGTTGTCCTTTACAATGTAGCGTAGTCTTCTATTTATAGCCTCAAGAGATATACATTGAGGGATAAGAATTTCTTTGAGTTAGACTAGCTTTTTTCAAAGGTAGAATTCTCGAGGGACAGAAGTAATAAAAGCTTAGAAGCTTTCTGATCAATTCTGAGCAAAATCTCTGCTTTAGACTTTTTTAGGAAAAAATTGTTTGTATGGATTCTTGGCCTTCACGTTTTGCTTTGCACTTTGAGCTTTGATCATTATCATGTATTTTGAATTTTAATGTTGATCAAAATCTTCAGAATCCTTTTTTTAGAAACAAACACTTTTTTGAGAAGCACATATTTTCTTCTTTAGAAACTCTAGTATCTACCAGAATGTTGTTCAGTTGTGCTAGAAGTTGATTCCAATGTAAATTATATATCTGTACACTTAAGATAAAATTAGAGTGTCAAATTGTTATATATAAATTATATGCATTGTTATCATCAAAATTCGAGATTATATGCAGAACCAAGATTTTGTTCTAACAGAATCGTGAGAGTGCCTAGTAACCTGTATTCAACAATGGTTCCCTTCTTTTATATCACCTTGGATTTTGCCTTAAAAAACGCTTTCGATTTGGACAATCGTCTCGTGTCCTCCTCGTCTCCGCGCAGAGACTCTTGACTAGGTTTGTTGATCTGAATAAGTGATTTTGGAGGTTATGCGATTTCTACCTCTGAATCACTTTTTTATTATAATATTATTTTCATATTAGTGCCAAACAGACTCTGTTTTAAAGTATTTTTAACTTTGACTAACGTCGTTAATAGAAAAGAGTAACGTGACTTTGTTTTTAGAGTTAAAAGACCAATTCAGTCTATTTAAAATTTAAGGATATTTTGTATTTTTGTTATTTATCTTCTTGCTATTGATTGATAGTGTGCCTTTGTTTGTTTGCACAAATTACTAGATTATAATTGTTTGAGACAATATATTTAGTTATTATTGTTCATACTTCCATATTTTTTTAATGTGTTTGATCTTTTATGGATTTTTCAACCGACTTAGATGTGAGCCAAAGAAAAATGATCTGCTGACTGCTGTGTTGTTGTATCGAAACCACTAATTTTTTCAACACTAAATAAATTAAAATCATCATGGTCATGCCACTTTTGAAAAATGAGCTCCACTTAAAATTATGTTGACCAACTCTCTTGTTTAAATATCCCAAGATTGGTAAGTTCCAACCAAAGATGGGTGAATCAACATAAAGGTAAATATTATCAAACTTTCTTTCTCTCCTCTCTACTATACTTTCATTAACATATTCAAACATGTTTTTGAATCTCTTAGATTTTTCCAACCCTTGTGTTTCTATTCCTCAGGTATGCAGTAGTGACTGGATCAAACAAAGGAATTGGATTTGAGATTGTTGTGAATCAAATACCTTTAAATAAAGTATAAACGGTTTCTTAGCAAGAAACACACAAGGGTTAGGGTTAATAAAGAAGAAAACAACAATGATTGGTTATTAAACTGCTATTCTTTCCTTTCTCTTAGAACAAGATTACAAGTATAAAAGAATAACAAAATAACCTCTCTCTCTTGAAATTAGGATTTTATCTTCCTATTTTTGCTTATGCCAAGATTGAGAAACTAACATCCTATTTATAATAAAATAGCACACTAACCTAATGGTTTTTTTTAACAATTACCCATTACAAGCTAACTTAGGGTACAAACTAACTTAAACAATTGGGCTTACAAGCAAGGTCCAATTCAACATGCTAACAACCTTAGCAATATTGATTAATGCATGTTAGAATAGACTTCAACTACAACATGCATTACTCGCGAACAAACTTCGACCATACTAGAGTTTGATCCAACATCTCACAAATCTCCACCTGGGATCTAACTCTATAACATCAAGAAACTACCTTTCTTCATACAGCTTTATTAACTGCATACAGTGGAAAAACTTGCAACTGGACAACGTCTTGGTGATCATATAAGTAATATTATGATCTGTCGAAACCTTCAGCACTTGGACTTTTCCACGCTCAATTACCCCTCTGATGAAATGCAGCCTCACATCAATGTGCTTGGTTTGCTCATGATAGGCTGAATTCTTCGACATGTGTATTACACTTTGACTATCACATTTAACAGTGATAACTCGAACTTGAAGTTTTAGCTCCTTTGCAAAACCTTCAAGCCACAATACTTCCTTCACAACTTCAGTTAGGGCAATATACTCCGCTTCAGTGGTTGATAAGGCAACGACCTTCTGAAGTGTTGCTTTCCAACTGATTACTGTCCCAAAAATAGTGAACACATATCTAGAGATAGATTTTCTGGAATCCATACAACCTGCATAATCAGAGTCGACATATCCTTCGATTGCTGCTTTACTATCTTTATCCAAGGCTCCACCATAAATTAGGACTCTATTCAGAGACTCATTTATGTACCTTAAAATTCACTTTAATGCTTTCCAGTGAGCCTTTCCAGGATTCGCCATGTACCTGCTAACAAGACTTACTGCATATGCTATGTGGGGTCTAGTACAGACCATAACATACACCAAAGAACCTATTATGTTAGCATATGGAATGCCATTCATATAATTTCTTTCAACATCAGTGCTGGGACACTAATCTATACTCAGCTTAAATTGAGGGTTTGTCGGAGTCACAACAGGCTTTGAATTCGACATACCAAACTTTTCGAGAATCTTCTGTAGGTATGCTTCTTGAGATAAGCATAATTTCAACTGTTTTCTATCTCTCCGGATGTCAATCCCAAGAATCCTGGACGCAACTCCCAAATCCTTCATATCGAACTCTTTATTGAGTTCAACCTTCACCCTCATTACCTCTCCGACATTGTTGCTTGCTATTAGAATATCATCCACATAGAGCAACAAAATAACAAATGAAATACCCAATCGAAATCTAAAGTAAACACAATGGTCGAACTGTCTTCTGATGAAACTTATGTGTGCCATGAACTTGTCAAATCTCCTATTCCACAGTCGAGGAGATTGTTTCAGTCCATATAAAGATCTATTCAGTTTGCACACATAATCTTCCTTACCCTTTTCAACATACCCTTCAGGTTACCTCATCAGGATTGTTTCATCTAGATCACCATACAAGAACGCAGTCTTCACATCCATCTGTTCCAGTTCAAGGTCGAACTAGGCCACCATGGCAAGCAACATTCAAATGGATCTGTGCTTCACAACAGGAGAGAACACATCATTGAAGTCGATACCTTCTTTCTGAGTGAACCCCCTAGCAACCAATCTTGCCTTGTATCTCTTTGACGTCACTCCTTCGATTCCTTCCTTAACTTTGAAAATCCATTTACAGCTGACTAACCTGGCTCCAACAGGTTTCTTGATCAGTTCCCAGGTGTTGTTATCATGAAGAGATTTCATCTCATAATCCATGGCCTTCAGCCATTCATTCTTCTTTCGACTCGTCATAACTTCCTTATAGTCTTTAGGTTCTTCATCTAGAACCTCACTTGCAGAGATTAAGGCATAAGCTATAAGATCTGCATACCCAAGTCTCTGAGGTGGCTTGATGACTCTCCTCGACCTGTCTCTTGCTAGCAGGTAGTCATTATCAATCTCCTCATCTTCGACAACATCTTCTGCGTCTTCTTCGACTTCATTTGGGGTAAGCAATTCAACATCAACATGCTCCACCTCAACTGGAATCTCTCCCTATTCCAGCTCTTCGTCAGCATCATCAGTTTTCTTGAAAGCCATCTCTGCTTCATTGAAAACTACATATCGACTTGTGATACACCTCCTGTGACCTGGCTCTAGGCACCATAGCCTATAAGCTTTGACTCCTTCAGGGTATCCCATGAACATGCACTTTAGAGCTCTAGGTTCGACCTTGTCTTGCCTAATATGAGCATAGGCCACACAACCAAATACTCTCAGTCTGTCGAGACTAGGTGGATGTCCCGACCAAACTTATTCAGGTGTCTTCATTCCCAAGGCAGTCGAGGGACATCTATTTATCTGGTAAGCTGCTGTCGAAACAGCTTCCTCCCAAAACACCTTCTTCAATCCAGCACTAACCAACATGCATCTGACCCTTTCAAGGATTGTTCGATTGAATCTCTCAGCTAAGCCATTTTGTTGAGGAGTACCTGCTACAGTCTTATGCCTTGCAATCCCAGACTCAACATAGTAACCGTTGAACGCTTCATTGCAGAATTCAAGGCCATTGTCGGTTCTCAACCTCTTAACCTTTCTTCCAGTTTGAGTTTCGACTAGAATCTTCCAACTTTTGAAATTCTCAAAAGTTTCATCCTTCGTCTTCTGAATGAATACCCATAGCTTTCTGGAATAGTCATCAATGATGGATAGAAAATACCTTGCACCTGAGTGTAAAGGATTCCTTGCAGGCCCCCAAAGATCAGCATGAATGTAATCTAGGGATCCATGTGTTCTTTGCTTACCTTTGTTATACTTCGCCTACAGGATTTACCAAATACACAAGATTCACAAAATTCCAACTTTTCAACTTTGTCACCTCCTAGCAGGTTCTGCTTCCCCAATTCGACCAGGCCTCTTTCGCTGACATGGCCCAATCTCATGTGGCATAATTCTCTCTTCGACATAAGTTTCGTGGATGCAACATTTGTCGAACCACTTAAAACCTCAACCTCAAGGGTATTAAGCCTTGTTTCTTCATGCCTCTTAAGACTTCCTTCGACCCCTTCATGACTCTTAGGATACTTTTCTCTCCTTGAAAAACGTATCCTTTTCTGTCGAATTCACCAAGAGAAATCAAATTTCTCTTCAAGTCAGGTACGTACCTGACTTCTGTCAATAACCTTATTGACTCATAATGGAGCTTGAATCTCACAGATCCGATACCTGCAATTTTGCAAGATTTGTTGTTTCCCAGCAGCACAGATCCGCATATCTTGATCACATAGCTCCTCGAACAATTCCCTGTTTGGAGTCATGTGCCAAGTGCAACCTGAATCCATAATCCACTCTTTCCTCGAGTTGCCACTTGAAACCACAAGAACATCAAATGAGTCGAAGTCATCTTGAACAATGAGGCCATTACCTCCATGATCTTTCAGGCGTTCAGGGCACACCTTTCTTATGTGACCCTTCTTCTTACAGTGATCATATTGAATACTAGATGTTTTGCCACTATAAGACTTCTGTTGACTTTTACCTTTCTTCTTGTCGAACTTATCATCCTATCGCAAGAGTTTTCCCTTAACGGCCAAACCTTCGCCCATCGTCGAAGGTTTATAATCCTTTCGTTCGTTCAAGTCCTTAGAGTACAAAGCTAATTGAACTTCTTCAAAGGTCAGAGACTCCCTTCCATACAAGAGAGTTTCTTTGAAGTGAGCATGTGATCTGGGCAAAGCACACAACAACAACAGTGTTTGATCTTCATCGTCGATCTTCACATCAATATTTTCAAGATCAAGAATCAACTTGTTGAACATATCCAACTGCTCAGCCAACACTTTGTCTTCAATCATCTTGAATGAATATAAAGCTTGCTTCAGGTAGAGTCGATTCACCAAAGATTTGTGTTAGAACACAAATTGGTTCTTAATAATAACTCTTTGTTTTGATGATAACTGTTAGGAAATTTTATATTTAAGAATTATATACTCTAAAATTTGTTTGAGAGTTTTACTGCAGATTGAAATGAAATTAACTCTCTAGAAGCAAATCTACATTATACACAAGAAGTTATCCTGACTCTGAAGCGCCAGATGCATCTTACAGAAGATTCTGATTGCTCTTTACAGAAGATCCTGAGCGTAGTCTCCAGAAGGATCTGAAGCAAGAAGCTCCAAAACATTTTGAGTCAGAAGCATCTGAAGCTAGTCAGAAGCATCTGAAGCTGAAGCATCTAAAGCAAAGAAGAATATTGTTTGAAGAGCTTCTCAAAGCATAATTCTACAGAAGTTTCTAAAAGTACCAACGCTGCCAAGTACTGAAGTTCTGTGTCAAATATGCTCTGATGATCAACACGCTGAAAGCACACATGCTGCAGAAGACTCTGATACAACAAAGTTCTGAATTTCATTAGAAGACTCTGATCCATTCAGACTCTGAAGAACTTGCTGAAAACTGAAGAAGAAATATTCAAGAATATATCCGTTGGAGTTAATCAACGTCTCTTTCCTCTTTTGTGCTAGACACAATTACACAGACAAAAAGGATTTTTCTGTGTTATCTACTTCAAGGAAAGGTCACTTGATGTGAAGACAAAAAGGCTCAGACCTTTTTGGGACTCTCTTTTCAACGCTCAGCATCCTTGGATCAGCTGCCTATAAAAGGAGAACTCCACCACATTCTTCAGTTACACAATTTGCTGAAAAGAAATCATATTATTCTAAGCTCTCATTCTTTCATATTCTTCTTAGAATTTCTTGTACTTAAACTTAAGAGAAAAATCACTGTTGTGATAAAAGCTTTATAGAAGCATTAATACTCTTGTATTTAATTTACATTGATTGTAAATATTTTTCCTTAAGAGGATTCAGTTGGAATCAGTAGCTCTTGAGAAGACTAAGAACAGTTGTTCTTAGGTGTTACTATTGTAATTAGTTTGATTTAATAGTGGATTAAGTCCTTGTTGAGAAAGGCAAATCACTCTAGGAAGGGTGGACTGGAGTAGTTGTTTAAACGAACCAGGATAAAAATAATTGTGTGATTATTTTTTAAGGCTTAATCTTTCATACTTATTCAACCCCCCTTCTAAGTATTATCTCACCTTCAGTTGGCATCAGAGCTCCGGTTCTGAGTGTGCTACCACTTAACAGTGTCAGTAAAGATCCAGAGAGAAATACTTTGATATATATTTATTTGTTACCATGGCTGATAATTCAATGTCCAATATTAACAATAAATATGAAGAAAGGGATAGGATCAGCACCAAACCCCCAATGTTTGATGGGGAGAAATTTGACTACTGGAAAGACAGAATTGAGAGTTTTTTCCTAGGATATGATGCTGATCTATGGGATCTAGTCATAGATGGATATGTCCATCCCACAGATGGGAATGGCAAAAAGATTGACAGAAAATCTATGACAGATGCTCAGAAGAAAGATTTCAGAAATCACCACAAAGCCAGGACTATATTATTTAATGCAATTTCACATACAGAGTATGAGAAAATTACAAACAGGGAAACTGCTTTTGATATGTTTGAATCCCTAAAAATGACTCATGAGGGAAATTCTCAAGTTAAGGAGACAAAAGCTCTGGCTCTGATCCAGAAGTATGAGGCCTTCAAAATGGAAGACTCTGAATCTGTTGAAGCCATGTTCTCCAGATTTCAGATACTCACTGCTGGGCTGAAAGTTCTGGACGAGGGATACTCTACATCAGATCATGTAAAGAAAATCATCAGAAGTCTGCCTACCAGATGGAGACCAATGGTGACTGCCTTGAAGATGGCTAAAGATCTGAACAAGATCTCTCTAGAATAACTCATCGGCTCACTGAGGAGCCATGAGATTGAGCTTGAGGAAGATGAACCTCAGAAGAAAGAAAAAGGTAAATCTGTTGCATTAAAATCTAACAAAACTGCTAAAGCTTTGCAGGTCATTCAAGAAAGCTCTGAAGAATCTTCTTCTGAAGAAGAAGATGAGTTATCCATGCTGTCCAGAAGGATCAACAGACTCTGGAAGCACAAGGGAAAGAAGTTCAACAACTTCAGAAGATCTGATAATAGAAAGAAATCTTCTGGACACAGAAGATCTGCCAAGAAAGAAGTTGTGTGCTATGAGTGCAAAGAACCTGGGCACTACAAGAATGATTGCCCCAAACTTCAGAAAGAAAAACCCAAGAAGAAGTTTAACAAAAAGAAGAAGGTTCTGATGACAACATGGGATGACTCAGATGAATCTGAATCATCTTCTGAATCAGAAGAAGAATGTGCTAATGTTGCACTGATGGCCAACACAGAGGATCAAGAGGAAGGTACCTCAGGATATGAATCAGATTCTGAATCAGATGATGACGCAGAAGAGGTAATGGCTAAACTTACCAAAGAAGAACTCATAAAAGTTTTAACAGAAGTTCTTAAAAGTTATAACAATATCAAACTCAAATACAAGAAGCTGAAAAGCAATCTTGAATCTGAGATTGATCTTCTGAAGGCAGAACTTGTTGAGCAAAAAGAAATAAATCTGAAAATCAAAAATGACTTTGAAATAACTCAAAAAGAATCTGAATCTGAGACTAAGTCATGTGAAAATATTTTAGAAAAATATGACTCTAGCTTTCAAAGATTTCTTACTAAGAGCATAGACAGAAGCAAGATGGCTTCTATGATCTATGGTGTTAGTGGAAACAACAGAAGAGGTATTGGATATGAATCTTCATCTGGAAGCAATCCAAAACCTGTTGACAAACTTTTCATCAAGAAGACACCTCTGTATTCTCAATTTAAATTTGGTCACTTAAATGACATTAAACACACAAGCTCTGAAAAGAATACTTATGTGTTTAAACCCAAGGCAAGTCAGAATAAACATTATGTTGAAAAACAGAAGTTTAGACAAACCTACAAATCAACTAACCCCAAAGGACCCAAGAAGATCTGGGTACCTAAAAACAAAATAATTCCTGTTGCAGATGTTCTTAGCAGCAAGGTCAGGACACCAATCATGGTACCTGGACTCTGGATGCTCACGACACATGACAGGAGAAAAGTCTATGTTCCAAAGCCTGGAACTTAGATCTGGAGGTGACGTGAAGTTTGGAGGGAACCAGAAGGGCAAGATCATTGGATCTGGCACTATTAGAAATGGTAAACTTCCCTCTATTACTAATGTTTTACTTGTTGAAGGGTTAAAGCATAACTTATTGTCCATAAGTCAATTAAGTGAAAATGGTTATGATATTACCTTTAATCAAAAATGTTGTAAAGCTATTAGTCAAAAGGATGGCTCTATCCTATTTAGTGGTAAGAGGAAAAACAACATTTATAAAATAAATCTTTCAGAACATAAAGTTCAAAATGTTAAATGCCTCTTGTCTGTTAATGAAGAGCAATGGGTCTGGCACAGAAGATTGGGCCATATTAATATGAGACGTATATCTCAGATTAATAAACTTAATCTTGTCAGAGGACTCCCTAATCTGAAGTTCACTTCAGATGCTCTTTGTGAAGCATGCCAGAAAGGGAAGTTTTCAAAAACATCTTTCAAATAAAAAAATGTTGTTTCTACTTCTAAACCACTAGAACTACTTCATATTGATCTGTTTAGACCAGTGAAAACTGCATCCATCAGAGGCAAGAAGTATGGATTAGTCATTGTTGATGACTTTAGCAGATGGACATGGGTAAAGTTCTTAAAACACAAGGATGAGTCACATTCTGTGTTCTTTGACTTCTGCAAGCAAGTCCAGAATGAAAAGAATTTCAAAATTATAAAAGTCAGAAGTGATCATGGTGGTGAATTTGAAAATAAATATTTTGAAAAATATTTTTCTGAAAATGGCATTTCTCATGATTTTTCCTGTCCTAGAACTCCACAACAGAATGGGGTTGTAGAGAGGAAAAACAGAACTTTGCAAGAAATGGCCAGAACCATGATCAATGAGACAAATCTGGCAAAACATTTTTGGGCAGAAGCAATCAATACAGCATGTTACATTTAGAACAGAGTGTCTGTTAGACCGCTTCTGAAGAAGACTCCTTATAAACTGTGGAAGA
The DNA here is from genome assembly GCA_963859935.3 of Lathyrus sativus. Lineage (NCBI taxonomy): Eukaryota > Viridiplantae > Streptophyta > Magnoliopsida > Fabales > Fabaceae > Lathyrus > Lathyrus sativus. The sequence goes on from OZ012735.1 coordinate 913,733,715, forward strand.
ACAAAAAGCCCAACATTTCATATTTTCATCCTTTTGGATGTATTTGCTATATGTTAAACACTAAGGAAAATCTGAGCAAGTTTGATTCCAAAGCACAGAAGTGTTTCATGCTTGGATATTCTGAACGCTCTAAAGGCTACAGAGTATACAAAACTGAGACACAGATTGTGGAAGAATCCATTCATGTCAGATTTGATGATAAGCTTGGCTCTGAAAAGCCAAAGCAGGTTGATAACTCTGCAGATAGGGAAGTAGTCTTTATTGACTCTGAAGTTTCAGAAGCAGACAAACTTCAAGTGAAGGAACCAGAAGCAACTCCAGATGCTACTCCCTTAACTTCTCAGATGAATAATCTAAACATTTCTGAAGAGTCAACTATCAGAGGATCATCATCCAGAATTAAAGCTTCTCATCCAGAGGATGTCATTATTGGAAAGAAGGATGATCCCATCAGAACAAGATCCTTTCTAAGATCATCTGAAGCATCACTATTTGGACTAGTGTCAGAAATTGAACCATCTTCTGTAGAAGAAGCTCTGCAAGACAATGATTGGATTATTGCCATGCAAGAAGAGCTAAATCAATTCAGCGGAAATGATGTATGGGATCTATTTCAGAGACCTCAAGGGTTCAATATAATTGGTACAAAATGGGTCTTCAGAAATAAGCTAAATGAGAAAGGAAAAGTTGAGAGGAATAAGGCAAGGCTGGTTGCTCAAGGGTACAGTCAGCAAGAAGGTATTGATTACACTGAGACATATGCTCCAGTGGCAAGGTTAGAATCTATACGCCTTCTCATTTCCTTTGCTGCACAAAATAACATCACTCTGTATCAGATGGATGTTAAAAGTGCCTTTCTTAATGGTATTATAGAAGAAGAAGTTTATGTCCACCAACCTCCTGGTTTTGAAAATGAAAAATTTCCAGATCATGTTTTCAAATTAAAGAAATCTCTATATGGATTAAAACAAGCTCCTAGAGATTGGTATGAGAGATTGAACAATTTTCTTCTGGAAAAGAATTTCATCAGAGGCAAAGTGGATACAACACTATTCTGTAAAATAATTAAGAAAGATCTTCTAATTTGCCAAATTTATGTAGATGATATTATTTTTGGATCAACAAATATTATGCTTGGAAAGGAGTTTGCTACATGTATGCAGGCAGAATTTGAAATGAGCATGATGGGAGAACTCAGATTCTTTCTAGGGATCCAAGTTAATCAAACTCCAGAATGCACCTACATACATCAGACAAAGTATGTTAAAGAACTTCTGAAGAAATTCAACATGTTTGACAGCAAGCTGGCAAAGACTCCAATGCATCCTACTAGCTCACTTGGCAAAGAAGAGGTAAGTAAGAAAGTAGACCAGAAGCTCTACAGAGGTATGATTGGCTCTCTTCTTTATCTTACTGCTTCTAGACCTGACATATTGTTCAGTGTTTGTCTGTGTGCTAGATTCCAATCAGATCCTAGAGAATCACACTTGACAGCTGTCAAGAGGATTCTAAGGTATCTGAAAGGTACTTCTAATGTGGGTTTGTGTTACAGAAAATCTGATGATTTCAAATTAGTTGCATTCTGTGATGCTGACTACACTGGAGACAGAGTGGAAAGAAAAAGTACTTCTGGAAGTTGTCAATTTCTAGGAAGAAATCTAATCTCCTGGTACAGCAAGAAGCAACCCACAATTGCACTTTCAACCACAGAGGCTGAATACATTGCTGCTGCTGGATGTAGCACGCAGATGCTCTGGATGAAGAGTCAACTAGAAGATTATCAAATTTTTGAAAGTAACATTTCTATCTTTTGTGATAATACTTCTGCTATATGTTTGTCCAAGAATCCCATTTTACATTCTAAGGCAAAACATATAGAAATTAAGCATCATTTCATCAGAGACTATGTTCAGAAGGGAATCATAAATTTAGCCTTTGTTGATACAGATCATCAATGGGCAGATATTTTTACAAAACCCCTTGTTGAAGATAGATTCAATTTTATTCTGAAAAATATTGGTATGGATTTTTGTCCAGAATGATATTTATCAGAAGCAAATTGTTACAGATGCAAAAATGCTTAAATGCTCTGAAGTATTTCTTCTGTTTGTTTATTCTATTCTGATCAATATTTCTTTTGTGAAACTCTGAACTAACAATCTTTAGAAGATCTGAACGTTGGCTAACGTTTCATTTCTTAAGAGAATTCAGAACAGCATGCAAGTAAACACGTGTCACACAAAATCTGAAGAGGTGGCGTGTACATAACTGAAGAGACGTTTGAGGTGAAGTTTGAATAGTAAGAATCTTGGTTTTCCCCCCAAATTGTCAGAAGCATTTAATGTTTTGAAATGATTTTTATTCTCTTCATTTAATGCTTGTCCAAACGTGCATTTTTTTCTGACTGTTGATGTGCCTAAGTGTTTAGTATAAATACTTGTCTTGTATTCACTTTCACACTTTTCACTCTCTCAGAATTACATGCGTTTTCATCTCCTATTTTCTCTGCATAAAAACCCAAAACCTAAGTGTTTGACTAAGCATTCTTCAATGGCGTCTTCATCCTCAACAACTGCTCAATTCCAATCTACTATGGCTGCTGTGACTTCAGAAAACTTGGGTGTTGCTCCATATTCTCCTCCCAAAAGAACACTTCTAACACCTGTTGATAAACTAGAAGTTCTATGTGAATCTATGGTTGAGTTTGATTCTCTGGCAGATAATGGGTTTGAGTTTCGTTCCATAATTAGAGCTCAAGGATGGGTTAAGTACTTTGATAGGCTGTTTGGACCAGTTTACCCTCTCCTTGTGAAAGAATTCTGGATTCATGCATCAGTTTATCCCAAGTTCATCTTATCTTCTGTGCTGGGAAAAGAGATTATTATCACAGAAGATCTGATAAGAAGATTGATAGGATATGAAGAAACAGATGGTGTTTCCCACTTGCCAGCTGGGCGTGTGGACATGGATGAGGTTTATGAAGAAGTTATGACTGCTGGTCAAGCTTCTAACAAATTCAAAGATCTGAAACTTGATTACAAGATCTGGGCCAAGATCTTCATGGGATGCATCCACCACAGGAAGTCAACCAACTCTCCAGACTATGTCAATAATGAACAGCTCTATTTCATGTATTGTCTTAGTCAGAGCACCAAGGTAGATCTTCCATACATTCTGTTTATGCATCTGTGGAACCATATCAATGCATCTAGAGAATCTGTGAAAGAGAAAGGACAGAAGATCAGACCTTGGATCCCCTTTGGAAGACTGCTCTCAGATCTTCTTACTGAAAATGGCTTGGTAACTGCTCTGTACGCTGCTGGAGTTACAGAGGAATTAGAGTTTATAATGGGAAAACCTCTGAACGCTAAAAGTCTTCTGAGACTCAAAATTGTTGATGAACTCTCTACTGCTCCCAAGAGGCTGAATATGTCTGAATTGAATAAGAGGGTTCCTGTAGCTGACTTTCCTCTATTCTTTGCTGAAGAACCCAGACATATAGTGCTTATGTATATTGAGGAATGCAAGAAGGAAGGAATACCTGTTCCTGCCAATGTGTTTCAGCTAGTTAAACAACCACTACCAGATGCAGGAGAAGAAGAAGCACCACTTCATAGGAAAAGGACTCAGCTTGTAGAAGAATCTGAACCTGTCCAGAAGAAGGTCAAGATTGCTGAGAAGCCCAAGAAGCTCTTGAAGAGAAAAGATTCTGAAGAAGCTGCCTCTGTACCTGCCAAGAGGATTAAAGTAAAAGGTACTAAATCATCTGTAACTTCTAAAAATCTTGTTATTAATGATTCAAATATTAAGTCTGTTCCAAAACCACCTGATACACAAACCACTTTTGTTACTGCTCCCAGTTCTGTTTCACCTAAAAAACAAACAACTGTTTCTGTATCAAAACCATCTCAACCCAAAATACACATCAAACATTTTGTTCCACGTCAACTACCATCAGATCCATAACCAACAGATCAACCACCATCAGAACAACAACCATCTGCAAAACAAACATCTGTTCAACAACAAACCTCTGAACATCCAGAAAACCAACCAAAAGACGTTCAACCAGAAAAAGCCTCTGACAATCCACCATCAAATAATCCATCTTCTGAACCTATTGCACCTGTTACTTCTGAACCTACCAAAGTAACTTCTGCTCCTGTTTCATTAGAACCACCATCTAAACATTCTGACATTCCTTCAGAACCTACCAACACTTCTGAACCTCACATCCCTGAGACAGAAGTTCTTGATGTCACACCTTTAAAAACAGTGTTTCAAGTATCTTCTACCTCTTGTAAACCTACAACATCCTCCAACTCATCAGAATCAGAAATCCACCCAGATTTTCTTATCTTTCCATCTGCCAAAAACTCTGAGGTAAACCAATCTGAACCTGAACCTGAACCTGAACCTACCATACCTTCCAAAACTCCCATTCCAGATCCTATGCCTCCACCTGCACCATCATCTGAGATACTTATTCCCAATTCCAATCCAACATCATCTGGGATATCTTGTGCCCAAGTTTCTTCTCTTTTTCATAATCTATCTTATGGTTTCAAACTGAAAGATTTTTATGATAGAGTTGAACCTTCTGAACCCCTCAACCCTCTGAAACCCAAACTCAGACAGGCTCTTCCATCTGTGATTCTATCATATATTCAATCAATGACCAATATGGGATCCTTAGCAACAATATCTGCAACATCTGGTAAAGCTGTTGTTTCAGCTCTGCAACTTGCATCTGATAACACAGTTGCATCTGCTGAACCACCAAAATCTGCTTTCAAACCATACTCAAATGCACCTTTTGATGTTGTTTACCTTCACACAAGACCAAAACCTCACTTGCTTAATGCTTTAGTCAGATCTAAAGAAAAAGCTCCTGAGATACCCTTCATTCCATATTATCCTCCTCCTCTGATTTTCATCCAAAAATCACTTTTTTCACGAACTCCCCAACCTAAACCTATCACTCTGGAAACCTTGCTACGACCATTGCCCAGACTTAATATTGATCATTTATTTCAAACATTTTTGCAAGAAATACAGATGTCTTTAGGTACTGTTCAGAAGAAATGCTCAGAAACAATGGATGGCAATGAATCTGACATCATCTGGAAAGGATTCATCAACAGATTCAACACTGTAGCTTCAAATCTGAAGAACGTATGTTCTGATGAGGCAAAGCTCAGAGCTGAAAGGACTCTATTCTGGACTGTCAACAAAACTGAACCTCTGCTTCGTTTAGATGCTCCTCCACCTTCAACAGAATCTACTGCTACTGCTTTGACTATGACTCTGGTAGAACCCTCTTCAGGATCTACAGAACCAATGACAATTGACTCTGTTCAGGCTACAGAACCTCCTAATTCTTCATCTGAGATAAAGACAGAACATCCAGACCTTGAAGACAAGATTGCTGCTCTGGAGGCTGGACAGTCAGAGATAAAATCCTGGATGGCTAAGCAGGACAAGAAGTCTGAGGATATGACAGAATGGATGTCAAAGCAAGATGAGAAGAATGAAACTATGACTAAGTGGATGTCCAAGCAAGAGCAATCCTCCTCTGAGATTACATATCTATTGAAGATGCTTTTGTCCAAACACTCTTAGATTTTTTTTTCATTCTAATGTTTTTGCATCTGTTGTTTGCATCTGAACTTTATTGTTATATCTTCTGATGATTATCTATGTACTCTTGCTCTTATATTTTAAATGAATCAAGTTTTCTCCATTGAATTATCTTATCTATTGTTCCTTTTCTTTGTCTTTTTAAAAGTTTTTACTTTTTTCTTATGACAAAAAAGGGGGAGAAAATACAGATCTGAACTGTTTAATATAACTTCACCAGAATGAATCTTCAGACATATCTATTCTATCTAACTTTTAACTTGACTATTTCAGAACATTTGATAAGTACACTCTATAAAAGAAACTCTGAGTCTCTCAGATCATTGTCTATTATCAAGCTCTGAATCTTATATCTGCAAGACATTCTGACCCTAAAATGTTATAAGAACAAATAAGATCTAACTCTGAAGATTACTCAAGACAAAAGGGAAGTTTCTATTCCTTTTTCATATTTAACTCAGGGGGAGATTCATCATCTCAGGGGGAGTTATAATTCTCTTTGTTCAGTTAAATAAAATTTCTGATACTTTTTGTCATCATCAAAAAGGGGGAGATTGTTAGAACACAGATTGGTTCTTAATAATAACTCTTTGTTTTGATGATAACTGTTAGGAAATTTTATATTTAAGAATTATATACTCTAAAATTTGTTTGAGAGTTTTACTGCAGATTGAAATGAAATTAACTCTCTAGAAGCAAATCTACATTATACACAAGAAGTTATCCTGACTCTGAAGCGCCAGATGCATCTTACAGAAGATTCTGATTGCTCTTTACAGAAGATCCTGAGCGTAGTCTCCTGAAGGATCTGAAGCAAGAAGCTCCAGAACATTTTGAGTCAGAAGCATCTGAAGCTGAAGCATCTAAAGCAAAGAAGAATATTGTTTGAAGAGCTTCTTAAAGCATAATTCTACAGAAGTTTCTGAAAGTACCAACGATGCCAAGTACTGAAGTTCTGTGTCAAATATGCTCTGATGATCAACACGCTGAAAGCACACATGCTGCAGAAGACTCTGATACAGCAAAGTTCTGAATTTCATTAGAAGACTCTGATCCATTCAGACTCTGAAGAACTTGCTGAAAACTGAAGAAGAAATATTCAAGAATATATCCGTTGGAGTTAATCAACGTCTCTTTCCTCTTTTGTGCTAGACACAATTACACAGACAAAAAGAATTTTTCTGTGTTATCTACTTCAAGGAAAGGTCACTTGATGTGAAGACAAAAAGGCTCAGACCTTTTTGGGACTCTCTTTTCAACGCTCAACATCCTTGGATCAGCTGCCTATAAAAGGAGAACTCCACCACATTCTTCAGTTACACAATTTGCTGAAAAGAAATCATATTATTCTAAGCTCTCATTCTTTCATATTCTTCTTAGAATTTCTTGTACTTAAACTTAAGAGAAAAATCACTGTTGTGATAAAAGCTTTATAGAAGCATTAATACTCTTGTATTTAATTTACATTGATTGTAAAGGTTTTTCCTTAAGAGGATTCAGTTGGAATCAGTAGCTCTTGAGAAGACTAAGAACAGTTGTTCTTAGGTGTTACTATTGTAATCAGTTTGATTTAATAGTGGATTAAGTCCTTGTTGAGAAAGGCAAATCACTCTAGGAAGGGTAGACTGGAGTAGTTGTTTAAACGAACCAGGATAAAAATAATTGTGTGATTATTTTTTAAGGCTTAATCTTTCATACTTATTCAACCCCCCTTCTAAGTATTATCTCACCTTCAATTTGGTCATGTACAAACTTTCAAGTTTCACCCATAATCCCGATGTTGTAGTCTCCTTTGATACCTGTCGAAGAACCTTATCACCAAGGCTCAACAATATTGCGTTGTGGGCTTTCTCGATCATACTCGTCTTTTCTTTTGCCATTAACGCATCGTCCATGGCTACCTCACCCTTCAACGCTTCCAAACAACCCTGCTAAACCAATAGGGCTTTCATCTTCAAGCACCACAGACCGAAGTCGTTCACTCCGGTGAACTTTTCAATCTCATACTTTGTTGAAGGCATCTTCTCCACGCTCACCGCACCAAATTGTTGTGAATCAGATGCCTTTAAACAAAGTATAAACAATTTCTTAGTAAGAAACGCACAAGGGTTAGAGTTAATAAAGAAGAAAACAACAAGGATTGGTTATTAAACTGCTATTCTTTCCTTTCTCTTAGAACAAGATTTCAAGTATACAAGAATAACAAAATAACTTCTCTCTCTTGAAATTAAGATTTTATCTTCCAATTTTTCCTTATGCCAAGATTGAGAAACTAGTATCCTATTTATAATAAAATAGCACACTAACCTAATGGGCTTTTTAACAATTACCCATTACAAGCTAACTTAGGGTACAAGCTAACTTAAACAATTGAGTTTACAAGAAAGGCCCAATTCAACATGCTAACAACCCTAGCAATATTGACTAATGCATGTTAGAATAGACTTCGACTACAACATGCATTACTCGCGAACAGACATCGACCATACTAGAGTTCGATCCAACATCTCACAGAGATAGTGAGACAGTTAGCTGAAGTTGGAATCAAAGTGGTGCTTACAACAAGAGATGAATAAAGAGGACTTCAAGCTTTGGAAAAACTCAAAGCTTATAGTTTATCTGATTTTGTTGTTTTTCATCAACTAGATGTTACTGATGCTGCAAGTGTAGCTGCTCTTGCACATTTTGTCAAATCACAGTTTGGAAAACTTAATATTTTGGTAACCTTAAATTACTCTTAGTCATATGCATTGATTGACCTGCTAATCGGACATGGACACCGAGACACGATATGAAACAGACAGTTTAATATTAATTTTTCATATTAATTCTCAAAAATATAGAACACCTCCAACACGTGTTGAGTGCGTGTTATACGGTCTAAGACACTTATTCAAAAATTTCAAAAATAATATTTTTGGATGACATTTGTTTGATTTTTTGATTCTTGTAAAACTTTTCTAACACATGTCATATAAGTGTCATACAGGTGTCAGATGACAACTTGCATTCCGCAACGCTTCTGTGCTTCATACTAATTTCCGTAACAGACAGACACTATTGTTTTTGTAGGTTAACAATGCTGGGATTGGTGGTGTTGAAATTCAAGATAGTAATTTATTCAGATCAACACTCATATGTGAATTGAATTTGTTTCTTTTTTGAAGAACTTGTATAATAATTTTGAATATAGAGTTGTTCTTACTTTGCAGAAGGCACGATCTGATGATGAATTGAGAAAGTCAATGACACAAACATATGAGTCAACTAAAGAATGTTTGCAAATAAATTATCATGGAGCTAAAACAACATTTGAGTACCTTCTTCCGCTTCTCGAGTTATCAGATTCACCGAGAGTAGTCAATGTATCATCAGCATTGGGCAAGATAGAGGTAATTAAACAAACTCTTACATCAATATAGTGTTTAATTAAATTAGCATTTATCACTTATATTGATTTTATTGATGTCAAATCAGCACGTATCAAATGAATGGGCTAAAGGAGTTTTCAGTGATGTTGAAAACCTTACCGAAGAGAGAATAGATGAAGTGTTAAAGGAGTTTCTCAAGGATTTTGAACAAGGGTCTTTAGAAAGAAAAGGTTGGCCTAGGTATTTGGCTGCCTATACTGTTGCAAAAGCTTCAATGAATGGTTATACAAGAATTATTGCAAAGAAATATCCGAGTTTTTGCATCAATTGTGTTTGTCCTAGTTATGTGAAGACTGATATAACTGCTAATACTGGTTTCTTCACTGCAAAAGAAGGTGTTGCTCATCCTGTTAGGTTAGCATTGCTTCCCAATGGTAGTCCATCTGGTCTCTACTATATCCGAAATGAACTCTCTTCATTTTGACTCATATGCACCATAGGTGTAATGATTTTATACAATTAATAAATTGTAATCATTGGGATATAAAGATATATTTGATTTCAATTATAATATGTTTTTTTAGTAGTTGGAACATAAATTTGATTCTATCAATAATGATATTATTATTCATTCTCTCAACAACTCTATTCAGTTGATTCTATCTTAAAGGGGTACTAATTCCTCTATGGCATACTATGTTTTTCTATCATTTTATTAGTATTTTAATTGTATTTTTGGCGAATATTACGTGAAACATAACAAAAAACATGACAAGATTCAAAGTATTGTTGAAAAGACCGATTCATGTTAATGTCACTCCAATCAAATAGATTCTACAATATTTTTATGGTGTAAATCATAGTGACAATAAATGGAATGAGTCTGACACGCAAAATTGGAGAGAAAATATCAAAAATTGCAAAAAGGTTACCAAACGTGGCGCGCATGATACTAGGCGTGACACATTTTCGTGAAGAAATCAAAGTCGGAAGCTATTAGAAAAAACATGACGCATCAAATACACAGAATGACATGTTATAGAAGATTGATAAATCTGATTGAGGTGAAACCAAATAAATAAAATCTAACATCCATGGCTATAACTTTCTTAATCATGAGTCCCATTAAGATGAGAGCCTAGATTCTCTAGATTAAGGCTTTAGATTAAGTCGCTTTAGATGCATTTTTTTTTATATCTATGTGAATCATGTGATTCATTTAGATATGTTCTCTTTAATAATATACTTATAGTTATTCAATAGTATTTTGTGGTAAATACTTTTTCTTGTTTATGAAATATAAGGGATTGATCTATGTAACATCTAATTATGTTGAATTTAAATATTGTTGTGATGCTACTTATAATCACTTGACACTTGACATAGGGTATTTGCAATCATGACATAGGTATTTTACGTTGTTTACCTCTGTCATTTGCGACTTCATCCAAGACATACATAGATTGTAATTAGACAAGACATGTTGTGTGATGAGAAATTATGTGCAATTTGTTTTATATAAAATAGTTATAAGATCATTGAATCGAACTCTAGTTCTGTCGACTGGGAAGTTGTCGACAGAGATAACTTTCAGGTTTTGGCAAGAGACAAGCATGAAGTCGAAGATGGTTCGCATGCTGATGTCTAAGTGTTACATATTGTAGTCGATGTCAGTTCTAATATGTATTATAAAAAACTTAATGTCGAATTGGGTGTTGTGATTAAGGATCCAATTGTTTAGTTAGCTTGTAACGTAAATTAGTTAGTTAGTTTATAAATAGGCTAGATATCTCAGGTTGTTGAGAGAAACCAATTGTGTTATTCATTTGTAATAATTTATAAACCCTAAATGAGAAAGTGAATAGAAAACAGTTGCCGAAAATCCTATTCTCATTCTTTCTTCTTTATTCTTTCTTCTTTATTCTTTTTTCTTTTCTCTCTTTGTTCTAACTGTTTCATTGTTCACCCAAGAAACTCTGTTTCTCAATAAAAAAAAATTATTAATTGGTATCGTTTGTCACAACAAACTGTGCGGTGAGTGTGAACAAGATGCCGTCAACAAAGTTTAAAATTGAAAAGTTCACCGGAGTTAATGATTTTGGTTTATGGCGCTTGAAGATGCAAGCCCTTCTTGTTCAACAGGGTTTACTATAAGCATTAAAGGAAGGAGATGCCATGGATGCTGCATTGACGGAGAAGGATAAGACAATGATGATCGAGAAATCCCGCAGTGCAATTGTTCTGAGTCTTGGTGATAAGGTTCTCAGACAGGTTTCAAAGGAGACAACGACATCTGGTGTTTGGTTGAAACTCGAAGGATTGTATATGAAAAAATCCCTGGTGAATCGTTTGTACTTGAAGCAAGCTTTGTATTCATTCAAGATTAATGAAGATAAAGCATTGACGGAGCAGCTACATACGTTAAACAAGCTGATTCTTGATCTTAAAATTTTTGATGTTACCATCAGTGACGAAGATCAAATGTTGTTATTGTTGTGTTTTTTTACCTGAGTTGCATGCTCATTTCAAAGAAACCCTCTTATATGGAAGAGAGTTCCTGACCTTTGAAGAAGTTCAAACAACCTTGTATTTGAAGGATTTGAATGAAATAAAGGAGTAGAAACCATCATCATTAGTTGGCGAAGGGTTGTCAGTGAAGGGGAAATCCTTGAAGAGAGATGGTAGGTTTGAGAAGAAGAAAGGTAAAACTCAACATAAGTCTTATAGTGGTGATATTTCTGGTATTAAGGGTTATCACTATAAGAAGGAAGGTCACACAAGAAAGATGTGTCCTGAGCACCTGAATAACCATGGAGGTAAGAACAATGGGAATGCAGCTATTGTGCATGATTATGAATCATCCGATGTCCTTGTGGTGTCGAGCAGTAACTCTTGCAAAAAGTGGATTATGGATTCAGGATGTTCTTGGCATATGAATCCAAACAAGAATGTGTTTGAAGAATCATGTGATTAATATGGTGGATCAGTGTTGTTGGGAAATAATAAAGCTTGCAAGATAACAAGTATTGGATCTGTGAAATTCAAGTTCCATGATGAGTAAATAAGGCTATTGACTGGTGTTAGGTATGTACCTGAGCTTAATAGGAATTTGATTTCTATTGGTGAATTCGACAAGAAAAGATATGTCTTCAATGAGAGCAAGGTATCTTGAAAGTCATGAAGGGTCGAAGGAAGTCTTGAGAGGCGTGAATAAACAAGGCTCGTATACCATTGAGGCTGAGCTTGTAAGTGGTTCCACAGATTTTTCATCCACGAAACCTGTGTCGAAGACATAATTATGGCACATGAGACTGGGCCATGTCAGCAAAAGAGGTCTGGTCGAACTGGAGAAACAGAACCTGCTAAGTGATGACAAAGTTGAGAAGTTGAAGTTTTGTGAACCTTATGTATTTGGTAAATCCTGTAGGGTGAAGTTTAACAAAGGTAAATAAAAAACACATGGATGCGTTTATTACATTCATGCTAATATTTGAGGTTCTACAAGGAATCCTTCACATTCAGGTGCAAGGTATTTTCTATCCATAGTTGATGACTATTCCAGAAAGCTATGGGTATTCATTCAGAAGACTAAGGATGAAACTTTTGAGAATTTCAAAATTTGGAAGGTTCTGGCCGAAACTCAAACTGACAGAAAGGTTAAGAGGCTGAGAACCGACAATGGCTTTGAGTTCTACAATGAAGCTTTCGATAGTTACTGTGTCAAGTTTGGGATTACAAGGCATAAAACTGTAGCAGATACTCCTTAACAAAATGGCTTAGCTGAGAGATTCAATCAAAAAATCCTTGAAAGGGTTAGATGCATGTTGGTTAGTGGTGGATTGAAAAAGGTGTTTTAGGCGGAGGCTATTTCGACAGCTGCTTATCTGATAAATAGATGTCTCTCGATTGCCATGGGAATGAAGGCACCTGAAGAAGTTTAGTCGGGTCAACCACCAGATCTCGGTAAACTGAAAGTATTTGGCTGTTTGGCGTATGCTCACATTAGGCAAGACAAGGTCGAACCTAAAGCTCTAAGATGCATGTTCCTTAGATATCTTGAGTGAGTCACAGGCTATAGGATGTGGTGCCTAGAACCAGGTCACAGAAGATGTATCATAAGTCATGATGTAGTTTTCAAGTCGATATGGCATTCAAGAAAACTGGTGATGCTGGTTAAATTGCTGAAATCTCTAAAGAGGAGCTGGAATAGGTAGAGATTCCTATTGAGGTGGAACATGGTGATTTTGAAGTACATAACCCACATGAAGTCAAAAAAGAAAAGCAAGATTCTGAAGAAACTACGTACTGGCAAGAGATAGGTCGAGAAGAGTCATCAAGCCACCTCATAGACTTGGTTATGTAGATCTTATAGTGTTTGCCTTAATCTCTATAAGTGAGGAAGAACCTAGATACTACAAGGAAGCTATAAGGATTCAAAATAAGACTGAATGGGGAAAATCCATGGATGACGAGATGAAATCTCGTCATGATAATAACACTTGGGAGCTGATTGAGAAACTTGAAGGAGCCAGGTTAGTCAGTTGTAAGTGGATTTTCAAGGTTAAGGAAGGAATCAAAAGAGTGATGTCGAAGTGCTTTGAGGTATGGTTGGTTTCTAGGGGGTTCAGTCAGAAATAAGGTGTCGACTTCAATGGTGTGTTCTCACATTTTGTAAAGCATATATCTATTCGAATGTTGTTATCCATGGTGGCAAAGTTCGACCCGGGACTTGAAAAAATGGATGTGAAAACAGTCTTCCTGTATGGTGATCTAGATGAAACGATCTTGATGCGGCAACTTGAAAGGTATGGAGAAAAGGATAAGGAAAAATATGTGTGCAAGCTGAATAGTTCTTTGTATGGCTTGAAATAATCTCCTCAATAGTGGAATAGGAGATTCAAAAAGTTTATGGCACACATTGGTTTCACTAGGAGCCAGTTCGATCATTGTGTTTACTTCATATTTTGACATGGAAACCCACTTGTTATTTTGTTGCTTTATATGGATGATATCCTCATAGCTAGCAATAGTTTCGAGGATGTAATGGACGTAAAGGCTGAATTCAGTAAGGAGTTCGAAATGAAGGATCTGGGAGCTGCCACCAGGATTCTTGGGATTGACATCCAGAGAGATAGAAAGCAGTCGAAGTTATGCTTATCTCAAGAGACATACCTATGAAAGATTCTCGACAAGTTTGGTATGTTGAATTCAAAGCCTATTATGACTCCGACAAATCCTCAGTTTAAGCTTAGTACTGAAGCTGAATTCAAAGTCCAAGTACTGAATTCAAAGTTTGAGTACTGAAGCTGAAAGAATCTATATGAGTAGCATTCCATATGCTAGTATAGTAGGTTATTTGATGTATGCTATGGTTTGTACGAGGCCAGACATAACGTATGGAATGAGCCTTGTAAGCAGGTATATGGCCAATCCTGGAAAGGCGCGCTGGAAAGTTTTAAAGTGGATTCTCAAGTAAATAAATGGGTCTCTGAGTCGAGTCCTGATTTATGGTGTAGCCTGTGGTGATGATAGCAAAGTAGAAATTGGATGATTTGTCGACTCTGATTATGCAGGTTGCATGAATTCGAGAAAATCTATTTCTAGATATGTGTTCACTATGTTCGGTACGATGATCAGTTGGAAAGAGACGCTTCAGAAGGTTGTTGCCTTATCAACAACTGAAGTAAAATATGTTTCCCTCACTAAAGATGTGAAAGATGCATTATGGTTTGAAGATTTTGCAAAGGAGCTGAAACTTCAAGGTCGAGTTATCACTATTAAATGTGATAGTCAAAGTGCAATACACTTGTCAAAGAATTCACGATCGATGTAAGGCTGCACTTTTCCAGAGAGATAATCGAGCATGGAGAAGTCCAAGTGCTGAAGGTTTCGACGGATGACAATGTTGCCGATATGATCACCAAAACATTGTCGAGCTGCAAGTTTTTTCACTGTATGTAGTTGATAAAGCTGCATGATGAAAGTTAGAATGTTCCTTGTTATTGTAGAGTTTGTTCCAAGGTGGAGATTTGTGAGATCATTGGATCGAACTCTAGTTCTGTCAACTGGGATGTTGTCGACAAGGATAATGTCCAGGTTTCGACAGGAGAAAAACATGAAGTCGAAGATGGTTCACATGTTGATGTCTAAGTGTTGAATATTATAGTTGAAGTCATTTCTAATATGTATTTTCGAAATTTTAATGTCGAATTGGGCTCTCTCTCTCTCTCTCTCTCTCTGTTCTAACCATTTCATTGTTCACCCAAGAAACTCCGTTTCTCAATTAAGAATTTGTTAATTGTATCATTTGTCATAACAATAATCATGATATAAGAAGAACCATTATAGGTTTAGGCAGGGATTGATCACATGGAAAAAAGGAAAGTTATTTTAAATGTGACTTAACCGTTTATCTTAGTATAATTTCCAACTTTTAGTTAGTTTAGTTAATCTTTACAATAATTTCACAACCTATCGATTTACAAAACACATACCTCCTTTTTTACATATATGTCGTTTTTAAATAATAACAAGTATAATTCCTTTTGTATTGATAAAATAATCGCAATATATGAGGATTGATAACTTTTACCTAATAGCTCAGATATGTGATTATTGTAGTGGTGGTCATGTCAATTGTCAATGCAATTTTAAAGGTTTCTTAGATGAATTTAACATACACCAAGCACATTCTTGGGGGTACTCTAAGCCTTTATACACTACTAGAAAATATACCTTCGGTGACACAATATTACAACAACCATTTTCCACTGTAGTTGTTGTGAATTAATGTCGTCAATAACAGAACAAAGTTATGAGAAAAGATTGAATTTCTTGAACAAACACAAGAAACCCTATTAGATTTCACAAAGGAAAAGAGAAGAAGGAAAAAGAATAAAGAATTGGTTAAATATTTTTTACTAATAACTTTCTCAATAAAGGTTCAAAGATTACAAGTGAATACCAACATTTAACCTCTCTCAATAACCTGAGAAAACTAGTCTATCTATAGACTACTAAGCTAACTTAGATTACAAGCTAACTTAACAATTGGGCTTACAAGTAAGACCAAATTTGACATGCTAACAATCCTAGCATTTCGACTACTGCATGCTTGAGCATACTTCGACTACAACATACAAAATCAGTATATGAACAGACTTCGACTTCATACTAAACCTTCTGTTGAACCATGAAGCTACCCTTGTAGACACTAGAGTTTGATCCAAAATACCAAAAGTATCCACTTTGGAACAAACTCTACACAAAATAAGGGAACAAACTAGCTTTCATCATGTAGCTTTATCAACTGCATACAGTGGAAAAACTTGCTATTCGACAATGTCTTGGGGATCATACCAACATCATTGTCACCAGTCGAAACCTTCAGCACTTGGACTTCTCCATACTCAATTATCTCTCTGACAAAGTACAAACTCACATCGATGTTTTTGGTTCTCTCATGATAGGGTGAATTCTTCGACAAGTGTATTGCACTTTGATTATCACATTTAACAATGATAACTCGAACTTAAAGTTCCATCTCCTTAGCAAAACCTTCAAGCCACAATGCTTCTTTCATAACTTTAGTGTGGGTAATATATTCTGCTTCAATGGTTGATAAGGCAACAACCTTCTGAAATGTTTCTTTCCAACTGATTGATGTGCTGAACATAGTGAACACATATCCAGAAATAGGTTTTATGGAATCCATACAACCTGCATAATCAGAGTCGAAAATTCCTTCAATTTCGACTTTGCTATCATAACCACAGGCTCCATCATAAATCAGGACTCTTCTCAGAGACCCATTGATGTACCTAAGAATCCAATTTAATGCTTGTCAGTGCGTCTTCCCAGGATTTTCCATATACCTTCTTACAAAGCTCACTCCATACGCTATGTCTGGCCTCGTGCAAATTATATTATACATCAAAGAACCTACTATACTAGCATATGGGATGCTATTGATATAGGCTCTTTCGATTTTAGTGCTAGGACTTTGAGTCATATTCAGCTTGTACTGAAAATTAGTCGGTGTTAGAACAGGCTTTGAATTTGACATACCAAACTTGTTGAGAATCTTCTTCAGGTATGTCTCTTGAGATAAGCATAATCTCGAGTTCTTTCTATCTCTCCGGTTGTCAATCCCAAGACTTCTAGAAGTAGCTCCCAAATCCTTCACGTCAAACTCCTTATCGAGTTAAGCCTTTACCTTCATAACATATTTGACACTGTTGCTTGCTATGAGAATGTCATCCATATAAAGCAATAAAATAACAAGTGAATATCTAGGTCGAAATATGAAGTAAACACAATGGTCGAACTGACTCCTAATGAAACCAATGTGTGCCATGAACTTTTCGGATTTCCTATTCCGTTGTCGAGTAGATTTTTCCAGGCCATACAAAGACCTATTCAGCTTACACACATAATCTTCCTTTCCCTTTTCTACATGCCATTCAGGTTGCCTCATCAGGTTCGTTTCATCTAGATCACCATACAGGAAGGTTGTATTTACATCCCCTTGTTCAAGTTCTAGGTCGAACTTCGCCACCATGGCTAACAATATTATAATGGATCTATGCCTTACAACAGGTGAAAACACCTCATTGATGTCGACACCTTCTTTCTGAGTGAACCCCCTAGCAACCAACCTTGCTTTAAAGTGTTTTGACATCACTCATTTGATTCCTTCCTTAACCTTAAAATTCCACTTACAACTAACTAACCTGGCTCCTGCAGGTTTCTTAATCAACTCCCAAGTGTTATTATCATGAACAGATTTTATCTCATCATTCATGGTTTTCATCCATTCTGTCTTGTCTCGACTCCTCATAACTTCCTTATAATCTCTAGGTTATTCAGCAAGGACATCACTTGCAAAATCTAAGGCATAAGCTATGGGATCTGCATAACCAAGTCTCTAAGGTGGCTTGATGACTCTTCTCGACCTATCTTTTGCTAGCAGGTAGTCATTATCAGTCTCCTCATATTTGATAACAACTTATGCTTCTTCTTCAACTTCATTTGGGTCATACAATTCAGCATCACTATGCTCCACCTCAATAGGAATCTCTCCCCATTCCAGTGCTTCTTCATAAATCTTTGAACTTTGACCAATGTCATTAGTTTTCTTGAAAGCTATATCAACTTCATTAAAAACTATATCTCGACTTATGATACACCTCCTGTGACCTAGCTCTAGGAACATACATTTCAGAGCTCTAGGTTCTACCTTGTCTTGCCTAATGTGAGCATAGGCTAAGCAGCCAAATACTCTATGTCTTTCGAGACTAGGTGGATGTCTCGACCAGACTTCTTCAGGTGTTTTCATTCCTAAGGCAGTCGAGGGACACCTATTTATCAAGTAAGCTGCAGTCACAAAAGCTTCTGCCCAAAACACCATCTTCAATCCAGCACTTACCAACATGCACCTCACCCTTTCTAGAATGGTTCAATTAAACCTTTCAGCCAAACCATTTTGTTAGGGAGTATTGTACTCCAAAATTTTCCCTCTTATTTCTAACCTTAAGTGGCTTGTACTTCTCATTCATATGCATTTTCCATTAGGTCATAAAGTCACAATCATTCATTTCATTGAGGCTCTAAAGGCATGGGATCAAGGTATTATGTGAAAGCTAAGGAACCTTCCTAGTTGTGAGGTTCTCATTTTCATTAATGGATGATTGAAGTTGTTTCTTCATCAGTTATGGCTAGATTTGTTAGAACAATATTTGGTTCTGCTCATTATCTATAAGTTTTGATAATAAAAAAGTAGTATTTGTGTGAGAACAATTTTGGTACTCTAACATTTGTTTTTCTGAAGGATTAACAAACAGGCTCTGACTCCGATAGAAACCATATACAATGAAAATCTGATTTTACCAAAAGTCGCTTTTGCGCCAAAGAAGAAAGTATGCTTCTGATCTACTCACATTCAGAAAGATTCTAAGAAGATAATATGTTGATGCTGCAATGTTCTCTTGGATTTTGCCTCTGAGCGTGACTCTAACGTTTTACTTCTGAAGTCGCTATCTTCTGAAGGCTAAGTGCTGAAGACTCTGAAGACAAGGTTCTGATGAACGATGTTCTGAAGATTCTGAAGACTTAAATTTTTGAAGACTAAGGGTTTTGAAGACTGAGTGCTTAAAGTTCTGAAGACAAGGTTCTGGTGAACAAGTTCTGAAGACTCAAGACTATGAAGACTAGTGATCAACTCTTGTATGCATGCTTCAATCATCTCTATTTAGAAGTCTCTAATGTACATAAGATAAGATCAAAAGTTTACAAGGGAAAATAATACATAGTACGCATCAGAACATTTCATTCCACTACCCTGATTTGGTGGAACAAAGGACAGATTTTGTGTACGATTTTCATCCCTGCGTAACGGCATTCCTTCAAGCCGCCAGTTCATTCAAGGATATTTCTAATGTGCCCTCCAAAGAATCTTTTATTGGATTTATAAGGAATTGGCAACTTTAAGAAAAATAATACAAAGCAAGAATAATATTCATACTGTCAAAATTTCTTTAAGTAATTTGTGATATTCATAGTGTTTATATCTGCTTGTGTAGAAGAAATTCATTGTAAACATTTATTTTTTTCAAAAGCCTCTGATATACCGAAGATAAGATCAAAAGTTTACGAGGGAAAATAGTACATAATACGTATAAAAACTTTTCATTCCACTACCATTCCACTACCCTGATTTGGTGAGACAAAGGATAACTTTTGTGTACGATTTTCATCCTTGCGTAATGACATTCCTTCAAGTCGTCAGCTCATTCAAGGATATTCCTAATGTGCCCTCCAACAGATCTTTTACTGGCTTTGTAAGGAATTGACCACTTAAAGAAAAGCAATGAAATATAAAAGAATAGTAGTGGAGAAATTCAATACAAACAAAGAATAATATTCATACTATGAAAATTTCTTTAAGTAATTTGTGATATTCATAGTGTTTATATCTGCTTGTGTAGAAGCAATTCATTGTAAACATTTTTTTTTCAAATAGTTGTTTGTAATTCCTTAAGGGACCAGTTGGGTCAGAATCCTTAAGAAGAGACAATTAGACTTTGTTGTTAGTCACCATCAATTGCTAGTGCAAATTGTAATCAGTTGATTATAGTGGATTAATTCCTTGTGTATAAGGCAAAATCACCTTGGCGGGTGGATTGGATTAACTTGATAGTTTTCAAATGAACCAGGATATATCATATGTCTTTATCTCTTGTTAAGTATCTTTGTGATCTTTGTTTGAGTTTCACAAAAAACTTTCATTTTTGAAAACCCAATTCAAAACCCCCTTTCTTGTGTTTTCTCACACCTTCGATTGGCATCAGGCTCTGGTTCTTATTGTGATAAAAGTTTTATCAACATTTCACCGTGTTCAGTACCTATCCAGTATTTGTGTGAGATATCATGGCTTTCGTCAATGCTAATCCTATTCCAGATGCGAAAGACCACTACAGTGCCAAACCACCAGTCTTTGATGGTGAAAAGTTTGACTACTGGAAAGATCAAATTGAAAGTTTCTTTCTTGGTTATGACATAGATCTTTGGGATCTTATAGTTGATGGCTATACTCACCTAGTTGATGCTGAAGAGGTAAAAGTGTTAAGAAGTGCTATGACAGATCAACAAAAGAAAGAATACAAGAATCATCACAAGGTAAGAACTATATTGTTGAATGCTATTTCTTATACTGAGTGCGAGAAGATAACAAATAGAGAAACTTCCAAGTCCATTTTTGAGTCACTTCAAATGAATCATGAAGGAAATGCTCAAGTAAAGGAAACAAAGGCTCTTGCCTTAATCTAGAAATATGAAGCCTTCAAGATGGATGATGACGAATATGTGGAAATTATGTTTTCACTATTTCAGATGCTGGTAGCAGAACTCAGAGTTCTAAACAAAGGATATTCTACTGCTGATCATGTCAAGAAGATTATCAAAAGTCTTCCTAAGAAATGGAGACCTATGGTAACTGCTCTAAAGCTATCCAAGGATCTGAACAATATAAGTCTTGAAGAACTTATTAGTTCTTTAATAAGTTACGAGATTGAGCTGGAGGAACATGAAATTCAGAAGAAGAGTAAATCTATTGCTCTTATGTCTAAGCTTGAAAAGACAAAGGCTTATCAAGCTGAGGAAGAATCAGAAGATTCTGATGAAGACTCAGAAGATGAGCTATCACATATCTCCAGAAGGATCAACAAACTATGGAAACATAGGCAAGGGACATTCAGAGGTTCTAGAAGGAACAATGGTCGTTCTGACTCATCATCCGGACAGAAGAAGCAGAGTTCTGGAAAAGAATTCATCTGCTATGAGTGTAATGAGCTAGGTCACTACAAGAACGAGTGTCCAAAGCTTAAAAGGACAAGAAGCCTAAGAAGAACTTCACCAAAGTTAAGAAGGGACTCATGGAAACTTGGGATGACTCTGATTCTAAAGAAGAAGAATCTGATGAAGAACATGCAAATGTTGCACTAGTGGCAGCAACAATTAACGCTGAATTCTTTAGAGAACCTGAAGACAAAATGCTATCAGAATCAGACTCATACTCAGACTCAAAGGTGTTATCTAAATTCTCTCATTGTGAATTAGAGTCGTGTCTTTCAGAAATGCTGGAAAGATATCAAACTCTTCATCGTAAATACAAGGATCTTAAAAAATCCCATGTAACTACTTCTGAAGCCAAAGATAAGCTTGAACAAAATAATTCTTCTTTGAATGAAAATATTTTTCCTTTAAAAAATAGTAACTATGCTTTGAAAAGAAAAGTTTCTAAATTAGAAGAAGAATTAATCTCAAACATCCCTGACACTAATTATGTCAACAAGTATAATAGAGCATTCCAACATTTTCTAGATAAAAGCATAGATAGAAGCAAGATTGCTTCCATGATCTGTGGAGTTAGTAGAAATGGCAAGAAAGGTTTGGGTTGTACAAAAACATTTGAAAATGACGAAAGTCAACCTGTAAAACCAAAACCTCTCTATGATCATTTTGTGCCTTCTGGTACTAAGCTTGATTGTTTTGAGCTTGTGAAAGCACCTTCATAGACACAAAAATTTGATCTTAAACTAAAGTATCATGCACAAATTCCACTTGATTATCCTATTGCACGAAAACTCAAAGTGGTGAAAAACTATGAGAAAACTAACAAAAGAGGACCTAGAAAGTGGGTACCTAAGGATAAGATAATCTATGTTGCAGATATCCTTAGCAGCTCACTTAAAACACCAATCATGATACCTGGACAGTGGTTGCTTACGACACATGACAGGAAGAAGACATATGTTCCAAAGTGTGGAACTTAAGTCTGGAGGATTCGTTGGTTTCAGAGGAAACCATAAGGGTAAGATCATTGGCTCTAGAACTGTTGGTAATGGTAAACTTCCTTCTATTACTAATGTTCTTCTGGTTGATGGTTTGATGCATAACTTATTGTCAATTAGTCAACTTAGCGAAAATGGTATAATATCATTTTTAATCAAAAGTCATGTAAGGCTGTTAGTCAGAAGGATGGCTCAATCTTTTTTAATGGAAAGAGGAAAAACAACATTTACAAAATAAGACTTTATAATCTTAAGGACCAGAATGTTAAATGTATAACATCTATAAATGAAAACAATGGGCATGACATAGACGTTTGGGTCATGTTAGCATGAGAAATATTTCTCAGCTAAATAAGTTGAATTAGTCAGAGGCTTGCCAAATCTGAAGTTTTCTTCAGATGCTCTTTGTGAAGCATGTTAGAAAAGCAAGTTTTCTAAAGCCTCCTTTAGAGCGAAAAATGTTGTTTCTACTTCTAGACCATTAGAAATTCTGCATATTGATATGTTTGGTCCAGTGAAAACTACCTCAACCAATGGTAAGAAATATGCATTAGTCATCGTAGATGATTATAGTCGTTGGACATGGGTAAAATTCTTGAAACACAAGGATGAGTCACATTCTGTGTTCTCTACCTTTTACTCACAAGTGAAAACAGAGAAGGATTGCAAAATTGTCAGAGTCAGAAGTGATCATGGTGGAGAATTTGAGAATAGATAATTTGAGAATTTTTTTGATTCCCACGTCATTTCCTATGATTTCTCATGTCCCAGAACTCCATAACAGAATGGAGTAGTGGAAAGTAAGAATAGGACTTTGCAAGAAATGGCTCGTATCATGATCCAAGAAACTGACATGGCTAAGCACTTTTTGGCAGAGGTAGTAAACACAACATGTTGTATTCAGAACAGGATTTCTATCAGACCTATTCTGGGTAAGACTCCTTATGAACTGTGGAAGAATAGAAAACCCAACATTTCCTATTTTCATCCTTTTGGTTGTATTTGCTTTATGTTGAACACTAAAGAGAATATGGGCAAATTTTATTCCAAAGCTCAAAAGTGTTTGTTGTTAGGATACTCTAAACGCTCTAAAGGCTACAAAATTTATAACACAGAAACACATATTATTGAGGAATCAATTCATGTTAGATTAGATGATAAGCTTGATCCTGAAAAGTCAAAGCTAGCTAAAAAGTTTATAGATTTGAAGATTACTTTATTAGAACCCAAGCAGGAAGATTCTAACAAAGAAGAAAAAGATGCAGAAACTAAAAAATTAGATATAATTTCACCATAAACAACAAATAGTCCATCTCATTAGAAGAAGAATAAACTAAGGACTTCTCATTCTAAAGAATTGATTCTGGGAGACAAAGCTGATCTAGTCAGAACTCATTCATCATTCAAACCTTCTGAAGAAACTCTTCTGGCTTTGATGTCACTAATAGAGCCAACATCAATTAATGAAGCTCTTCAAGAGAATGAGAGGATTTTGGCCATGCTAGAAAAACTGAATCAATTCACCAGAAACGATGTTTGGGATCTTGTTCAGAAACCTAAAGGTGTCCACGTCATTGGAAAAAATGGGTATTAAAAACCAAGCTTGATGAGAAAGGTGAGATTGTAAGAAGCAAAACTCGACTGGTTGCACAAGGCTATAGTCAGCAAGAGGGGATAGATTGTACTGAAATGGATATATTTCTGAAGAAGTGTATGTCCATCAACCCCCTGGATTTGAAAATTCTAAGAAATCAAATTATGTTTTTAAACTAAAGAAATAATTATACGGTCTGAAGCAAGCTCTTAGAGCTTGGTATGACAGACTTAGTAATTTCATTTTGGGAAATAATTTTACTAGAGGAAAGGTAGATACTACACTCTTTTGCAAAACTCTTAAGAATGATATTCTGGTTGTACAAATCTATGTAGATGATATTATTTTTGGTTCTACTAATCCTTACTTGTGTGAGGAATTTTCAAGTTAATGCAGGAAGAAATTGAAATGAGTTTGATAGGAGAACTCAAATTCTTTCTGGGAATTTAGATTGATCAACGTTCAGAAGAAACATACATTCACCAAAGCAAATATGCACAAGAACTTCTGAAGAAGTTTGAGATATCAGATAGTAAACCTGCAAACACTCCCATGCATCCTACATGCATTCTGGAGAAAGAAGAAGTAATTAAAAAGTTTTTCAGAAGCTCTATCATGGTATGATATGATCTCTTCTATATTTGATTGCTTCTCGTCCAAATATTCTGTTTAGTGTATGTCTTTGTACTCGTTTCTAATCAGACCCAAGAGAAACTCATTTAACAGTTGTTAAGAGAATCCTAAGGTATATAAAGGGAACAACTAACCTTGATTTAATGTATAAGAAAATATCAGAGTATAAAATTTCTGGCTATTGTGATGCAGATTATGCTGGAGACAAATTAGAAAGGAAAAGCACCTCTGGAAACTGTTAGTTTTTGGGTAACAACCTCGTCTCTTGGGAAAGCAAAATGCAACCAACCATTGTACTATCTACTGCAGAAGCATAATACATCTCATCGTCACTATGCAGCACTCAAATGCTCTGGATGAAGAATCAATTAAAATATTTTCAGATTCACGAGGGTAACATTCCTATCTTTTGCGATAACACAGCTGATATTTGCCTAAGTAAGAATCCCATTTTACATTCTCGAGCTAAACATATTGAAACTAAACATCATTTCATCGGAGACTAGAAAGGGATTTTATCTTTAAAATTTATAGATACATACCATTAGTGGACTAATATCTTTATAAAACCCTTAACTGAAGATAGATTTCAGTTCATTCTGAAGAACTTAAATATGGATCTTTGTCCAAAATAAGTTTTATCAGAAGGTGTTTAAACTCTTTTTGTAAAAAGTGATTATGATGATAAGCAAATATTTCTTATTCAATTATTTTTCTTTCTGATTAACGATACTTCTACATGTCAGAAGATGTCTTGATCAGAAACATGTTTAGTAAGATACCTCTTAGTATTCTTGACTTAGGGAACATCAAACGTGTTCTCTTAAACAGACGACTATGATTTTCCTGTGACACCTATCCAATATCAAATCATAACTTACTGTTGAAGAGACACCTCGAGCGTTGTGATTTCGTGAGACTAGGTTTTTAAAATGATTATTCCCTATTACTCCCTATTTTTTTGTAATCATCAATTTTTCCTTTAAATACCTACTATCTCACTATCACACACTATGCTACTTTTCACTTCCCACACTTTTATTTAGAAACCCTAAAACCATTTATGCTTTGTAATCTATACCATCTTCAACAATGGTTGAATTATCTTGACATCCCTCTCAATCTCAACAACAAGAAAATCAGTTCACTATTCCAGAGAAATCTCCTTTCACTCTCAACACGCCGGTAGCTAACCTTCACGTTCTTTGTGAAACCATGGTGGATTTCAACAATCTAAAGAAAAATGGGTGCTCCCTGGAATTGACTCAATCGATGGATGTCAGTCGAGTTTCAGAAGATCAAAAATCTATCTTCTCAGACAAAAGAATATTTTGTCCAGCAAGCAGAAGATAGATTTGAAGCCAAAAGGGAAGCTGAAGAAAAACTAGATGCTAAAAGGGAATTAGCTGAAAGATTAGCTAAGGAAGCTCTTGATAGATAATCTGAAAGGAAATCTAAAGAAGCTCAACATTTAGATGAGAGAGAAGATGAATTGAAGAATTAAGAAGAAGCTCTGAAAGTTGCTGAAAACTCTACCTTTGATCCAGTGTTAAAGACTCTGGCCAGTATTCAGAAAGAACAAGAGTTGTCTAGAACCAGAATGGATAAAAAAGATGAAGTCACATCCAAAATTCAAAATGCGCTCGCTCAGATCCTCAACCTTAGACACTATCTAGGCTACCTTTTAGTTTTTCTTTATGTTAATTACCTTTTTGATTATGACAAAAAGGGGGAGTATTAATTGGAAAACGTATTTTGATAAATATATTTTGTTCTATGAATCACAATTCTAACATTCTAACATTATGTTACACAATTTCTTCTTAGGATTTCTTTTCAAGAACGATATTGAAAATCTGATATATATGATAAGAATCAGACTTGAACCATACCAGAATCTTATTCTTGATCTAATAAAGACCAATCGGGCTTTGGTATATAATCAGGCTCTGTTATTCTAAATCTGATAAGATATTTTTAGTCAGGCTCTGGTATCCCAAATCTGATAAGATTTTTAAGTCTTAGATTCAGGGGGAGCTTGATAAAGGGGAAGTTATTTCTAAACTTATCTATGTCACTTCCTTTTGATTAGTTTTGTACGAAATTATTTAATCAAAATACATTGTTTTGTTATTACCAAAAAGGGGGAGATTGTTAGAACAAGATTTGGTTCTGCTCATTATCTCTAAGTTTTGATAATAACAAAGTAGTATTTATGTGAGAACAATTTTGGTACTCTAATGTTTGTATTTCTGAAGGATTAACAAACAGGCTCTGACTCTGATAGAAACCATATACAATGAAAATATGGTTTGACCAAAAGTCGTTTTTGCGCCAAAGAAGCAAGTTTGCTTCTGATTTACTCACATTCAAAAAGATTCTAAGAAGACAATATATTTGCTTCTGCCTCTGAGCGTGACCCTGACGTTTTAATTATGAAGGCTTTCAAGCTTCTGAAGTCGCTATCTTCTGAAGACTAAGTGTTGAAGACTCTGAAGACAAGGTTCTGATGAACGAAGTTCTAAAGATTTCGAAGACCAAGGGTTCTGAAGACTGAGGGCTTAAAGTTCTGAAGACAAGGTTCTGGTGAACAAGTTCTGAAGACTCTGAAGACTCAAGACTCTAAAGACCCAGTGATTAACTCTTGTACACATTCTTCAATCATTTATATTCAGAAGCCTCTGATATACAGAAGATAAGATCAAAATTATACGAGGGAAAATAGTACATAATATGTCTCAAAATGTTTCATTCCACTACCATCCCACTACCCTGATTTGGTGAAACAAAGGACAACTTTTGTGTATGATTTTCATCCCTGCGTAATGACATTCCTTCAAGCCTCCAGCTCATTTAAGGATATTCTTAATGTGCCCTGTAACGCCCGTTTACTTCAAATTAAGTCATTAATGAATTTTTGGTCGTGTCTCGTCGTATTGTAGTTGTATTCAGGTGTATCGGGTAAAATTTTTAGTCGGGATAATTTACCGTTAGTTGCAAAACTAAAAAAAAAGAACGAGAAAAATATTAATAGTTGATTTTGATGAATAACTATCTAAGTGGGCCAAATATTAGTAATTAAAATAGTAAAAGAGGGTGGTGCTCCTAGTAAGCCCAAAATTAGCAAAAAATAAATAAATAAAATAATTTAACTACTAGTAACCTAAGTGGGGGAAAAACTAGTAACAGTAGAAACATAAATCAAAAGGAAAAAGAACGTGGCTGGGAGAAGTTGAGAACAAAGGAAATTAACCACCAGAGAGAATTCAATGTAGTTGCAGAAGAGTCACCGGAGAGTAAACCGGAACCGGGAGTTTAGAGTTGCCCTCAATCCAAAGGTAAGGGTGGGGTTCAATTCTATAACTATGGGTATGATCAATTTCATGAAGGGAATTGAATCATAGGGTTAGTTTCCGTGGGTTGATAAATATTAAAGATGATGCTTGTCTGTGTCGGAAAAAGTGTTTTATGTCATTAGTTCTGTGTGAAAATATTTGGAAACGGTGCCGACACCCGCTATTTTCCACTTGTTGAGAGGATGTTGTTATTGTGTTCTTACTTGATTTGATTGAAAATTGTGGTTACATGATTCGTATGAAATTGTGATGCTTCGGTTATGGACAATTTGGTTGTAGGCTTAATGCCTTGTTGCGCGGTTGTTGTTGTTGTGTGTAGTCCATAATAGATGCATCTCATAGCATATCATCCTGGTTGGCCTGTATTGGCGTGGTTGTGCCTGTATTGGCGGCCTATAATGGCGAATAAATTGGTTGTGGAGTTTTACTCCAAATTGGTACCACATGCATATGCATAGTTGAGTCGCATAGTGTCGCGTCGTTATGTGGTTGCAAGTGATGATGAGTTGCTGAAATTTCTTGCTAATTGTTGTGGATATGAATGATAAATTCCTGGCATTTGTTGTCGATAATATTTGGAAAACTGCGAAAGTTATAATGCTGTGATATGATCCTGACATGACTTTTATCATGCCTTATGTTATAATTTTGATATCTCACCCTTTACGTTGTATGTTACCTCCGTTAGTGGTAACTTGCAGGTAACCCGGAATAAAGTGTCGCTTTTCATTTAAGGTGTCGTTGGTTGCTCTGATACGTAGCACTCTTGGGGAGGGATGAACGATTAATTCTATTGTTTTAATTGATTTCCTTGTTGCTGAATTTTATTAAGTACTTTTCATTAAATTGGTTGCTTCTGATAGTGCCGAATGTTGATTGGACGCACTAGACCAATGGATCGGTAGGACTGATTTTGTGGTCGAAACTAGTTGTTTTCGCGAATTGATGCAAGATAATTACTTGCTGAATTTTACTGGAATTTAGTTGCAAACCTTTCTGGCCTTGTCTTGGTTTATTATGAACTGTTGGAATTTTATTAAATTCCGCTGAAAAATGACAGGTTGTCTTATAATTAAGATGCTAAGCAAGTTATTGTTGTTTGTTCATCCGAATCTGTGTTATGTATGTTACTAAATGATCTTTTGCAGGTGTATGTTGTCTGTTAAGTTGAAAATGTGACATCTCTGATGCGCTCGGATTTTGTGAGTGTGACGACCGTCACAACTCCATGGTGCTCGTCATGGCCATCACGGTCGTGACAGTTCAATGATAATCGTCATGACCATCACAGTCGTGAAAGTTCCATTACGATCGTCATTTAGCTCTATTTGGTGCACTCTGATTATTTTTTTTACTTATCTGTTTGGTTAGACTAGGGTGTTGCATTAGTGGTATCAGAGCAGGTCGTTCTATCAGACCGAGTTATCGAGTCAGTCATCGTGTCTAGCAATAGAGTATCGTTGTTTGTGAGATCTGATTATTGGTTGTTGCAGTTTAAATTGAAATAGCTGGAAGGAATGATGCTGCAATTGCTGCTGCTCTGCAAGCTATAGCTAATGCTATGGAAAATCAGCCGAATCCTGTTGGAGATGTTGGGTCTCGCAGTTTGGCAACGTTTCAGCGGGAGAATCCACCTACCTTCAAGGGTAGGGATGATCCTGATGGTGCACTAGACTAGTTGAAGGAAATGGAACGGGTCTTTCGTGTGATGAATTATACTCCAGCATATAAGGTTCGTTATGAGACCGATATGCTAGCAGTCGAAGCTGATGACTGGTGGCTAGAGACCCGTCCGGTATTGGAGGTTGCAGGTGAGGAGATCACTTAGACTGTATTTCGTAGGGAATTTCTGAAGAAGTACTATCTGGAAGATGTCCGTGGTAAGAAGGAGATTGAGTTTCTTGAACTGAAGCAAGGAGACAGATCTATTACTGAGTATGCTGCGAAGTTCAAAGAGTTGGCTAAGTTTTATCTGCACTACAACGCAGAAACCGCTGAGTTCTCTAAATGCATCAAGTTTGAGAACGGATTGAAGTCTGAAATCAAGAAAGCAATTGGGTATCAGAAGATCCGTGTTTTTGATTCATTGATTGAAAGCTGTAGAATTTATGAAGAAGATAGCAATGCTCATTACAAGCTGTTGAGTGAGAGGAGAGGCAAGTCACATCAAACTCGTGGTAAGCCTTAAACAGAGAGCAACTGATGACAAGAAAACTAGTAGGGGAGATGCTCCTGTTGGTATTGTTTGCTATAAGTGTGCGAAACCTGGTCACAAGAGTAATATGTGTAATTCTGGATCAGTGAGATGTTACCGTTGCGGTGAGCTTGGACATGCTATTTCGGAGTGCAAGCGCAAAAGGATGGTTTTTTTCAACTGCGGTGAAGAGGGACACCTGCGTGACAAGTGTCAGAAGCCTAAGAAAGATCAGACTGGTGGAAGGGTGTTCGCTCTATTTGGGACTCAGACATCCAGCGATGACAGACTCATTGAAGGTACTTGTTTCATTAATAGTACTCCTTTACTTGCTATTATTGACACTGGTGCTTCTCATTATTTTATTGCTGCTGATTGTGTTGAACATTTGGGTCTTGTGTTATCTCACATGAATGGGGAGATGGTAGTTGAGACTTCAGCTAAGGGATCCGTGACTATATCTCTTGTATGTTTGAAATTTCCTATGTTAATGTTTGATAGAGATTTCCTTGTTGACTTAGTCTATTTGCCACTAAGTGGGATGGACGTAATTCTAGGTATGAACTGGTTAGAGTACAACTGCGTTCATATTAACTGCTTTGATAAGTCGGTGAGGTTTTCTACTCCTGAGGAAGAGGGAGCCCGTTTAATAACTACAGCACAGACGAAGCCGATATTGCTAGAAGATGCCCAGGTATTTGCGTTGGTGGCATCATTATCCGTTGAGAATAAAGCGAGAATTGATGAGTTGGAAGTTGTCTGTGAATTTCCTGAAGTGTTTCTAGATGAAATTCCTGACGTTCCTCCGGAATGAGAAATTGAATTTTCTATTGACCTTGTACCTAGTACCAGACCTATGTCTATGGCTCCGTACAGGATGTCTGCATCTGAATTGGCCGAGTTGAAGAAACAGTTGGAAGACTTACTCGAGAATAAGTTCGTTAGACCAAGCGTATCGCCGTGGGGAGCTTCTGTATTATTAGTAAAGAAGAAGGATGGCAGTATGAGGTTGTGTATTGATTACCGACAACTGAATAAAGTGACAATTAAGAATAAATATCCGCTCCCAAGAATTGATGACTTGATGGACCAGTTGGTTGGTGCGCGGGTGTTTAGTAAAATTGACTTGAGGTCGGGGTATCACCAGAATAAGGTAAAGGATGATGATGTTTAGAAGACTGCATTCAGAACCAAATATGGACACTATGAGTATACGGTAATGCCTTTTGGTGTTACTAATGCACCAGGAGTTTTTATGGAATACGTGAACTGCATCTTTCACGATTATTTGGATCGGTTTGTGGTAGTATTCATTGATGATATCTTAATTTATTCTAAGTCAAAAGAGGAGCACGTTGAGCACTTGAGGTTAGTACTGTAAGTTTTGAAAGAAAGAAAGTTGTATGCGAAACTGTCGAAGTGTGACTTCTGGTTGGAAGCGGTTAGCTTTCTGGGTCATGTTATATCAGGTAGCGGAATTGCGGTAGACCCATCTAAGGTTGATGCGGTGTTGCAATGGGAGACTCCGAAGTCGGCAACTGAGATTAGAAGCTTTTTGGGACTTGTTGGTTATTACAGAAGGTTCATTGAAGGTTTCTCTAAGTTGGCTCTTCCGTTAACTAAGTTGACTGGTAAGGGGAAAACTTTAGTGTGGGATGCTCAATGCGAAGCGGGTTTTACAGAGTTAAAGAAGAGGTTGACGTCTGCTCCGGTGCTGACCTTGCCTAACGCAAAAGAACCGTTTGTGGTATATTGTGATACTTCTAAGTTTGGTTTGGGAGGTGTACTCATGCAGGGTAACAAAGTAGTTGCTTATGCTTTAAGACAGTTGAGAATCCATGAGAAGAATTGTCCTACACACGATTTAGAACTTGCTGCAGTTGTTTTTGTGTTGAAGATTTGGAGACATTATCTGTATGGTTCAAGATTCGAAGTGTTCAGTGACCATAAGAGTTTGAAGTACTTGTTTGATCAAAAATAACAGAACATGAGACAACGAAGGTGGTTAGAGCTGTTAAAAGATTATGATTTTGGTTTAAATTACCATCCGGGAAAAGCTAATGTTGTAGCTGATGCCTTAAGCCGCAAGACTTTGCATATGTCAGCAATGATGGCTAAAGAGTTGGAATTGATTGAGCAATTCAGAGATCTGAATTTAGTTTGCGAAGTGACACCGAAGAGTGTAAAGTTGGGCATGTTAAAGATTAATAATGACTTTCTGGACAACATCAGAGAAGCTCAGAAATTAGATGTGAAGTTGGTAGATTTAATGCTTGGAGTAGATCATTCGGAAAATAATGATTATCAGTTGGATGCGCAAGGCGTGTTGAGGTTTCGTGGTCGTATTTGTATTTCTGATAGTGCAGATGTGAAGAAAGAGATTCTGGAAGAGAGTCACAGAAGTAAGTTGAGTATTCATCCAGGAGCGACGAAAATGTATAGTGATTTGAAGAATCTGTTTTGGTGGCCTGGTATGAAGCGTGATGTGGCACGATTTGTTTACGCATGTTTGACTTGTCAGAAGTCGAAAGTTGAGCACCAGAAACCTGTTGGGTTGATGCAACCTTTAGAGATTCCATAATGGAAATGGGACAACATTTTGATGGATTTTGTAACGGGTTTGCCGAACACTCCGAGAGGATGTGATTCTATTTGGGTGATTGTTGATAGGCTTACAAAGTCAGCTCACTTTATTCCTATTAACATCACTCTTTTGGTATCGAAGTTGGCAGAGATTTATGTTAGAGTGGTTGTTAAGTTGCATGGTATTCCGTTGTGTATTGTGTCGGATAGAGATCCGAGGTTTACCTCTGAATTTTGGATGAGTCTGTAAGAGGCATTGGGTTCCAAGTTGAGGTTGAGTTCAGCATACCATCCTTAAACAGATGGTCAGACTGAACGAACTATTCAGTCTTTAGAAGATTTTCTGAGGACATGTGTTCTTGAGGAAGGTGGTTCGTGGGATACCTATCTTCCGTTGATAGAGTTTACTTATAATAACAGTTACCACTCTAGTATCGGAATGGCACCGTTCGAAGCTTTGTATGGTCAGAGATGTAAGACTCCGTTGTGTTGGTATGAATTGGGGGAGAATGTGGTACTTGGACCGGAGATTGTTCGGGAGACGAAGGAGAAGGTGAAGTTAATTCGAGAAAAGATGAAAGCTTCACAGAGTAGGCAGAAAAGTTATCATGATAAACGCATAAAGGAGTTAGAATTTGAAGTTGGGGATCATGTGTTTTTGAGAGTCATGCCTGTGACGGGAGTTGGTAGGGCTTTGAAATCTAAGAAGCTTACCCCTCGTTTCATTGGTCCGTACCAGATATTAGACAGAGTTGCAAGGGTTGCATATCGAGTGGCGTTGCCGCCTAAATTTTCGAATTTGCACGATGTATTTCATGTGTCGCAGCTCTGAAAGTATATTTCAGATCCATCGCATGTCATTCCTATGGACGATGTGCAAGTACGTGACAATCTTACGGTGGAGATGATGCCTGTGAGAATTGTTGATCGGGAGGTGAAGACGTTAAGAGGAAAAGAGATTGCTTTGGTGAAAGTGGTCTGGTTGGGAGCTGCCGGCGGAAGCTTGACGTGGAAACTGGAAAGCAAGATGCGGGAGTCTTATCCCGAGCTGTTTGATCGAGTTAATTTCGAGGATGAAATTCTTTTAAGTTTGGGGGAGTTGTAACGCCCGTTTACTTTAAATTAAGTCATTTATGAATTTTTGGTCGTGTCTCGTCGTATTGTAGTTGTATTCGGGTGTATCGGGTAAAATTTTTAGTCGGGATAATTTACCGTTAGTTGCAAAACTAAAAAAAAAAGAACGAGAAAAATATTAATAGTTGATTTTGATGAATAACTATCTAAGTGGGCCAAATATTAGTAATTAAAATAGTAAAAGAGGGTGGTGCTACTAGTAAGCCCAAAATTAGCAAAAAATAAATAAATAAAATAATTTAACTACTAGTAACCTAAGTGGGGGAAAAACTAGTAACAGTAGAAACATAAATCAAAAGAAAAAAGAACGTGGCTAGGAGAAGTTGAGAACAAAGGAAATTAACCACCAGAGAGAATTCAATGTAGTTGCAGAAGAGTCACCGGAGAGAAAACGGAACCGGGAGTTTAGAGTTGCCCTCAATCCAAAGGTAAGGGTGGGGTTCAATTCTATAACTATGGGTATGATCAATTTCATGAAGGGAATTGAATCATAGGGTTAGTTTCTGTGGGTTGATAAATATTAAAGATGATGCTTGTC
The DNA here is from genome assembly GCA_963859935.3 of Lathyrus sativus. Lineage (NCBI taxonomy): Eukaryota > Viridiplantae > Streptophyta > Magnoliopsida > Fabales > Fabaceae > Lathyrus > Lathyrus sativus. The sequence goes on from OZ012735.1 coordinate 913,768,107, forward strand.
TGTGTCTGAAAAAGTGTTTTATGTCATTAGTTCTGTGTGAAAATATTTGGAAACGGTGCCGACACCCGCTATTTTCCACTTGTTGAGAGGATGTTGTTATTGTGTTCTTACTTGATTTGATTGAAAATTATGGTTACATGATTCGTATGAAATTGTGATGCTTCGGTTATGGACAATTCGGTTGTAGGCTTAATGCCTTGTTGCGCGGTTGTTGTTGTTGTGTGTAGTCCATAATAGATGCATCTCATAGCATATCATCCTGGTTGGCCTGTATTGGCGTGGTTGTGCCTGTATTGGCGGCCTATAATGGCGAATAAATTGGTTGTGGAGTTTTACTCCAAATTGGTACCACATGCATATGCATAGTTGAGTCGCATAGTGTCGCGTCGTTATGTGGTTGCAAGTGATGATGAGTTGCTGAAATTTCTTGCTAATTGTTGTGGATATGAATGATAAATTCCTGGCATTTGTTGTCGATAATATTTGGAAAACTGCGAAAGTTATAATGCTGTGATATGATCCTGACATGACTTTTATCATGCCTTATGTTATAATTTTGATATCTCACCCTTTACGTTGTATGTTACCTCCGTTGGTGGTAACTTGCAGGTAACCCGGAATAAAGTGTCGCTTTTCATTTAAGGTGTCGTTGGTTGCTCTAATACGTAGCACTCTTGGGGAGGGATGAACGATTAATTCTATTATTTTAATTGATTTCCTTGTTGCTGAATTTTATTAAGTACTTTTCATTAAATTGGTTGCTTCTGATAGTGCCGAATGTTGATTGGACGCACTAGACCGATGGATCGGTAGGACTGATTTTATGGTCGAAACTAGTTGTTTTCGCGAATTGATGTAAGATAATTACTTGTTGAATTTTACTGGAATTTAGTTGCAAACCTTTCTGGCCTTGTCTTGGTTTATTATGAACTGTTGGAATTTTATTAAATTCCGTTGAAAAATGAAAGGTTGTCTTATAATTAAGATGCTAAGCAAGTTATTGTTGTCTGTTCATCCGAATCTGTGTTATGTATGTTACTAAATGATCTTTTGCAGGTGTATGTTGTCTGTTAAGCTGAAAATGTGACATCTCTGATGCGCTCGGATTTTGTGAGTGTGACGACCGTCACAACTCCATGGTGCTCGTCATGGCCATCACGGTCGTGACAGTTCAATGATAATCGTCATGACCATCACAGTCGTGAAAGTTCCATTACGATCGTCATTTAGCTCTATTTGGTGCATTCTGATTATTTTTTTTACTTATCTGTTTGGTTAGAATGGGGTGTTGCATTAGTGGTATCAGAGTAGGTCGTTCCATCAGACCGAGTTATCGAGTCAGTCATCGTGTCTAGCAATAGAGTATCGTTGTTTGTGAGATCTGATTGTTGGTTGTTGCAGTTTAAATTGAAATGGCTGGAAGGAATGATGCTGCAATTGCTGCTGCTCTGCAAGCTATAGCTAATGCTATGGAAAATCAGCCGAATCCTGTTGGAGATGTTGGGTCTCGCAGTTTGGCAACGTTTCAGCGGGAGAATCCACCTACCTTCAAGGGTAGGGATGATCCTGATGGTGCACTGGACTAGTTGAAGGAAATGGAACGGGTCTTTCGTGTGATGAATTATACTCCAGCATATAAGGTTCGTTATGAGACCGATATGCTAGCAGTCGGAGCTGATGACTGGTGGCTAGAGACCCGTCCGGTATTGGAGGCTGCAGGTGAGGAGATCACTTGGACTGTATTTCGTAGGGAATTTCTGAAGAAGTACTATCTGGAAGATGTCCGTGGTAAGAAGGAGATTGAGTTTCTTGAACTGAAGCAAGGAGACAGATCTATTACTGAGTATGCTGCGAAGTTCAAAGAGTTGGCTAAGTTTTATCTGCACTACAACGCAGAAACCGCTGAGTTCTCTAAATGCATCAAGTTTGAGAACGGATTGAAGTCTGAAATCAAGAAAGCAATTGGGTATCAGAAGATCCGTGTTTTTGATTCATTGGTTGAAAGCTGTAGAATTTATGAAGAAGATAGCAATGCTCATTACAAGCTGTTGAGTGAGAGGAGAGGCAAGTCACATCAAACTCGTGGTAAGCCTTAAACAGAGAGCAAATGATGACAAGAAAACTAGTAGGGGAGATGCTCCTGTTGGTATTGTTTTCTATAAGTGTGCGAAACCTGGTCACAAGAGTAATATGTGTAATTCTGGATCAGTGAGATGTTACCGTTGCGGTGAGCTTGGACATGCTATTTCGGAGTGCAAGCGCAAAAGGATGGTTTTTTCCAACTGCGGTGAAGAGGGACACCTGCGTGACAAGTGTCAGAAGCCTAAGAAAGATCAGACTGGTGGAAGGGTGTTCGCTCTATTTAGGACTCAGACATCCAGCGATGACAGACTCATTGAAGGTACTTGTTTCATTAATAGTACTCCTTTACTTGCTATTATTGGCACTGGTGCTTCTCATTGTTTTATTGCTGCTGATTGTGTTGAACATTTGGGTCTTGTGTTATCTCACATGAATGGGGAGATGGTAGTTGAGACTTCAGCTAAGGGATCCGTGACTATATCTCTTGTATGTTTGAAATTTCCTCTGTTAATGTTTGATAGAGATTTCCTTGTTGACTTAGTCTATTTGCCACTAAGTGGGATGGACGTAATTCTAGGTATGAACTGGTTAGAGTACAACTGCGTTCATATTAACTGCTTTGATAAGTCGGTGAGGTTTTCTACTCCTGAGGAAGAGGGAGCCCGTTTAATAACTACAGCACAGACGAAGCCGATATTGCTAGAAGATGCCCAGGTATTTGCGTTGGTGGCATCATTATCCGTTGAGAATAAAGCGAGAATTGATGAGTTGGAAGTTGTCTGTGAATTTCCTGAAGTGTTTCTAGATGAAATTCCTGACGTTCCTCCGGAATGAGAAATTGAATTTTCTATTGACCTTGTACCTAGTACCAGACCTATGTCTATGGCGCCGTACAGGATGTCTGCATCTGAATTGCCCGAGTTGAAGAAACAGTTGGAAGACTTACTCGAGAATAAGTTCGTTAGACCAAGCGTATCGCCGTGGGGAGCTCCTGTATTATTAGTAAAGAAGAAGGATGGCAGTATGAGGTTGTGTATTGATTACCGACAACTGAATAAAGTGACAATTAAGAATAAATATCCGCTCCCAAGAATTGATGACTTGATGGACCAGTTGGTTGGTGCGCGGGTGTTTAGTAAAATTGACTTGAGGTCGGGGTAAAATTGACTTGGTTGGTGCACGGGTGTTTAATTGATTTCCTTGTTGCTGAATTTTATTAAGTACTTTTCATTAAATTGGTTGCTTCTGATAGTGCCGAATGTTGATTGGACGCACTAGACCGATGGATCAGTAGGACTGATTTTTTGGTCAAAACTAGTTGTTTTCGCGAATTGATGCAAGATAATTACTTGCTGAATTTTACTGGAATTTAGTTGCAAACCTTTCTGGCCTTGTCTTGGTTTATTATGAACTGTTGGAATTTTATTAAATTCCGCTGAAAAATGACAGGTTGTCTTATAATTAAGATGCTAAGCAAGTTATCGTTGTCTGTTCATCCGAATTTGTGCTATGTATGTTACTAAATGATCTTTTGCAGGTGTATGTTGTTTGTTAAGTTGAAAATGTGACATCTCTGATGCGCTCGGATTTTGTGAGTGTGACGACCGTCACAACTCCATGGCGCTCGTCATGGCCATCACGATTGTGACAGTTCAATGACGATCGTCATGACCATCACGATCGTGATAGTTCCATTATGATCGTCATTTAGTTCTATTTGGTGCACTCTGATTGTTTTTATTTATTTATCCGTTTGGTTAGAATGGGGTGTTACATGCCCTCCAACAGATCTTTTACTGGCTTTATAAAGAATTGACCACTTAAAGAAAAGCAATGAAATATAAAAGAACAGTAGTGAAGAAATTAAATACAAACAAAGAATAATATTCATACTATCAAAATTTACTTAAGTAATTTGTGATATTCATAGTGTTTATATCTGATTGTGTAGAAGCAATTCATTGTAAACATTTTTTTTTAAATAGTTGTTTGTAATTTCTTAAGGGACCAATTGGGTCAGAATCCTTAAGAAGAGACAGTTAGTCTTTGTTGTTAGTCATCAGCAGTTGCTAGTATAAATTGTAATCAGTTGATTATAGTGGATTAAGTCCTTGTGTATAAGGCAAAATCACCTTGGCGGGTGGACTGGATTAGCTTGATAGTTTTCAAGTGAACCAGGATATATCGTGTGTCTTTCTCTCTTGTTAAGTATCTTTGTGATCTTTGTTTGAGTTTCACAAAAAACTTTCATTTTTGAAAACCCAATTCAAACCTTCCTTTCTTGTTTTTTCTCACACCTTCAGGATTAAGGTCTTGGATTCTTGACCAGTGTGAACCTAGTTGTTATACACGTTATGGCTCAAGTGGATACAAAAGTCAAGGAGTGTTAAGGGCCAAATTATGCATACTTTTGATGGTATTTTGTGGCCCTTTCCAATGGTTTCCTTTGTATTTTAGTAGTACATTTATACGTTTTAGTGTAAATATGCAAGTCTTCGATTTTATTGTAAATATTTTGAATTATGATAATTTTGATGCTTTTTGAAAGGTCTTCTTGCTTATATATAATGCTTGGAACCTATGGTGAAGGGAAGAAGGCCTAGAATATCATTTTCGCAATGTTTTGTCAAGAAATCATGCTTAGCGCTGGTTTACTATTGAGGCAATGGAAAATGGCCTTTGACCGCGCTTAGCACGCTCCAAACGCGCTTATCACGCTTTTTGGGAAATTTTCGCCTATTTTAGGTTTAGAAACGCCCTTAAATAGCCTTCTAAGAATCTGGACTTGATGAGCAAAATCGTGCTAAATTAAATAGCATATCCATAATAATTTGGAAAATTATATATTATTAAATTCCATAATATTCTGAAAATAATATATTATTAAATACAAATCCATAATATATTATTTCCTAAGGATCATTTCCAAATCAAATCTTTTGCAGGAACAAATCAAATCAAATCTCATGTTTCCTTAAATGTCTCAAAGTCCCTTTTATGAAATACATGCACTTCTGGTATGGAAAAAAGTTCCAAAATTACCCTCATTGGATTGCGACAGTGAATGAACTAAAGCAACAGAGAATATTACACTTTAAATAAAAAGACCTTTCAAACCCTAATCTTCTGGTATAACATGTCGTGACCAAATGTCCGACATTGTGCTGATCCTGATGTCTAACCAACTTGTCAAAACATCTGTCTCAACATCTTGCTAAAAATTGTTTTAACAAAATTGATGTCAATCCAAAAACCAGAGAACTTAAAATCTCCACCTTTGGCTAAAACAACCTTTGCATTGAATACTAGAGAACCACAATCAAACACAACAACAATAAAAAAAAAAGAACAAACTACAGGGCACACCTAAAAAGCTAGAATAAATTATAGGCACACACATTAGAAATAAGATAACACTTTCTCAGAGAGAAATAAACTCTCACACAACAAGAACCAAAAATTTCCAAAACAACTGAAGCACCATGTCAAGATATCTTGTCTGACATCACATTAATAGCAGGAACCTACGCACATAAAACACCACACTACCAAACTCTCACTGAATTGCATGATCAACAATCCAGATATAGAAAACACTCCTCCTGTCACATAGAACCACAACTACCCCCCTCAAGTAATACTCAGGGAAACAAACATTAAGCAAACATATTGATTACTCCTCCTTTTTAGCCACATATTAATAAAAACAACCATACATTCACCAAGAGCAAAAACAACAACCTTTATAGTAGATACATAAAAAAAGGGCATAACAGATGCCAACACTGCTATATGTTTCCTCATCTTTATCACCACCTCACCAGATGTCACAACACTGTTTGGGAAATGTGTCCCTGCAAACAAATTATAGTGCAAAGAAAGAGAAGATTTCCTCTTACTTGCAACATCAGAGCTGACCAAAATACCAGGGTGCTGACTGAGAATAACACCATTATCAGTCACTTCCACCTTAGCTTGCTCCTCCTTGCTCCTACCTATAAACCTGTTGATAATTTCAGGAGAAAAATCCACACATTTACCTCTGTCATAATCCTTCATGTAATCCTTGCTCATCTTACAGTTACAATCCTCAGAAATGAGTAGAAGGAATTTCTTCACCAGCATCCCATAACCGTCACCAACACTAGAAAAAATCTTCATCAAATCAGCATCCTCCACACTTGTAATTGCTATAACTCCTCAAACGTACAAATTCCCAATTTTCCACTTAACTTCTCAAACTGATTTGCATCCAAATCCTTAGTAAATATGTCTTCCAATTGCTACTCAACGGCCACATGCTCAAGAGTAACAACTTTGTCCTCAACAAGATCTCTAATAAAATGATGAAGAATGTCAATATGCTTTGTCATGCTATGTTGGATGGGATTCTTGGATAAAGTGATTGCACTCAGATTGTCATAATATAATTTCAAAACATCCTGTTCGACATTATATTCCTTTCACATTTGTTTCATCCAAATAAATTGAGAGCAACTGCTTCTTGTAGAGATATATTCATCCTCACTTGTATGGTTTGCATCACAATATCCTACAAGCATGGACTTTAGACTCTGATAATACAACATTCCATAATCACTAGTATCCTTTATGTATTTCAAGGTCCTCTTCACTTGATTAATGTGGCTCATTTTAGGCTCAGCATAATATCTAGCACAAACTTCTACAACAAAAATGATGTTTGGTCTGCAAGCTGTAAGATACTGCAGACTACCAATCATACTCCTGTATAAACTTTGATCCACATCGACACCTTTTTTCTTAGCAGATGGCATGATGTCTTGAACATATTGTTCGATGTAACACCCTTTTCTACCCATAATTAAAAGGCACATTTTTCACATAAATCAGAGTAAAATATTTAACTCAATAAAAACCACCTGAAAGGGTGTACATTTCTCAATAGCTCAAAATAAGTCAATGCTCCGTGTACAATGGGTTTTCCCAAAAGATATCAAAAATTGCTCAAAGGCAACAGAACTCAAAAGACATATCCAAAGTTTTCCCTATACGGAAGGATAATCAAAATAACTCAAATAAAACATAGACCCCAACCCGATGTTACACTATCACAGCAAGACCCTCTAAGTTTACCAAAGGCTAACAACTCGAAACTTTAAAAGTCCTCAACGGCGTCCACGCCTAAACCTCGTCATCTGCACGTTACCCACGTGGAGGTAACATTCAAACAAGCAGGGTGAGTAAAACGATTCATAATAATCAATGTATAAAAATCAACATATAAATGGTGTCATATTTATATTCAACACATTCATATCCTTCAATAGGCCTCAAAGGTCACAACATCATAATTCATACAAAAAGACTCAGAGATACAATGCAACAAGACTCAATGCATGTGGTACCAATCATCACAGCACGATGGACACTAGGCCATCAACCCTCCATAGATCCCCATCAATAGGATTGATTCTACTTGAGAACCGGAGCACATCAAAATACTTCACATCCACACAATGGGATTGAAGCCAAAGTAATCGAGGTCCTGAACCGAGGTCCAGATGCACATGAATGCATGATGCACACGTCACAAATCATCCTCATAACAACATCATAGGTGCATCATCATTCATCATATTCATCGTCATCAAACGTCATAGCTCATCATCATAATCATCATCATACATCATGTCATCATAGCTCATCGTAATAATCATCATCATACATCATGTCATCATAGCTCATCATAATAATCATCATCATACATCATGTCATCATATAATCATAATAATCATCATCATACATCATAGAAATCATCATATAATCATATACCAGACACATAACGCTCACAGTCATACTCATATTAATTCATCATATTATCACATATTATCACATATTAATTCATAATTATACTCGCGGTAATCCTCATACTATCGTCTATCAATCACATAAACTTCACAGTCCTACTCGTGTTACTTCATCATAGAAATCACAGAATAAAACATCAAAGCATCACTACACACGATCAACATTCGTGAAACTCTGCTACGTTCGCTGGCATGTTCGCTAGGTGAGTTTGGGAACAACATGGTTCGCTAGGAAAACTGTGCGATGACAACAAATTCTGCTAGCACCAAAACTGATTTCCACCCAAATGCTCATACGATTCACTTACCCAAATGCCCTCAAAACATCCCTAAGGTCCTACGGCGATAAAGGCACAAAAATTACGGTTTATTAGGCCAATCCCGTAACATATTCACGTCCTAAATCACAATTTCCCTACAATTATCCAAGGCATCATAATTTCCCATATCACATAACCCTACAATTACCCATGACATCATAATTTCTCCTATCAAATAATCCTTATAATTACCCAAGGCATCATAATTTCTCATATCAAGTAATCCTATCCCTTCGGGGTCAGACTTATAACAATTCAAGGTTTTGGCCACGAATGCCTAACTTACCTTTTCCTTAATAAATTCCACGGTTATATTCACACTAACAGGTTTAGGCCACGAAGGCCAAAGATCACTAGTACTCATAACCTTCTAATCTTCCTTAACCCAAATAAATCCTCATGGTCAAAATCTCAATAATAGATTTAGGCCACGAAGGCCAAAATCATTTTTTCTCATAATTCTCCTTAAAACCCTTAAACCCGTAAATCGACCTTAAATACATTGAAAGGCATACATGGAAAATCATAAAAGGCTATACTCCCCATACCTTAATTGTCGATCAAATCCTTCACAAATATCTCCGGGAATCCTCCGAAGCTTTTGCCTCTAATTCTCCCTCCTCAGAGCTCTGGCCTCAATTCTCTTCACGGTCTAACAAAATGAATTCTAATTCCCTTCAGAATTCCTTATTGTCAAACCTAGTCTTGGGCCACACAATTGGGTTTTTCCCATACTACCCTCACTAACTCCTCTTAATTTTCCAAATCGCCCTTATTCATCTTATATTCATTTATATTAATAATAATAATAATAATAATAATAATAATAATATATTCATATTATATATATTATTAATTAAATAAATAACCCAAAATGCATTAATTCTTAATATTCCACAAAATCAACGAAAATACGAATATTATTATTTAAATAAATTAAATAAAATATTCTGATTAAATTTAGGGTGTTACAACTCTCCCCCACTTAAAAGAATTTTCGCCCTCGAAAATTACCTCAAGGAAACAGAGTCGGATACGACTCCCTCATCTGATCTTCACGTTCCCAAGTCCAACTTTCTCCAGTTGGTCCTCCCCACAATACCTTTACTAAGGCAATCCCTTTACCTCGAAGTTGCTTCTCGTTCATCAATCCGAACTAGCAATGCCTCAACGGTCAAATTATCTCCCACTTGTACATCATCCATCTGAATCAATGTACTTCCTCAACTTAGACACATGAAACACATCATGAAATTTCATAAGCGACAACGGTAAAACAGTCTAACATGCTACTTCTCCCACGCTTCCGCTGTGCCACTCTGATATAGACCAACAAAACACGATGTGAGCTTCCGAGACTTCAAAGCTCGACCAACACCATTACCATCGTAACTCTCAAAATACGCGATCTCCCTCTTGAAATTCAAGTGCTTTTCTCCTCTTATCATGGTAACCTTTCTGACGACTCTGCGAACTTCATCTTTTTCTTGGATCCTCTTGATCTTTTCAGTCATCTCTTGCACAATCTCAGGTCCGAGTACATCACTCTCGCCTGACTCACACCAACACAAATGAGTCTTACACCTCCTGCTATACAAAGCCTCAGACGGTGTCATTCCAATGCTAAAATGGTAACTGTTGTTATAGGTAAACTCAATCAACGCCAAATAACCATCCCACGATCCATCTTGATCCAACACACAAGCCCTCAACAAATCCTCTAAAGACTGGATAGTTCTCCCTGTCTGTCCATCCGTCTGCGGATGATAGGCAGAACTCAATCTCAACATGGTACCCAAAACGTCTGCAACTCTCTCAACACCTCGATGAAGATCTCAGATCTCTATCAGACACACTACTCGACGGTATCTTATACAACTTTGCAACTTCCTCAATATACATCACAGCCAGCTTCAACATAGAACGATTAATCCTCATTGGTAAGAAATGAGCTAATCTAGTCAATCCATCCACAATCACCCAAATCGAATCATATCCATCTCACAGTCTTCAGCAAACCCGACACAAAATCCATGGAAATACTATCCCAATTCCACTCTGGAATATTCAACGGTTGCATCAGACCCAATGGTCTCTGGTGTTCAATCTTTGACTTCAGGCAAGTCTAACCATCATATACAAACTCAACCACTTCTTTCTTCATCCCTGGCCACCCAAACCACTTCTTCCACTTTTGGTACCTCTTCATAGCACCGGTAAGGATACTCAATCCACTTAAAAGTTCTTCCTCAAGAATACTCTTATCCAGCTCACACTATCTGGAACACAAACTCTATCACGACATCTCATGATACCATTTCCGTTAATCCAAAAATCAGCTCTTCGACTTTGATTCCTCAAATTCAGTCGATCTACCAACATCAAGTCAGATCTCTGACCTCTTCGAATCTCACCAAAACTCTACTAGTAAGCTTCAACATACTAAGCTTAACTCCAAAGGAAGTCTCTTCACAAACCAAACTCATATCCTGAAATTGCTCAATCAGTTCTGACTCTCTTACCATCATCATCGGTATATGCAAAGATTTCCAAATCGATGCATCAGCTACCACGTTCGCTTTACCCGAATGGTAATTCAAACCAAAACCATAATCCTTCAGAAGTCCCAATCATTTCCTCTGCCTCGTATTCAATTCTTTCTGATTAAAGAAATACTTCAAACTCTTATGATCACTAAACACCTCAAATATCGAACCAAACAAATAATGCCTTTAAAGCTCCGACACAAACATAATAACCAACTCTAAATCATGCGTCAGATAATTCCTCTTATGCACTTTAAGTTGCCTTATATCATAAGATAAAACTTGCTGATGTTGCATTAACACACCTCCCAATCCCATCAATAAAGCATCACAATATACAACAAATAGTTTCTGTCGGATTCAGAAAAATCAAAACATGAGATGTTGTCAGCCATTCTCACAAGCTCTTTAAACTTTTCTTCATACTTTGCATCCCAAAACAAAAGCTTGAACCTTCCTAGTCCACTGCGTCAATGGCAAAGATAACTTGGAAAAATCCTTCAATGAATTCCAATAACAATATGCCAACCCAAGAAAACCTCTAATCTCAAATACAGGTTTTTGGAGCCTCCCATTGCTATACAGCTTCAACCTTCGCCATATCAACCACCAACTTGCCTAAATAAGTATGGAAAATCCTGTTCATATACTCCACAAATCCACATGGTGCATTAGTCATACCAAATGGCATCACGAAATACTCCTGATGTCCATACCTTGTTTTAAAAGCAGTCTCCTGAATATTTTTAGCCTTCACATGAATCTGCTGATACCCAGATCTCAAATCTATCTTACCGAACACACTCGCAACAACCAACTGATCCATCACATCATAAATCCTTGGAAGTGAACACTTATTCTCGATAGTCACCTTGTTCACCTGTCTATAATCCACACAAATCCTCACAGAACCTTCTTTCTTCTTAATCAACAAACTGATGCACCCCACGGTGACACACTCGAACGAAAGAATCTCTTCTCAAGCAATTATTCAAGCGGACTCTTCAACTCTTTCAATCCCAATGCAGACATACGATATGGAGTCATCGATATCAGACTAGTTCTAGAGACTAAGTCGATCGCAAACTCCACTTCGCGTTCCGGCGGTAAATCACTTATCTCATCAGGAAAAACCTCCGGACAATAACAATTAATTGGAAAACCATCAACTTCCCCGCTTTCATTAACACTCAAAGTTTCCATCAAAATAAACATCTCATCACCATTCTGCATCGACTCATCAAAACAATTCGTAAGCTCTTAGCTTAACCCAAAGCAATTCACTGCTCACGCCATCCAAGCTTGCAAGACACGTCTATCCAATCCAACATGACTCCGTCTACTATCAACAAGAGATTAAGGGTGATCAGTTCCTCAATTTGTCAATAGACAGTCGAAAATCATGATGCGACATAAACCATCTTTACCAAACTATAAGAGCGTTCGTCGACACACTGAGACACCACTCTACACTTGCAGCATCCTGGAGAAGCACCAGCTTCTCCCCCACTTGTTTCATTTCCACTTCTGCAGACAAAGGTTAGAAAACAAACGTATATCAACAGTGTTTTCACACACATGTCGCATACAAGGGAACAAACAATATTAGACAACTTGGTCGGACGGACCGACCTGCTCTGATACCACTCATGTAACACCCTTTTCTACCCATAATCAAAAGGCACGTTTTTCACATAAATCAGAGTAAAATATTTAACTCAATAAAAATCACCTCAAAGGGTGTACATTTCTCAATAACTTAAAATAAGTCAATGCTCCGTGTACAACGGGTTTTCCCAAAAGATATCAAAAATTGCTCAAAGGCAGCGAAACTCAAAAGGCATATCCAAAGTTTTCCCTATACGGAAGGATAATCAAAATAACTCAAATAAAACATAGACCTCAAACCGATGTTACACTATCACAGCAAGACCCTCTAAGTTAACCAAAGGCTAACAACTTGAAACTTTAAAAGTCCTCAACGGCGTCCACAGATAAACCTGGTCATCTGCATGTTACCCACGTGGAGATAACATTCAAACAAGCATGGTGAGTAAAACGATTCATAATAATCAATGTATAAAAATCAACATATAAATGGCGTCATATTTATATTCAACACATTCATATCCTTCAATAGGCCTCAAAGGTCACAACATCATAATTCATACAAAAAGACTCAGAGATGCAATGCAACAAGACTCAATGCATGTGATACCAATCATCACAGCACGATGGACACTGGGCCATCAACCCTCCATAGATCCCCATCAATAGGATTGATTCTACTTGAGAACCGGAGCACATCAAAATACTTCACATCCACACAATGGGATTGAAGCCAAAGTAATCGAGGTCCTGAACCGAAGTTCGGATGCACATGAATGCATGATGAACACGTCACAAAGCATCCTCATAACAACATCATAGGTGCATCATCATTCATCATATTCATCATCATCAAACGTCATAGCTCATCATCATAATCATCATCATACATCATGTCATCATAGCTCATCGTAATAATCATCATCATACATCATGTCATCGTAGCTCATCATAATAGTCATCATCATACATCATGTCATCATATAATCATAATAATCATCATCATACATCATAGAAATCATCATATAATCATATACCAGTCACATAACGCTCACAGTCATACTCATATTAATTCATCATATTATCACATATTATTACATATTAATTCATAATTATACTCGCGGTAATCCTCATACTATCGCCTATCAATCACATAAACTTCACAGTCCTACTCATGTTACTTCATCACAGAAATCACATAATCAAACATCAAAGCATCGCTGCACACGATCAACATTTGCGAAACTCTGCTACGTTTGCTGGCATGTTCGCTAGGAGAGTCTGGGAACAACATGGTTCGCTAGGCGAACTGTGCGATGACAGCAAACTCTGCTAGCACCATAACTGATTTCCACCCAAATGCTCATATGATTCACTTATCCAATGCCCCCAAAACATCCTTAAATCATCCCTAAGGTTCTACGGCGATAAAGGCACAAAACTTACAGTTTATTATGTTAATCCCGTAACATATTCACGTCCTAAATCACAATTTCCCAACAATTACCCAAGGCATCATAATTTCCCATATCACATAACACTACAATTACCCAAGGCATCATAGTTTCTCCTATCAAATAATCCTTATAATTACCCAAGGCTTCATAATTTCTCATATCAAATAATCCTATCCCTTCAGGGTCCGACTTATAACAATTCAAGGTTTTGGCCGCGAAGGCCTAACTTTCCTTTTCCCCAATAAATTCCACGGTTATATTCACCCTAACAGGTTTAGGCTACGAAGGCCAAAGATCACTAATTCTCATAACCTTCTAATCTTCCTTAACCTCAATAAATCCCCATGGTCAAAATCTCAATAATAGATTTGGGCCACGAAGGTCAAAATCCCCTTTTCCCATAATTCTCCTTAAAACCCGTAAATCGACCTTAAATACATTGAAAGGCATACATGAAAAATCATGAAAGGCTATACTTCTCATACCTTAATTGTCGATCAAAGCCTTCACAAATATCTCCGGGAATCCTCCGAAGCTTTTGCCTCCAATTCTCCCTCCTCAAAGCTCTGGCCTCAATTCTCTTCACGGTCTAACAAAATGAATTCTAATTCCCTTCAGAATTCCTTTTTGTCAAACCTAGTCTTGGGCCACACAATTGGGCTTTTCCCATACTACCCTCACTAACTCCTCTTAATTGTCCAAATCGCCCTTATTCATCTTATATTCATTTATATTAATAATAATACTAATATATTCATATTATATATTATTAATTAAATAAATAACCCAAAATGCATTAATTCTCAATATTTTACAAAACCACCGAAAATACGAATATTATTATTTAAATAAATTAAATAAAATATTCCAATTAAATTTGGGGTGTTACAACTCTCCCCCACTTAAAAGAATTTTCGCCCTCAAAAATTACCTCAAGGAAACAGAGTCGGATACGACTCCCTCATCTGATCTTCACGTTCCCAAGTCCAACTTTCTCCAGTTGGTCCTCCCCACAATACCTTTATCGAGGCAATCCCTTTACCTCGAAGTTGCTTCTCGTTCATCAATCCGAACTAGCAATGCCTCAACGGTCAAGAACATGCCTCTGGTCTGCGTTTTATGAATTTTGGCAGGATGTTGTAACCTTTGGTCAGACATTATGAGCTCACACTTTACTTCAAGAGGAACAAACTTTGTCACAATGGTTTTTCTTTGATTATTTAAAGACTGAATATTAAACTCTATACCTGTAAACTTTTACCTCCTTTCCCAACTTGAAGAATATCATCTAACACATCAAATCCATTGTTCACCATTATTATATATTTGGTCATATTTTCAAGTTTAGAATTCAATAGGGTTACCTCATCTTGAAGACCAGAGACAGTAGATAAAAGCTTCTCTTTTTCATACTGCACTTGAGTTATAAGACTCTCCTGCTTTTCTCATATCTTGCACACTTCTTCACTTCTGATACAAAGTTCCTTGTAGGAAGCAACTAATTCTTCACAAGTGACCTCTTCATCACAAGAATCTTCATCAGAATTACATCTACAAGTGAGTGATGTAGCATGCTTAGCAGTTTCATCATCTGGTTCACTTTCAGAATCATAATCAGACAATCCCTTCTTTTGTTTCTTAAGGTACGTGGAACCTTTTCATCTAACATGACCAAAACCCTCACATTCATGACACTAGATACCTTTTCATTTATTTGGCTTCTCCTTTGTTCTTGCTTCTCTCTGAAAATTACTATTCTTCCTGATGTCGAATGGCATATCCTTGACATCTGGTCTCGACTTCCTATCCATACTCTTTAACACCTTATTGAATTACCTCACAAGAAGCACAATAGCATTATAAATTCCTTCATATATCTCCATGTCACATTGAACCTCTTCATCATTAGTGTTGGAGATAAAAGTTATGCTTTTGTTCTTCTTTTCAGATCTTTCGTTGATAGCTAATTCAAAAGTTTTAAGTGGCCCAACAAGTTCATCCACTCTTAGTTTGCGTATGTCTTGGACTTCTTTAATGGTTGTGACCTTCATGTCAAATCTCCTAGGTAGAGACCTGAGAATTTTTCTAACCAGCTTTTCTTCAGTCAAATTTTCTCCCAAGGAACTAAAAGAATTTGCTATTTCAAGAGCATTCATGTAAAAGTCATGAATGCTTTCATCATCTTTTGTCTTTAAATTTTTAAATCTAGTAGTGAGTAGCTAAAGTCTAGACATTTTAACCTTAGATGTGCCTTCATGAGTGGTTTTAAGAATGTGTTTATTAATATGAACATGTTTTTGTCAATTCCATTGAATATGGCATTCAAAGCTTTGGAGTTTCCAATAAAAATTTCATATTCTTCCTTAGATCAATTCTCTTATGGCTTCAAAGTCTCCTTCCCATATTTATCCTTAACAACAGGATGTTCCCAACCCTTGATGATAGCTTTCCAGGTTTTGCTATCCATAGATTTCAGGAAAGTCACCATACGTGCCTTCTAATAGTCATAGTTGATGACATCTAAGATGGGGGTGGGGGTCTGTTAACATTTCCTCATCCTTCCTTATCCATAGTACCAAAAACTATCTCCCCGGAGCTCACCCAAAATAGAACAGGGTGTCTGCTCTGGTGCCAATTGAAATTCTGGCACACAGATACCAGATGTCAAGATAGATGTCGAGACACTAGGATCAAGACAACAACCAACACTTATTCAGAAAAAATAAGAGCTTGAATGTAAACAATAATAAAGTCAGTTATTAACCCAGTGCGGTGCAACCTCTTCTACATCTAGGGGCATCCAAGCCAGGAAGGAAATCCACTAATATAATATTAATTTGAAGCCACAATAAACAACCTCCGGTTTACAAGCCCCTCACCTAACCACTACCCATGATATTTCTACCTAAGAACTTCTAGATATGAGACCCCCTTCACTTCTCACCAGTCACACAACAATGACAAACTCAACAACAATAAACAATAGAAGTCACACTTTCTATGACACAAAACACACTCTTTTCTTAAAAGCTTATGAGTGATTACAACTCAAAACTCAGTCCAATTCAAGTACCTAAGGGGTACATGAATGGCTCATAAATGAACAAACAAAACAATCAAACTCAAATGTCAAAGGACATAAGAGAGGATTACAAAGAACAAAAAATACACTAAACCCTAAAATCTCCTTGCACACACACGACTTCGTTGCCTATTTTAGGTTTAGAAACACCCTTAAATAGCCTTCTAAGAATCTGGACTTGATGAGCAAAATCATGCTAAATTAAATAGAATTCTAAGAATCTGGACTTGATGAGCAAAATCAGGCTAAATTAAATAGCATATCCATAATATTTTGGAAAATAATATATTATTAAATTCCATAATATTCTGAAAATAATATATTATTAAATGCAGATCCATAATATATTATTTCCTAAGGATCAGTTTCAAATAAAATCTTCTGCAAGAACAAATCAAATCAAATCTCATGTTTCCATAAATGTCTCAAAGTCCTTTTTTATGAAATACATGCACTTCTGGCATGGACAGATGTTCCAAAATTACCCTCCTTGGATTGTGACACTGAATGAACTAAAGTAAGAGAGAATCTCACACTTTAAATAAAAAATCTCCCAAACCCTAATCTTTTGGTATAACATGTCCTGACCATATGTCCATACATCGTGTTGATCCTAATGTCTGACCAACCTGTCAAAACATTTGTCTCAACATCTTGCTGAAAACTGTTTTAACAAAATTGTTTCCAATACAAAAACCATAAAACCTACAAATACGCACAAACCGACTTTGAGCACATTATATAGGGTTTTACTTTCAGCTCTCGATTTCATGTGTTATGTGACTTTGATTTGCATCCTCGCATTCGATTTTAATCCGTGCATGCTTCGATTTTACTTCTTTCGATTTAATTTTTGAATGTGTTGTAAATATAACTTGTATGTTGCTATCTTCTTCACATGTCTTACTCTTGGGCCTTCTTACAATGAGATCATTCTCTTGTGCATTTAAACTCATTTATTTATGTTTGTTGATTGAGCTTAATTTAATTGTTTCATTATCTCGTATCCCTATTCGACAAATTGTACTCCCATCCCCATACGATGTAATAGCTTTATCGCTTTTGTTTTGATTGTGTTTTAATGCTTTACTCAATTTTTAATCACTTCAAGCATCACATTAAACCCTTTTCAAAAAGAACTATTTCTCGATTCAATGTCGAGCCCTTTTATACCTTGTAAGTCGATCACTTTTTAAGCATCACAATCAAACTATGGCTTACTCTTGGGCTTTCTTACAATGAGCTTGTTTTTGCACGCACCCACATAACTTACACTTGGGCTTCCTTACAATGGGACTCATGCATTTTTAGTTAATTAATTGGATGCTTATTTGAGTGTGTATTCCATTTGTGGATGCTTATTTGTTTGGGATTTTGTTTATTGCTTTACCTTTCTCCCATTCAACAAAGTGTATCCCCACTCTTTGGGCTTGTAATAATAGTATCGCTTCCTTAGGTTTTTGTTTTCTTATTAACATTGCACGTAAAATGAAATCGAACCTAAAGCGTACTCGATCCACATATTGAGCCATCTCTTAACCCTTGCAAGTCGATTGCATTGTGCATCGCCATCAACTAAATCCAAAGCATTCTTGATCCGTACATCAAGCCATACCAAACTTGTAAGTCGATCGCTTCATGTGTCGCCATCAACCTATCCCATTTCAATCTCAAACCATTTTCATAATCATCTCGCAATAATAAATAATAAACCCTTGATCCAATGTCAAGTGGAATTTTCTCAATAAAATTAAAAAAACACTTTAAAATACGATTAGAATTGCGTGACACAAGCCTTAAGTGGTGGTGAAGGAGTG
Organism: Lathyrus sativus; assembly: GCA_963859935.3. Lineage (NCBI taxonomy): Eukaryota > Viridiplantae > Streptophyta > Magnoliopsida > Fabales > Fabaceae > Lathyrus > Lathyrus sativus. Next base: position 913,786,868 of record OZ012735.1, read on the forward strand.
ATAATGGAGCTTTTCTGCTCTCACTCTGAGTATTTAGACACAAGAAGTTTGGCTTGGTAGTTTAAAATATTCACCTCTACCCATAGTCTTTATTGCAATTCAAATAAAAAACAATCTCTTTTCAAAACCCTAAAATCAACATCAATCCATCCAACCTTTCTTTTCTCGCCTCCGTGCGATTGAAACCTTTCAAAACCTAATTATTCTCCCCCGTGCGACCAAACACCTTTTTGAAAAAGAGCATTGTTTAGCCCTTTCTAATGCGCATACAAACTAGTGCTTAAGCCTCCCTCGAAAGTATACAAGCTAATGTTTAGCCCTTAGAACACGATCTAAACACTTGTTCATTAAAAAACACAAACCAACAAACTGTAGTCTCCCCGAACTATGGATGCTTTGATTCCTCATTATGTAGGCACGAAGGCCCCAATCCTTGGCAAGAACACTAATAAAAAACTTTCCTTTCCCCCTTTTTGAGGTTTCCTTTATTTTCTCCTTTTAATATTTTTACCACTAAAATAAAACAAATGACATAACCTAACATTCAATTGCAAATCTAAATAAGAGGTTCCCGTTGAGTAAAACGGATGTGAGAGGTGCTAATACATTCCCCTTGCATAATCGACTCCCGAACCCGAATATGGTTGCGACGATCATTATTCTGTTTTTAAAGGTTTTATCGATATTTTCCTATTCCTTCATTGGGATAAATAAAGTTCGGCGGCGACTCTGTTCGAACTAAATATTTTCCGCGACCATCGCGAATGATCATTTTTTTTAGGTACAACACATACTGTATATTTTTTTTTTAGCATTTTTATTAGTATTTTATTTATATGTTTAGCTAAAATTACACGAATCAAAGCAAAAACACAAAAAAAAGTAAAAGTAATGTGAAAAAAATAGATTCAAGTCAAAATCATTGTAGTTAAGTAAATTCTACAATGTTTTCATAGTGATATTTATAGTGACAAAAAGTTAGGAAAATATGACATACAAAATTGTATACAAGATTAAAAAATATGCAAAAAGACTACAAAATGTGGTGCACATGATACAAGGTGCGACACATTTTCATGAAAATAATTTTAAGTCGAAAGCTATTGGAAAAAATGCAAGACACCATATACATGGAACGACGTGTTACACAAATATAATGAAGTTAATGTTAGCAAATATTGAGCTTTTAGAAAGTAGTCAGTCGTGTTGTGCAATTTAGCTTTTTACCATTGTGCAATATTTTGACCATATAATGAAGTTTGATTGAGGTGAAACTAGTCAAAAATGAAAACTAACATCTATGATTATAACTTTCTTGAAGAAATCAAAGTTATTAAACATGTGACTTCACACAAAAGATGAGGTGAATTATTGGGTTTGAAAAACCTTGGTTTGAAACAAAATGATTTTTTCAATTAGAGTTTAAAAATATTTTTAAAAAATCTTTAGATATGCATCGGAAAATTGAGATAAAGAAAATATGCGAAAAATAAAAAGTTAAGGGAAGAGAGATGACACCTACGATTTATAGAGGTTTGGTCTAAACGAAATGAACTACTGATCTCCACAAGAATTGATCTTGAGAGTGTTCAATAATGTTTGATAAATTTTAGTAGGTGAAGCTAATGAACCCCTTTACATAATGAAAAATGAAGTTTCAGATTTACTTCCAATCAAACAGTGAATAGTGGAGTGAAGCGATTAGTTTTTACGCTAAACAACAAATAGAGATTTGAGTGGTTAGTCTCTAAGCCCATTTGAGATTTTGTACGGACTTACCTCAAATCAATGTGGAGTTTTGAATTAGATATCCTCCAAACTGAACTGAGATTTTACACGGGGTGACCATGATCCAAACTAAGATTTTTACTAAGTTGATCTCAAATCGACTGAGCTTTTACACGGGCTAAACTAAAAAACCGAGAGAGATTTTATAACATGCTGATCTTGAAACGATGTGAACGTATTTCTATGGTAATTTTTCACAAACCCATATGAAGAGACTTTCCTTATGTGGTTGAACTCCCGAACCAAATAGAGATTTAACACTAAATCTCCCAAAAAGAGCTTTTAACGCATTTAGCTCCAAGCCCAAACAAATGCTTCCTAAAGAGGAATAATTCTCCCAATATGAAACATAATTCTTGAAGAATTTATAATAATACCTCTTTCTAGAACAACTTCTTGATGATTTCCTCTGCCTTTGCCTCCATCCCATTTTCCTTTGCCTTTCTTTTCTTTGGTTGACTGAGCTTGCAAAGCCACGTCAGTTTTCGACTTGCTTGCAATTCTTTAAGCCATTCTTTGTTCGTGAGAATCAAACATCCCTTGAAGCTCTTCTTTTGTCATACATGAAAAATCCTTAGATTCTTCAATGGCTACTACCAAATGATCGAACTTTGAATGTAATGACCTCAAAATCTTTGACACTAAAGATTTTGATGTTAACACTTCTCCACACGTTTTGATTTGATTCACCAGTTTCGTTACATAGTGAAGAAATCATTCACACTTTCAATATCTTCCATCTGAAGCAATTCATACATTATTTTCTGAGTTTGTAACCTCATCTCTTTCACTTTCTTAACACCTCACTACTACAAATAATACATTTCATGACAACGATTTCACCTCACCTGTTTTTTTAAAAAACAAATATACAATGTATATTTGTTGGTTATTTTGAAAATCGATGGGTAAACTTATTCAGTGTACATGCCTCGAATCCCAACAACCTTAATTTATATTTTTATCTCATTAAAAGTGGCATCTTCTTGAATATTTTATTTTTAATCTAAAAATACGAAACTTTTCATTTCATTTTTCTTTTTAACCGAGATGAATATATATATATATATATATATATATATATATATATATATATATATATATATATATATATATATATATATATATATATATATATATATATATATATATATATATATATATATATATATATATATATATATATATATATATATATATATATATATATATATATATATATATATATATATATATATATATATATATATATATATATATATATATATATATATATATATATATATATATATATATATATATATATATATATATATATATATATATATATATATATATATATATATATATATATATAGCTTTAACTTGTAGCATTCAGTTTTACTTGTCTAAACATCACAAACAGAATCCTAACGAAGAACCCTTTACAAAAAAGCCATAAACAACCAGAGGCATAAGCACATATCATTTTAAATACAAATATGTTATGTATTTAGCGATCTCGTTTCTTCTTCAGAGATTCAAATTATTTTTGTTGACTTTTTCTTTAGAGCTCTGATACATCAAACATCACTACTCATATTGTTGTCATATTATTGTTGTTAGTGTTGTTGTTGTTGCTGTTGTTGTTGTTGTTGTTGTTGTTGTTGTTGTTGTTGTTGTTGTTGTTGTTGTTGTTGTTGAAATCTAAAACCCGAAAAGTTTTCTTATTTTTTGTTGTTGTTGTTGTTGTTGTTGTTATTGGTGTTGTTTTTGTCGATGTTGTTATTCTTATAATTTAGACCCTAAACCTTAGAGGTTGTTTATTGACGTTGTTGTTTTTGATATTGTTGTTGTTGTTGTTGTTGTTATTATTATTGTTCTTGTAGTTAATTGTTTTTTGTGTTGTTGTGTTTGAGTTTAGTTTATTAAATCTATATGTTGTATTTTAGTTTTTGTTATTGTGTTTGATTTTGAAATTGATATTGATATTGAGATTATGTTTTTTGTGATTCTTTGTGCAAATCTCATCTTGTTCCATCAAGTTGAGTTTATTTTATCTGATGTCGGTTGTTTGTTTCACTAATCCCTCTTTGAACATATAACCTATTAAATTGATTTTGGAAATAATCATATGAAAAATTATGTTGTATCTAAAACTTATCTTACACTAATAAATGATTTTCTACCATTCTGCCAAACATCATTTATGTCATGTTGTTTTATCGTTAAAATCTCTTTAATACTTTTAGTTTCATTCAACTTTCTTCCATATTTGTTCATTTTTTAAAACATCAATTTTATGCTTTCAAGAATAAATTAGTAGAAAAGAAAGTGTTGAATAATGAACTTAAAACATTGAAGAGATTTTAACCATAAAAAAACGTGAGATGAATGATGAGTCGTAGGATGCTTCAAAATCACTAATCAATGTAAGTTGTTTTTCAAATATAACACAATTGTTCATATAATTATTTTCCTAACCAATTTTGAGAAGTTATATGTTTAGTATAAGGTTTAGTGAAATAAGCAATACACATTATTATTAATAAACTCAAAATTCTTTTACTCGTGAATTCCAAAAAGGTTTCCTTGGGGATCGAACCTATGACTTTTACAAATACCTGTCATTTTTTTAAATTTAAAATCGAGAGGTAAAATGTGCACTTTTCATGACGTCATTCGTTACCTCCATGTGAAACCGACGTAAAACCTCTTTTTCAACTGAGGTAAAAGTCGTTTTCTGTTGTAGTGCCTCCAAATGATTTTTTCAGTATGTCCCATGCTTCCTTTGCTGAATTTATATCACTAACTTTTTCAAAGTTGTCTGAATCACACATTGATGGAATAAAAATAGAGTCTTGTAATCTTTCTTCTTCAAATCTGTGTGTGCAATCTTTTGTTCATCCGTAGCATTCTCCCCAATTGGTATTACTTCATTCTTCACAAGATCCCAAAGATTTTGATAACAGAAAATAACATTCATCTGTTTACACCAATTTTCGTAATTCTTAACATTCAAGATTGAGAGATTTGTTGAAAAATGTCCGTTCGAATGATTCATTGTGATCCAATGTGTCTCAAAGATCACACAACCAATACTCTAGATACCAGATGTTGGGAAGACTCCAATCTTAAAGTTGACCGAATCAATCTTGATGAAAAAGAATCAATCTTTCTTATTAATCACATCTCTTATTCTTCTCCCTTTACTTAGGTAAAACAATCACTTCTTGGTTGCAAGATGATTCTACATTACATAGTGAATTGAAATAAAAAAACAATACAAAAGAAATTAAGAGAAAGGGGAAATTCTAGAGGAAGATGATGAATGAACTACTGCACAAGATGCATTCAAGGTGTTTGTTACCATGTTTGTGATTTCTGAAACTACATAATGCTTACTTACAAATGAAGTAGAACTCCGTCCTATTTACACTCCAAGTAATCATAAAATAATTAATTCAATTAAAACTAAGTTAAGTTAATCTATTTCGACTTTGTCGACTCCTTGACAACTGCATGCTTAGACAAATTATATTTGACTTTTTATCAAATACAATTAACATAAACTCTGATTAATGACAAAGACTTGGCTACTGTGCTTATCTCTAACCCTGGAGTAAGTGGATTTTGTTAGGGGTTGAAAAACAGCTATAATGGGTTTGAGTAATCATGAATTGTCCTTTGCAGGCTTTATCAGAAGATGAAAAGAAAAAGGCGGTGACTCAGACATATGAGTTAGCTGAAGAATGCTTGAAAATAAATTATTATGGTACTAAAATAGCTACTGAATCGCTTCTGCCACTGCTAAAGTTATCCGATTCGCCGAGAATTGTGAATGTATCGTCTACTCTAGGGAAGTTAGAGGTAACTTGTTTTTCTCCTTGTGTTAATGAATCCTTAAGGTGTTTCATACAATTAGTGAAAGTAGAATAAAGTAAGAGTAAACTTGAATCTTTAATGTCTAGAGACATGTATATTATGTAATAAGGATAATATTTTAGATGGAGGGTATTCAAATCACTAGAGGCGGACGAAGATCTAGAGAAACGATTAAGAAAAATTTAGAGATTAATGAATTGGATAGGAATATGATATATGTAATAGAATAATATGGTGTTAAGTGCCGTTTTTGAGGACATACAAGACAGACTACTGCACAAGGCCCAAAATTTATCTATGGTAAACCGTGTCTAAATAAGACTGCATAACATGTTTATCACGGTTATACTGGGGTTAGTTAAGTCATCTATTTGTTTTTTCATGGTTAAACTACAACTAATCTACACTGGTCTTCCAAACACATGAGATAACTCTGATGGTGTCGTTTGATCCATGTAACAGACTCCACTTAGTAGGATAAAACTTGATTGTTGTTGTTGTTACTTATTCGTAAGGTTTTTTCACTATGTCTTAAGTTTTGGCTTGAATTTGAATGAGGTATTATTGCTTATTCATGTCGAATTCAGCGCATTCAAAATGAATGGACTAAAGAAGTCTTCAGTGATGCTGATAACCTAACCGAAGATAAAGTGGATGAAGTACTAAAGAATTTTCTCGAAGATTTCAAAAAAGACGGGCCTAAACCTGGGGGTGCTTATGTCATATCTAAAGCTGCTATAAATGCTTATACAAGAATTGTTGCCAAGAAGTTTCCTACTATAAGCATCAATAGTGTTTGCCCTGGCTATGTCATCACAGACATAACTGCAAATACCGGTATCTTAACTGCTGAAGAAGGTGCTGCAAGTGTTGTCAAGTTAGCACTACTTCCCAATGGTAGTCCATCTGGCCAATTCTATAACAGGACTGAAGTGTCTTCCTTTTGAGGAATATTAGAATTTTCATTTAAGGACAAAATGTATTGCTGCTTTGTTGTTATTTTTGCATTTAGTATTGACAGTACTATTGTTTATTGTTTTTGTTGTTTCTGTTGCATCAACTTTTCTATCCATACTTGTTATCTTATTGATGAACAACTAGTTTTCTATGTAATAGTTTAAAATATGATATAGTCAAATTCAATATCTTCTCTAATGGAATGTTGATCAGGTCATACATTCTTACCTTAAAGACGGCATATATATAAAGCCAAAACCCGACTGACGAATTTGCAAAATGACAAACATAACAAGCTGGCAGGAAAAGGGCGTTACATTACATGAATACATACATAGTAGTAATATTTTAGTATATTATGTGCTGTGATTCATTGTCTTTATTTTCATTGTTAAAAACACTACTCAAATTTCAAACTTCAAAGTTGAAATTTAAAGATGGGAAGAACTGCAAAAAGGTAACATTAGAATCATGTTCTAAATTGTGCTTACGGTCACGGTTGCACTTTCATAGTGTACTAAAATGCGAATAAGTGTGGCTGAAACAGTTGCAATGCTGCTGTCGAGACTGCTAAAATCTTTATATGCGACCAAAATTGTAGATGCAACTGAAATTTAAAACTATGATTAAAATCATAATTTCTCATAGCATTAAATAATTGTTATATTCTTCATCATCCTTTTACCTTTTCACCTTTTTTTTCTTCTTCTTCAAGTTTTGATCCTTATAGTTTTTGGTTGAGTTTGTTAGGTATGCAGTAGTGACAGGCTCAAACAAAGGAATTGGGTTAGAAATAGTTAGGCAGTTAGCTTCAGCTGGGATCAAAGTGGTGCTTACAGCAAGAGATGAGAAAAGAGGTCTTCAAGCATTGGAAAAACTCAAAGCATCTGGTTTATCTGATTTTGTTGTTTTTCATCAACTAGATGTTGCTGATGCTTCTAGTGTAGCCTCTCTTGCACATTTTGTCAAATCCCAATTTGGAAAACTTGATATTCTGGTAACATCACAAAATAGACAATTCTTATATCAAATTCGTATTTTGAGTTAAATAACGCACTTGAAATACGAAAAACCTTTCAAATTTTGTTGTACTATCTGCAATGTATAGCTGTGACAAATACGAGAAATCTTGATCGCAGACAATTGTGGTCCGTGAGCGAATCAATGACTTTTCATTTTGATATATACATAAAATTAACTAAAGTTGTTACATGTAGGTTAACAACGCAGGGATTATTGGAACTATAATCAATAACAAAGAGTTATTTAATCTCGCTATCATCAACCGTGGGGTAAGTATTGTCCGTCTATTTGACAAAAGCCTATTTGTTGTAAAAAAACTTACACGATATTACTCTCTAGTTATCATTAGACAACGGTCGTGGAAATTATTATTGTTTTGCATTGTTAATAGCTTAGTATATCATCTTGCAGGCATTATCAACAGATAATAGGAGAAAGGCATTGACTCAAACGTACGAGTTAACCGAAGAATGCTTGCAAACAAACTATTATGGTTCTAAACTAACTGCGGAATCACTTCTTCCTCTTCTTCAGTTATCCGATTCACCGAGAATTGTTAACGTATCATCCACTTTGGGACAGTTAGAGGTAGTACACAATTCCTTTACCGTCGTCACATGATTTTCACAAGATCTTATTCTTATCTTTATTCATGTCAATACTTAGAGTATACCAAACGGATGCGCGAAGAGTATATTCAGTGATGCTGATAATCTAACAGAAGAGAAAGTGGATAAAGTATTGACGAAATTTCTGAAAGAATTCAAAGAAGGTTCATTAGATGAAGACAATGGCTGGCCTAAGACTTTGGGTGCCTATATCGTTTCTAAAGCTGCTATGAATGCTTATACAAGAATTCTTTCCAAGAAGTTTCCTACTTTAAGCATCAATAGTGTTTGTCCTGGTTATGTCGTAACCGATATAACTGCCAATACCGGTTTGTTATCGGTTGAAGAAGGTGCTGCTAGTGTTGTGAGGCTAGCACTGTTTCCTAATGGTGGTCCTTCCGGCTTCTTCTTTTACAGGAGTGAAGTGTCTTCCTTTTGATTAGTACTCAAAATTTATGTTTTGTTGGATAATCAGATTAATTAAGCGCTTATAGCATTAGCGCTAATGATATTTGTACTTACTGATAAGCTATTTTTATCACAAAAATAAAATTAAGTCACATAGATTTCATATACACATGAATTTGTCATCAATCACTCAAATCCTTATTGCCTTTGTCCAAGAAAAAACCTATGAGCTATACTCATCAATCCTCGATCGAACGATAACAGATGTGATACATGGTGTCGAAACATGAAGTGTTTTCTTCTCTACAAAAACAAAGCAAAGCTCATTAGCAGCAAAATCACGGCTCCTACGGAATGATGTAACTGAATTGTTGTTTCTTGGATCACTGCTACACTTTGACCAAAACAGTTTCTCAGTGTTTCAAACATTGAAAACAAACAAATTCTTTGGATCTAGCTCAAGAACATATTCTCCAAAAGCGACCTTTGCATGTTTGATCTTGTTTCAACAATTACATTTGATTCAATAAGGAGATAAATTTGTTAGTTCTTTCACTCCGATGTTCATATCAACAATGCTGCTATATCAGACTTATTTATATTGGATAATTGACACCAATGAAACCGACCATATTTGCAATTCTTTGAATCCTTTCCACTCTTTTCGTTATCGAATGAATATTCTAAAGTGCGTGAGACACTTTTAGCGAGAAAGAATAAGGAAATAAAGATGGATATTATTGAATGAATAAAATTTAATTACAAAGTGTCTATTTATATACATCTAAGTGACTTAACTGCTAAGTAAAATAACAAATTAAATAACAAATCCTAAATCCTTATTATCTTTGGCCTTAGGCCGCACAACTCAACTTGAATTATATCTAATATCTCAACATATCCTCCTATAATCTAAGTTGTCGAAACACCCTAATTATTTTTGATCTGAACTATTCCCAATTTCTTTCTCAATGTTAGGAACACGTCGATCTTCAATCATTTGGTAAAAATGTCGGCCAATTGTGCTTCGTTTGAGCAATGACTTACTTCAAATTCACCTCTATTCACCTTCTCCCTTAAGAAGTGAAATCTAGCTTTGATGTGCTTACTTCTTCCATGCAAAACTAAATTCTTTGCCAGATTTATGGGTGATTTGCTGTCGATCTGCAGTAACACAGAGGTTTCTTCACTTTGACCTCGATCTCTTTCAACACAGATCTTACTCAAATTGCTTGACACGCAGCATAAGATCCTGTTATATATATTCAGCCTCACATGATGACATTGCCACCACAAGTTGCTTTCTCGAGCACCATGAGATCAGGGCACCAAATACTTGAAAGAAATATCCAGTAGTGCTTCTTCGATCTTCCATATCTCCACACCAATTAGCATCTAAATAATAAGTAACCATAGCTTCTTTTCTTTCAGAGTCTCGTCGAAATAAAATTTCATAGTTTGTGGATCCTTTTAAGTAACTCAGAATTTTTCTTGCAGCCTTCATGTGTGACACCCTTGGTTAACTCATATATCTGCTCACTAATTCGACTGAAAAACATATATCAGGTCGACTGTTGCACACATATCTCAGAGATCCGACAATTTGTTTGAACAAAATTGCATCAACTTTGTCTTCCTCACTATGCTTCTCCAACTTCATGTTTGGTTCGATATGTGAAGATGCAGGAGTCCGATCATCCATTTTCAATCTCTTGAGTATCTCTTTGACATACTTTCTTTGATGTAACATCATACCTTACTTCGACATTTGAAATTCCATTCCTAGGAAGTATGACAACTTTTCCATATTTGACATTTCAGTTACTAATAAGTCATCGACATATAAGCAGATGATTTTTATATCTTGTGTCACAACTTGAATATAGACATCATACTCATATTTGCATTTGACGAATCTCAATTCAACCAAGTATGAGTCGATCTTCTGGTTTCATGTCCTAGGTGTCTGCTTGAGATCACAGAGCACTTTGTGCAACTTGTATACTTTCCTTGCTTTCTCCTGAATCACAAAACTAGGAGGTTTTGTGACAAACACCTCTTCATATAAAGGTCCATTAAAAAATACAGATTTCACATCTAAGTGAAATGTCGACCAACCTTAATTGCATGTCAAGGCTACCACTAGTCGAACTATTTTCAATATTAAGACATGTGTAAATACTTCAGAATAGTCGAGTCCTACTCTTTGAAGGAATCCTCGAGCTACCAATCTCGCCTTATGTCATGATATCGACCCATCAATATTGTGCTTCAACTTGAACACCCATTTCACTTCAATAGCTTTTGTATGTGCTGACAATTCTACCAACTTCCATATGTTGTTTCTTTCAATTGCTTGTAACTCTACGACCATAGCAGACTTCTAGTGTTTATCTTAAAAAGGATATATGTGCAATGACCAAAGGTATATTTAAAATTTTGCTTGTTTATAGCAAAGCTCAATGGCTTCTTGGAGAGCTAATGAAGAAAAAAAATTAATAATAATTGTAGATGGCTGTGTAATATGCCTTATTTGAAAGTTGTCCCCATAAAGACAAAAACAATGAAATAGAAACCTCGTGAGAAGTTGAAGAAAGGAAGAAAAAACCATGCCATTAATCAAATATTGACAAACAATGGATCATTGCTCGGTCTATGTTTTTTGGAATATCATTCACATGCACAGCACATCAAAATCTTCAGTTATATGTCAAGAGGGGAAAATAAATCCATTCACTGTCACATTGTCAAGAAACTTGGAACCACAAAACAGTGAAGGGATTTTATAAATTCAGCTGCCTCCCAAGCAAGAATAGCTCCTCCCTCAGAATTATTTTCACCATTTACAAACTTTGGCCTCTCTCAAGAATGGATTCAATGATAAAATGTTATCTTTCTTGTGACCCAGTCTGAACAGTAAGATATATAGCCCGGTAAATCAAATATAACAATAGTAAGAGTAGATTCATAATAATCCAAATAGTATGACAGGTTTTTCTAAAAGATTTAGATTTTAATGTGAAAGGAATGAAAAGGATAGGCCATGAAGTACATATCAAAGCATGCCATTGGTCTACATAAAAATTGCATTGACAAATGCTTCTGCATCAAAGAGTTGAAGGTCTTCAACACCTTCACCAACACCCACAAATTTTACAGGGATTCTGAGTTCATCAACCACGCTGACCTGCCAACATAAATTAGCATCTTCTTCCTTACCCTTTGATCACTCCCACAATAAAAAATTTGAACGATGAAAACCTATTTAAGCCAAAAAGTATTGTACCACACAGCCACCTCGTGCAGAACCATCCAGTTTGGTCAATATTACACCAGTTATACTGTGCATGAATTATAAACCAAATCAAACCAAACCACATATATGGTTTGGTTTGGATCTTATAACCATTTATATAAAATCGGTTTATTTTTTTAAAATCGGTTTACAAATGGATCGGTTCGGTTTTAAACCGGTTTTTAAAGAAAAAAATAGTTTTTTTAAAAACCAGTTTTAAACCGGTTTCTCTCAAAACCAATTTTTTTAATATTTTTTTTTTAAGAAATCGATTTTAAAACCATTTTAAAAAAATCAATTTTATTATTAATTATCCATGTGCACATAATGTTAAATGTAGATGCATTACTCGATACAGATCAATTGGACTAAGTTTATTATCTATTTAGAATTAAATGTTAAAATGCTTTAAAATTTCGTTAAAAAATTTGAAAATAAAAACATGTTTCATAATTTCCAACTTAAAACTAAACTACTTTTTAAATGATTGGTGAAGTATACTATATCAAGTCTCAAATATATGGTTTTTTTTTTAAGATTTCTAATAGCATCCCAATAGAAGTGTTTTACATGCTAAGCAATTGTCCAAATAGCTTTCTCTCATCTTATGCACATATATAATTCAACTTTGTTAAAGAAAATATAAATTTATCTATAGTAGATAACAAGTCTGTTATTGAATTTTCTTTTTCTACTGCTCTTGTTATAAGTGCTCCTATTGACTTTCAAGTCGAACACAACAGAAGAAAAAAATTACTTTCTATTGCTTCTGAAAAATATTTTTGCTGACTGGTCCAATCATCGACTTGAAAGTAAAATTTCTTTGTTAGCCATTTATCTATGATGAGTTAAAAAATAGATCGAACAATTAATATAATGAAAATAGATCGAACATCTGGTATGCAAGCATAACAACTGAGAGTTTAAAATTATAACAGTATACTATTTCGATAAACCCATGATTGTGATTTAGAGAATTAAGATACAAATGAGATTAAGGTTTGAAATTTAAAGAATGATGAAGAAGAAAGAGATGGATAAAATTTGGATTTTGAGGATTAGAGTTTTTGAAATTTGTGTTGATCTTGATTTTTCCAAACTATTAATTAAAAAATGGTTACCGAATCTCAATCCGGTTTCAAACAAATGGTTACCGGTTATTTTTTAATTTGATAAATGGCCCACCAAATTTAAAATATAAATTTGGTTTGAATTTTAAAATTTAGATATGAATTTGGTTTATCGTTATTGGTTATTTTGCACACCCTTAATTACACCCACAACCTGTCCCAGGAAAAAAATCTTCATTAACAGCTTAAAGAAAGCTAATGTGAAACTGTGGCAACCCTAATAAGTAATGACAACTACTGAAATAATATTATGGGCAAAAATAAATTAAAAAAAAAAACTAAGGTAGTGTAGAATTGTTTTATTATCTTTTCTCATAATGCAGATCTTTAGCTTAAGAATATCAGCAGCATTCATCCCAAAGAAGCAATGTGAATGGAAAATGCATAAAAACGGAATTCAAAAATGAGAATTAGAATTTACTTCATTGAATTCTCTGGCCTGTGGCAACATATTCAAACCAGTAGTCCTATCCAGAACCAGTAGGATCTCCTGCAAGCATCGCAACAGCCTTTTTTAGATCTTACTCAGTGTGTGTGTGAGATATTCATGAAAAACTTTCAGAATGTGGACAAAAAAATTAATACTTCCTATCAAATATGCAGTTATACTAAAAGATACAAACAAGATGCTGGGGAACAACACAAATATGATCCTTGCATGATAATCCAATACATCATACTAAAATTCGCTGCAACAGCTTGAGCTCTATCAAGAATCAATCAACAATTATCTGGGAAGATCAGATAGAGCTCACCCTGATGTAGCAGACAACAAAATATGTCAAGTAACAGCCAACCAGGTAAAGAGCTGGCCTTCAAAAGGAAAGCTAGTTGTCAGCAAACTGAGTGTCAAGCATGCTATGTTGCACAAGATTGGTGCTGCAAATTGGGTGCCCACAAACCATAAGTCTACTGTGGCAACTGTTCTTGGGAAGTTCATCTATGTTATTGGAACCAAGGCTAAATTTGACTTTGGGACATATATTTTTGATCAAACTAAGAAGCATGCAGGCAGCTATAGCATCAAAGGTCCTATTTCATTTCCTTCACTCATCTGTGGCATTATATTGAACCAGTATGCCAACATTCTCAAGAAAAGTGATACTGCAAGCAAAAGAGAAAGCCCCTTATCCTTTCATCACAAGCTATTTCAAGAAACTCATGTTCCTGACATTGTCATGACATCCACTGAGACATCCAAAGGGAGTCCCAAGACCAGAAAAGCTGAAGTGATTGCAATGCTCAAAGAAACATGTAAGGAATTGGATACAAGAAGCAGAATCTTGAGAAACTGATAAGATCTCTTGAGCAAGATGAGAAAACTGAATTCACTGATGAGGAGACAAATGATGATGGTTCAAGGGAGGATGATGGTCAGAAAGCTGCCTCAGAAGAAGCTGCTGCCAGTTCAGAGGAAGCCACTGAAGAAGCAGAAGAGAGTAATGAAGAATATGAGGAGGTCAGTTCCAGCTCAGCTGAAGAGGAGGATTAGTGTGATGATAGACTGTAGTGTTGCTCAGACTGCTGGTTGCTGAACTGGTGTGCTGCTATTTTGAAGTTTATGGTTGTTTTCTGTTGGTTAGATCCTTGTTTTTGTTTTGACTTTTGTGACAGCATGAAGTTTGTCTGTGATGCTCTTAATGAGCATTTTGTTTGTAATGCCCTAAACATATGTAATGTTACTCATTATGATCTATACTATTTTAATAGTTTGATCTTAATTTGTGGCTAAAAAGGGGGAGAGAGTGTTAGATAACAGCAGGTAGTAACAGGTGGAAGACTTGGTTGATTAACCAATTGGTTATTATTGCTACCACAAGTGTGTTGCAGGTGTGTTACAAGTGTTGCTGCAATTGTGAAGAACAGCTGGTGCTGTTAGTAATGTGTGAATTCCTAGGTTGTGTAGGAACGTATGTGTGAGCTTCTAGCTGCTGCTTAGGAGTGTGTGTGACTTCAGGATGTTATTCTGAATGTCATGACATCCAGAAAAGTCTGGATGAGTTATGTGTGGCTGCAGGACTGCTTGCAGGTTGTGTGCTCAACTGATAGGATGTGCATCAGTTGAGGGGGAGTAATCCAGAGTGTTACTCAAATTAGTGTGACATTTGTAGTGTTGACTAACAGATGTTTGAATTGTGAACAGGTTGAGAGCTAACTGTGTTGAGAGCTAATTGTGTGAGTATGTGAAGACAACTCTGAGAGTGTGTAACTTTCCTGCATGATAGGTTAGACTTCTGCTGCTTATAAATCTTTGATATGGTAACAAAGTGTTTTAGCCAAAAATTTGCCAAAGGGGGAGTTTATAAGTGCTTTTGATTGGCTGCATTTTGTGGCAAAACATTAAAGTGTGTATGGATTTCATGACTGATGTTATGACACACATTATGTAGGGTAAGTTGAGTTAGCTAACAGTAAGTTGAGTTGGATGTCATACTGAATGTTATGACACTGGTCGTATGACATCAGACGCACAGGTTCAGTTTTCTGGTATTTAGAATGAGGGAGCTCAGGCTAGAATTCAGGAAACATTGTAGAAACTCAAGCTGGAAGTCAGGAAACATTTTAGAAGCCCTGGCGAAATAAAATGTCCCTGACCTAAATGGTAAGTGCAGATTCTTGAAGAGAGGCTTGGGTAAACCTAAATTCTGCACAAAGGCCCAAAGGATATCTGCTGCTATAAATAACAAGAGGATGAACCTTAATAAATAAGGGAATTAGCAGAGAGATTAGTGTATGTATTGTGAGTGAAGAGTGTTGCTCTTCACGTGTGTTATGTGAGTGAAGAAGTTTGATTCTTCACGTGTGTATTAGGACTTGTGTGCCAAGCAATTGTCTGTTGTACAATTGCATTGGTTTAGTGTGTATGAACAGGTGTGTTCATTGTGTCACTCAGAGCTGTTAAGCAAGAGTGTGTGTCACTTGATCAAAGCTGTTAAGCAGGATCAAGGTGTTTTTGAAGTGTGTCTTCATATCCCTTTTGTAATTGTGTATTGATATCACTGAGGTGATTGAGGGGGAGTGAGTGGGTATACTCAGGTCTAGAGGTCTCTAGGCTGAAGTGTCATTGGGTAGGTTTTAAGTGAAGAGTGCAAGCTGGGTGTTTGACTCCGAATTAATTCTACTGATAGTGAATTTCCTCCCTGGCTTGGTAGCCCCCAGATGTAAGTGTTGTTGACACTGAACTTGGTGAACAATTACTGTGTTATTTACTACTTTTCATTTACAGTTTGTTTCAGTAGTTCAGTAGTCTATGTTATTGTGGATGTTATAACATTCGTGGGGACATCCACTATTGGTACCTAGAATTTCAGAAATCTACTTACAGTCAACAAGGATCCAAAGGCACAATGAGATTTCATCAGAAGCCTATTGGAACATGATGTTGGACGAATTGGTAGATTTGGACGAAGAGAAACTTAATGCTTTAGAATTGTAAAGAAGACAGAAGAAAAGAGTCGAGAAATCGTATAACAAAAAAGTTAAGATCAAAACATTTTTTCCAGAAGAATTGGTTTGGAAAGTAATTTTGCTTATGGATCGAAAAGATAGAGCCTTGGGTAAACGGGCCCCCTAAATGGGAAGGACCTTTTCAATTATACAGGTTTTTTCTAACGGTGCATATGAAATCGAGGAATTAGATAAAGATAAAAGAGTTTTGAAGATAAAAGGGAAATATTTGAAAAAATATAAGCCTGCACTTCAAGAAATAAAGATCACCAGAGAATAACGATGCGAGAAAAGCGAAGCTAAAATGGTAAATAAATTTTCCAAAATAGGATTTATCCGTTACAAAGATGCCATAAAGGCCCAAAAATTATAATCTGCTAAAAAAACACTACAAAGCAAATCTAGAAGGGAATGAAGCTCTTCAATTTTTCATACTTCGACTTCTAAAGGAGCATGCGACGTTCACAGAGAGTTTTATTGGTGGAGAGAGCTTCGATATCTTTCCCAAGTTGTTGAGTTGTCTTGAGGTGTTGAAGGCCAGTATGGATCTTTTTCGCCACCTCGTCTTCGACAGAGCTAAGCAGATTATTTTTGTGTTGTTTAGCTTGATAATTTTTTTTTGTAGAATGACAATCTGTTTTTCCAATTCTGTAATGCTTTTGTCACACCTCTTAATCTCTTTCTTATTTTGCTCAGAGAGTTTCTCAAGCGTTGATACTTTTCTAGTGGATGCAGAGACAGCCTCCCATGCAGCTTTTTGGTTGTTGTTTTTCTTGGAAAGATTGCTCGAAAAGTCTCTAAGGCGGTTGAGATCAGCGGTAACTAGATCCATCATTGTTCTTAGCTCCATAACGATATCAGCTACTTCGTGAGAAACCTCCAAGACATTAATTTGTTTCAGGAGTTTATTAAGGGAAAAACTGGAAGAAACGTCTTGCTCCAGGATTTGGAATAAGTCTGTTGCAAAGACTTTTTTTTATTTGCGCCAGCAACTCACTATCGATTTTCCCAGTCAAGGTGTTTCTTGAGGCAGTCAAAGTAGTAGTACTTTTATCGGCAAAGCTGTATTGAGAACTAAGCATAGCCTTCAAATACTCTAGTGACCGCTGAACTTTCAAGGTTCCAATTCTTCATAGGAAAGACTGGTCGATTGAGTTCCAGTCAAAGTATTGGGTAAAGGATCCTTAGACTGGTTGTCTTGGTTCACTTGGCCTTTTAAAGCCTTCACCTTAATCTCTGCATCAGATGCAGTTTTCTCTCCTTCCTCTTCTTCTTTTTCTTCTTCTTTTCTTTCTTCATTCTCTTCTTCCTTTTCTTCTTCTTCGTCTTCTTCTTCTTCTTCCTAATCACCATCCCCTTTGTTTTCTTCTTCCTCTTCAACGAGTTTATCATCCTCGCTTATCTTTCCTTCGAAATCACCCTCAATAGGTTTCTCTATATCAGGTATCACGGTATCCCCAGAAAGATTAACAACTTATTTTTCAACAAGGTTCTTCTTTCGAGCATGTGCTTCGATATGGGGGAGACTCCACCACAAGAGCAGCAGGTGTATTTTTGAGAGTCTCAGCAGAATGGATTCCCTCCTCAGAGGCCCTTGACGGAGCTGTTGGATGGTAGCTTGGCTCACTACTAGTTGTGGGGATAATCTATTTAATCATGGGATGACCCCTGGTGTCGATAGCAATCTATGAAGGAAAAAATAAAAATTAGAAGATTCAATGATAAAGAGGTGCTACAACGTTATAGAAGAAGTTTTTACCTTGGGCTCATCAGCCTCAAGACTAGAATTGTCACTTTCATCTTACGCTGTGTGACTAGCGGGATTCGTCGTTATCGAGAGTTTTCCAACCTTTGGTTTTGGTTGGTTGAAGGCCTCATTTATCTTAGTTTGCTTCCTCCTCCTCTTCAAAGATTTTTCTTCAGGAGGAGATTGGTCATCCTCGTCTGGCTCAATGATGATTTGGTGGGAAGTTCCCCTGGTATTTTGTTTCTTGGGAGTAAGGGGAGGCCTTCGAGAACTCTGTAAAAACCTAAGGCATCAGACAACAGAAGACTTTGCAGTCAAGGAAAATTAAGTAAGAAATTTACCTTAGCAATTGGAGTGATTTCCTCTGTTTGTTCTTCGATTTTCTTCTTTTTTTGGGCAACTTTAACAGCTGAAAGTCAAGAAAAATAATACAAGTAAGATGATAAAGAAAATCAAATAGGGGAAATTAGTTCGAAAACCTCTTATTACACACCTTCGTATATTTTGGATTCGATGCGAATATCTTCGATACCGATATGAAGAGGACCTTTGAAACTGTCTAAAGTATGCTTAGTCGCAACCACCTGTTGAGCCTTTGGTTTCGATTGTTGACAAAGAATCTTTATGGAATCCCCACAGATAAACCAGTCTGGAAATGGAGGGGCAAGAGCCACTCCAAAATCAGCATCTGGTAGTTGAGGAAATTTCATGGGAAATTGTGGGAAAATCATTGCGTACTGTTCCTTGGGAAGGACGTACGAGGGGAGTTCCAAATTTTCCATTTTCTTTAAAAACATTTCCTTTAAAGTTACGGCTGCTTCACGGACGGTTTGACTAAGATTATCTAGTCAATAAACAGTTTCAAAGTACTTCTGGAATGCTCTTTTATGTGTGTCATATTACCTTTGTTGACCTTCTCCTGCACAAAGAGAAAAGCTTGATTAATAAGACAAGTCAAAAAAGGGGCATCGAAGAATTCTTCGGCATAGTACGATGACCATAAGTGGTTTAACTCTGGGGTACAGTAGAAACAAGGATCGAAGCCGAGAGGAGCGAGTCAAATTTTGTTGGAGTAGCAGAGAAGAAGTGTTGTAGCCATTTCCTCAGTATACTTCACACCATGAAGTAAAAGGGCACCTTTCTTTTCAAAGAGGCATTTGGGGAGTGTCTGGACTTGACCGAACTGTCGAGCCACCAAGTTTGGTTGATAAACAACCAAAGCAACTTGAGACTTCGACAGATTTATTCGAAGTGTTATCAATCTTAGGATTAGGAAGGCTTCCCAGATTTGTGAAGACTCTGCCTCTAGAGCTTTGTTTGGATTCAGGAAAGGTCTGGTAAACCACTCAAGACCATGTTTTCTTGCAGCAAAGGGGCCATGTTCGAAGTAAATTCGTGACATTTTTCAAACATCATGACATAGCTTAGGAACATTGGCATGAGGGTCTCTCCTTCTTCGTGAAGGGTAAGTTGGACCAAGCGTGTTCCTTCTATTCTCCTATTTTTGATCTCATCAGCAACTTCATTAATTGAGCTCTTGTTGGGAAGGATAGCTTCAAACAAGGTATTCAACCAAAGTTGCAAAAGCCAGAAAGGACCAGACAATAGCAAATTTCCTTTCGCTCCCAAGTCTTTGAGTTAGGATATTCCTTCGTTTAGAGACTCGTAGAGGTTACCCATAACCATTTCACTTAGGCAGATGTCGTGGCCTATATGGAGTTGAGTGGCCAGAGTCAGGTACCTCCTAGCCACTTGTAGGGACTTCAAGCAGAAAACCCAATGGGATAACCATACGGTTAAAAAGGCTATATGCTCCTGATCAGAAACATCAGCAGTGGTTTTATCATAAAAGTCCGATATAAAATGAGAATAGGTGGCCTTTGTGGAATTAAAACTTATGGAATCTTCAGATTCCAAGTCAGGGTTGTATGGGTTTCTAGTCGGTTTAAGCCCTGTAATAGAGGCTACGTCAAATAGAGTGGGGGTCATCATCCCACAAGAGAGATGGAAGGTGTAATGGGTATTATCCCAGAAATATAAGGAAGAGACTAGCATGGTTTGACAATAGTCGATGCTTGATCTTCGACAGCATGATTAAATCATAAATTCCTAATTTTTTCCAGGTTTGAGCTTTCACTTTCTCTATCTTTGCCAGCCAATTCATATAATCATCTGATTATTTAAAGGAGGGTGTGGCTCTAAAAACCCTAAAGTTGTTGTTCATATATCTTAAGTCTATGTTGTTCAACACTACAGCATCAGCGGAGGTTCTCTCGACCCTAGTTTTGTTGGCTTGTTCTATGGGTTTAGATTTGTGATAGGAAGGGAAGAAGTTTCTAGCTTTACTATGGTCAAAACTAGATGAAGGCAAAGACCCACATACGACATATGTTTTACCAAATACAACGAGAGGAATAAGTACATGGGATTCTTATATTCTTCTTTTTTCTTCTGCAAGCGGCTCAGGAAGGAATTACAGGTTCCCTATCATCATTGGTGCTGACAGCGTGTCAAAGGCTGGGAGTTGAGAAATTTTCTTTAGATCTTTGGACTTTGGATTTTTCTTAGAATCTTTGGCGTTGGTAGTGGAATATGCCATTGTTGAGATTTTTTGAAGAATCTGTTTTTGGGAGTTTGGAAATGAAGAAATTGAAAATTGTTTGGAAATTTCTGAGAGCGTAAAAGTTGCAACAAGTAAGGTTGGAGAATTTATAGGCCTATGGAAGATCAAAAGGCTTCAAATCAACATTAAAGAGTTGAGAGTTAGTGGGGCACGTATCCCACAATGATTGTTTGAAAAAACATGGTTAATAGTGCATAGTGCATGATTTCCTAGTATCTAGGGATTATGATGATGGCTATAGGTAATGGCGTGCTTTGAGAAGATGTGTTGCAGAAAGTGCCATGATGAGTCTGACGTCATAGACCTTTGGAATAGTAAGAGACATGCAATAATTGTTTCAGGCGTCGAATGATACTATCAAAAAATGTCTTATTCTTCATTGATGTCGAAAATGACATTTTTGGGGGGCAATTTGTTGGCTCCTAATTTCGACACCTGAACAGAGTTAAAAAAACAAATAGAATTTTCTGGGAATGTAGTTACTTCGACTAAGACGTTGTTTGATGGAGTAAGAGTCGAAGATATGTTGTTTGTCAGAAGGTTCTAGGTTTTGGACTTAGAAATATTCCTCAATATTTAGAAGACCCAATTCGACGGAAGCACTGTTTGGGGGTGTCTTCGACGAGAGTTCATTTGAATTCAAATAAAAGAGGGAAATCCATTTTGAGAAAGACCCGTGGAGAATTCCAGTGGTTTGAAGGCATTCGTAGTAACACTTGTCTTGATCTTATTTGTTAGTCGTTAATAACAGTTATGTTTGATGGTTATAAATAGAAGGTCTTAGTTTTAAGATGTGTGTGTCTAATTGTGTATAAAATCTCTAGTTACTCTGAGTATCCGTGTGATTGAGAGAAAACGAGACGTGACAATGTACGTTGGTTAAACACCAGTTTTATTTCAATGCAATTTAACACTTCTTTTACTTAAAAGTCTATTTTTCTTCATGCAAGTTATTATCCTTGTCATTTATTAGCACATTATTTCCTTTTACTGTTACTTAGATTCGTTCATGCTTGAAATGAGTTGTTTTGTCTTAGAACGTGCAAAAGTGTTTGTAATTCCCATCCACTTCACTTAAAATACCAATTAGCACATGTCCTGGGATTTGTGTGGTCGATCCTACAAGTAACACGGATCTCTTTCGATTTGTTAGACCAACGGTTGTTCGCCAATTTTCACGGTGACAATATGTACCCGATTTGAAGAGAAATTTAATTTCTCTTGGTGAACTCGACAAGAAAGGATATGTTTTCAAGGATAGAAAAGTGTTTTGAATGTCATGAAGAGGTCGAAGGAAGTCTTAAGAGGCGTAAAGAAGCAAGGCTTGTATACTGTTGAGGCTAAAGTTGTAAGTGGTTGTGCAGATGTTGTATCCACGAAACTTTTGTCGAAGACAGAAATTTGGCACATAAGATTGGGTCATATTAGTGAAAGGGGTATGGTCGAACTAGAGAAACAAAATCTTCTTGGTGGAGACAAAGTCGAAAATCTGAAGTTTTGTGAACCATGTGTACTTAAAAAATCTTGCAGAGTGAAGTTCAACAAAGGCAAACAAAGAACGCGTGAATTCCTTGATTACATCCATGCTGATATTTGGGGGCCTGCAAGGTGTCCATCATATTCAGGAGCAAGTTATTTTCTATCCATAGTTGATGATTATATCATAAATTTATGGGTATTCATCCAGAAGACTAAGGATGCAAATTTTAAGAATTTCAAAAGTTGGAAGACTCTAGTCGAAATTCTTAATGGCAGAAAGGTCAAGAGGTTAATAACCAATAATGAAATTGAATTTTGCAATGAGGCGTTCGACAGTTTTTGTGCAACCTCTGGTATTGCAAGGCACAGAACTAATACAGGTACTCTCCAACAAAACGGTTTGGCTGAAAGGTTTCAGTGAACCATTTTAGAAACACTTAGATGCATGTTGACTAGTGTTGGGTTAAAAAATGTGTTTTAGGAAGTGGTTGTTTTGACAGCAACATATTTGATAAACAGATGTCCTTCGACTGTGTTAGATATGAAGACACTTGAATAAGTTTGGTATGGACATCCACCAGATCTCGATAAACTTTGAGTATTTGGCTGCATAGCCTATGCTCACATTAGGCAAGACAAGGTCGAACCTAGAGCTCTGAAATGTATATTCCTTGGATACCTTGAAGGAGTCAAAGCATATAGGATGTGGTGCCTAGAGCTAGGTCACAAGAGGTGTATCACAAGTCGAGGTATAGTTTTCAATAAGGCTGAGATGGCTTTCAAGAAAACTAATGTCATTGGTCGAAGTTTGAAGATATCTGAAGAAGAGCTGGAATAGGAAGAGATTCCTGTTGAGGTGAAGCATAGTGATGTTGAATTGCATGACCCAGACGAAGTCGAAAAAGAAACAGAAGCTACTGTCGAAATTGAGAAAACTGTCGCTGAATACCTTTTGACAAAAGATAGGTCGAGAAGATTCATCAAGCCACCTCAAAGACTTGGCTATGTAGATCTTATAGGTTATGCCTTAATCTCTGCAAGTGAGGTTTTAGATGAAGAACCTAGAGACTATAAGGAAGTTAAAAGAAGTCGAAACAATACTGAATGGCTAAAGGCCATGGATGATAAGATAAAGTCTCTTCATATAACCACACTTGAGAACTGATCAAGAAACCTGCTGGAGCCAGGTTAGTTAGTTTTAAGTGGATTTTCAAAGTTAAGGAAGGAATCGAATGAGTAATGTCGAAGAGATACAACGCAAAATTGGTCGCAATAGATTTCACCCAGAAAGAAGGTGTTGAATTCAATGATGTGTTCTCTCCTGTTGTGAAGCACAGGTGGCATAGTTCGACTTGGAACGGGAACAAATGGATGTGAGGACTACTTTCTTGTATGGAGATCTAGATGAAACAATTCTGATGAGGCAACTTGAATAGTATGCAGAAAAGGGAAAGGAAGATTATATGTACAAGTTGAATAGATCTTTGTTTGGATTGAAACAATCTTTTCGACATTGGAATAGGATATTCGACAAGTTCATGGCACGCATATGTTTCATTAGAAGTCAGTTCGACCATTGTGTTTACTTTAGATTTTGACCTGAAAATTCATTTGTTATTTTGTTGCTTTATATGGATGATATTCTCATAGCAAGCAACAATGTCGAGGATGTAATGAAAGTGAAGGATGAACTCAGTAAGGAGTTTGATATAAAGGATCTAGGAGTTGCATCCAGGATTCTTGGGATTGACATCCGGAGAGATAGAAAACAGACGAGATTATGCTTATCTCAATAGGCACACTTGGAGAAGATTCTCGACAAGTTTGGTATGTCGATTTCAAAGTCTGTTCTAACTCTGACAAACCCTCAATTCAAGATGAGTATAAATTAGTGTCCCATTACTGGGGTCGAAAGAGATTATACGAATAGCATGCCATATGTTAGCATAGTAGGTTCTTTGATGTATGTTATGGTTTGTACTATAGCCGACATAGCATATGCAGTAAGTCTTATAAGCTGGTACATGGTGAATCCTGGAAAGGATCACTAGCAAGCATTGGAGTGGATTCTAAGGTACATAAATGGGTCTCTGAACAGATTCCTAATTTATGGTGGAGCATGTGGTGAAAGTAGTAACACAGAAATCGAAGAGTGTGTCAACTCTGATTATGCAGATTGTATGAATTCTAGAAATCTATATTTGGATATGTGTTCTCTATATTTGGTACAACTATCAGTTAAAAAACAACACTTCAGAAGGTTATTGCCTTATCAACCACTTAAGCTGAACATATCGCCCTCACTGGAGCTGTGAAAGAAGCATTGTGGCTTGAAGGTTTTACTATAGAGCTAAAACTTCAAGGTCGAGTTATCACTGTTAAATGTGATAGTCAAAGTGTTATACATTTGTCGAGGAATTCATCCTATCATGAGTGAACTAAGCACATCGATATGAGGCTGCATTTCGTTAAAGGGGTAATCGAGCGCGGAGAAGTCCAAGTACTGAAGGTTGTAACAGATCACAATGATCTTGATATGATCATCAAGACATTACCAAGTTGCGAGTTCTCCCACCGTATGCAGTTGATAAAGATGCATGAAAAAAGCTAGTTTTTCCCCTTGATGTTATAGAGTTTGTTCCAAGGTGAAAATTTGTGAGATATTGGATCGAACTCTAGTATGGTCGAATGACATCTTTTTGGTTCGACAATTTGAAAGAATCTTAGCATGTCGTCGAAGTCTATTCACATGTTGTAGTCGAAGTATGCTATGAGTGTTAGCATGTCAAACTGCACCTTGATTGTAAGCCAAATTGTTTAAGTTAGCTTGTGTAATGGGCCTATGTGTAAAAGCTCATTAGGTTAATATGTTAGTTTTCTTATAAATAACATGCTAGTCTCCTATCTTTGGGGTATGGTGCGAATCCTAATTAGGGTGAGAGAGGTTATTTGCTATTCTGTAACACTTGTAATCTTGTTTCAAATAGAAAGTAAAGAATAACATTTTATAACCAGTTTCAATATGTTCTTCTTGTTTCTCTCTTTTTCCTATTCTTGTAGGTTTTTTACCAATCAAAAATCAATTATACTTTATTATTTCGATATCCTTTTTTCACAACAGTAATAAATATATTTAAAAATTTTAAAAGATGTAATATCCAAGAATAAATAAAATCTCAAAAAAAAAATTATAGAGAGACGGAAAGAGTATATGCTAATGAGGACTATGATGAAAATAATGATCCCCCATGTTGTAAGACCACAATGAAATCTATAGAGTCCTTTACAACAAATATAACTAGGTTTGCTTTCTCTGAACTAGTGATATAATTAAGAAGCAAATTGTCGAGGGGCCAAGTGATCGATCTGCAAATAAAGCTGGTATATTGCCACATGCAGGGTTAGTAAGTGGTAGGGTACGATGAAAGTTGGGTACGATTCTACAACACTAGGGTAGGGAGGTAATATATTTCACACCAAAAAGACCACACTAGCAATTTTGACCCATGTATGAATGTGGCTATCTTTCATATTTTGTTAATTGTGTGTCTCCATTTAATATTTCTGTAAATTTAAAACCAATTGTATTTAGATTAAAGGAATACAACGTGCTATGCTATAAAAAGATTATAAAGAATTCAAAGTCATTTTAGATGATACATAACAAAGCCTCAAATTTTAGTAGTATTTAAAGTAAGTATGGGTAAGTATATTATTAATAATTTTTATGAATAATTCATAGATATTAACTTTTATGAATTGTTAATTTTTTGAAAAAAAATAAATAATTTATTTATATTAATTCATGAATATAAATAAACATTGATGTCGGTGATTGGATTTTAGACTGCGGAAGTTTTTCAAGACATGTGGTAACCGGTTACAACAAATTCCGAGATTCAATCAAATAGTAGAAATGTAGAGTTTTCGCAGGTATAACCAGTTAACCATTTTGGTGTAATCGGTTAACACTGAAGCTAATTTTAATTTCAATTTAATTTAGTGTCAAGTGTAGCTGGTTATCTATTTTGGTGTAATTAGTTATCCACTTTGGTGTAACAGGTTACAAACGCGATATTGTGTTTTTTTCTGTTATTTTACTTGGTAAATTCAGTTCTCAATTGTATTGTATCTCATATATAAGTGTTTAAGATGCATATTCATCCTTAGTGAATGCAATCATAAACTCTCTCTCTCTCTCTCTCTCTCTCTCTCTCTCTCTCTCTCTCACACACACACACACACACACACACACACACACACACACACACACACTCCATATCTAGAGTTTCTCCACCATTGTTTTACCAAACTTATGGTTTCTTGTTCCAACATTTGGCATCAAGAGTCTAGTTCGATCCACAAACACCTAATGTGCAACATGAATTTTGTCTCCAATGAAAAAAATTCCTGCAACTCTACCTATTCTTGATGCGAAGAATTACGACAAATGGTGTCATTAAATGAAGGTGTTGTTTGGCTACCAATATGTTCTTGAAGTGATCAAGAATGGTGTTACTCCTCTTCAAGGTAATGCAACAGCGGGGCGGCAAGTAACGCATAAGAAAGAAAAGAAGAAAAATTTCAAGGCGCTGTTTTTGATCCATCAATGCGTTCATGGCTACAATTTTGATAAAGTTAGTGATTACGATTTGTCAAAGCAAGCGTGGGAGATCTTAGAGAAGGACTGTGTAGGGGCTAACAAGGAGAATGTGGTTAGGTTACAAACTCACAAATGTCATATCAAATTGATTCAAAAGAAGGAAAAATGAAACAATCAACGATTTCACAACAAGAGTCACTCAATTGGTGAACCAAGTGAAGGCATGCAGAGAAGTTGTTATGGAGCAGTACGTTATCACTAAAATCTTGCGGTCTTTAACACCAAGATTTGACGATGTGGTTGTGGTGATTGAGGAATCGGAGAATCTTGTGACGATGACCAAAGAGGAAATGCAAATCTCTCTTGAAGCTCATAAACAAAGAATGGAGGAGAGAAATAATGATAAGGCAAAGGCAGAGATAGTTTTGCAAGCTCAGTTCAAAGGAAAAGACAAGAGATCGAAAGAAAAATGATCCATGAAAAGTAAAGGAAAATTTTATATTTTCGGTGGAAGAGAGTCTCAAAATTCAAAGAATTCGACTTGTTAAATAAAGCAATTGATGTAAGGTGGATTTACAAACGGAAGTTCAAACTAGGTGGTGAAATTTCCAAATACAAAGCAAGGTTGGTTGCAAAAGGTTTTCTTCAAAGATATGGAGTGAACTTTAATAAAGTTTATGCACCTGTGGCTTGGCTTAAAACAATCAGACTGATTGTGGTCATATCATCTTACAAAGGTTGGAAGATGCACAAACTTGATGTGAAGTTTGTATTCCTCATTAGACCTTTAGAGGAAAAAGTT
Source organism: Lathyrus sativus (assembly GCA_963859935.3). NCBI lineage: Eukaryota > Viridiplantae > Streptophyta > Magnoliopsida > Fabales > Fabaceae > Lathyrus > Lathyrus sativus. The sequence goes on from OZ012735.1 coordinate 913,814,642, forward strand.
AATGGGAATGAGAAGCATGACAAATCTTAATTATGAAGAAAATTGTGGTTAATTTAGAATGATTTAAGAATATATCCAGGGGGTATATATTGTTGGGGAGTCCGGGAGAGTCGGAAGCACCAATGAGACTAATGCTCCAAGACCACAAGAGAGGGAGACACCACATCTCAACCCAAAACCTTAAGGTGTAAGGTGTTAGGTAAATGGGTCATCTCTCTTATAAATCTAACATTTCACTCATTCATATGCAATGTGGGACTTAAACCACTCCCACTTGCACCCAATATTCTCCCCCACAAGTGTGAGTCCCCATATCCAACACCAGATTCAACTTTCGCTCCCCCACAAAGTCGAACCATGACTTTGATACCACTGTTGGGGTGTCCGAGAGAGTCGGGAGCACTAATGAGACTAATGCTCTAGGACCACAAGAGAGGGAGACACCACATCTCAACCCAAAACCTTAAGGTGTTAGGTAGGTGGTTCCTCTCTCTTAATAATCCAACATTCCACTCATTCATAGGCAATATGGGACTTAAACCACTCACACTTGCATCCAACGTTCTCCCCCACAAGTGTGTGTCCCCACATATGTTAATACTCTTTATGGTGGAGTATGATTTTTGGTGAAGACAATGAAAGTTTATATATTATTTTAAATCAAGTTAGAGATTGTTGGGGTTAGTTGAAAATATACATGTTAAAGAAGTCTCAAATCGTTTTGTTTTGTGAATGAAGAGAAAGTTCAAGGCTATATATAAAGATACAAGTTATTCGAAATTCCACATCACTTAGTTTTGTAAAGGAAGTGGGAGTCCAAAGTTATATATAGGATTTAAGTTCTTCATTCCAAGATGCACCAGTCAAAAACACTTTAAGCTTGTATTTGACTTTCTTTGTTCTCTTATACTCTTGTATTAGAGTGTTGTGAAATGTAGTTAAATATTTGTTTTTGAGGGTGTGAGTGTACTAAGGGTCTGGGTTAGTTGATGGTATATTATGTGTTGTAACAATTTTCACATAGTGTTATTCTCTGGTTGTCTATTGACAACAGACGTGATTTTTTCTCCGGCTTTGGAGTTTCCACGTTATGTTCTTGTGTTGTGATTGTGTTCCTCTTTTATCTCTATGTTTTGTTTGTTTTTCCCCAACATATATATCATAGACCCATGGGTGAGTTTATCAGTTTTATTTTAAATAGTTTGTTTTAATTTTGATTTGGGTGGCTAGTGTGTCTATAAGTATCAACCCTTATTGTAATTGAAACATATACAAAATACACAATAATCAATAATTGTTTTTTCCTATATCACTCTCTAATTTTCTCTCAATTTATTATCATTTATCAAGTAACATGTGATGTGATGTTCACCAACAAATTCATCCCTACAAAATTGATATATAAAATTTGGATCAACACCACTTATAAACATATTTTCAAACTATGTATACTTCGATGTAAGACTTTTAACGATAACAAATTAATTAATAATAACAATTTTTTAAAATTAAAATGGTGATAACAAAATTTTAAATGGTGGTAAGTTAGTTCTGTTTGACAAAGACATTATATAAAAAAAATATATATATATAGTATCTAATGTGGTTATGTGTCGTATTGATTAGGATTTACTTTTATCCTTTGAAGTCTTTTCACTTGAGTTGAAAAAACAAGTCAACGACTTCCTCTTTTCTCTTTCAACCAAAAACAAATGATGACGTCATCATCCACGTCACACACAACTTGAGACCCATACATTACAATAATGTTATATTGTCCTTTCAAAGACTTTACATTATGTCTCATATGAAACATAATTCACTCACTCATAAATCATATAAATATTAAATCTTAGGCATTGCATTACTTGTAGTGTTACCATACACACTTTCTAGTAACCCTAACTAATTATATCACCATGAATGCTCACTCTAATTCCATCAATATCCCATTATTCTCAACACCCTTTCTTCAACAAAACTCCATCAATGATTTCACTGAGTTTGACTCGTTCCAAGACACTCTCTCCCAACTCAATAACTCAGAATTGAGCAGTGGTTATAGCAGCTATGGTGGATCTTCTTCACCGAGCACTCCCATCTTCATGCAGAGAAGCATTAGCAGCCATTCCCTTCACCACAACAATGGGACCCGCCGCCTTCCCCTCTCTGCTTTCTTCGCTGAATTGCTCAACTCTGAAGACACTCCCGTGCGAAAAGTTTCCAGCACGGGAGATCTCCAGGTATACTACACTACTCTGCGAGAGTAATTTATAGTATAAGTGTTTATCATATAAATATTTTATCTTTAAACTATACTCCCTCCGTCCCATAAGAAAAAAAAGTATTTTTATTATAGCAGATAAACTCAAATAAATTAATTCGAATAGATTTTAAGAGTATAGTAATTAGTTGCTACTTGCTAGTCAAAAATGATTTTGGTTTTAATTACATGTAATGATTTGCAGAGGATTAAGAGAATGCAACATAATCATCATCATCATGTGGATAGTCCATTGTCTAGTGAAAGTAGTATGATCATAGAAGGTATGAACAGAGTTTGTCCATATAGCCCAGAAGAGAAGAAACTCAGAATTGAAAGATACAAAAGAAAGAGGAATCAAAGAAACTTCAACAAGAAAATTAAGGTTCAATTTTCTTATATTTACTGTTTCATTTTACTTAAATTTTCTTACACTAAAATATGTACTTGATCAAAATGTGACAGTAAATTGTCCTTTTTACAATGGAAAAAATGAAAAAGTGAGAATTTACAAGAATATAAAAAGAACAACAAGTAATGGACGAAACTGTACTAGGAAAAAATAAATTGTGTAGACCCATTTATGAAATTTTCTATGCTGTAAAAGTGCTATAGCATTGTAACGTAGCGGAATTTGAACAAACTGTTATTTTTTTTTGCAATCTATCTATGATTGACAACACTGATGATTGTGCTGATTAACTTTGTTATGTGAATCAGTATGTTTGTAGGAAGACATTGGCGGACAGGAGGCCGCGAATCCGAGGACGGTTTGCGAGGAACGATGATACCGATAAGAACACTACGGTTCAGTGGAGTCACATTGGTGGTGGAGAGGAAGAGGATGAAGAAGATGGGAATTGGAGTAATATGTTTGATTCCATAGTTGCTGCAAATCTTGTTCATGATGAGTTTCAAGGAAATTCATCTTTTGGTCTATTGTATTAGAATAATTATTACAAGATTATTAAGTTTAGCTAGTTAATTATTTCTTTTTTCAATTTTCAAACTGTTATTGTGGTGCTCTTTTAGTTTAGATCAAATTAAGTAGTAATGTAAATATATTTATTATTAAACTGTGATTAATCTACGCTCTTAAATTTATTGAATTAAAACTTGTCTTATAACAAATGAAGAGAGGTAATGTCAACTTTGGCTTGTGTCTAGCATATTGGGATATGATTGAATTGCAAATGTGAAGATAAATAGTAAGGTGCTATCCTCTAATGCTATGAAAAGGACTGAAATATGAAAGACTGTGACAACAGGTTGGACGCATGACACTATAAGGAAAATCTACTTCTGAAAAATCACAATTGCTTTACATATTTATTAAAATAAAAAAATAAAAAAAACAAAAAAAAACACTCACACTAATAATCTCATGGTGTGTATAAGATAATATATATAAACATGTGCAAAATTATATATTTTTATCTCCACTCATCTATATACATGTTGAACTTAACTTTACCTCAAAACCAACCATGTCTTAAAAGTAAAGGTGTAAATAGGTAAGTTGATATAGAGAGGCTTATTTAAATTTGATATAATCTAGCTGATTTATTAAAAAGGTTAAGTTTAAACTTTTAAATTATAACTATTGAATAAGCTTTAAGTTTTGTTTAGTTTTAATGTAAAATAGGTTTTTAAATTTATTTTAAAGTTTATTTAACCAGTTAAAAATAATAAAATAGACTATTTATCAACTTTATTGTGAAATAGATTTTTAAACAAGAGTTAATAATATATAATAGATTATCGGACTGACTCTAACTTTAAAAAAAATTAAAAATTAAATTTCTCAAAATTAGATATATTATATTCTCACTCTTACTTATTTAAGAGGGGGGATTTTCTAATAGAGTACACATCCTAAGAAGATACTCAAAAGGATTTGGCATGTTAAACATGTTTGTTTTATCTGCCTTTTTTAAGTATGAGACATTAAGATATTTAATTTGTACCCTCTAATATATCTATTTTTGTTTCGTTTCATTTTTTAAACATTTGTAGACGCAACGTCAACAAGATTTTTTATAACTTTTAGTCATTATGCTGCAAAGACTAAGACTGCATATCAGCCTCATTCTCATTTTCTCGCGAAGCCTACTGAGATTTTAGTTTTGCATTCTTAACATGTTCATCCTACTCCGTTCTTTTGTGACGCATGTCTAAATAGAGCGGAAAAGTCGGTTTAACAATCTACCTAAAAGTAGGGTGACAAAACAGGTTCAATCTATTGTGTATGTATGTTTTACCTTAGTGTGATGAGAGTCAAGGATTTAGATTTACATCTTTTATGGTATCTGTTCTGTCTACCCCATTTTTTCACAAACTTTTGATGACATAAATATTAACATAAATTTTATATTTTTAAACTTAAAATGTACAGTTCTCCGTCATACCCTCACTTTTACGGCAGAATTGGTCAAAAATATTAAATTCACACCGTCCCTCAACTATATCCATCTCACCCACTTTTTATAGATTTTTGCAATTTTAATGTAAAATGTATCAAAATTTTAAATTCGCACTCTCAATTATGTCTGACTAACCCATTTTTTTCAAGTTTTTTTCAGAACCCATTATCCAAAAGTAACTAGGAAGCTGTCTCAAAAATTGATATTGCATACTTGGAGAGAGTGATTAATTTAAGTTAAAATTAGCTAGTTTTCTACACCTATTGCTAATCATTATTTTAGAGGACCTGACATGTAAACCAAATAAAAAATTCTATGGTAGTACTTTTGAATTCATGATTTTCTAAAAGCTATAGCTTCTTCCTTCCAAGGTAAGATCCTAAGGTGGGGGAGGTTGGCCTTATTTACCTTTCTCTGCCGGCGGTGTGTTAGCCACTAGGTTAATGGCAGGTTTTTAATAATCCAAAGTGAACTCAAATTATTATTACTCTGTTTTTCCTTTTCGTGACTATTTTATTTTTATTACTTCAAATATTTTTATTAGAAGTAATGACCAATTTATTAAATCACTTTCGAGGTAGTTTAATCATGATTCTTACCAATCCAAAAGTTGAGGATTCAAACATTAGAGATGACATTTATTTAAAAGATAGGCTTAAATTAAGTCCAAAAACATCATTTTAATGTGAAAACATTGCAATGCTGAAAAACATAATTGTACAGTAAAATCTTTATCCTCCACTAATAAAATCAAACACGACATAAATGCTTAGTGCACACGATATAATAGAGATGATGGAAGTCATTATAATGAGCTAGAATGTTGTAAGAGACTTTACTATGATGATGACTTGAGTTGATTATGTAAAAAGTTCATGTGGGGGGGCCATTCCAAACCAGAACTTATTCAACATCTTTAAACATGAGTCTTGCAGAAGAACAAAATAGGAATGAAAGTTATATAATATGGTAGAACAAAAAATACTATATTAATAGCACATGGCAAGCAATATGTGCACTAGGGCCTAGGCTGAATAACCATTAGTAGGAAACTTTCTAGTTGCTAGCTATCTTGTAACTTGATCTATAGGTTATTTTGATCCCACTAGTTTTTCTCAAGTCATTTAAATGATTCTTTGAAATTTAAAAAGTATGATCCTACCTTCAATGTCTTGCACATGTCTGATTTATTGGTAGGATTTAAGAAAGTACTTCACCCTTATGTACTGAATCGAAATGTTAAATTGAATAAAACTGAAGTTAAAATAATTGAATTGTTATATTTGGTTAAAAAATCAAACCATATTGCACTAAACAGTTCTAGAATCATACCGAAACTAAAATCGAACTGAAATTTTTTTTAAAAAAAAATACTAAAAATAACCTAAATTTTGAAAAACCGGTTTAAGGGTTCGGTTCTTTAATAAATGATTCTGTTTTGGCTTCATGTACTAAATTTTTTCTTGTGCTCTTCTTACCGGTGCTATGGGTTCAATGGAAGAACGTGTGACGAAGCTGCTAAAGGGCGGTGCCCGACGTCCCTTGGGGAGGGCCACTGCTGTCAGGAAGAAGGTCGTTGCTGGACCGACGGGGTTGGCTTCGTCTCTGCAAGGTAGTGCCTCCCCGGCTGGACCGCCATCCACGAAGAGGCGACAAGAGATTGAAGCGTCCCTGATCGACATGACGGACGGCTCCGCGGAGTGGCGTTTTGTTCTTCCCCTTTGTTGTCTTCGGCCGAATTTCTTTTCAGGGGAGAATGTCCCTGTTGTAGCTCCTGAAGAGGCAAAGAGTATCCTAGCTGCCAGCAAGGAGGCTCGGAAGAAAATGTTGTCCGATGACCTGACTTCGGTGGTGAGAGCGTTCGAGACGGCCCTCGTGCTGAACGAGGAAGGGTGCTCCTCGGCGGACTTAGCTACCGATCGGGGTGAGCTGGCGGTATCCGAGGAAGCTCGGTCCAAGCTAGTCGCCGACCAGAGGGAGTACCAGAAGCAGGACAAGCTCCATCACGAGCAGATCAGGGAGCTCGAGAAGATGCTGAAGGACGGGGAAGACGAGCTGGCCGGGATGAGGGGCCGGGTTGCTGAGCTTGAGGGTCTGGTCGCTTCTGTTGAGGAAGAGTCCAACGAGGAGAGGCTGCTGGCTTCCTGACGGGAGCTGGTGGAGAAGATCAGGCTACTGGAAGACGACTGTTTGGGGGTCGTCGAGGTAGGCTTCAAGAATGTCGTGGACCAGCTTCGGCTTGTTAAACTTGGCGTGGATTTGGTGATCAAAGGGACTGACCCCTATCATCAGATCCAACGCGACCGCGTTGTTGCTCTCGACGGATCTGAGGACGAGGAGGAGGACCAAGTCACCCAAGACGAGGAGGACCACGTTGATTAGGAGATGACGGTATGCACGACCCTTTTGATTTATTGGCTTGCGTGCAAACACTATTTCGGTCTGCGTGCCTGGTTTTTTCATCTTGATTGTTGCTCGGGAAGCGTGCCCTTATTTGTAGTTTTTTGATAGCTGGGTTTGTGCCCGTTTATGAAAATTCATCATTTTGCTAAGTGTTTGTGTGTGCTCGTTTGTTTACTTACGTATGCTTGTTCGGACGTTTTGTATGCTCGTTCGTATGTTTTGTATGTTGTTAGGAGTGGTAGCTCGACGTTATTTGTTGTGCCCGGTAGTGTAGGGAACTGGTCGGTCGACCAGGGTGGTTACCTTATCTCCGCGATGTGAACGTCCTATCACAAGCTGCGTGTTCTGCCTATCTCGGTACGGCGGCGGTGACTTTCGATTGAGGGGTCCCCGTCGAACAGAGCGCTCTCCTCGCACACACAAAGGGCAGGCGCTTGTTACCTCGTTGGGTTTGGGGAGACGCGTTGGTACCATGTCGCGCTCCCGTGGTCGCGAGGGGTGCCGTCGCGGGCAGTGTTTGACTGTAGTTTTTTTTAGCTTTTTAGCATTCCATGGTCGAGCTATCTCGTCCCCGTGTAAGTTCTCGAGTTAGTAGGCCCCGTGCACTGTCTTGTCCCAGACACGATAGGGGCCTTCTAAGTTAGCGGTGAGATTGCCCTCGCGCGATTCTTTCTGGTTTCTCCGTAAGACCAGATCACCGATCTAGAGCTCACGTTTTATGACCCTACTATCATAGCGGAGGGAAATTTTCTGTTTCAACGTGACTTCTTGGAGATACGCCCCTGAACATATTTCCTCGACTAGGTCGAGCTCATCTCTGAGGGCCTCGTCGTTGGCCTCCTCCTCGAGGGGGGGTTTAGTTCTTCTAGACGACTCTCTTATTTCTACCGGGATTACCGTCTCGGTCCTGTATGTCATTCAAAAAGGGGTATCCCCGGTGGTCGAGTGGAGCATTGTTCTATAAGCCCATAGTACATTGTGGAGCTCCTCGACCCACCTCTTCTTGGCATCCCCGAGCCGGCGTTTCAGGCCCTGCAGAATGACTCTGTTCACGACCTCTATCTGGCCGCTCGTTTGCGGGTGCTTGACTGACGTCAAGTGCTGCTTTGTCCTGAGCTTGGTCACAAAGTCTTGAAATTTTTTGTCAGTGAACTGTGTACCGTTGTCGGTCACGATGGACATGGGCACGCTGAACCTGGCGAGGATGTTCCTCTTGTAGAAGCGGAGTATGTTATGCGTCGTGATTTTGGTGAGGGCCTTGACCTCGATCCATTTCCTAAAATAATCGACGTCGACTATCAGATACTTGTTATGATATGATTCTATGGTGAATGGGCCGAGGATATCTATCCCCCACCAGACGAACGGCCAGAGGGAGGAGAGGGACTTGAGCTCACTCGGGGGGGGGGGGGGGAGATGCATGTCCCTGTGCCGCTGGCACCTGTCGCACTTCTTCACGTGTTCCTTCGTATCTTTCTACATTGTCGGCCAGTAGTACCCAGCCTGCAAGGCCTTCCTTTCCAAAGATCGTCCTCTCGGGTGATGCGCATTGATGCCTTCGTGAACCTCTTGCAGGATGGTCGGGGCTTGGGCTTTGTCGACGCACTTGAGGAGAGGGATCAAGAAGCCTCTCCGGTATAGTCTGCCTTCGAAAAGCACGTAAGGGCAGACTCGACGTTTGACTGCGTTAGCCCCGTGCTAAGGTAGGCGTGTATCAGGGTCATCCAGTCGTCGTTGTCCCTAATGGCGTTGACTTCGAGCATCCTTTTCACCTTCTCCGTACTTGGCTGCGCGAGGACCTCTTGGACGACGGCTTTGTTCCCACCCTTCCTCTTTGTGCTTGCCAATTTTGAGAGGATGTCTGCCCGTGTGTTATGTTCAAGAGGAATATGTTGCATCTCAGAGGAGTCGAAATTCTTCATGCGTTCCCTTATAAGGGTCAAATATTCGGCCAGGTTGTCATTCTTCGCTTGGTACTCGCCCCAGACTTGGGAGGCGACCAATTGGGAGGTCGTGAAGATTTTTATCTCCTTGGCTCCGAGGACTTTTGCTAGGCGGAGTCCGACTAAGAAGGCTTTGTACTCGGCTTGATTGTTCATCGTCGGGAAGGCCAAGGTGTTGCACCCCAAAATTTGCCCAACCTTTTCTTCACCTAGCTTTTGTTTCATTGCATTCATCTTAGCATTAGCATATGCATTGCATTGTCATTTGTGCAAGGGATCAAGAGATGTGTCTATTAAGAAGGGGCTACCACAAGGTTCTAAGGCCATTCAAGAGGTTATTCAAGTAATCAAAGGTTTGACATCCTCATCAAGTCACTAAAAGAAGGCAAAGATCCCCAGAGAAGTGGCTATACACAAGTATGCATATCTCTTAACTTAACTGGATGGAAAAGAGTCACAACATTTAAAATATCAATGAATGAGGTAAGGAGAAACCTGAGAAATATAACAGGGACACAGAAACAAACATCAGAGACATTCGGAAGAACATCGAATGAACTCTAAAATATACTAGAGATACTCGGAAAAACATCGAATAAACTCCGGAACATATCCAAAGAAGCACATTGAAGACATATATTTTGAAGGTTCATCTGAAACATTTTAGAAGGGTATTTGAAGACATATCTGGGAGAACATCAAGTAAGCAAACAAAGGAGTTCTGGAAGAACATCAGAACAAAGATATATATATCCGGAAAAACATCGGAAAGATTCTGGAAGAACATCAGAATTTAAAGGGAGTATCTGGAAAAACATCAGAGAGAGAAACATATCCGGAAAAACATCGGATAGATTCTGAAAAAACATCAGAATCAAGGTAAATATCTGGAAAACCATCAGATAAGTTCTGGAAAAACATCAGAACAAAGACTCAATCTGGAAAAACATCAGAGAGAGAAACATATCCGGAAAAACATCGGATAGATTCTGGAAAAACATCAGAATCAAGGGAAATATCTGGAAAACCATCAGATAAGTTCTGGAAAAACATCAGAGTAAAGACTCAATCTGGAAAAACATCAGAGAGAGAAACATATCCGGAAAAACATCGGATAGATTCTGGAAAAACATCAGAATCAAGGTAAATATCTGGAAAACCATTAGATAAGTTCTGGAAAAACATCAGAACAAAGACTCAATCTGGAAAAACATCAGAGAGAGAAACATATCCGGAAAAACATCAGATAGATTCTGGAAAACCATCAGAATCAAGGTAAATATCTGGAAAACCATCAGATAAGTTCAGGAAAAACATCAGAACAAAGACTCAAACTAGAAAAACATCAGAGAGAGAAACATATCCGGAAAAACATCGGATAGATTCTGGAAAAACATCAGAATCAAGGGAAGTATCTGGAAAACCATCAGATAAACACGACACAAAAAACTGTTTGGTAGGTGCCAAATGAGTTGGACTTTGACCACAAGGTAAGACGTGGATAAAACACGACCTCGGGAGAAATGCAAATGAGGATGAAACACTCATGATATGCATTTGTATATGGATTATGCAGATGATATATGATCAAATGCAAATGAAAATGCAGACGACAAGGCTCGAATCTTTTGGTAAGAAGATAAGACTGGAAGACTAATTCCTCTACACGAAGATCACTTTCATTCTGTTTGGGGACTAAAGATGCTACTGCTGGGCACATCTCTGCCTTAATGGTAAATTGTGTCAAGCTGATGATCCTTGTAGGAAGGATGAAGAGTTGCTTGGGGATTCTTCAAGTAAACTGCCCCAAATTAGTTGTCTGTTGATAATTGCTTTAGCTTGTTTGATGTTGAAAATGACTGATCCACTGGGTGCTTGGAAGGCTTGCCCCAGTCTGAGTCTTGAAATATCTTCTGGATAAATCACATTTGAGAAGACCTTGCTCTGAACAAATATTAAACTGATTCTTCGACAGGATGTGAAAAGAACTTGCCCCTGATAGGATCACCGACCAAGTTTCTCATTGTTTGAAAATTCCTTGAGAGGAAAGTCAGTTTGCAAACAAAAGTATTCATACAAACATGGTAATGTAAAGTTCATGCAACTTTTGAAATAAAAATCATTTGAAAAATAAATGAGTCATTGGTTAGAACACGGCGGTTCAAGAAACTCAAAAGTGAAAGGTAAAGCGAAAGGTATGGTGCCAAAACAAATGATCTGCAAAGATCTTTTGGAGTCAGTTTACGCAAACTTGCTGTAGTATGCTTTCAAAATAACCTTGTTTCAGTTAGGTCTTTTGAGGGTTGTAGCGTGGTCTGGTTCACGGTTTAAGAAACAAAGGATAAAGGCTCAAAGTTTATTTGTGCCCACCCAACCTACGTGATGATCTTCAGTTCTATGCTCAGCTAACTCAGAATATACACTCAGGTTCCTATAGGAATTGCGCTGATTATAGCCATGATGATGGTTCAGCAGTCCAGGGACTCTTGAGACGGCAGACACTGCTTCTTTACAACATTTGACATTGAGGATTTTTAGGGTAAAGATTAAAATACCTCCTCTTTTTTATTATCCCTAACTTTTGCCTGAATTGTTTCTTGTGAAGCTTACAGTTAGAGGGATGCCCCAGTTTTGCCTAAGTCTCCTTCATAGGTTTTGACTTAGCGGGCTTTTCTTTTGAATGATTTTTTTAAAGAAAGAGAGTGACTGTCTGGGTTTAATGATTACAGTGAACCATTATCGGCTTTTTGGCTTGAAAAACATCTTCGCCACTTGTTTTTGTGTGCAAAGGAAAATAAACTATGGTTGCGACCTTTATATGAAAGGTGTCTCGCATGAACACACAATCGAGTTAACTGAGAATTACCCATCCCAAGGTTAAAATTGTGGGTTTTTGTAAACAAAGAAACTCCAACTTCTAGGCTCGAAGGGGTTAACGAGGGATTATCTTCCTTATTTCTCCAGTGTTTGGGAGTTAAAACAATGCCTTACATTGTCAACAAAGTTTGATTGAAAGCACACTGAAAGCAGTTATGGGTATAATGTTTTCATCATCCTCCATCAAATATTTGCATGTCAAAAGTTCGAACAACAGGTGCATATTTTAAAAGATAAAGCATAAAGATGCAAATACTAGTCAAAAGGAATTGAATCAAAAGTTGCAATGCTCACTTCATTAATCACGAAAGTACAAACATAATTTGAAGGCAAACAAATAGTAAAAAATAAGGAAAGTATAAACAACAAGAAACAAAAGGCCTAGTGACTAAATCAGGACAAGGATGAGTCGTCTTGTCTGAAACACTGGCGTTTAGGAAGACAGCCTGCTAAAGTCAGTCTGAAGCTTCACCTTTGATGTACTGGCAAGGGATTATTCTGGACATTCGGATGACTATCCTTAAAATCAAGGATTCCAGTTCTAATCAACTCACGCACCCTGGCTTTCAGTGCATAACAATGTTCCAAGTCATGGCCTGGGGCACCCTCATGAAAAGCACAATGGAGATCAGCTCTGAATCCGGCTGGAGGAGGATTAGGAGGTTGCAAAGTCTTTGTAGTGATCAGCCTTTGTTGAACCAGGTCAGGATAAAGTTCTGTGTATGTCATGGGAACAAGATCAAATTGATTCCTATTTCGATACTAGTTTTGTCCAATAGTTGGATGTTGAGGGGTCTGAGCTGGTCGTGGAGCAGTGATAGCAGGGATAGTAGGAGTAACGGCAGCAATAACAGGGTGATTATACCTTGGTTGGGGACGAGGATTTCTCACTTCAACCATGAGAGCATTGGTTTGATCTTCTTTCTTCTTATGGAAGGTCCCAAAGGATTTCTTTGCACCACTAGAAGATTCAACAGATTTGGAGACTTTACCATTTTTCAGTCCTTCTTCTAACCTTTGACCAATAGTCACCAGATTTGTAAAGCTTGAAGATACACTTCCTATCATCTTTCCCCAATAAAGAGGGGACAGAGTATCCATGAACATTCTAGTTAGCTCATTCTCTGCTAGAGGCGGTTCAACCTGGGAAGCCAACTCTCTCCATCGCTGAGCATACTCTTTGAATGACTCTTTCTCATTCTGAGACATATTTTGAGGTTGACGGCGATTAGAAGCCATGTCCAAATTGTATTTGTATTGCTTCATAAAAGCGTTGGCGAGATCCTGGAAGTAGTGGATGTTGTTATGCTCTAAGTTCATATACCATTTGAGAGAAGCGCCACTCAAGCTCTCCTGAAAGCAGTGGATGAGCAGCTTCTGATTGTTGGTGTAGGCTGTCATATTTCGAAAGTACATGAACATATGGGATTTTGGACATGAGTGACCCTTATATTTTACGAACTCAGGAGTCTTGAACTTAGCAGGCATAACGAGGCCAGAAACTAAACACATATTGTCTGCATCAACATTGAAGAAATCAGTACCCTCGACGGCCTTGAGTCTCTTATCTATATTCTGAAACTTTTCATGGACAATCTCAGGCTCAATAAAATCTTCGTGATCTTCTCCTTGAGCACTAGCAGCATTGTAGTCAAAGAAAGGAGTCTCAAAGGGAGTTCGGCCATTCTGGGCAACAGTATGGACCACAGGTCTGGCTTTTGTAAAGACGGGAGCTTGAAAAACAGGTCTGACAGTTTGACTGATCATAGCAGTAGATGCAAGGGGTAGAGAGTAGTTGGGAGGTAAACCAAACTCTGGCCAAGTTGAAGGCGGAATTTGAACAGGAGCATGTCAGCACTTGAAACTTCCTGAATGACGGTCCTTTGAGATTCTCCTCTGGCCATCAAGACTTGAAGCATCTCGGTGAGCTTAGTCACGCCTGATTTCAATTCATCGATCTCCATTCGGATTTCTGCGTTATGTACTTCTTGCTCTGACATCTTGCGTCTATAGTTGGCTCTAGTACGATATCGGTGTCGAGGAATCAACTTGACGACTCAAAGGCACCCTGGAAGATGGGGACAACTGAAGATGAGCGACTGGACAAACAGATGTATGCAACGAACTATGTAAAGATGCAAATGCAATGCAATTCTATGCAAGACGGGATGCAAAACACACATAACAGGATCAAAGGTTCAAGATCACAGCATGAGGTATGGGTAAAGAACCAACCATAGGGCGTGTACTAGGGGTAGAGCACCTGCACAGCGGGTTTTAACAAAGTTCCCAGAGTCATCGACCCATCTTTTAGATATTATCGACACGCCAATTACTTGGAAATCAATAATATTCTCAAGAGAGTCTCGTCTGAGTGTAGTATCACGTATCAACTACTTCGAGAATACTCCCTCATAGTCATCGCACTACGTCCTAAAAGATCAAGTGGGGATAAAAGGTAACTAAAAGTCCTCAGTGTCACAGGCTCCTAGGTTGAAAGTAGTAATGTTTTCACGAATACTCGTTCAACAAAAATACTCTCAAGAGGGCCTCCACTGAGTGGTGGTTTCTCAAGTCAGCTTGGTCGGGAATCAACTCCCTATAAGCCTTCTTGAATATACCACCTTCCTATCATAAGTGCACTCAAGTCCGGGTATGGGACTTATCGTCACCACTCAAGGTAACAACCTTGCATACAGAAAACCCAAGCACAGACAGATATATGTACAAATATACAAATATACAAGCAAGCAAACATATAACAAACACAAATATAAACAAGGTGGGTTTAACCCTCTTAGGGGAGGTCCCCAGTGAAGTCGTCATTTCTGTTGCGGTGAGAATCATGATACCAAGCTATTGATTAACTTGAATCTTAATTCTTAAATTCACAACCGGACTTTAATTTATCCAAATAGGAAGGGTTTAAACAAAGAAAAACCTATAAAAATGCAAAGCAAAAAGCAAGGCTTAAAGCTAAACAAAGAGAGATCTAAATGTTCGGGGGTTGGTTATGCCTAGGATAGGTATTTCACATCCTAAACATCTGTAGTACTCTACAGGAACCTTTTGTTAGTATTTGTGTTTGCTAAAGTTTACTTGCTAAAGGAAATGTGCTAAGGGTTTAAAGGTATAAAGTATAAAGTATGTACAAAGTTTGCTCGCCAAGAAATCGCATCTCGTGCCTACGTATCCTGACGGGGATGGAATCAGAGCAACCGTAGTTCCCCTGGTTAGGGAGGAGGAACTCTTGACTATGGTTAAGGTTCCAAAGGGAAAGTAAATGTCTACGGCGAGACACTTACATAGAGTGCGGCGACTCTAAACTAAAGTTAAGTTAGCAAAGAAGGGAATGTCCACGGAGGGACGACTAAATAGAGCATGACGACTCCAAGCCTAAGTTGCAAAGATAAACAAGGGAAATGTCCATGGCGGGACGACTAAATAGAGCACGGAGACTCCAAATCTAATTTGTAAATGTTAACAGGAAGTTAGTGCGTTAGTGGGTAGTTGGCTTGCCAAGACGTCGCATCTTGTGCCTACGTATTCTCATCGAGAAATCAGAGTGTTTGTGGCTCCCCTGGTGGGGTGAGGAACTTTTGACCGTGGTCAAGGTTCTAGAGGGATGTAAGAATTCATAGGGAATTACTTACATGGAGTGCGGCGACTCCTGAATCTACGTTGAGATTGCTATGGTAGAGAATGTCCACGGTGGAACGCTAAACATGAGTACGGCGAATCAGATCCTAAGGTTAGGATAAAGGGTAAAGGATGTCCACGGCGGAACGCTAAATAGAGCACGGCGACTCCAATCCTAAGGTTAGGATAAAAGGTATCATACATAAACCAAAAATGTCACAACGATGTAAACAAAACGGTTCAAAATCTCATGGGGATAGTCAATAGTTTTTTAAAAGTGAACCACTTAAATGCGTACAAGCAAAGGTGAATTTCAATACTTAAATGTATAAGGACCAACAATCCAAGTTTAGGTCATCCTCGAATAAAACTCAAAGAAGAATAAAATCAAAGTTTTGAAAATGAAGGAATGAGAAATAGGAGGGTGAAAACCCTAAAATGAATTGCAACTTTCCATAATGAAAAGTGTTTCTAAAATAAGAATTTTAGAATTCTTTAACCATCATGTGAAAATACACATTAAAACAAAATTTTAGCAAAAAGAATCTTTTAAAAAAGAGTAAAAATGAAGAAGTTATGATTAATTGAAATTAAATAAAATTAAATAAAACCATGTGCTAAAAAATAAGAAATGCCTCACCCAAGGCTTGAACCCAAGACCTTGAGGTCATAGGCTCAAAATGTGACCATCCCAACCATTTTCACGCGCATGAAAAGTAATGGAAAAAAAGTAAAAATATTAAAACTATAAAAAAATCACAAAATTGGATAAAAAGTGGTCTCACTGAAGCTCGAACCTGAGTTCATACGCATGGCAAAGTACTTAAAGGCAAGGCATTAACCACTGGGGTGGTGATACATCCATTGTATCAAGCCACCCCAGTTGTAAATATACCAACAGGCGCATATTTTTTGGGCAAAGCAAGAACAAAACCAAGTGAAGACTTCAAAAACGGTTTGATTCAAACTCTTTCAAATCTCAACCAAAATTGATAAAATTTGAGTCAAACTCACTTGTTTTTCCATGGGGATTACAATGGTGCTATCCAAATTTTCAAATGATGTACACAATGAAAAACATGAATGTTCATGCAAGGAGAGAAATTAAAATGCATTTTGAAGAACATGGATCAAACCAGATGTAATTATACATAAGTAGGGGCCTACTCAAGTTTCAAATGTGATATGGAATGAGTTCTAATAGAAGATTCAATCAAAATACATCAAAGAGAGCAAGAATATTGTATGTGAGTTGTAAGTTAATGAAATTGATTTTTTAAGAAGAACTTTGCAAATAAACAATGTTAATAGCTTCATGACAACAGACACTTACCAATCCAAAACTGCAACATGTTAAGAACTCAACACAAATAAAATGCAACAACCAGATTGAGCTTGATGGTATTAAACCTCAAGGTAAGAAACTGTCAGTACCAATGTACCAAAGTCTACGCTAACAGTTTTGACAGCCATATGAATCTAAACAAGTTGTAGCAAGTCATGAATCCAAAACACACATGAATGGTCACTAACCATACTAAAAACCTACTGACTACAAACTCTAAAGTATCAAATGATTGGTTTGCAAGGATTTCTAAAACAACAAATACCATCAAACCTAAAAGCTAAAGCTGTCATGTTAAGACCAGAAGTTAAGCAGAAAAGGGAAGGTATGTACATTGCTTTCTTATGCTCCCAATATTTGCAAATTGCCAAATGTTAAACCTATCCACCACCAAAGATATCAACACAACAAAAACCAGACTCCTACCATGAGAAAGTGGAACTGGCAACAAACAAGGTTTGAAAAGTTTTTTATAATTTAAAACAGGCCTATGACAGTCTTTTCCAACAAATCTGGTAGCAGCCTTAAACAAGGTATAGGAAACAACATTTAAACAAACAAAGCAATTTGTTTACAAACAACAAAGAGAAAATACTTGACATGATTAGAAGATTGGATTATGGCAACAGTTGCTCATAAACCATAACAATGATAAACTCATCTTGCTTGAAACAGAAGCAAATACCAAACTTAGCATAACAATGTACACACCAGTTCCACATAATGCCTTCAACAACATATTGGCATAACATCTAGACAGAGGCAAAAACAACATGTTGGACACAAACACTGCCAACCATCAAACTGTAGGCCTAAAACAAATACTTTAAGACAGTCCATAATGTAAACCACAAAAGCTAGACAGATCCATATTAATAAAAAAACAATTCACCATAACAGTTGTAAATTTCACAAATGATGGTGACAGTCTTGGTCAGCACAAAGCCACACAATCACACCAAAGTCTTATGACAGCTGCAACTCCAAAGTGACAACCTCCAAACATAACAATGTTTCAAGAACAAGTAAGTAGCCTCAACCTCTTTATGTTGGTAATTGATAGATTTTAAGATTCACAACAATTTTGGTGCTAATGAAAACAACCTTAACATGACAATGTCAATGCCTAATTTCATCATGTACTTCAATAGCATATTTCCATAAAAGTAACAATGTACCTCTTATCCTAATGATAGTCTAGCAGCAAACACACATGGCCTTGACAAAATCAAACATCACACAACTTTGGGCAACATAGTTAACAAACTTCAACATGATAATGTACTAACTCAACAACAAAATAACACATGATGATGCATATTAGTGAATGAGTTCAAAATAGCATACCTCTTATAGTCCTCACTATGCTAGCAGCCAAGAAAACCAGAGATCCTTCCCTTTTGAGCACACTTATGAGGGTTACTTCCTCTTGAAGAAATAAGCAACCTTAATGGAGAGTTGGAGCAACTGAGATTCCAGCTGTTGTTTGAGATTATGGACAGTTAATATGCCTAAAATGGAAGGTGTTCCAAGTGTTAAATTGATGGAAAAAGGCTTGTGTAGTGTTTTGGCTCATTTCAAGTACAAAAGTCAAACTATGGTGTGAGAGAGGTTGACTTTTTGATTCATGGATCTTTTGATGAAACTAATGGTGGGAATAGCTTCAAATGGTCATTTTAAGGTTTGTGCATATGGTTTTTGAAGTGGTCTCATGGCTGGAAATGGTGCTGGTATGAAAAGTGCAAAGAGGCAATTTTTTGTGTTTTTGTGAATTTCTTCACTTTCAAGCAAAGAGGGAAAGAGTGAGAGTTGTGTGTTCCTTGTGTTTTGGATGGCTCTGGTGTGTTGTATACAATGAGATGAAGCCTCTATTTATAGGCTAGAGAAGAGTTTGGGGCAGATTTGGAATTTGGCATTCAAGGTGGTTTTTAGTGAAAATCTCATGAATCCACATGATGGTTTTTGTTCTGCTGGCCTTGCTTGATTTCAAAGAGCATAGCCCCCTAAAACTAGATACAATGAGCTGTAAGAAGTGACCAAAGAGTGTACAAGGACACCCCCCCATGCTGCAGCCCCCAAACACTCTCTCTCATGTGTACCTTTTGTACTTTTCTTTGATAAACAAATGGATCTTGGATGATTCTTTGGATTTGCTTTGTTTCTTTTCTGACTTAGCTCATTTCACCCTATAAAACATCATATTAGAGGTTATTCCATGGTTAGAGATGAAGTGCATAGTTGGAAATCAAGTCCATGTTGGGTTTTGACAAGTTAACAAACTAGTGCACAAGCCCAACTTTCTCAATTCATAACTCTCAGCTCACAAGGGTTATAGAGATGTTCTAGTACTTTTTGGAAATCCCTCATAGAGCTCTACAACTTTCATGTTATCAGGACCTTCATATCCCAAGTGGAACTAGGTCAAAAATCCTCTTGAAGTTGGCTGAAAACATGATTTGCAAGGCCAGAAAATAGAAAATTTCTAAGTGTTTTCCCCTTTTGTAATGATTTTTATTATAACTCCCAATCTAATCATTTTTTTCACATGGACATCTGTGAGACTTTGGTAGGAATTGTCAAGAGCTTCCCAACAAGTTTTGAACCACGTCATTTGGATGTGTGGTTAGGAAGTTATGGTCTTGCCCCTTTCAAAACCCTAATTCCCGATTTTTTCGATTACCCCTCCATCCTTGATCCAATGGTCATGAAACTTCATGGATAGGTGTAATATGTCATTAGGAATATTTTTTCTTTCAACTTTGGGGTCAAATTGGGTCAAGGAGTTGACTTTTCAATCAACCGAACGATCGATTGATGACTACCGAGTTGCCTGTTGACGTTCTGGATCTTCTGAGGCCTTGAAACTCCTTGAGTGGGCTTAATTAAGCCATATGAGCTTCATGGACCATGATCCTACCATTGGAACATCTTTTAAATGAAAATTCAAACCACAGTTGACTTTTCCTAGTCAGAAACTCTACTTCACCTGTATCTTACCGAAGACAAACATGAAATAGGTTAAGGTTAGATAATCAAATGAAAATGATCCTAGAATGATGATGAATATTTAAGGTGTCAATCCTAATTCACCCTTCTGTCCCTCACGTCACCCTCACGAGCGTGGGTTGGCCCAGCCTGGTCATCGTCGTTGTTGATTGGGGAGAAGGCGGAATTGTGGACAACATCGTCGTGGCGTGGGCTAGTCATGATCTCAGAAATTGAAGTTGGAAGCTTTGGTTCTTTTGCTCGGAGGAACGGGGAAGCTTTAGATTCCCATAGACGGCGCCACTGATCAAGTTTTGAAACCTTGTATGAATTATGCATATTGATTTTTTTGGACCCATTTGTATTGTAACTATTTGAGGACAAACAAAAGGTTAAGTTGGGGAAAGTTGATAAGTGTCAAAAATACGTGAGCACTTATTAACTTAATTTGCAAAGAAATAATTAAACCCCCTAGTTATCATTAAAATAAGAGAAAAAATTTGTATCAAAGAACCAAAACAAAATGAAAGACAGTAATTTCAAGAGACTTTACATTTCAAAAGAATCAAAACGATAATGAAAGACAACAACTTCAAGAGACTTTAAAATTCAAAAGAATGATCATATCTTCACCTCTATACGTAGCTTCAATTTATGACATTTATATCATTAATTAGTTGAATTTTTTGATTTTATATGAAATTGTATTATCAATTATTTTTCAGATAAAAGGGGACTACGAACAGCCTCAATAATAACATAGTCAACTAAGTCACTTAGTTATTCAGTTAGGATGCATAGAGACTAAATAACTCAAGAAACTAAGCTCTTTCACTTGAATTTGTTGAACCAAGATTGATTTGATGAACAATTGTTTTGCACATTAGTTTGTATGCTAACATAATGCAAGAGAACAATTTTATTGTCTAAAATTTGTTACTTATGTTAATAACCTATAATAAGATTCTTTGTAATTTATCGTCTGGAATTAGTAAAGACGATTCTAAAAATGATTCTCTAGTCTAGATGAACTTGGAAGGTTCCATCTAACAAGTCATCATAAACATTTAATGTAATGATATATTTAAAAAGGACCTAGCATATGGCAGAGAATTGTAGCCCTTGGGAGGGGTGACGCCCATATGTTGTCTGCAATTAGGAACTTTCTCGCCCTAAGTTCTCGGTACTTGCCCAGTAATGAAAAACGTGAGAAAAGATATTACTCAGTCAGAGATGAGTCATGGTCAACAGGTTGATCCATGTCTCTTTGGGAAATAAGGATTCAATGTTCCACTAGTGAGTGAGTGGACGATTATAATTCCCAAGAAACCCTAAGTCGAAGAGCCTTCATAAATAAGTTATCTCTAGATGGTAAAAGACATATCATAACATACTTATAACAACACATAAACACATATTTTCTCATCTCACGTGAGCTTACTCTCTCCATAGCTGAAACACCACTAAACAAGGCTAATTGCCATCTTGAGCAAGTTTTAGACCAACAGAAATCACTAAGGCCTCTAGTTATCCCCTACTAGTTTAAGTATACCATACATCATGTAATTTTTTACAAGTACATTGAGGTATTGCACCATTTAAGCAACCTTTAAGCGTACATCATAGTGAATCTTTTTTCTTCGTATGGGTATAGCCTCATAGTTTAACTTTTCTTCCATCTTAACACGACTTTAATCTTTCAATTCTCTCAAAACTTTTGAGATAAAGTATAAAAAAACACAAGTAAAATAAAAACAAACTTCTAAATAAAATTATAGGATTAAACTGATAAAAACACAGATTATCATTTAAAATACATCTGAATATTGTAGTGTACAAATCACTATTATCCTCCTTAACTGCATTCCTCGACACGATGTAATCTTTAGTAGATAACTCATTTTTCTAGTATTCTCCAAATAAATCAAACATAAACTAGGGTTAACTTATTCCAAACCAACTTACTATATTGAAACTTTTCATCATCGCACCCTTCTAATAAAAACTTGATACACAACTTTCACCGTATAACTATTTGAAGTTATTCCTCTCCAGGAACCATAATAATTAGTTGTTATGTATCAATATTTTTGCAATAAATTAAGCCAAACACACACCACTGTTATCCTCTTTAACTACATTCCTCGACACGATGTTGTTGCGGTGAGTGTCGTGATACCAAGCTATTGATTAACCTGAATCTTAATTCTTAAATTCACAACCGGACTTTAGTTTATCCAAAAGGAAAGGTTTAAAGAAAGAAAAACCTTTAAATGCAAAGCGAAAAGTAAGGCCTAAAGTTGAGCAAGGAGAGATCTAAAGGTTCGGGGGTTGGTTATGCCTAGGGTAGGTATTTCACATCCTAAACATCTGTAGTACTTTACAGGAACCTCTTGTTAGTATTTGTGTTTGCTAGAGTTTGCTTGCTAAAGGGAAATGTGCTAAGGTAAAGATCTAAAGTATATACAAAGTATGCTCGCGAAGACATCACATCTCGTGCCTACGTATCCTGGCGGGAATGGAATCAGAACAACCATAGTTCCCCTCAATAGGGGTGAGGAACTCTTGACTGTGGTCAAGATTCCAAAGGGATGTAAGCATTCATAGAGAAGTACTTACATGGAGTGCGGAGACTCCTAAGGTTAGGATAAAGGAGAAAGGTAAAGGAAATCATACATAAACCAACAATGTCACAACAATGTAAACAGAAGGTTCAAAACTTCATAGGGAGAATTGACAGTTTTAAAGGTGAACCACTTAAATGTGTACAAGCACTCTGGCTTTTGGATAACTATTCTTAAAATCAAGGATTGTTCTGGACATTTGGATGACTATCCTTAAAATCAAGGATTCCAGTTCTAACCAACTCACGCACTCTGGATTTTAGTGCATAACAATGCTCCAAGTCGTGGCTCGGGGCACCTTTATGAAAAGCACAATGGAGATCAGCTCTAAATCCAGCTGGAGGAGGATTAGGAGGAGGTTGCAAAGTCTTTAAAGTAATCAACCCTTGTTGAACCAGATCAGGGTAAAGTTCCATATATGTCATGGGAATAGGATCAAATTGATTCCTATTCTGATACTGGTTCTATCCAACAATCGGACGTTGAGGAATCTGAGCTGGTCGTGGAGCAGTGACAGCAACAACGGTAGGATGATCAACAAACTGAGGTCCAGGGCGAGGCCTTCTTACTTCAGTTATGACAGCATTAGTATGATCTTCTCTCTTCTTTTGGAAATTCCCATAGGATTTCTTTTCACCACTAGAAGATTCAGTGGCTTTGGATACTTTACCATTTTTTAGTCCTTCTTCTAACCTTTGGCCAATGGTCACCAAATCTGTAAAGCTCGAAGAGACGCTCCCAATCATATTTTCCCAATAGAAAGGAGACAAAGTATCCATGAACATTCCAATTAGCTTCTTCTCTGCTAGAGGGGGTTCAACTTGGGAAGCTAACTCTCTCCAACGCTGGGCATACTCTTTGAATGACTCTCTCTCATTATGAGACATATTTTGAAGTTGACGGCGATTATGAGCTATGTCCAGTTTGTATTTGTATTGCTTCATAAAAGTGTTGGCGAGATCCTGGAAGCAGTGGATGTTGTTATGATCCAAGTTCATATACCATTTAAGAGAAGCACCACTCAAACTATTCTGAAGGCAATGGATGAGCAACTTCTGATTGTTGGTGTAAGTTGCCATCCTAAACTTCCGATGAGCAACATCCTAGAAGCAACAAAGAGGATATTGAGGTATCTGAAAGGAACTCTCGACTACGACATTTTGTTTCTTGCAGCTAATGAAGGAAAAGAATGCAAGCTAGTGGGATACACTGACTCAAGTTGGTGTAATGATGTTGAGGATAGAAAATTCATAGCTGGCTATGTGTTTATGTTAGGTGGTGCACCAGTTGCTTAGAGTTTGAGAAATGATCCAGTAGTGGCATTGTCATCATGCGAAGCAGAATATATAGTTGCTTCTCTTTGTGCATGTCAAGCAACCTGGATGGTGACCCGGGTCGAAGAGTCATGGATTAATTACCATGAAGGTTGACAGCATGTCAACTATCAACTTGACGAAGAATCCAATAGCACAAGGTCGAAGCAAGCACATCGAAATGAGGTTCCATTATCTTCGAGAACATGTAGCATAAGGGAAGATAAACTTGGAACACTGCAGAATTGAGAATCAGATTGCAGACATCATGACGAAGGGAGTGTCAGTCGAAGTGTTCAAGAAGCTAAGGTCTATGATGAATGTAGATAGTTTAGACACAATGAATTAGATGGTGTTTTAAATATATAATTCATTGTTTTAGAAAGATTATATTTGATTTAGAAAGATTATATTAGATATTTTTGGACTTTTATAGTTTGAGCTTTAGCTTGAGATGCAAGTTAACCTAAATCTATAAATAGGGAGGAACTCTTTTCATTGTAATCATCAAATTTGATAATCACGATTTTGCAATTGCAAAGTGATAATAAAATTCCACGGTTGTGGGCAGAGAGTTACGCTGCAGTTCATACTCATCTTTTTTAAACGTGTTTTTGGTTTTTCTTCATTGTCATTACATAACAATCTTGAGATCAATATTGAGAAGAACTTATTATAGATCCTGATTGAATTCCATCAACGAGTAGTTGACATAGATTTTTTATTATAACGTCTAATTATTAAAATCGAAATATATAAAATATAATTTTTTTTGAAGTTTTAATCAAAAACCATTTTAAAATTAAACAAAAAATCAATTCGATTATATTTTAGTTGAATATATTTCTATTTTATAATTGATTTTCAAAGTAACAAAAGTTATAATCATTTTGAAAAAAAAATCTAAACAATTATTTATATATTTTATATTATATAATTTCGCGTCTAATTTTCAATGTATATTCCTAATACGAACACTTTCAATTAATTGGCGTGTCATACTAATTTTAATTAAATATTTTTTATTAATAGTTGTATAAATGTGTGCTAGTATTATTATGTAAGAAGTATAGTGGGGGCCAGCGGCCCCATAGTAATGCACATGGCTCTGTATCTATGCAAAATACTATTTTATTGAAGAAGATCAATCCTTATATATGAAAAATGTTTATATATTATAACAGAGTTAGAATTATCTATTATATTTTGACTATTTCATTTTTTCCCGATTTCTTTTGCTATTTAAAGTCGTTTAAACTGAGGCATATCACACTTTCTTTCTAGATTTGATTTTGGATTCTTGTCCAAGGGGACAAGCTGTGAGGGAAATCCTAATAGATAGCTACACTTGTTTCAATGATGTCAAAACTTAGATTGATAGAAAAATGTACTTTAAACGGTATCATGTGTCACATATGAATGTCTTGTCCCTCGTGAGTCAAACACTCGTCAAAAACATTATTGATGCATATAGAAATGGCTAAATCTATGTTTCATGTATGGTTGGTCAAGCTTGTCAAGCTTACCATGTAATAGAGATCATCAAAAGTGTCTTGATACATCAAAATAGGCATTTTTGCATATTTCAAGGTTTTGAGTCGACTCAAAGCTATCTCAGCCGACTCATACAAATGGTCTTTTTAATTGACTAATCTTAGGAAGGCTCGCGTCGACCCTCTTATCGACTCATATTGAGTCCATTTTTATTTGCCTAAATTTGCAAGATTTGCCTCGACGCATGACCTGCTCCGGTCAACGCAAGGTTCTATTTTTTGCATAATCAGGAACACGGGTAAGCTCAGGTCGACCTATAAGCTCAGGTCGAACCTCCTTTCTGCATAGGTCGACCGCTCACTTATGTTCAGTCAAAAATATGTTATGTGAAATAGTCTTGGTATTTGTTATGTTTGTTAATCAGTTATGTCTTGTTTGTAAAGTGAGTTTTGCTCTTCCTTTCAAAACCAACTGAGAAAAACAAGAAAATAGAAAATAACATACTGATTTGTTCTCATCATCTTCATCTTCTTCATAGCATTTTCTCAACAACTACACATAATCATTTTTGTTGTGCATTCTGCTTGTTCGAGGTGATAACGTCCAAAATTAGGATTGGTGTAATATGTTTTGGATTGAGTAATCAGTAGGTTTTTCTTGAATAAAACCATTAGAGTTTTGTCCTCCAAGAATCTTGGATTTTTTTTTTGGGGGGGGGGGGAGGGGGGGTTTACATGAATCGGTCCATCGCATATTCAGCCGAGCGAAGGTAATCGAAGAACGGGTGGTTCTATTGGTTTAGTAGCGGTAACCGGAGGATTGTGAGTGGAAGATTCGAGTTCGACACGTGGGTGACTGAAATCAGTCAGGAAATATTTGAAGACCGTGGGGTTGTTCAAAGGGCGTGCCATAGTCGGAGGTTTATTCACTGTGTTCAAAGGACTTGATTCAACTTGAATCAAGGGACGAGAAGAAATAGGCTTTACGTCAATAAATTGTGTTTGATCGTTTGGTGTCTATTTACTTCTTGTGTAAACATTAACCAACAGGTTATATCTATCTATATACAGGTCTAAATTTTAGTTTTAGAATTGAGGGAAGACGTACCCCGAGCGAGGACAACGGGGGAACTGCCTCAAAAAATCGTTGTCTCTTTCTTTACGTTTATATTGCTTAAATTATGAGTTTTAAGTGCAAACAATTGTGTTAATCAAATTCTGATTTGAGTAGTGCTGAATTCTTTTTTAAGCTTGTTACAATCCTTGATTGTAATAGAACACTTGAGCACTTTACTCTCATAGTAGAATTCACTTGTAGTGCCTTGCACTCCAAGTGTTTGACCAATTGTGTGAGCTAAAAACAATTGTGTTGTCTTTTCAAATTGTTTATATTTTAATAGCATTGCAACTAGTCACACCTTATAGTGAACAAAATTTGATTGAAGTGTGATCAAATTAGTGATTTGTAAATCTCGTTTTTATCGAATTCCATAGGCATTATGCATATTCGATTTTTTTGGTAAAGGTTCGTTTTAGACGAAAATAGTTCCCCGGCCGCTTCCTTATTAAACATATTAAAAACAAATTTTTGGTAGCGCCGACTCTGTTTTAAACAATCGACCTATTCAACCCCCCTTCTAGATCTGTGCCATCGTCTAACACAAGCAAATGCAATTGTTACTTAATATTGGTGGACCTGGTAGGGTATCACGACCTCATGTATGATGTTGTTGCCTAATTTAGAGGGTATGACACCTCACTAATTATACCTAAGTCTATTTCATTGGTATGTGTTTGGCTTAATTCATTTCAAAAACATTGATACATAATAACTAACTGTTATGGTTTTTGGAGAGGAATAACTTCAAATAGTTATATGGTGAAATTTGTGTATCAAGTTTTTATTAGAAGCGTGTGTTGGTGAAGAGTTTCGATATAGTAAGTTGGTTTGGAATAAGTTAACCCTAGTTTATGTTTTGGCGTTTAGTTGGAGATTACTAAAAAATGAGTTATCTACTAAAGATTACATCTGTTGCACCCCAAATTTTGACCCCTTAGATCTTCATCATCATTCTAAGATCATCTTCATTTGTTTATCTAACCTTAACCTATTTCAAGTTTGTCTTTGTCAAGACACAGGTGGATCAGGGGTTTCGTACAGTCAGGAATCGAGGTTTTTATGGCTTAATCAGTCAATGCCTTGGATTGATTCTCCATGAAACAAGTCTCTACACCATCAATAATACCACATTGGGTCAAGTATGAATCCAATTTGAGGTTGTCACCCAAAGATCAAGAACAGTGCAGTCCAGGATCCCCGTTTAGGGTTTTTGATTAGGAAAAATCAATTGTGGTTTAACTTTTGATTTAAATGGTGTTCCAATGATGGTATCATGGTCCATGAAGCTCATATGGCTTATTGAAGTCCACTCAAGAAGTTTCAAGGCCTCAGAAGACCCAGAACATCAACAGTCGACTCGGTAGTTATCGATCGATCGTTCGTTTAACCGAAAAGTCAACTCTTTGACCATAAGAAATTTGACCTCAAAGTGTGAAGCAAATATGTTCCTAATAACATATTACACCTATCCATGAAGTTTCATGACCATTGGATCAAGGATTGAGGAGTAATCAAAAAAATCGGGAATTAGGGTTTTGAAAGGGGCAAGACCATAACTTCATAACCACATCCAAACGAGATGATTCAAAGCTTGTTGGAAAGGTCTTGACAAATCCTACAAACGTCTCACAGGGGTCCATGTGAAAAAAATGATTAGATTCGGAGATATGATCAAAATCATCACAAGAGGGGAAAACACTTAGAAAATTTCTAAGTCTTCTGGCCTTGCAAATCATGTTTTCAGCCAACTTTAAGGAGTTTTTTTTGACCTAGTTCCACTTGGAATCTGAAGATCATGAAAACATGAAAGTTGTAGAGCTCCATGAGGGCTTTCAAAAAAGTACTAGAAAACCTCCACAGCCCTTGTGAGTTGAGAGTTATGAATCCAACAAGTTGGGGTTTCAACACTTGAATGCACCATTTCAACTTTTTCACAAATCCATTTTCCAACCACTCAAGCCATTCTCAGCCATTTGATCAAGTCTTGATCTGATATTGAGAGGGTTTGGTGAGTAGAAATGCAGAAGAAAGAAGGGTTTGGTAGACATTGCAAGTTGCAAGACATGTGGCAATATTTTAATCAAAAAAACAAAGAGGAAAGAGAAACTTTTCATGGAAATCATGCACTTGCATCTCCCTACCTTCTATCCTCACTTCAGTCACCTCCATGCCCTTCATATCACTTGATTTATACCTTGCATTGAGCCAAGGACTTGAGTGTGCAGCTGTACCAAATCTTGGATGGATTTTCTTCCAAAAATCTCCCTCCAAGACCACAAATCCAAATCTGCCCCAACTCTTCTCTCAGCCTATAAATAGATGCTTCATCCCATTGTATACAACACACCAGAGTTATCCAAAACATCATAAACACACAGCTCTCACTCCTTCCCTCTTTACTTGTAAGTGAAGAAATTTCACAAAACCACCAAAATTCACCACTTTGCATTTTTCACACCAGTCCTTGTTCCAAACACAAAACCACCTCAAAGACCATATACACACCCTTAAAATGTCCATTTAAAACTGTTCCCATCATCACTTTCATCAAAAGAGCCATGAATCAAAAAGTCAACTGTCCACACACTTAAATTTGACTTTTATGCACATTTCAAGCCAAATCACTACTCAAGCCATTTTCCATCATTGTGACACTTTGAACACCTCCCCTTTATGTTATTTCAACTGTCTAAAACCTTAAAGAGCAACTGGAACCTCATTTGCTAGATCTGTCCCAAAAGATCACTTGTTGTTTCAAAAGGAAGAAATTTCAAAGGCTTGCTCAAAGGAGGGGGGAGTACTTTGCTCTTGCTGCTAGCTTGCATTTGGAGGTCTTCAAGAGGTATGTAGCCCAAAAACTCCTCCTTATGCATCATGTTTATGTTTTTAGGTTGTTAGATGATTTAGGCATTGTTATGTTTAAATTGTGCTAAACTGTCAAGGTTTAGGTTTGGTTGGTTCAAGCCAACATGGTCATGTTTGTTATTTGTGAACTTTCATTTAGTGCATACTTGGATCTGTCTAGCATATTCAGAACTTTCATTATGAACTATCATTAGAGTAGGGTTGTTTTCAGAGTGTGTTAGATTTGGATATGTTGAAAACCTAGAGTTGGTGACTCTTTGTGATTGGTTTCACTTAGGCTTGGCATTGTAATACCAAGTTTGTGTTATTTGCTTAATGTTAGTTCATTACTTGTTCTATTTAGATTCATTTCTCTATCAAGACTGTTCTTCATGATTTGGTTAAGTAACTGTCGTTTAGAGTATTACAATGGGGGAGGGGTTGTAATGAGGGTTTTAAGAACTGTCATATGTCTCAATTCTGTTTAGACCCCTTGAGAGGCTGTTCTGTTTTGGGTGGCTGTTAATGTTGGTTTATGTGGAGCTCATGTTGCTGTTACCATTAATGGTCTGTTGGTGCTTGAGGTAGGGTGTTTGAGTTTAGGTTGATATTTCAGAAGTTTCTCTACTGGTATGTGCTGATGAGGAGGAGGTTGTTGTTGGAGAGTTGAGTCCTTAACCTCTGTTGAGATGCCTAGGGTTCTTGACCATTTATGTCGGTTTGCATTTGGCCTTGGCTTTTTTTTGTTTAGGTTCTTGATCCTTAGTGCTAGTTTAGTGTCTCTAGGCTTTTAAGTTGGACAAAACAGGTGGTCACTATGTTGTCGTATCTATTTGAGTTTGTTAACTCAGGTTTGGTTGGTATCAGATGTAGTTTCACATGATAAGGGATTGGATTTTTCTTTGGTTTCCATCTGAGGGTTATAGTTTGATTTAGAGTTGGATAACAAGTGAAGCTGTCTTGAGAATTTAAACTGGTTGTGTGCTTCATTTCTTTTTAGGACCATGATGGCAGGTTACCAAGTTAAGAAACATCATGTGTGTGATTCCTGTGAGCACCCTTGTTGTTAGACTCCCTATGCATTACTGGTTTTTGCATTGAAGTTTGCAGTACTGGTTTTTGCATTGAGGTTTGTATTACTGGTTTGCATTTTTATTTTGAAAGAAAGGCAAGTTCTGTCAAGATGGTTAACC
Organism: Lathyrus sativus; assembly: GCA_963859935.3. Taxonomy (NCBI): domain Eukaryota; kingdom Viridiplantae; phylum Streptophyta; class Magnoliopsida; order Fabales; family Fabaceae; genus Lathyrus; species Lathyrus sativus. Next base: position 913,845,107 of record OZ012735.1, read on the forward strand.
TCTAATACCATCAAAATTCCTTTTTGATCATTGTTAGGACCATGGCTTGCTTGCAACTTGAACTAAATAAGTTGCTGCCATAAACCATGATGTTGAATGTAATTAGACACAAGGCTCATTCTAAACCATTTCCATAATTTCAATTAGTCACTTCATGATCCAGTGAGGATCTGAGATCATATCATTGAACATAACCATAAGTTGCATATTTGAATTTGTTCATGTCTTTGTACACCTGCTCTGGTATTTGGAACTCCAAGTGTATCTCAAAACACCAATTTCATCAACCACAACTCACATACCATAATTCTGCTCTATTTATTTTTGAATAAATTTTTCTGTTGGAACTCATCCCATACTATAGTTGAAACTTGCTCATACCAATGTCTTGCTCTAAATGCACATGTTTTGATCCATTGGTTTTCAAATGCACTTTAAGTTCCTCATCTTGCATGTTCCATCGTGTTTTAATTTGTGGGCATATTTTGAAAATTTGAATGGTACCATCATGTTCCTCTTGAAAAATCAAGCAGGTTAGTCTAAAATTTCATGATATTTGGTTGAGGATTGAAGAAGTTATGTCGAAACCGTTTTGGCTTTTTTTTCCACTTGTTCTTGCGTTGCCATTGCCCAGCCTGTGCGCCTTGTTTTGGTACATATCCAAATGGGGTGGCTTGATACAATGGATGCATCACCACCCCAGTGGTTAATGCCTTGCCTTAAGAACATGTTTTGCCATATGATACCGTGTTCGACCCTCAGCGAGGGGACTTTTTATTCAAATTTGTGATTTTTTATGATTTTAATATTTTTACTTCTTTTCCCATTAGCTTTCACATGTATGAAGTGGTGCAAATGGCTTTATTTTAAGCCTATGACCCCAAGGTCTTGGGTTCAAGCCTTGGGTGAGGCATTTCTTATTTTTTAGCACATGGTTTTGTTTAATTTCAATTAATCATAACTTCTTCATTTTTACTCTTTTTTAAGTGATTCTTTTTGCTAAAATTTTGTTTTAATGTGTACTTTCACATGATGAGTAAAGAATTCTAAAATTCTTATTTTAGAAACACTTTTCATTATGGGAAAATTGCAATTCATTTTAGAGTTTTCACCCTCCTATCTCTCATTTCCTCCATTTCAAAAACTTTGATTTCATTCTCTTTGAGTTTTAGTTTATGAACATGGATTTTTGGATTCCTTGTGCATTTAAGTTTGAATCCTCAACTTTGCTTGTACGCATTTAAGCGGTTCACCTTTAAAACTGTCAATTCTCCCTATGAAGTTTTGAACCTTCTGTTTACATTGTTGTGACATTGTTGGTTTATGTATGATTTCCTTTACCTTTCCCATTTATCCTAACCTTAAGATTTGAGTCTCTGAACTCGCATTTAGCGTCTCGCCATGGACATCCTTTACCCTTCATCCTAGCCTTAGGATTTGAGTTTCCGTACTCATGTTTAGCGTCTCACCGTGGACATCCTCTATCACAACAATCTCAACGTAGATTTAGGAGTCTCCGCACTCTATGTAAGTACTTCTCTATGAATGCTTACATCCCTTTGGAACCCAAATTTTCCATGTCTAAGCCCATGGAATTCTGATTTTCATAACTCTTCATCTTATCCTCCAGCATCTTGAGCCTCCTATCTACCTCAGTTGGCAATCCAGCGCCGATATCTCTCATTGAGAACACATCTTCCTGGCGATCTTCATCCCACTGAGAACCATTGTATCCATTAATAGCACATAAGCAAACATGAATAGGAATCCCAGTCTGATTACCTCCGCCCGGAGGAATAACATGGGTGGGACCAATGTTGGCATGTGGAATTCCACCATCATGACAAGGAGGATTAGCAGCAGTCCCTCCATGAAGCACACCATTGTTGTCAACTCTGGCAATCAATGGTTGTACCAGAGTCCTCAGTTCATCCTGGCCATTCACCACACCTTGTATCAGATCCATAAATTGAGCCATCCTGTCCCGAAGCTCCTGCATTTTAGCTTGGATCTGTTCCATGACCTTGCGTTGATTCCCTCTTGTGGCGTAACGATGAGTTGTCTGATTGTCTATCCTGAAACAAGCTAACAAACTACAGGAAATAAGGTTAACGGTTCCGATGCACCTGTGATGCAAAAATGAAGTATGATGCAATATGCAGACATGTATATATGCATTAGGGAAATTTCCCCTCGATTCCAGTTCCACGAAAGCAACTAGAAAATGGAGAACTCATAGACAAGCATAGAGCAGAACTCCTCATAGCTTATAACAACAGCTCAAAAGGCAATGTACAAGCATAACACTGGATACAATGAAATCAACAAAGGACCTCAGCCAACAGATCTGGTGATGGTCAATGTACATCAATAATCAAGTACAAAGAGAATGAAAGACAATCAAGTGAAGCGACGAGACTGGAAATCCTCCAACTGCTCCTATGTCTCTGGATCGTCTAGCCTAGAAAGCAACCCCTGGATAAGTAACTCTTGCCGGCTAATGGTAATCTGTAGACCCTGAGCAAAATCCTCTCAGGATCCCTCACCAAAGACCTCCTCTAACTCGAACCTCTTCGTATTAGCTCTGGATCTGTAGTCATCCAACGTTGCAAGCTGTCGCTTGCGCGAAAATAAGGTGCCGGCATGACAGAAGAGTCGCCACCTTTCGTTATTTATCCCTCAGAGCGGGAAAGGAAACGATCGGAAAAACCTGACGAATAAGGGTAAGACAAGGTCATCGCAACCATTGTCTGGGTTCGGGAGTCGGTTACGCAAGGGGAAGGTATTAGCACCCCTCACGTCCGTCGTACTCGACGGGATCCTCGCTTGTTTGTTTACTTGGACGGGTTGGTTTTAATCTATCTACCTATCAAGGCTGGCTGAAAAAGAAAAGAAAAATGACTCGGCAAAGCATCGCGCTTTATGCCTACGTATTCCCGTCTGGAACGAGAAATCAGAGTCAACGTAGTTCGGCCAACTACGGGGGAAGATGGGGAAGGTTGCTCGCTAGGATATCGCATCCTATGCCTACGTACTTTCGTCTGGTACGAAAGATCAGAGCAAACGTAGTTCGGGAAACTACGGGTTATCTCCTAAAAGAAGTGTTTTTTATTGTGTTTGCGATTTCAACCGCACTAGAGGCTATGACCTGAGAGTGAATGCGTCACATGTCACCCAAAGGGTACCATACTAACATCCAGACTATGGAAAAGAAGCTCTCCCACAATCCTTTCTCAGATAGCTTAAGGCTCGTAACGTACGAAAGAAATCATTCGTGATTACTGTATCTTAAACTGTTTCGAGATGAGAAGAGAACAGGCCCAACTAGGAGGGAGACTATCAAGTCCTACTGTTATCATGCCATGGATTCATCCTATGGTTGAAGTTTGAACAGGGAACTCCTAGATGTTGTCATGCATAGGTTTCAACCTAAAAGTCTATCATCAAATCCTCATCAGAGGAAATGAGAGTCCTAAGGGATCATGTCAATGATACACCAAAACAGACAAAAGCATCAGCTTTAACAGTAAAATGCATGCAATGCAAGTGAGGGAGGAAATGTGTGTGGGGCTTCAGCCTCCACAAGCTCGTCTCAACCTCAAGCCAGTCATGAAATAACAGTAATCATACTGAAATAAACAACATGCTATCAAGCACAAACAGTAAACTGTAATCATACAGACAGGAGAAATGAAATGCTATCAAGCAAAATAAACACATGGGCAAGGGAGCTGGGCTCTACCGAATACCCGCAAGCAAAGCCAAGCAATAACAATACAATCAGATGCACTCATGCTCTTAGACTGAACTTATTCTAAATGTGCTTAATCTAATGCAGCAGACAAATCAGACAAAACACACAATACATCAAAGAAAACAGAAGAAAGCCTCAGCTCCCTCAGCAGCAACCCAGTCTTCAGACTTCAGAGATCACTTGCTTTCCAGGTATCAACCCTACAACATGAGTATCAACTCATCTTCTCCCTTGAGCTTCAGCTCCTTTGATCAGTTCTACCTTCAGGCTTCACTATCTCCAGGGATCTTCAGGCATCAACTTGATCTTCACAGAGTCTCCAGACTTCAATAATCTTCAAGGAATCATCTTCTTCAAGGCCTCAGCTTCTATCTTCAATGGCTCCAATGCTCCAGTAAACAAGATTCAGTCAACAAGATGAGTGGGGGATGTTACAGTACTCACTGACTTCCAAAGGATGCCATTGAGAACTTAACATCAAAGGAGAGGCTCTCTCAAAGTTCTACCTCATGGGCAAGGTCACTAATCCCTCCAAAGGATAGAGGTGAATACCCTTAAGGGACTCTATGTCACAGAGAAGAAAGGAGGTGAACAAGACACTCCTTGTTTATTGAACAAAGTATTCTATCTAGGGCTCTACTTACCCTAGGTCCTATTAAACAAAACAAAAAGCTAAACTAAGCTCCTCTTCAAGGTCTTCAAATCTTCAAGGATGATCCACAAGGTCTTCCACTCAATCTTCAAAGCTCACACACTCAAAAGAGAAGGAAAGAAAACACAACAATACAACTTATGCCTTTAAGCAACACACATACTATCCATACATTCAAAAATCAATGAAAAATACTAAAACACCATGCAATATTCTAGCAAAATTCTAGGGGATTCTATACATACTTACCCTTAACCCATATATTCCCCATACACTAATTTGTCCTATAAACCCCAAAACAAATTTGTTGAAGTTCAAGTATACTACTTAAAACCCTAATTAGAGCACCTAAATGTCTAACAATCAAACTACATCAAATTTAATTTCTAAAATCAAGGGATAAATCCTACATGAAACTAGGGTTCAATATCTAATCACACAAAAAAGAGTGAATTAAAAAACCTAAGGGAAGGTCCTAAAACAATTCTTGCAAGACAAGGTACAAACTAAAAGAAATAAAATACCCTATTTAAAAGAAAATACCACCATTAATTCCACATTAAAAATAAAATTTCATTTTTATTTTTATATTTTTCTACACAAAATTATCTAAACCTAGAAAAAAGAATGAGTAAAAAATCATCATTTATCAATTTTTTATGAATTTTATAAGATGGCTAAAATATAAAACAAATAAAAATAATATAAAAAGGGGAGGGGGGTGGCAATAGAAGGGATAGGCAGTTCATTTCATTGGGCCAACGCGCGCGGGGGGGTGCGAATAGAACAGCTGGGCCCAGAATCAGTCACTAAACCAAACGACTGCGTTTTGGTTTTTGAAAATTCCCTCCGTTTCTTCATTCAATCTGAGCCGTTGGATGCAACGAATTAGTCAAATTTTGAGGACGAATCCAACGATGGATAGCCATCGTCCCAAACAAAACCCTAGGGTTTTCAGACGCAGCCCCTCATGCACCAAACTTCCAGCCATGCGTTCTCTCCCCAGACTTGATGAAATGCAAAACTTCCAACTGCAAAAGTGCTCTACTCAATGCAAGGAACAAGGTGATACGTGTAATTTTCTCTAATTCCCTTTGAATCGTCCAAACAGAATGCATCAAATCTTGGGTACTACCATAGTCATCTGAGATCAACCACGATAAAGCTTCCACCTAAGGACATTAATTTGTTCTACATGCTACCCTGGTTAATCTAACCTAATCCATGCTAATCAAAACTCCCTAAACAGCTGGTTCTTGATCATCAAAGATTCTTGCACCTGTTATGGAACTCCATGGAATTGGCTCTAACCTTCAGAATTTCATCACCTAGTCTAGCCTAGCCATTCTAAACCTAATATGCGATCTATCTATGCATAATTACAGTGAAAGAGAGAAGAGAAAAAACCTGTCAAGAGGTTATGGTGGAGACTCGTGTGGTTGCTTTCAGGCCTTGAAACTTCCTCCAAATGGTCCTTGGATGATCAATAGCCTTCTGTTTGCACTTGTGATGAAGGGGAAGATCTACAATGGAAGAAAATCAGAATTGCTTCAATTTGAAGAAACCTCTTCAATGGCTGCTTCTCTCTTTCTCTCCCCTCTGAATCCTCTTGCTATCACCAACCTTTTCCTCCTTGTGCTTCACTCTTTTTATAATGATGGATGGAAACAACTAGGTCATTCTAGAATCATCTAGAAAGTGTTGAAAATGTCATGTGATGATAACTTGAAAATCTCATGCACTATGCATTAAGTCTTGCAAAATGACCTTAAAATCTCCTCATATGACATATTGAAGTGTTATAAGCCATTACAAGCTTTTTCCTTGCCTTGTGTTAGGATTTCCAAGGGTGACTTCAAATGCAAGTAACAAAATAACAAAGCATCACCCATTTTAAAGCCTCAAATCAAAATTCTATCTGAACCAATGTTCTCAAAATGATGTTTCCAATCAAAATGATATATTGGATGACCTATTTTGGATTCCTAGATCTTCCAAACCCATTTTCAAATTCAACTTTTCAAACTTATATGCCATTTTTAGTTCATTTTTGACCAATCATGCAACTTCATGCCATGAGCTTTTCCAACAATTTGTGACCTTCTTTCTAGACTTAAAATCACATTTTGAACAACTTTCATGTTTTGAGTTTTTTCATTTGAGGCTTGGAAATAGGAGTTTTAGGCATTGGCTAAAATGACCTATAACTGACAAATGACCAAAATACCCCTGTCTTGTTCAAACCATAAGTTGAGTTCCACAAATCCTATCAAGGACTTCTACCACTCAAATTAAATCTAAGAAGATGCCCTCCAACATTCATGTTGACCAAGAGATCATAGGAATCATCCTACTAGGGCAAAAGTTGTCTGCAAGTTGGGTGACTTTCAAGGACCCAAATTCACATACTTCTGCTGACCTGTAATTTGTCAAAACCATAACTTGAGCTTTGTAACTCCTATCAAGGACTTCCACCACTCAAATTAAAGCTAAGAACAAGCTCTACAACATTCATGTTGTGGGGAAGATGAGATATCAATCACATCTAGAGTTAAAACTGCCTGGAAGATGGGGATCAAATTAGGGTTTTTTCACTGACAATCCTTGGAAACCCTGACTTGAAACTTCTCAAACTCCTCAATCATGATGAGTTGGTCTAGGAATAATCTTTATAACATCTTTATGCATCATCCCATGATCTCATGGCCCTTGGATTGGGTCTCAACCTTCTCCAAATCTTCAGCTGATCTAGGGTTGACCCAGTCAAAACCCTAATTCTACCATTCATGGTTGAATCCTCTGAATTCTTGCATAATGACTTCTCTGGGCTTCATGATGGCTATCAAGACATCTCATAGGCTTTCTCAAAACATCTAGTTCATTCTCAAAGTCTCAGAATCATCTGAGGAGCACCCACAACCCTCAAGCTATGAAGCACACACCTGGTTCCAATCCACTTCCTCTGGGGATCTCTTGAACTTTCTGATGAAGGTATCCACTCTTAAACCCTAGATGGATAAATAATTGTTGGTCAAATTTTGGGGTGCAACAGCTGCCCCTATTCAAACGGCTTGAACCTGACTGGGTGAGAAGCGAACGGCTCTCACCCAATCAAGGTGCGAGACGATTGAATACCGGTAAACCCGAAAATTTGCCAACCGCACGAGCACACGGTACTCTGCGGGGAACAAATCTTCGAATATTGCAATGCTAGCTGCACGGCCGCTAGCTGGAGAGATACAGATCTGACATCGCCGCCAGTTATCCTCGTTAACTTCTTCTGATATTGCCTTCAGACAATTACAACACCCAACATCGTCGTTGGAAGACTAAATCACCTGACATCGCCGTCAAGAACAACCATAACTCTGGGAAACAAGCGTCCAACATCGCCGTCGGAGACCTAAACCTGAATCGCCAAAATACCCAACATCGTCGCTGGAGAAAATACAAAAATGAACAAAATACCCCGCATTGCCGCTGGAGAGAATACAACACTGAACAAAATATCCCGCATCGCCGCTGGAGCAAATACATCTCTAAACAAAGTACCCCGCATCGCCGCTGGAGAAACTAGAAGGATCTGCATCACCTAACATCGCCGTCAGAAGACTGGATCACCTTGACACGCCCAACATCGCCGCTGGAAAACTGAATCTGACATCGCCGTCGGAAACAAATGTCTTTACTGGGGATTTAAAGAGCCTGACCTCGCCGTCAAACAAATATCCAACCTCGCCGCCGGACAACTGATGATCTGACCTCGCCGCCAAATCCAAACGTTCAACCTCGCCGTCGAACAAACATCCAACCTCGCCGCTGGACAAATGCTGATCTGACCTCGCCGCCAAATCCAAACGTTCAACCTCGCCGTCGAACAAACATCCAACCTTGCCGCTGGACAAATGATGGTCTGACCTCGCCGTCAAATCCAAACGTTCAACCTCGCCGTCGAACAAACATCCAACCTCGCCGCTGGACAAATGATGGTCTGACCTCGCCGTCAAATCCAAACGTTCAACCTCGCCGTCGAACAAACATCCAACCTCGCCGCTGGATAAATGCTGATCTGACCTCGCCGTCAAATCCAAACGTTCAACCTCGCCGTCAAACAAACATCCAACCTCGCCGCTGGACAAATGATGGTCTGACCTCGCCGTCAAATCCAAACGTTCAACCTCGCCGTCGAACAAACATCCAACCTCGCCGCTGGACAAATGATGGTCTGACCTCGCCGTCAAATCCAAACGTTCAACCTCGCCGTCGAACAAACATCCAACCTCGCCGCTGGACAAATGACAACGCTGAACAACTCTGACCTGGGGTTCACCCCTGGTAAATGGAACGAAAGGTACACTTGCGTATTTGAAGCTACTCCGCTGGGAATGAGAGACTTAACCGAGCACACTCTGGTTTGGGGTTTACCCTCAGAACCATAACGAACATCGAAATACTACTGCACACTGCCCGCCGTAGAACTTCAACATTAAAGATATTTGAAACCCTGGCGCCTGGCCACTCCAGATCCGCTAGAGAACCTTCAAGCATTTTTGAAAGTAGATGAAACCCTGGCCCTTGGCCACTCCAGATCCGCTGGAGAATCTTCAAGTTCTTCTGAAGATAGATGAAACCCTGCCCGTCGACGATCCCAGCTTCAGCTAGAAAAGATCTCCAAGTACTTCTGAAGATAAACATCCTTGACCTTCAAAGATGTAAACTTTGCCCGTCGGCAACTCTGCAGGAGGTATCTTCGACTTCAGTCTAAAGAAATGGTCCTTGGCCTCCAAGGATACATGGATCTGCCTTCAGGCAACTCCACCTCTGCTATAGAGCATCCGTGACTTCAGTCAGGGATATACTTCGGCCTTCAATCCGAAAAATGAATCCTAGGTCATTCATGACCTTGGGGATAACCTTGCCCTCAGGCACCTTCGCTTCAGCTTGGGAAATCTGTGACCTCAGTCAGAGAAATGGTATCCTGAGCCATTCATGACTCTACGGGGATTCAAACACTTTGCCTTCAGGCGAACTCCGCTTCAGTTGGAGAAACATCTTCGACTTCAGTCAGAAGGAAAACTATCCACTTGATCGCAATCAATCATCTTCCCAGGACAACTGACTTGGTCTTCAGACCAACACGGATCATCTTGGTATATCTACAAACTTTGGAACCTTGTCTTCAGCCACACGTTGATTCATCAACAAGGACATCTGAGCTCACAGGAACCTTCTGATACCGCCTTCCGGCGTTTACGCAGTCAATCTTCAGATTAGACAACACTGTTGGAGCAGACATATCACGCTGCTAAGGACTTCAAGAATCATCTTGAACAAACAAATCCGTCAGGCACCTTCAAGAATCATCTTGAACCGATAACCATTCTGGAGACTTTATTCTGCGGGGTATTCCAGGAACCTTCCTGGGCAACTCTTGCTGGGGACGCTACTGGGGAGCTCAAGCATCATACTAGGCGAACAACTCGGGAAGCTGTACTGAGGTCTTAAGACTCATCTTAAGCAAACGGCCCTGCTGAGGAATTCAAGAATCGCCTCGAACTGAAGACTTCGCTGGGGATCTCAAAAATCATCTTGAGCGAGCGACTGTGGGGATCACACCGGGGTCTTGGGAATCATCTCACGAAAGCGACCTTGTCGGGGAGAATATCAGGAATCGTCCTGAGCAACTGGTCTCTCGGCTGAACACCTGTAAAACAAGAATGATAGTACCCTGGATCATGCTCATGATGCGTATGCTTCTGCGCCATGCTCCACACGGTGGACATGCTATGCGTTTATGCTAAATGTTGTGCAGTCATGCACAATGCTATGCAACGTTAAATGCTATGCAGTCATGCACAATGCTATGCAATCATGCACAATGATGCGATCCCGTCCGCAAAATAAATGTTGGGGGGAGGAAATCCTTCTGTCAAGGAGAAAAGAACTACTCAGGTAGAGGAATCATCCTGCTGAGGAGAACGTGGACACGCCAATATCAATCGGACTTTGCCTGGGGAACTGATCTTCCGCGGACTGCTGCATGGAAAACAACTTCAGCTGGTTTCTGCAGGGGACGAAGCTCTACAAGAACCTGAACCTACTGAAGGAAAGTGATGTCAATCACGGGAGTGAACTGCGTGGCCGTCTCGGCTAACTCTTCTGGGGGTAACAACTCTGCGGGGAAACAACTTCAGCTGCTCCACACTCCGCTGGGGAAAGACCAATCATGATCTGATCAACCTTCAAGGACTCGGCCCTCCTGGGCATCTACAAACTCGGCTGAGGAAGGAGAAGTCACTCTGCTTCGCCAAAGGGAGTACGACTCTGGGAGATACAGCATCAGCTGTTCAACATCTGCTAGGGAAAATCCACTCATGGTCCCAACTGCTTCCAAGGATTCTGCTTTTCTGCGGGTTTGCGGACTCAGCCGGGGAGAGAGAAATCATTCTACTTCAACGGGAGGGTACGACTCTGATGAGGAATTTTAATTTCGCTGGGGAAGAAAGAATCATCTGGCTTCGGGGGAGAGTGCAACTCTGCAGGGGAATACAACGTCAGTTGTTCCAACACTCTACTAGGGAAGAGGGAATCATCCGACTTCGGGAGAGAATACGACTCTGGTGGGGAATCTCAATTTCGCTGGAGACTTCAGTCTGGCGCCATTAGTCACTGCATATTTTGGCGTACGAACAATTCCCTACGAAACCTGCACTTGTGACCCGGTGCGGGGGCAACACCTGCTGCGGCGACTTTACTGGGGAAAACACGAGCTTCGGCACCCGAACATTTCTACGAAGTCTGCACTTGTGACCCGGTGCTGGGGAAAGACGACATCATTCTTCGGTGCTTGGCTCAGCTGATGGGGTGACGCTCCTTCAGGATGCGTCGGCTTGGGGACGAGAATCCTCTCTGCCTGGGGAGACATATCAATGCTCACTATTTGCGTCCAGATTCTGCGGAGGAGAGACTACTGAACTCTGCTGGAGAGGGAGGGCTCGCCCTGCTTCGGGGGTACGTACGGCATATCCTCTGGAAGGTGCTACACCTGCAACAACACGAACAAACAAGACAAGATTCCCTCCTCAAAGGGTCCTATCCAGGTTATTATCTCGTAACAACATTCAGTTAATCAATTGTTTCAACAATCAATGGGCCTAGGCCCGCAAGTTTATGTATGCCCATTTTATCAAAAACATCGGTGTTTTCATTCGCAAACAAAACAGATAAATGCAAAACAGACAAGTAGAATTGCTGAATAATGTGCATTTTATTGATGATGAACCCCTGAACGGGCAAAAATGTTTTACAACAGAGGCAAACTCCTGGGATGAGGAAGCCGCACAAAAAAGAAAACATAAATATACATCAGTATATACAAATGTTGGCAATCGAGGCGTAGACGAACACCATGAGTTGATCCCTCTAAGACCCACTCGACTTTGATACTTCTCCGACGCTTCAGCTTTGGAAGAGATTGATTCAGATAAACGGCCCTCAGGTCTTCCGAACCACTAAACAATGAAAGTCCACACGCGGAACGCAGTCATTTGCTTATTCCAATCCCTAACTTTTGCGTGAACCGCCCTTTCGGGTTTTCAGTTCACCGGGATACCCTTTTTTGCCGAAGCCGCCCAGTGTAGGTTTTCGACTTCGCGGGTGTACATTTTTCAATATATCCCTAATTTCTGCCCGAACCTTTTATTCTGTTTTTGGTTCGCCGGGATGCCCCTTTTTTGCCTTGACTCTTTCTTTTTTGTCCAGCGGGTCTCTTTCAAGCAAAGTATTTTTTAACTGCGTCCGCGTTCACCGGGGATGCAAAATCTTCACCATCCATCGTGGATAACAACAAAGCTCCTCCTGAGAAGACCTTGCTGACGACATACGGCCCTTCGTAATTCGGAGTCCACTTGCCCCGGTGATCGGAGTGTGGCGGAAGAATTTTCTTCAGGACGAGATCACCCGTCTGAAAGCTTCTAGGACGCACCTTCTTATCATAAGCTTTCTTCATTCGGCTTTGGTACAGGCGACCAAATGCAATCGATGCTAACCTCTTCTCGTCCATCAGGCTGAGTTGGTTCAAACGATTCGTAATCCATTCTGCCTCATCGAGTTTTACATCAACCAAAACTCGCAAAGAGGGGATCTCCACTTCTAACGGTAGGACAGCTTCCATACCATACACCAAGGAGAAAGGAGTTTCCCCGGTCGACGTATGCACCGTCGTACGATAACCGTGCAAGGCAAACGGCAGCATCTCGTGCCAATCTTTATACGTCACAACCATCTTCTGAACAATCTTCTTGATGTTCTTGTTGGCCGCTTCAACAGCGCCATTCATCTTCGGCCGGTAAGGAGATGAGTTGTGGTGTTCAATCTTGAAGCTCTGGCACAGCTCTTTCATCATCTTGTTATTCAAATTCGAACCATTATCAGTAATGATCCGCTCGGGAATTCCATAGCGACAGATGATGTCCCTCTTTATGAACTTAGCTACCACCTGCTTGGTCACATTGGCGTACGAGGCTGCCTCCACCCACTTGGTGAAGTAGTCGATAGCTACCAGAATGAAACGATGACCATTGGATGCAGTGGGCTCGATCTTGCCTATCATGTCGATGCCCCACATGGAGAACGGCCAAGGGGAGGACATGACATTCAATGGGCACGGCGGCACATGAACTTTATCAGCATAAATCTGGCATTTGTGACATTTCCTCGCGAATCTGAAGCAATCCGACTCCATAGTCAACCAGTAATACCCTGCTCTCAGGATCTTTCTCGTCATGGCATGCCCGCCGGCGTGCGTACCAAATGTGCCCTCATGGACTTCCTCCATGAGCATACTCGCCTCTTTTTCATCCACACATCTGAGTAGCACGAGATCGTGGTTTCTCTTATACAACACTCCGTCAGGATTGAGATAGAAGTTTCCAGATAGCCTCCTCAGAGTCTTCTTATCCTGGGTAGACGCACCCGCAGGATACTCCTTAGTCATAAGGAAGGTCTGGATGTCGTGGAACCATGGCTTGCCGTCGGTGGCATCCTCGATTGCAAACACAAATGCCGGTCTATCAAGACGCGAAAGTACAATTCTTGGAGCCTCATTCCAATAATTGACTTTATACATGGAAGCCAACGTGGCTAAAGCATCGGCCATCTGATTTTCAGCCCTGGGTACATGATGAAGTTCCACTCGATCGAAGAACGGAAGCAGCCTCCTGGCATAATTCATGTACAGCACTAGATTCGCTTGACGGGTTTCCCACTCCCCTTTGATTTGATTGATTACAAGCGCTGAGTCACCATATATGTCTAGATTCTTGATTCTCAAATCAATTGCCTCTTCTAGACCCATAATACATGCTTCATACTCGGCTTCATTGTTGGTAACTGGAAACGTCAGTCTCGCAGTAAAAGGGATGTGGGATCCATGAGGAGTCGTGATGATAGCCCCGATGCCACTTCCATAGGAATTAACCGCTCCGTCGAATATCAACTTCCACTGAGATTTCCTATCTGGCCCTTCATCGGGCAATGGCTCATCGCAGTCCTTTGCTTTGAGAAACATAATGTCCTCGTCAGGGAATTCGAACTTCATCGGCTGGTAGTCTTCGATTGGCTGTTCGGCAAGGTAATCAGACAATACGCTCCCCTTAATGGCTTTTTGAGAGACGTACTGAATATCATATTCTGTTAACACCATCTGCCATCTGGCAATCCTGCCCGAAAGAGCCTGCTTCTCGAAGACGTACTTGATCGGATCCATCTTCGAAATTAGCATAGTGGTGTGATTGAGCATATACTGTCGTAGACGTTTGGCGGCCCAAGCTAATGCACAACACGTCTTCTCCAGCATCGAGTATCGAGATTCACACTCAGTGAACTTTTTACTCAAATAATAAATGGCATGCTCTTTTCTGCCCGTCTCGTCGTGCTGACCGAGAACACACCCCATACTGTTCTCCAGAACCGTCAGGTACATGATTAATGGCCGTCCAGCCACTGGGGGTATCAAGATTGGAGGTTCTTGAAGATACTGCTTTATTTTGTCGAATGCCCTCTGGCAATCCTCATTCCAAGTAATCGCCTGATCTTTCTTTAAAAGCTTGAACATAGGTTCACAAGTGGCCGTGAGCTGAGAGATAAACCTTGCAATGTAGTTTATTCGGCCCAAGAAACCACGAACTTCTCTTTCTGTTTTCGGCGCTGGCATTTCTTGAATAGCTTTTATTTTCGCAGGATCAACTTCAATCCCTCGTTCACTAACGATAAACCCCAATAACTTTCCGGACCGCACTCCGAAAGTGCACTTGTTAGGATTCAGCCTCAGCCTGAATTTCCTAAGCCTCTCAAAAAGCTTCAATAAGTTGACCAGATGCTCTTCCTCCGTTTGGGACTTTGCAATCATGTCATCAACATAGACCTCGATCTCATGATGAATCATATCATGAAACAAAGTTACCATTGCTCGCTGGTAAGTGGCCCCTGCGTTCTTCAGACCGAAGGGCATTACCTTATAGCAGAATGTTCCCCAGGGGGTGATGAACGTCGTTTTCTCCATGTCCTCCGGTGCCATCTTAATCTGATTGTAACCGGAGAAGCCATCCATGAACGAAAACACGGAAAACTGGGCTGTATTGTCGACCAACACATCGATATGAGGCAACGGGAAATCATCCTTAGGGCTCGCCCTGTTCAAATCCCGATAATCGACGCACATGCGTACCTTACCGTCCTTCTTCGGTACAGGCACTATGTTGGCAACCCACGGAGGGTAAGTGGTAACGGCTAGAAATCCTGCGTCCAACTGCTTCTGGACCTCTTCTTTGATTTTTACAGCCATGTCTGGTCTCGTCCTCCTGAGCTTTTGCTTGACTGGAGGGCAATCTTCTCGCAACGGCAAGCGATGAACCACGATATCAGTGTCGAGTCCGGGCATATCCTCATATGACCAAGCAAAGACGTCACTATACTCTCGAAGCATCTCGACCAGCCTATGCTTGACATCATTCTGCAGCGCAGCCCCAACTCTGACATTTCTGACGAGCTCCTCCGAACCCAGATTTACAATCTCAATATCCTCCTCGTGAGGCAGAATAACCTTCTCCTCTTGTCTCAACAAGCGGGCCAATTCTTCCGGAAGGTCTTCGTCTTCATCAATCTCATCCTCGGCTTGATAGATCGGGCAATCAAAGTCGTAGTGAGCCGTAGAGGGTCCAGAGTCGATGTCATCTGTTACGTGGATCCTGCAATAACAAGGGTTAAGTTTAAAGCAGGAATATGCAGGTTAGCACGAACCTCGTTGCCATTTTGCTGTTTTTCGAAATAAACATAAAATAGGAATAAAAGGGAACACAATATTTGATTACGCAGAAAACGCCTTTTATTTATTAACAAAATGCATACACATAATCCAACAAGGCCCTGACAGTAACACCACTATGCCCTGGGCAGGACACAGGGCTGTACAAAGATTGTAAAAAGCAAATCATTACTCTTCACTTGTCAGCTTGATAATCTCCTTGATGGTCCAATTGTGGAGGCGCTCGCCCGATTTGCTCGGTTGAATCCAGGCGTCAAGATCGCAATCACTGTCTCCGCTGTCCTCCGACGCAGCGTTGATGCTTTCGAAAATTACTCCCCCCTTGGTGAATAGGATCGGCCCTTTCCCACGAGACGAGCTGCCAGAAGAAGATGAAGCTCCAGCTTCAGGAGAATATCCCAATCCAAACTTATCCTGCTTGATTGGTATATCCAAGACATGCCCCCAGCCTGGGGTGGAACCGGCTTTGACAACGGCCCTAGCTTCCTTAAACGAGGAGAGGTTCAACTCTTGCCTCTCTGCGACGACAGGAGCCACCTCTTTCACCCTGACGGTTTCAAATGCCTGGAAAAGAGTCTCATGGATCTCACCATCCATTTCAACGTATTTAAAGGACGACAGGTGGCTTACCATGATGTCCTCTTCTCCACAGACTGTCACTATGCTGCCCCCAACGGCATATTTAAGCTTCTGATGCAGCGTGGATGTCACGGCACCAGCAGAATGGATCCATGGCCGACCTAAGAGGCAACTATAGGCGGGCATGATATCCATGATATAGAAAACCGCATTGAACGTCTCTGGACCAACTTGAATGGGCAGGGTCAACTCTCCGAAGACGTGGCGCTTGGTTCCGTCAAAGGCTTTCACGACCAGATCACTGGGCGTGCACAGTAGTCCACGGGTATCCAACTTCATCAGTGCCTTCTTCGGAAGCACATTGAGCGAGGAACCCGTATCCACCAGGACATGCGACATAATCGTGCCTCTGCACCCTATCGAGACGTGTTGTGATCTCTTCCCTTAGGAGTCAGCTCCAGATCTGTAAATCCCAGCCCATTACCAGCATTAACATGGGCTACTACTTCCTCGAGTTGATTTACTGATATCTCCTGCGGCACGTATGCAGCATTCAATACCTTCAGCAATGCATTGCGGTGCGCCTCAGAGCACAGCAACAAGTTGAGAATCGAGATCTTCGACGGAGTCTGGTGAAGATGATCTACAATCTTGTAGTCACTCTTCTTGATTAGTCGCATGAACTCTTCAGCATCTTTAACCAACAAGTCCTTCTCTGCCCCTGCAGGGACCTCTTCAACAGCTTTACCTTTACCCTTATCCACAGCGTCAGCCCGGACCACTTTTTCTGCTGCAATCTCTGCTGGTGCGAACACTCTACCGCTTCTAGTGATACCACTGACTTCAGTAAGATTCTGCATAGTTGACCCGAACGGCTCAAGCTCTATCTTTCGACCATTACAATAAACTTCGGCGCCATAATGCCATGGAACGGCATTGGTGCTCTCGAATGGGATTGGTCCGGCCCTGGTGATGGTGATAGTAGGCGGACGAGGCGCAGAAATAGTAATAGGGTGGCGAGGAATGGTAATGGTAGCAACTTCCTCTGCCTGCTTCAGCACGACCTCCCCTGATGCACTTTCAACGCTCCGACTGAACTGTAAAATACCCTCGGACATCAGACTTTGGATACCTTCGATCAGTTGCTCACATCCGTCAGGAAGTGTAGCACAAGCCATACATAACTCTCCACATCCAGGGAAGAAGCCCTTCTTCAGCAACTTAGCCTTGACAAAACTCAACGGCGTCTTCAAATCTTTGACATCAGTCAGCAAGTCCGCACTCTCCTCAGTGATAACAGCATTCACTCCTCCACCCTTATGATGAGGCATTGGATTTTTGGTGACGTTAGGCACGTTGTCAGAAAAGTTGATAACCTTGGCGTCCACCAAGTCCTGGACTTTGTGCTTAAAAGCTTTACAATTCTCAATCGTATGGCCAGGTGCCCCAGTATGGAATTCACAAGTAGCACTGGCGTCATACCCCGGTGGTGGCGCCCCTGTTAAGGGAGCCAACGTCCTCTTTTGAACTAGCTGAAGCTGCAGCAAAGTTTGCAGAAGCTGTGCATATGACATAGGTGGAGTATCAAACTGACGGCTTGCCATAGGAGCCCGATTCTGATATCTTTTATACCCCTGCTGATTCTGCTGCTGAGGCTGCTGCTGTTGCGGCTGCGGCGGAGCAGCTGGAATGTTTATGCTAGCAATCTGAGGCTGAGGGCCCTTGCCCTTTCTCCTAGCATTAGTGACAGCACTGGCATCTCCCTCTCGACGCTTGCCAGTATAGGGTTTCTTGCTACCTCCTCCAGCTGAGGATGATTCGCCCTGAATTTTTCCGATCTTTATACCGTTCTCAACATGCTCGCCCAAAGTGATGAGAGCCGAGAATGTTCCAGACATGCCACTGACCAGCTTTTCATAGTAGATTCCAGGAAGGGTAGCCACGAACATTTGTACCAACTCACGCTCAACCATCGGCGGTTGAACCCGAGCAGCCAATTCACGCCACCGCTGGGCGTACTCTTTGAAGCTTTCATTGCTCCGCTGTGAGAGATTCTGGAGCTGAACTCGGTTGGGAGCCAAGTCGCTATTGTATTGATAGTGGAGAACGAACGCTTCTGCAAGATCTTTCCAGGTGCGCACAGTAGCGGGCTCCAAACCCATATACCATTCGAGCGATGGCCCAGAAAGACTATCCTGAAAGAAGTGCATCAGCAGCTTCTCATCGTCAGAATAAACAGACATCTTTCTATAATAAGATCGGAGGTGGACCCGGGGGCAAGTGGTGCCCTTATACTTCTCAAAGGTAGGCACCTTGAACTTGTGGGGGACTTTAAAGTCAGCAATCAACCCGAGGTTGGACATGTCAACGCCCAATGTGTTCTGATTTTCTATGCTTCTCATCTTGTCTTCCAGCGCCTTGAACCTGAGTCGAGCCTCGGCATTCAACTCTGCTTCTATACCTCTCTGAGAGAATATATCATCTTGATGGTCCTCCAGCCACGGTTGAGGCACCACCAAATTTCCTGCACCAGCATTGCCGTTGACCGGCCCCATGTTAACATTGGCTCCCAAACTACCATTGACGGCGCCAGCCGCGTTGAGTCCGAGATTAGTCATCAGATTGCCGTTAGCACTGCCGTTGCCCCCGGCGGCGGGAACAGCGTTCTGTGGAGTATCCCCTTGAGGAGGAGTAGGCACGGCCCCTCCATGAAGTATGCCATTACTGTCAACCCTGGAGATCAGAGGTTGAACCAGAGTACGAAGCTGATCTTGACCATTCGCGACCACCTGCATCAGCTCCATAAAACGATCCATCCGCTCACGGAGCTCTTGAACATCTGACTGTACCTGGTCCATGATTCTCGTCTGATTAGCGCGAGTTGAGTAGCGGTGGATGAGTCTTTGATCAATCCTGGAGATCGGAAGTAGCGCGGAACCTGAAAAACCTGTTAAGAATAAAGGTTAGGAAAAGCAATAAGATATACACCATGCAAATATGCTTCATGCAGATGCATGCGTGTGTCTGTGTGCGTGGGAGATTTTCCCCCGATCCTAGTGCCTTAGTGACGGTGCTGATAATAACAAGAGGAAGAAGAAATCCGAGCCTAATCATGGAAACATCAATCTCATATATATATGGAAAGGCCTGTCAAGGCAGTACACAGTATCAGCGAGTACAAATCAACAGCATGACCTCAGCCAACAAGTCTGGTGATGGTCAGCATACATCAAAGATCTAAAACAACGGGGATATAACTAGTCAAGTACGGCCACGGGCATAATACTCTGCTAATAACTCCTTTGTCTCCGAATGATCTGGCAAAGTGAGCAACCCCTCGACGAGTAGTTCCCTCTGCCTGATAGTATGCTGAAGCCCCTGAACTGAACTCTCCCAAGCGCCTTCGCCAAAGCAATCCTCCAGCTTCCGCTTCTTAGACTCAAACATCAGCTTATGCTCCTTCAGGCTAGCAATGGCTTTGTTGAGACGGGCTTCAGCGGAGTACCTGCGGGCGGTTTCTTCATCAAACCTCCGCTCACTGTCTTTCACCTCGGTCTCTAGCTTGGAAATCTGCAGCATCAACTTGTCTTCTCGCTCCTTCCTGGTAGCCATGGAGGTCTTCCAATGCTGGTCGAACTTAGATATTCTCCGATATGCTTCCTCCAAATGCGTCTTCTTCGTAGCCAGCACATCATTAGCAGCTCTGAAGTCTTGACCTAAGCGTTCCCGATCAGCAATCTGCTTTGCCAAGTCTGCACTCAGCTGGCTCACCGACTCTGTTTGCTTTTTGAGAGCATGCACGGCTTCGTTCCTCTCACTTCGAAGCTGAGCTAACTCCTTCTCTAATTCTGCATTTGCCCTCTTCAGTTCATCACGCTCAGCTAATACCTGGTTGTGCTGATGAATGGACACAGTGGTAGGCTCTTCGACTGGTGGAGGACTCTCTGGTCTGACATGAGGGAATGGCATCCCTATAGCGCTGGCTCTGGCTCTGATCCAATCTGAATAAGGAGGGTAAGCTTGGTTGTCGCTCTTCCCCAACAAAGACTTTCCTCTCGTGCTGATATTGTTCCACGCGTACTGAAGCTTGGACAACAACTCCCCCTCTAGAATACCCGTGAGGTACAGAGATTCCCGTACCTCTTCTTCCTTCGGTGGATTCCTCAAAGCATATGCAAACTGACGAACCAGCAATGATGGGTTGTAGTTGATGCAACCCTTTCTACCTATCAGAGGTACGTTAGGAAACCCACTACAACTGAAGATCATCTCGGTGCCTAACCTGCTTCTGTCAACGAACCAAACAATGTCTTCTACCGACAAGCTCATCAGACGCTCAGGCCACTCAACTGTGGCTGCAGACAAGACAGAAGAACCCCTCTTGGGCAAATGACTATCAAACCACTTGTACAACAACGGTACGCAGCATGAAACATTCTTCCCTCTCCGGTTCTCATTCTTGTAATGCACTGAATGGTAAACGTCTCCGATCAGAGTAGGGTCTGGATTCCCTGAGGCAAAGATATAGAATGCATCAAAATCTACGAAATCAGGCATGCTGGGAAATAGGATGATGCCATATATGCATAAAGCAAGGATGGCGCTGAAGGCGTCCCAACATTTTTCCTTGGCACACTGCTGAGCCTTAGCTATCAGAAACTGCAGAGAGAACCCTGGGACCTTGTTCCAACTCGTTACCACTAACTCAGAGGCGCTCAAATGGAGTGAGGAAGCCAAGCTAACCAGGTCAGGCTCAGCATCCATGTGGACAAAAGGCATCTGCCTTTTGATAGACACACCCAGCATATCAGCATACTCTTCCAATGTCGGCGCGAGAACGAAGTCATGAAAAGTGAAACACCTCAAGGGAGGATCATAAAACTGCAGAAGAGCATGTAACCCATTCAACTCAGACGCAGAAGGTTTGTAGACCAGACTAAGCAACTTGCCATAAGACTTCCTGAACCTATCCTTCACAGAATTCCCTGCCAGGGCTATCAAACCAGTCAGCTTCGACACATCGGGGGTCGGGAACTTGTACGCAACAGTCTTCCTGAGAGAAGCCATAACAACAGTAGGAGACGGGAAATCCTGGATCGGGGAAACGGTACCTGCAACACAGACACACGTTAATGGAATGCAGATGAATGCGTAAACTAATGCAAAATGCAGGTATGCAATAATATATCCAGGTGGCTGCTGTGGAGATTCGGTATCAACAGTCACTGATGAGGACGAAACCCCGGTGTAAAACGACTGATCTGATCTGCTGAGAATAACCATCTGATAGGATCGAGATCAAAATTCTGCTTTGTCAAGAGTAAGTGCATGATAATAAGGACCCCGGGCGCAAGATCAAGGAACATCTGTTGAAGTCTTCAGACCCCAAATCAAAATCTGCCCTATCAAGAACAAACACACAGCTGCTGATGAGATCTTCAGACCTCACTCAAAATCTGCCCTATCAAGAACAAATAACATCTGCCGATGAGGTCTTCAGACCTCACTCAAAATCTGCTCCATCCAGAACAAACCACCGATGATAACATACTGATCAAAGCCTGCTCTATCAAGAACAGACAAGCACCCGGCGACAAGATCCTCTGATCAAAAACCTCTTGCTCTATCAAGAACATGTCTGCAACTGAGAACCCAACATAACTGATTCACTGTCAAGAAAACCAGGTAGTCTGAAGGTCTAAGTTTCCTGCAATAAACCCACTCCCACTCACAGGTATGAACCTAGACTGACTCAAGGTACGGCATCCTATGCGTTCATCAGCGTCACAGACTTTCAAAACTGATGATACGATTCCCAGAAGGAGTGGCATCATCAAGTCCTGAAGAGGCCTCACTTAGCTGAATCACAAATGATCGGTCCCCAGAGTCGACAATCCACCAAACCAGCAACCGTCTCAACCCAAAGGGTTGAAAGTGAAGCCAACCGGATGAACCTCGTCTGAGCGTGGATTTCATGAGACACTAGTGCCTGCAAAGCAAGCACGCGCCCACTAATTTCCACTCTAAGTCTATGGTGCACTCAAGCCTGGGTCTGGCTTCTCACTCAATCAGAACTCCCGTCCCACAACAGCACAAATAATCATATTTTACTGAATATAAAATGCGGGAAATAAAGTGCGAGAAGTAAAAATGCGATAAATAAACGCAACCCAACAAGCAAACACACAAGCGGTAGGATTGACTCTCTTAAGGGACGTTGGATCCCAAAACTGACTCGCTTTCGGGACGTTGGATCCCTAGGAAACTATCTCGTCCCCAGCAGAGTCGCCAGCTGTCGCTTGCGCGAAAATAAGGTACCGGCATGACAGAAGAGTCGCCACCTTTCGTTATTTATCCCTCAGAGCGGGAAAGGAAACGATCGGAAAAACCTGACGAATAAGGGTAAGACAAGGTCATCGCAACCATTGTCTGGGTTCGGGAGTCGGTTACGCAAGGGGAAGGTATTAGCACCCCTCACGTCCGTCGTACTCGACGGGATCCTCGCTTGTTTGTTTACTTGGACGGGTTGGTTTTAATCTATCTACCTATCAAGGCTGGCTGAAAAAGAAAAGAAAAATGACTCGGCAAAGCATCGCGCTTTATGCCTACGTATTCCCGTCTGGAACGAGAAATCAGAGTCAACGTAGTTCGGCCAACTACGGGGGAAGATGGGGAAGGTTGCTCGCTAGGATATCGCATCCTATGCCTACGTACTTTCGTCTGGTACGAAAGATCAGAGCAAACGTAGTTCGGGAAACTACGGGTTATCTCCTAAAAGAAGTGTTTTTTATTGTGTTTGCGATTTCAACCGCACTAGAGGCTATGACCTGAGAGTGAATGCGTCACATGTCACCCAAAGGGTACCATACTAACATCCAGACTATGGAAAAGAAGCTCTCCCACAATCCTTTCTCAGATAGCTTAAGGCTCGTAACGTACGAAAGAAATCATTCGTGATTACTGTATCTTAAACTGTTTCGAGATGAGAAGAGAACAGGCCCAACTAGGAGGGAGACTATCAAGTCCTACTGTTATCATGCCATGGATTCATCCTATGGTTGAAGTTTGAACAGGGAACTCCTAGATGTTGTCATGCATAGGTTTCAACCTAAAAGTCTATCATCAAATCCTCATCAGAGGAAATGAGAGTCCTAAGGGATCATGTCAATGATACACCAAAACAGACAAAAGCATCAGCTTTAACAGTAAAATGCATGCAATGCAAGTGAGGGAGGAAATGTGTGTGGGGCTTCAGCCTCCACAAGCTCGTCTCAACCTCAAGCCAGTCATGAAATAACAGTAATCATACTGAAATAAACAACATGCTATCAAGCACAAACAGTAAACTGTAATCATACAGACAGGAGAAATGAAATGCTATCAAGCAAAATAAACACATGGGCAAGGGAGCTGGGCTCTACCGAATACCCGCAAGCAAAGCCAAGCAATAACAATACAATCAGATGCACTCATGCTCTTAGACTGAACTTATTCTAAATGTGCTTAATCTAATGCAGCAGACAAATCAGACAAAACACACAATACATCAAAGAAAACAGAAGAAAGCCTCAGCTCCCTCAGCAGCAACCCAGTCTTCAGACTTCAGAGATCACTTGCTTTCCAGGTATCAACCCTACAACATGAGTATCAACTCATCTTCTCCCTTGAGCTTCAGCTCCTTTGATCAGTTCTACCTTCAGGCTTCACTATCTCCAGGGATCTTCAGGCATCAACTTGATCTTCACAGAGTCTCCAGACTTCAATAATCTTCAAGGAATCATCTTCTTCAAGGCCTCAGCTTCTATCTTCAATGGCTCCAATGCTCCAGCAAACAAGATTCAGTCAACAAGATGAGTGGGGGATGTTACAGTACTCACTGACTTCCAAAGGATGCCATTGAGAACTTAACATCAAAGGAGAGGCTCTCTCAAAGTTCTACCTCATGGGCAAGGTCACTAATCCCTCCAAAGGAGAGAGGTGAATACCCTTAAGGGACTCTATGTCACAGAGAAGAAAGGAGGTGAACAAGACACTCCTTGTTTATTGAACAAAGTATTCTATCTAGGGCTCTACTTACCCTAGGTCCTATTAAACAAAACAAAAAGCTAAACTAAGCTCCTCTTCAAGGTCTTCAAATCTTCAAGGATGATCCACAAGGTCTTCCACTCAATCTTCAAAGCTCACACACTCAAAAGAGAAGGAAAGAAAACACAACAATACAACTTATGCCTTTAAGCAACACACATACTATCCATACATTCAAAAATCAATGAAAAATACTAAAACACCATGCAATATTCTAGCAAAATTCTAGGGGATTCTATACATACTTACCCTTAACCCATATATTCCCCATACACTAATTTGTCCTATAAACCCCAAAACAAATTTGTTGAAGTTCAAGTATACTACTTAAAACCCTAATTAGAGCACCTAAATGTATAACAATCAAACTACATCAAATTTAATTTCTAAAATCAAGGGATAAATCCTACATGAAACTAGGGTTCAATATCTAATCACACAAAAAAGAGTGAATTAAAAAACCTAAGGGAAGGTCCTAAAACAATTCTTGCAAGACAAGGTACAAACTAAAAGAAATAAAATACCCTATTTAAAAGAAAATACCACCATTAATTCCACATTAAAAATAAAATTTCATTTTTATTTTTATATTTTTCTACACAAAATTATCTAAACCTAGAAAAAAGAATGAGTAAAAAATCATCATTTATCAATTTTTTATGAATTTTATAAGATGGCTAAAATATAAAACAAATAAAAATAATATAAAAAGGGGAGGGGGGTGGCAATAGAAGGGATAGGCAGTTCATTTCATTGGGCCAACGCGCGCGGGGGGGTGCGAATAGAACAGCTGGGCCCAGAATCAGTCACTAAACCAAACGACTGCGTTTTGGTTTTTGAAAATTCCCTCCGTTTCTTCATTCAATCTGAGCCGTTGGATGCAACGAATTAGTCAAATTTTGAGGACGAATCCAACGATGGATAGCCATCGTCCCAAACAAAACCCTAGGGTTTTCAGACGCAGCCCCTCATGCACCAAACTTCCAGCCATGCGTTCTCTCCCCAGACTTGATGAAATGCAAAACTTCCAACTGCAAAAGTGCTCTACTCAATGCAAGGAACAAGGTGATACGTGTAATTTTCTCTAATTCCCTTTGAATCGTCCAAACAGAATGCATCAAATCTTGGGTACTACCATAGTCATCTGAGATCAACCACGATAAAGCTTCCACCTAAGGACATTAATTTGTTCTACATGCTACCCTGGTTAATCTAACCTAATCCATGCTAATCAAAACTCCCTAAACAGCTGGTTCTTGATCATCAAAGATTCTTGCACCTGTTATGGAACTCCATGGAATTGGCTCTAACCTTCAGAATTTCATCACCTAGTCTAGCCTAGCCATTCTAAACCTAATATGCGATCTATCTATGCATAATTACAGTGAAAGAGAGAAGAGAAAAAACCTGTCAAGAGGTTATGGTGGAGACTCGTGTGGTTGCTTTCAGGCCTTGAAACTTCCTCCAAATGGTCCTTGGATGATCAATAGCCTTCTGTTTGCACTTGTGATGAAGGGAAAGATCTACAATGGAAGAAAATCAGAATTGCTTCAATTTGAAGAAACCTCTTCAATGGCTGCTTCTCTCTTTCTCTCCCCTCTGAATCCTCTTGCTATCACCAACCTTTTCCTCCTTGTGCTTCACTCTTTTTATAATGATGGATGGAAACAACTAGATCATTCTAGAATCATCTAGAAAGTGTTGAAAATGTCATGTGATGATAACTTGAAAATCTCATGCACTATGCATTAAGTCTTGCAAAATGACCTTAAAATCTCCTCATATGACATATTGAAGTGTTATAAGCCATTACAAGCTTTTTCCTTGCCTTGTGTTAGGATTTCCAAGGGTGACTTCAAATGCAAGTAACAAAATAACAAAGCATCACCCATTTTAAAGCCTCAAATCAAAATTCTATCTGAACCAATGTTCTCAAAATGATGTTTCCAATCAAAATGATATATTGGATGACCTATTTTGGATTCCTAGATCTTCCAAACCCATTTTCAAATTCAACTTTTCAAACTTATATGCCATTTTTAGTTCATTTTTGACCAATCATGCAACTTCATGCCATGAGCTTTTCCAACAATTTGTGACCTTCTTTCTAGACTTAAAATCACATTTTGAACAACTTTCATGTTTTGAGTTTTTTCATTTGAGGCTTGGAAATAGGAGTTTTAGGCATTGGCTAAAATGACCTATAACTGACAAATGACCAAAATACCCTGTCTTGTTCAAACCATAAGTTGAGTTCCACAAATCCTATCAAGGACTTCTACCACTCAAATTAAAGCTAAGAAGATTCCCTCCAACATTCATGTTGACCAAGAGATCATAGGAATCATCCTACTAGGGCAAAAGTTGTCTGCAAGTTGGGTGACTTTCAAGGACCCAAATTCACATACTTCTGCTGACCTGTAATTTGTCAAAACCATAACTTGAGCTTTGTAACTCCTATCAAGGACTTCCACCACTCAAATTAAATCTAAGAACAAGCTCTACAACATTCATGTTGTGGGGAAGATGAGATATCAATCACATCTAGAGCTAAAACTGCCTGGAAGATGGGGATCAAATTAGGGTTTTTTCACTGACAATCCTTGGAAACCCTGACTTGAAACTTCTCAAACTCCTCAATCATGATGAGTTGGTCTAGGAATAATCTTTATAACATCTCTATGCATCATCCCATGATCTCATGGCCCTTGGATTGGGTCTCAACCTTCTCCAAATCTTCAGCTGATCTAGGGTTGACCCAGTCAAAACCCTAATTCTACCATTCATGGTTGAATCCTCTGAATTCTTGCATAATGACTTCTCTGGGCTTCATGATGGCTATCAAGACATCTCATAGGCTTTCTCAAAACATCTAGTTCATTCTCAAAGTCTCAGAATCATCTGAGGAGCACCCACAACCCTCAAGCTATGAAGCACACACCTGGTTCCAATCCACTTCCTCTGGGGATCTCTTGAACTTTCTGATGAAGGTATCCACTCTTAAACCCTAGATGGATAAATAATTGTTGGTCAAATTTTGGGGTGCAACACAAGCGCTTCGTTTAGTCTGCAATCACTATCACGTCGAAGTGAAGCTTCTGCTGCAATCTTCTCATCTTTCACCTGAAGCTGAGTCTTCAATCTAGCAATCTGATGCTTAAGCTCATCCTCTCGCTCCTTGTTATTGGTTGTTGCACCCTAAAATTTTCTCAACCTATTTCACCTGGCTTATGTTTCAATTGTATTGTCATTTGCATAATAAGTCATGTACATAGTCTAATCATTTGCATAGCATAGCATAACAAGTCATCTAACAAGGGATCAAGTGTCATTCTTATCAAAATAGGCACATCAAGGGGTGTTATTCAAGTATAAGACTATCCAAGTCATCAAGAAAGGTTTGAGGCTTTGAGAAGTTTCAAGGTCAACCAGTGGATTTCTCTCCTAGCTTGAGGTGTATTAAGTATCATCAATGGAGTATGAACTATGAATTGGGGGTATGGAATGTACACAAAGATCATGGAAGACCTAGAGGGTCATATTGAAGATGAGACAAGTCATTGAGTCAAGTACAAGAGCCATAGTTGAAGTGCAGTCAACTAGGGTTTCATCTGGGTCAACCCTAGGCCAGCTGAGTGATTGAAGAGCATCAAGGCTTAGTTGAAGGATGGGGGATTCATGGATTGATATGTGGATAAATGTGTGGTTTTGTGCCAAGGATAAATCAAAGAGAATCAAGAATAGGAGGAGTTACCAGATTAGGGTTTTAGTGTAAAATCCCCTAATTTAGGCCTCACTTCCAACCCAGATAAGTCAAAATTCAAGTTTCAAATGGAGTCTTTGTCAACATGAAACTTGTAGGGATTCTCAATAGCTTTAATTTTAGTACTAGAAGTCTTCAAGAAGATTTTTAGAACTCAATTTATGGTTCTTGCAAGTTATGGGTCCCCAGAGGACACTGAAATTTATCTGTGAAAGTCACTTGACTTTCAAGCAACTTTTACCCATGAATGAGTTTTCCAATGGATTCTTGGTCAATATAAGAGTTGTAGATCTTGATCTTAGATTTAATTTGAGTACTATAAGTCCTCAAGATGATTTGTAAAATTCAAGTTATACTCTTGGCAATCCAGGGGTATTTTGGGTATTGATGATTACAGGTCATTTTTCAACATAGGTCAAAATCTCCATCTTCCACTCCTCAAATGGAAATATGTTCAACATGAGATGTGTTCAAAATGATGTTTTTAGGCTAGATAAGAGGTCATGAGAACTTGGAATGTCTTGCTTCACAAAATCACAAAAAATGGCCTAAAATAAGGGTAAATTTTAAATGAACCAAGGTTGAAAATTGGGGTTTTTGATCTACAAACCCAAACCAAGCCATATGACATACCAATTTGATTGTAAAAAACATTTTGAGAACATTGACATTGCCACATTTTTGAGTTGAGGGATATTTCTATGACTTACTTTGTAAATTGGTTACTTGCATCATAAGGCACATATGCAAAATCACTTTGTAGGGCATAACCAAAGCTTTAGTGCATCCTAACATATTCAATATCTCATTAGAAGACAATTTGGACTCAGAACAAGGTGAATGCAAGCTGCTATCATGAGCTAGTATGAACATAGCATGACATGAGATTTCATGACATGAGATGGTGAATTTCTCATTGGATTGATCCAGAAGATTCTAGAGTCTTCAAACACACTCTATATATACATTAGAAGTGATTCAGATCTTGAGTTGGTGAGAATTGAGAAAGAATAGAGAGATTGCAATTTCAACTTTCTCCTTGCAAACCAAATTCTGTTACACAGTTTCAACCACTTTCAATCCATTTTTTTGATCTCAAAAGCTTGCTCTAGCATTGGTGGATGATTCCAGATGGATAATTGAGCAAGATTGGTGAAGAATTGTGTGATAGACTTTGAAATTTTTCATCTGCAACTCAAGATCGAATTCAAGAATCCAAGCCATTTCAATCTTTTTCTTTGCATACAGAAGCATCCTTTGGTGTTGGTGAAGGTATCTGGAACTTATTGAAGCTTATCTTGAAGCTTTGATCACTCTGTTCATCTCAAAATTGCAGGTATGTAAACTTCGCTCCATTGCTTGATTTAGGTAGTTTCAATATGTTTTGAATAGCTAGATTCAATATAGATGATCATAGGGAGCTTTCTGGTAGCATTAGAATTGATTTAGAGACAATTAGTGGATTGATGCAATTTCTGTTCATGATCATATCTTGGTGTTCTTGATGATAGAATCTTAGTTTGATAGTTAGGATTGATCAGGGTGAAGTGGTGAAGAGTTTATGTCACTCAATTTTAGGTTTAGTGAGAATTATTTTCTGAGCAATTTCTGATGAGTCAATCGTGTTTTGAGGAGGAGGAGGATGTTTCAATGATCGTGAATGACATGATTGAATTGCTGGTGAAAAATGGAGTGAGTTAGGGTTTTTAATTTTGGTTTTTTGATGGAGAATCAGAGGAATACGATTTGGAGAGGATGAAGATATCAACTTTGTTCCATCCATGGCTTTTCCCTCCTTTCAAAGTTTGAAGGTTGAAGACAACCCTAGGACCGTTAGATAAACATAAGACTTTGACTGGAAATAGGATCCAAGGGCCACGAATTCATTTCAGCTTGTGAAGAGGAGTTCTGATTACAAAACGCACCGTTTCATTAAGTTTCCAGCTTGGGCTTAAGTGAATTAATTGATACCAACACCCTACTTCAGAGGCCCACTTGAAATTACACTGAATTGGCTTGCTATTCGTACCGTGTTTTTTTCCTTTTTCCTGGCAATTTTCTTTTAATTTCTGATGGCATCTTGGGCTTAGGCGCACATTGCTAGACACACCCCTCTCTGGGCCCAGTTAGTGAAATGCACTATTTTAATTGCTATTCACCACACACGCATTTCCATTTTCATTTTATTTTCTTTATTTCCACATCATTTCTTAGGTTCTTTAAAAAATAATAACTAATTCAAAAATTAACATTTTCAGATGGGAGTTTTTTCCCCATTTTCATCAAGACTTCAAGAAAATTATAGAAAAATAAAATTGACATTTCATTAATTTTTCATTTTTTGGTTTATTTTTACTTTTAATTGCTTTTATTTCATTTTCATTTGATATTGCCACTTGCTGAATTTAGTATGATCATGTGACTTTGATTTTTGGTGTAATTCTTTTTGCTATGATTAGAATATAGTTTTAGGTTCCCCCTGGAATTTTATCACATTTTTGTGATTTAATTTAGGTTTGTTTTGAATATCAAACTTTAGGGTGATTAGGATTAGGGTTTACTTTGACATAGGTGCATTTCAACACATAGTTTTTGGGTTTTTAGTTTGATTTAGGCCTTGAGGTTTATATGGGGTATAGGGTGAATAGTTAGGGTCCATTATAAATTAATCTAGGATTTTATGAGGAGTATTACCATTTTATTTGATTTTTGCAAGTTGGTTGATGTTAGTGTGTTCCCTCTTGGGATATTGTTTGGTTTGATGGGTTTTGGGCCTTTTCTTTGGGTGTTGGGGCTTGTGCTTGGCTTGAGGAGTATGTGAAGACATGGTAGAAGATTGAGGACAAATAATGATGCTTGGAGCTTGAAGTTGCTTGTGCTTGAAGATTGCTTTTTAAGACTTAGGAGGTAGGAGATATAGGGAGAGCTCTAGAGTAGACTGATTTCTTCTGTCAAACATATAGAGCTTCTTGTGCCTCTATTCCATCCTATGATATAAGGTCCCTAAAAGAGTTCCATCTCTCCTTAGGAGGGATGTAGAGCATGCTTTGATTGGGTAGAACCTTGAGGATATCTCTCACTTGCCATGATAAGATCTTAATGATTTCCCTGGGTTATCATTAAGCCTCTTAACATTCCAACTTCATCCATTAGTTGATTCTCTCCTGTGAGTGTCTGCATTGAAGATTGTAAGCCCATTGAAGATAAGAAGTGCATTGAAGACTGGTGAAGATGAAACTTGTACCTGTCAAAACTGATTAACTGTGAAAATTAGGGTTTTGCTGTTGACTGAAGTTGTTTGCTTATTGGGGTTCAGTGCTTGCTAAAGCTGAAGATTATTGGAGATAAGAGCTTACCTGAAGCTTGAATATCATTGGAAAGTAAAGATGGGATCTTGCTTGAATTTGTTGCTGTCAACCTTTTGCTGTTAATCAACTGTAGCTGTCGGAGCTGGAGCTGTCGGGGTTGTTGCTATAGAAGCTGGTGTTGCTGTCAGAGCTGGTGTTGGGTTTTATTTTCTTTTTTTGTATTATTTGTTGGCTTGTTCAGCTTGCCCCTTAGGTTTGAAGTGAAGCTGTTTCACTTTGCCTATTGTTTTCCCAGGTTCGAGGTTGAGTGGGACTCCCTTGCCTCGCTTGTTTTGCTGCATCTCATGCATTTTACCGTTTACTGTATATCTGCTGTTTCTTTTCTGTTTATCCCCTAGGATCTCTGATTTCCTCTGTGCAGGAGGGAATTATGACAGACATTAGGTTGTAATCCATGCATGACAACATTAGGGTAGTCTTGATTCCCCTTTCAAACCCTAGGTTTTTAGAGTTCTTTCTCTTCTCATCTCAAAACAATTCAAAACGCAGTAATAAGGATAATCGATGTCGTACGCTACGAGCCTTAAGCTATTTGAGAAAGGTTGCTGGGGGGTCACTCTTCAGTAATATGATTGCTTAGTGTGTTACCCTTAGGGTGACATACGACGTAGTCACTCTCAAATTATAGTCTCTAGTGCGTCAGAGATTGCAAACATCATAAAAAACAGTTCTTGCATAAAAGACTGAAAACAAACATCAAAGTGTCATGTTTGTCTGCTTGGACTCTTAATCAGGAAAACCCTTTCATATGGAGATAAAAAGCAGCCAGACAAGCTTGTGTCTTTCGTGGCCCGAACTACGTTTGCTCTGATCTTTCATGCGGTATGAAAGTACGTAGGCATAGGATGCGATATCCTAGCGAGTAACCTTCCCCTCCTTTCCAGTAGGTAGGCGAACTACGTTGACTCTGATTTCTCGTTCCAGACGGGAATACGTAGGCATAAAGTGCGATACTTTGCCGAGTCATTTTCTTTTCTTTTTAACCTCAGACCTGTAGCGTAGATAGAATAACAATCCGTACTAGAAAACAAGCGTGGATCCCGTCGAGTACGTCGGACGTGAGGGATGCTAATACCTTCCCCTTGCGTAACCGACTCCTGAATCCAGGATTTAGTTGCGATGACCATTCCTTTCCCGTCTTTGCGTTAGGTTTACTTCGAGCGTTTCCTTTCCCTCCGTTGGGATAAATAACGCACGGTGGCGACTCTTCTGTTTAGCCGGCGCCGATTTTCGCAGTAGCGACAGCTGGCGACTCTGCTGGGGACAGGAATATCCCCTATGCGAGTCAATCCTAGCGCTTGTTTTCCCGTCATGGGTGTTGTATAGATTTACTTTTCTGTCTTTACTTTCCGCATTTTATTATCAGCTTTATATTGTTATTGCTGCTGTGGGAAGGGGGTAACCTGTTGAGAGATAAGCCGGACCTGGGCTTGAGGTTACACATAGACTTAGAAGTAGAGAGTAGTGGTTAGCCTGCTTGCTTAGCTCGCACCAGCTAGCCGCGAAATTTACGCTCGGACGAGATTCTCTTTGATGCCTCTTGCCTGGCCCTTAGAGCTCGGCAAGTTGTCTGACTCGAGGATTGTCGACTCTGGGGATCTATCAATTGGAATTCAACTAAGTGAGGCCGCTTCAAGGGATGATGATGCCACACCTTCTGGGTATCGTATCATCGCTCTTGAAAGTTTGTGACGTTGAACCCGCATAGGATGTCGTACCTCGTCTGCGAGTTAAGTACACACCTGTGAGGGGTAGATGGGTCTGTTTGCAGGAAACCTTTGACCTCAGAGTACCTGGTTTATCTCTGTCAGTGAGATGTGGTTACAAGGTTCATTTGAGGGGTTGGCTTGAGATGAAGATTGATGGTTCTCAGGCTTTAGTATAAAGTAGCACGGTCTATCAGCATTGCACTTGATCCCTTGTTTGCATATGCATGTGCATTTTTCATGACTGCATTTCATTAACATGTATTTATGTTGCAGGTGATCATTCCTCTCTGATTCTAGTATATCTTCTGGCCAGACATGGAGTCCCTGAAGAAGACATTTGCTTACCGGTTACATTCGCTAGATATTGGTTCCTTGCTGGGTTTAGTTGCTCTAGCAGATGAGAAAGTGATGGCTGAGTTCAGAGTATCTTATGGGAGATTTCTTAGTCTGTTGTACAGACTTTCAGCATTTGAGACGACTGGGGTATATACTTTGATGCAGTTTTATGAGCCGCAACTGAGATGTTTCTTATTTCCTGACTATATTCTGGCACCCACTTTGGAGGAGTATTCTGCGATGTTGGGAGTACCTGTGTTAGACCAGATGCCCTTTATACATGTTGATGAGCCTGAGTTGGCTACACTTACTGAGATTGTCAGTTTAGACGCTTCTGAGTTCCCTAGAGGGTTGATCAAGCTGAACGGAGCTTATGGTTTTCACTTGTCTGTCCTGGTTGAGAAGGCTACACAGTGCGCGAAGAGTGGATGTTGGGTTGCCTTCAGTGCCATTCTAGCTGTCTGCATCTATGGGATTGTCTTGTTTCCCAATGTGCCAGACTTTGTTGACTCAGATGCCTTCTTGATTCTTGCCTCGAAGAATCCAGTTCCTACTCTCTTGGGCGATGTTTATCATTCTATTCACTACAAGAATGAGAAACGTCGTGGCAAGAATATTTCCTGCTGTCTTCCTCTCCTATACAGGTGGTTCCAGGGGCACCTTCCGAAGACAGGACCTTTTGTTGATGCTATTGATACTTTGGATTGGTCTTCCCGGTTGATGGGACTATCTGCTGAGAACGTCATTTGGTTTGATCGGAGTATGCTGGGCACTGACATTATATATAGTTGCAGTGGCTTTCCGAATGTTCCCCTGATTGGATGGAAAGGCTGTATTAACTATAATCCTTCACTGCTGGTACGACAGTTCGACTACGCTTTAAGGGACGCTCCTATTGAGAAGGAGATACAGGAATCTCTGTATCTCACGGGTTCACTAGACATAGCTGTTTTGATCAGATTGAGACGTGCATGGGCTAACATCCATAGGAGGGGGAAAGCTTTGCTCGGTAAGAGCAACAGCAGAGCTTATGATCCTTATTTGGCTTGGGTCCGAGAGAGAGCTAGTACTTCCTTGATGCCTTATCCTGCTGTGGAACCCTTGTATCTTCCGTTGATTAAGGTCCTTGCGTCGGAAGAGAGTGAGAAGTATAACAAGTTGTTGGCTGAAAACGAGGAATTGAAGAAAGCCAATGAGGAGTTAGAGAAGGAGATCTTCCAGTTACGTCGTGAGAAGAATGAAGCCATCTTCACTGTGAAGGAACATACTGAATTGATTAACAGGTTGGGATCGAAGCTGACAGAAGAAACCAACAAGAAAGAAAAGGTGGGAATAGCCTTGAACGGTGTCAGCAAGGTGCTTACTTCCAAGAAGGAACTTCTAAGCAAGGCTTATGCCCATCTCAGCAAGTGGGAAGCTTTGTGGAATGCCACGCTTACCAAGCGGAAGGAGCGCGAAGACGAACTGAAGTTGCAGATTGCCACGCTAGAGGCACAAATTAGAGCCCAAGACACAAAGATTGCTGAAGAGACATCACTTAGGAGCGCTGCTGAGCTTAGAATAAGTGACATTGACGAGAAGCCGAGAGGTTATGAAGAGAAGGCCGGTTCCAAAAGGTACAGACTTGACGAGAGTTCTGGCAAAGGAACCTACCAGGATGATGCCAAAAAGCTGAGATCCACTACCGAGCGGCATGCTTTACTGATACAGGAGCTGGTCTCCCGACTAGGGCACTTGGAGACGATGAGGATATTGGAGGACGTCAGAGCACGCCATTTGGCCTAATTTATCTTTGCCTTGCCTTTGTTATTTGTACTTGTATTGTGACCATCGCCAGGCTTGTTGGCTGAGGTCTCTTCAATTGTGTTCAGTTGTACTCTTGTACTCAGCCTCTTGGCATGTGTCTATATATGAGAATTTTCTGATTCCTTGCTTGCTTGATGAGGACTCCATTGTCATGATGGCATTCTCTCTGAAACTAGAATCGGGGGGAATATAACCTGTAGCATATTTACACATTTGCATCTGCATTCATATTGCATGACCGGTATTCTCGAATCTGTATCTTATTTCCTGCATTTACAGGTTTTCAGAAATTGACGAACAAAGAGTTCACCGCTACTCAACCCGAAACAACTGCAAGAGAATCATGGATCAAGTCCAAGTGGAGATGCAGGAAATTCGCGAGAAGTTGAACCTGTTCATGCAGGCCATGGAGAGTATTGCTAAAGGCCAGGAGAATCTCCAGACTTTGGTACAGCCGCTGCTGACACGGGCTAATGGGAACGGCAACAATGACCATAATTCTGCGCACGTTGAGACTATACCGGAAGATGGGCCCCCTACGCCTGTGGTTCCTCCTGTGGTGACCCCACTTGTTGTGGTTGTAAACAATGACGTTGGCGCTGGCAATGGTAACACAGGGAATGGAAACGAGACTGTTGTTAACAATGTTGGATTTGGAGACGCCAATCTGGGCGGTGGTAACAACAATGGTGGTAATGGTTTTGGTAACAATGGGTTCGGCTATAATGACCATGGGTTTGAGTACGGCAATCAGGGCGGAAAGTTCGGCTTCAACACTCAGGGTTTCGGCTATGACGGTTTTGGTAATGCTAATCAGGGTTATGGTGGAAATGGTGCTGGATTGATTCCTGTCAACACTGGTTTCGGGCATGTTGGGGTCAATCAAGGTTATGGTAATGGAGGACGAGGTCCCATGACTAATCAACCAGGGTTTGGTCGCAACACTGGTTATAACGGGTACGGAAATGAAAATGTGAACTGGGGCGAAGACTGTCAAGAGGACGCCTTTTCGGGAAGAGGCATGGGATTTGAGGGACCCGTTGACAATACTCAGAGGATTAGAATGCTTGAAGAACAGGTGAAGGGTATGGCTAATCAGAATTCTACCGGACTAGACATGACTACTATGGGCTTGGTGCCTGGGCTGAGGGTATCGCTGAAATTCAAAGCTCCCACTTTCGACAAATATAAGGGGGACACTTGCCCTAAGGTGCACGTCCGTGCTTATTACAGAAGGATGTCCGCGTATTCAGAGGACGAAAGGATGCTTATGCATTTCTTTCAAGACAGCCTGTCAGGACCGTCACTCGAATGGTACATGGGGTTGGAGCCCGCTCAAATCAAAACCTGGAAGCAATTGGCGGATGCTTTCGTCATGCATTATAAGTATAACAGTGACCTGGCACCGAACCGAGTTCAATTGCAAGGTTTGTCGCAGAAGAACGGGGAAAGCTTTAAAGAGTATTCGCAAAGATGGCGCGATATGGCAGCAAGAGTGCATCCTCCGTTAGCTGAAAGAGAAATGAATAGCATGTTCATTGGGACATTTACAGGGATATATTACGAAAAATTGTTTAATGTTTCGTTGAGCAGTTTTTCAGATTTGATTCTTATGGGTGAAATGGTCGAAGACGGTATTAAGGTTGGAAGATTCCACGCAGGTGAGTCTACCCTCGCAAGAGGTACAAGAAAAGCATTCGGTGGTAGACGACAAGGGGATTCTAGTGCCGTGTTTGGTGGCAGGGGCCGGGGCAGACGACGAAGTCAGTAT
Source organism: Lathyrus sativus (assembly GCA_963859935.3). Taxonomy (NCBI): domain Eukaryota; kingdom Viridiplantae; phylum Streptophyta; class Magnoliopsida; order Fabales; family Fabaceae; genus Lathyrus; species Lathyrus sativus. The sequence continues at coordinate 913,882,253 of OZ012735.1, forward strand.
GCTCAGCATCAACAGGTTGCTAGCGTTACCATCCCTTTTCAACAACAACAGCAGCAGCAGCAGCCGCAGCAGCAGCAACAACAAAGGCAACACCCCGCCCAACACAGAATCCTAGAGGGCAAGCCAAGGAGAGTATTTGAAATGCCTCCTTCAACATACGTCGAACTGCTTCAAACACTGCTAGGATTAAAGTTGGTCGAGAAGAGGACCATGGCACCGTTAACGGGCACTCCTCCGTTTGGCTATGATGCTGGTAAATACTGTGAGTTTCACTCCGGGGCGCCCGGACATGATATCGAAGGCTGTCATGCGTTTAAACATAAAGTCCAAGACTTGTTGGACAACAAAGCTATTAACTTTGGACAGGCAGGTCCAAATATAGTCCAGCAGCCTATGCCCAATCATGGGGCAAACTCCATCCTGACCGAGGAGAATTTGAATCTAGTGACGGATATCAATGAGCTGAAAACACCGTTGGGTAAGATCAAAAGCAGATTGCTAAAAAGGGGTGTATTCCCAGGGTGTGACGAATTTTGCTTGGATTGTTGGATACAGCCAGAAGGTTGTAGCAAGCTGAAGCAGGGTATTCAGGCTATGATAGATAAGGGTACTTTGCAGTTTGATAGAACCGCGGCTGAAAAGCCTGCAGAGGCATTGTGTGCTGAGCGGAACGATGTTGCTACAGTAACGATTCCGAGGAAAACAATAACGATAACGGCGCCCTCCAGGCGGCCGACGATCACAATTACCAAAGCAGGACCGGTTCCTTTCGAGAGTACTAAAGTCGTGTCGTGGACTTACGGGTTAGAGGTATATTGCGATGGTAAGAAAATTGAATTCAATGGACAACCAGCTAGGGTCGTAGATAATATCGTCGGAAAAGGAGGTATGATTAGAAGTGGGAGAATCTTCACATCGCCTGAGCTAGAGGCAGAAAGATTGGCAAAGGGGAAAGCCAAGGTAGACGAGAGTGGCCCCTCGCAGATAAAGGAAAAGGAAACGTTGGTTAAGGACGTAGAGGAGTTTATGAGGCTCATTCGTAAAAGTGATTACAAAATCATTGAGCATCTCTAGCAAACGCCATCAAAGATCTCGATCTTGTCACTACTATTATGTTCTGAGGCCCATCGGAACGCTTTGCTGAAGATCCTAGACACGTCATTCGTTCCTCAAGACGTTTCGGTTAATCAGTTAGAAGGGGTGATGGCGCATGTTAATGCAAGGTACAGTTTGGGCTTTACAGATTTTGATTTGACTCCGAGAGGGCGAGAGCACAATATGGCATTGCATGTGTCAGTAGAATGCCGGGGCACGGTCATGTCCCATGTTTTAGTAGACACCGGGTCTTCCTTGAATGTGCTACCGAAGAAAGCCATGATGAAGTTGGATGTCAGGGGGATTATCTGCACGCCCAGTGACTTAGTGGTAAGAGCGTTCGATGGAACGAGGAGGTCGGTTTTTGGATCAATAACATTACCGTTGCAGGTGGGGCCGAAAATTTTTGAAACTGAATTCTATATAATGGACATCCAGCCAGCGTATAGTTGCCTTCTTGGACGCCCATGGATTCATGCTGCTGGGGCAGTCACATCCACGTTGCACCAAAAGTTGAAGTATATGGTGGGGGATAGTGTCGTCACTGTTTGTGGAGAAGAAGATATTATGGTTAGCCATCTGTCTTCATTCAGATATGTGGAGGTCGACGGCGAGATTCATGAAACACCCTGTCAGGCGTTTGAAGGGCTAAAGACTAAAGACCAAGCTCCAGTACCCAAGATATCAGATGTGGCAGTGTCATCGTACAAAGAGGCTCAGGCTCTAGTGTAGGCAGGTAAAACCAAGGGCTGGGGTCAGGTGTTGGAGATTCCCGTGAAGAATGACAAGTTCGGGCTTGGATATCATCCTTCGTCATCAGCATCCTCTTCAGGAACGCCCAAGTTCAGAGGACCAATAACCATCACACCAAGCGGGGTGAGCTTCAAGACTATCAATGTTGTTTCCGATTCTGAAGAAGGAGATAGCGATTGTGACATGGACGCATGGATCAAGCCAAGCGTGCCAGGACAAAGTCTCTGCAATTGGTCTATCCGGGAAACTGTTCATGTGACAACTAAACAGTAATGATTTGTTTTCTTAATTGTTGAATAATCCTGTGTCCTACCCGGGGCATAGTGATTTTGCTTAGGGCCATTTGGGTTATGTACATTACATTGTTTAATCATGAATAAAGGCGTTTTTCGTATACAAATATTGTGATCCCTGTTTTTTCCTGTTTTTATCTTTTACAATAAAATGGCAACGTGGTTACTTGCTTTGTATGCGTTTTGAAGCATTTAACCATTTCCTTTGCAGGATTACTATTTCAGATGACATCTACGAACCGCCTATGACTCGCTTTGACTTCGAGCACCCGGTATTTCAGGCTGAGGAAGAGATTGTTGAAGATGGCGACGTACCAGAAGAGTTGACCTGGTTGCTGAAACAAGAAGAAAGAATCATTCTGCCTCATGAGGAAGTCATTGAGATTATCAATCTGGGGTCGGAAGGGGTTGAGAAAAACATCCGTATAGGGGTTGCGCTGCAGAGCGACGTCAAGCGAAGGTTGATTGACATGCTCAAGGAGTATAGTGATGTATTTGCTTGGTCGTACGAAGACATGCCTGGGATGGATACGGATATGGTTGTGCACCGTCTGCCGCTAAAAAAAGAATGCCCGCCGGTTAAGCAGAAACTCCGAAGAACTAGGCCGGACATGGCTGTGAAGATCAAGGAGGAAGTGCAAAAACAGTGGGATGCTGGTTTCCTAGCTGTTACAAAATATCCCTCATGGGTCACCAATATTGTGTCAGTGCCAAAGAAAGACGGTAAGGTGAAAATGTGTGTAGACTACCGTGATTTGAATAGAGCGAGCCTGAAAGATGACTTTCCACTTCCTCACATCGATGTGCTGGTTGATAACACTGCTCAATTCTCCGCATTCTCCTTCATGGATGGCTTCTCGGGCTATAATCAGATCAAAATGGCGCCAGAAGATATGGAGAAGACTACTTTCATTACTCCCTGGGGAACATTTTGTTACAAAGTGATGCCCTTCGGATTGAAGAATGCTGGGGCAACATATCAACGTGCTATGACGACTCTCTTTCATGACATGATGCATAAAGAAATCGAGGTTTATGTTGATGATATGATTGCCAAATCCCAGATGGAGGAGGAGCATTTGGTTAATCTGCTGAAATTATTCAAGAGGCTTAGGAAGTTCAGGCTGAGACTGAACCCTAACAAATGCACCTTCGGGGTGAGATCGGGTAAACTGCTGGGGTTTATCGTGAGCGAAAAAGGAATAGAGGTTGATCCTGCGAAAATAAAAGCAATACAGGAAATGCCGATGCCTAAAACAGAAAAAGAATTGCGTGGATTTTTAGGGAGGTTGAACTACATCGCCCGGTTCATATCTCACTTAACTGTGACGTGCGAACTGTTATTCAAGTTGTTGAAAAAGGACCAGGTTGTGACCTGGAATGAAAATTGTCAAAAGGCGTTCGACAAGATAAAAGAATACTTGCAGGAACCGCCTGTTTTGATACCCCCAGTGGCCGGGAGACCTTTGATTATGTATTTGACGGTTCTTGAGGAAAGTATGGGTTGTATTCTCGGTCAACACGACGAGACAGGACGTAAAGAGCATGCGATCTACTATTTGAGTAAGAAGTTCACAGACTGTGAGTCCAGATACTCAATGCTCGAGAAAACGTGTTGTGCGCTAGCCTGGGCCACCAAACGTTTGAGGCAATACATGCTAAATCATACAACCCTGCTCATTTCAAAGATGGATCCAATAAAATACGTGTTTAAGAGACAAGCACTCTCCGAAAGAATTGCCCGATGGCAGATGGTGTTAACCGAATACGATATTCAATATGTCTCGCAAAAGGCTATTAAAGGTAGCGTTTTGTCAGAGTACCTTGCGGAGCAGCCTGTTGAGGACTACCAATCGATGAGGTTTGATTTTCCTGACGAGGATATCATGTACCTAAAGATGAAAGATTATGAAGAATCGTTGTCGGACGAAGGACCAGAATTGGGTTCCAAATGGCAGTTAATATTTGATGGAGCTGTGAATTCCTATGGTAGCGGAATAGGGGCAATCATTACCACTCCTCATGGGTCGCACATCCCATTTACTGCTCGATTGACTTTTCCGGTTACCAATAATGAAGCTGAATATGAGGCTTGCATCATGGGTCTTGAGGAAGCTATTGATTTGCGAATTAAACATCTGGATGTATACGGAGACTCAGCTCTAGTGGTGAATCAGATAAAAGGAGAATGGGAGACACGGCAGCCCAATTTGATACCATATATGAATTACGCAAGGAGATTGTTGCCTTTCTTTGACAAGGTGGAATTACATCATGTGCCGCGAGCAGAAAATCAAATGGCTGACACCCTGGCGACTTTGTCTTCCATGTATAAAGTTAACTTCTGGAACGAGGCTCCCCGGATTGTTATCTCTCGGCTTGATAGGCCTGCATTCATATTTGCCATTGACGAAGCATCTGACGATAAACCCTGGTATTTTGATATCCAGAATTTCCTGAAGAGCAGGGAGTATCCGGCTGGGGCATCCAGTCGCGATCAGAAGACTCTCAGGAGATTGGCTGGCAATTTCTATTTGAATCCTGACGGTGTCCTATACAAAAGAAACCACGACTTGGTGTTGCTACGATGTGTAGATGAGAAAGAAGCAGAGTTGCTCATGGAAGATATACATGAGGGTACATTTGGTACACATGCGGGTGGGCATGCTATAACGAGAAAGCTGCTGCGAGCAGGTTATTACTGGCTAACTATGGAAACAGACTGTTTCAAGTTTGCAAAGAGGTGTCATAAATGCCAAATTTATGCGGATAAAGTCCATGTGCCTCCGAGTCCTCTGAATGTGATGTCATCACCGTGGCCATTCTCGATGTGGGGAATTGATATGATTGGCAAGATCAAGCCTACGACATCAAACGGACACCGGTTCATTTTGGTGGCAATTGATTACTTCACCAAGTGGGTGGAAGCAGCATCATATGCCAATGTCACCAAGCAAGTGGTCGCCAGGTTTATCAAACGAGATATTATCTGCATATATGGAATCCCTGAGCGGATTATCACCGACAACGGTTCGAATTTGAATAACAAGATGATGAAAGAGCTGTGCCAGAATTTTAAGATTGAGCATCACAACTCGTCTCCTTACCGACCCAAGATGAACGGCGCTGTTGAAGCAGCCAATAAGAACATAAAGAAGATTGTTCAGAAGATGGTTGTGACGTATAAGGACTGGCACGAGATGCTACCTTTTGCTTTGCACGGATATCGTACGACGGTACACACATCAACCGGGGCTACCCCTTTCTCGTTAGTATACGGAATGGAGGCAGTATTACCGTTGGAGGTTGAGATTCCTTCCTTGAGGGTTTTACGAGATGTCCAACTTGACGAGGCAGAATGGGTAAAAGACAGGCTGAATCAGCTCAACTTAATGGATGAGAAGAGGCTAGCTTCTCTCGCATATGATCGGTTGTATCAAAGCCGGATGAAGAAAGCATACGATAAGAAGATACATCCTCGAAGCTTTCAGACGGACGACCTTGTGCTGAAGAGGATTCTCCCTCCACAAACAGATCACAGGGGCAAGTGAACCCCTAATTACGAAGGGCCCTACGTTGTCAGAAAAGTCTTCTCTGGAGGAGCTTTGCTACTATCTACCATGGATGGTGAAGACTTTACGTCTCCTGTGAATTCGGACGCGGTTAAAAAATACTTTGCTTGAAAGTGACCCGCTGGACAGTAAAAAGAGAGTCCAAGCAAGAATGGGGCATCCTGGCGAACCGTAAAAAAAAGAATAAAAGGTTCGGGCAAAAGTTAGGGATAAAGTCGAAAAGATGTACACCCGCGAAGTCGAAAACCTGCATTGGGCGACTTCGACAAAAAATGGTATCCCGGTGAATTGAAAACCCGCAAAGGGTGATTCACGCAAAAGTTAGGGATTGAAAAGCAAATGACTGCGTTCTGAATTCGATACTGCATTGCTTAGTGGTCTGGGAGCACCTGAGGGTACGTCTATCCAACACAATCTCTTTCGAAAATTGAATACCGGGAAAATGCCAGAGTCAGGCGAGTCATAGGAGGATCAGCTCACGATGTTTGTCTGCACCACGTTGCCGACATGTATACAAATTCGAGTTGTATTTGTATTTTTATGCTTCCTGTGCATATATGTATGTATGTGTACGTAACTTCCTCTTTTCAGGAGTTGCATCCGATGTACAAAACTTTGCCTATTCAGAGGCCTGTTATTAATAAAACATGTTGTTCAGTATTTGATGATTGTGCTTTACTGTTTTGTATGTGGAAAACGCCGATGTTTTGATAAACTTGCACTTGCATAAATTTGCTGGCCCTTGCCAATAATTGATAAAACTTCGAATTGACTGAGGTAACGTCATGGACACTAACCCGAATAGATTTGGTTGTACAGATTTGTGTTGTCTCGTTTGTGTTTTGCAGGGTTCTCGCCCTTAAAGCGGACAATCAAAAATTGTGGCCCCAGCCGGAGGCTCGTGGTGAAAAGACTTGACTTCGTGTGACGCCAATCCTCGCAGGTCGCACCTCATCCCCAGAGGTTGAGATGATGTTATCCCTTACCGAAGGAAGGATTATTTTCCCCAGAAGAGTATTATTATGGAAGTTGTCCAAGAGATATCTCCAGACAGTCAAAATCAGTATCCCTTGCAGAGGTTGCACTCCCTAGAGAGTCGAGTATGTGAATGATTAGCTGGGAGAATTCCCGTAGTGTTTAACCAAGTCATAGTTGGTTCAGAAGGATTATCCTCAGTAGAGTGGTAGCTTCGAGTTTGTAAGCTGTACCCAGACAATGCGTTTCCCCGGCCGAGTCGTCTCTTCCCCAGCTGGGTTACTCTCCCCAGCCGAGGATGTTCGTTCCTCCCAGTAGAAATCAAAGTTTAATCTCTCCCCGATGGAGTTGGTTATATGTCCAACATTTATTTTGCCGAAGGACTTTATGATACCCGTTCATCCCCAACATGGTGGTGTTTGCTCTCAGCATTCCGTGTTGACTAAGCAAGTCTATTGGAGTTTCCCCAGCAGCTTGAACCTGCATTCGCATTTGCATATAGTGTCATATTTGCATCTATCCAAACGCATAGCATTTCCATGCTGTATGGGACATTACATCATTTTCAAACATACGCATTTGTAAACATAAACCCGGGTGGTTAACCTTTGGTTTTCAAGTGTTGTTTCTCTTGCAGGTGGAGGGTGCTCTTGCTCAGATCAATTACTAAATATTGAAAATCTCAGCATGAGACATGTGATGATAATTTTCATCTTGTCATTATTCCCCACAGAGTTGCTTGTAAGTGTCTGGCAGTGTGATTTCAGAAAATCCCCAGTAGAGTCCTTCTCAGATTTGCTGCCATGTCCGCGCTAAAAGTTTGAAGATTGGACCAGTATGGTGTTGCCCATTTGATTGATGGAGTTGGCTACTGCAAAGATAGGCAGAGAAGCTGTAATCAGAGTATTACCCGTAGCGATGGCGGTGTTATTTCCCGTAGTGGTGGCGGTGTTATTTCCCATAGTGGTGGCGGAGTTATTTCCCGTAGTGGTGGCGGAGTTATTTCCCGTAGTGGTGGCGGAGTTATTTCCCGTAGTGGTGGCGGAGTTACTTACCGTAGTGGTGGCGGAGTTATTACCCGTAGTGGTGGCGGATTTATTTTCCTGTAGTGATGACAGAGTATTACCCGTAGCGATGGCGGTGTTATTTCCCATAGTGGTGGCGGAGTATTACCCGTAGCAATGGCGGTGTTATTTTCCTGTAGTGGTGGCGGAGTATTACCCGTAACGATGGCGGTGTTATTTTCCTGTAGTGGTGGCAGAGTATTACCCGTAGCGATGGCGGTGTTATTTTCCTGTAGTGCTGGTAGAGTATTACCCGTAGCGATGGCGGTGTTATTTTCCTGTAGTGCTGGCAGAGTATTACCCGTAGCGATGGCGGTGTTATTTTCCTGTATCGTTGGCAGAGTCATGTTTGTTGACAGAAGTGCTTACCCAGTAAAGTCGTCCAGGTTATTCCTATATTGACAAGTTTGGTGCAGTACAGGCGGTTAGTGTTGAAATCAGATCTGTATCAGGTGGTTGATCAGTTGTTACCGTAACAATCGAGTTCAATTGATGAATGGTGTTCCCTAAGCAGTGGTGCAGTTTATTTCTGCGGTTGGCAAATTTCCGGGTTCTTGGTATTAAACCGTCTCGTACCTCGAATGTTTGAAGGTCGTTCGCTCTTCACCCATTCGGGTCCAAGCCGTTTGAATAGGGGTAGCTATTGCACCCTAAAATTTGCTCAACCTATTTCACTTGGCTTATGTTTCAATTGTATTGTCATTTGCATAATAAGTCATGTACATAGTCTAATCATTTGCATAGCATAGCATAACAAGTCATCTAACAAAGGATCAAGTTCCATTCTTATCAAAAGAGGCACATCAAGGGGTGTTATTCAAGTATAAGACTATCCAAGTCATCAAGAAAGGTTTGAGGCTTTGAGAAGTTTGAAGGTCAACCAGTGGATTTCTCTCCTAGCTTGAGGTGTATTAAGTATCATCAATGGAGTATGAACTATGAATTGGGGGTATGGAATGTACACAAAGATCATGGAAGACCTAGAGGGTCATATTGAAGATGAGACAAGTCATTGAGTCAAGTACAAGAGCCACAGTTGAAGTGTAGTCAACTAGGGTTTCATCTGGGTCAACCCTAGGCCAACTGAGTGATTGAAGAGCATCAAGGCTTAGTTGAAGGATGTGGGATTCATGGATTGATATTTGGATACATGTGTGTTTTTGTGCCAAGGATAAATCAAAGAGAATCAAGAATAGGAGGAGTTACCAAATTAGGGTTTTAGTGTAAAATCCCCTAATTTAGGCCTCACTTCCAAGCCAGATAAGTCATAATTCAAGTTTCAAATGGAGTCTTTGTCAACATGAAACTTTTAGGGCTTCTCAATAGCTTTAATTTTAGTACTAGAAGTATTCAAGAATATTTTTAGAACTCAAGTTATGGTTCTTGCAAGTTATGGGTCCCCAGAGGACACTGAAATTTATCTGTGAAAGTTACTTGACTTCCAAGCAACTTTTGCCCATGAATGAGTTTTCCAATGGATTCTTGGTCAACATAAGAGTTGTAGATATTGACCTTAGCTTTAATTTTAGTACTATAAGTCCTCAAGAGGATTTGTAGAACTCAAGTTATGGTCTTGGCAATCCAGGGGTATTTTGGGTATTGATGATTACAGGTCATTTTTCAACATAGGTCAAAATCTCCATCTTCCACTCCTCAAATGGAAAAATGTTCAACATGAGATGTGTTCAAAATGATGTTTTTAGGCTAGATAAGAGGTCATGAGAACTTGGAATGGCTTGCTTCACAAAATCACAAAAAATGGCCTAAAATAAGAGTAAATTTTAAATGAACCAAGGTTGAAAATTGGGGTTTTTGATCTACAAACCCAAACCAAGCCATATGACATACCAATTTGATTGTAAAAAAATTTTTGAGAACATTGACATTGCCACATTTTTGAGTTGAGGGATATTTCTATGACTTGCTTTGTAAATTGGTTACTTGCATCATAAGGCACATATGCAAAATCACTTTGTAGGGCATAACCAAAGCTTTAGTTCATCCTAACATATTCAATATCTCATTAGAAGACAATTTGGACTCAGAACAAGGTGAATGCAAGCTGCTATCATGAGCTGGTATGAACATAGCATGACATGAGATTTCATGACATGAGATGGTGAATTTCTCATTGGATTGATCCAGAAGATTCTAGAGTCTTCAAACACACTCTATATATACATTAGAAGTGATTCAAAGCTAGAGTTGGTGAGAATTAAGAAAGAATAGAGAGATTGCAATTTCAACTTTCTCCTTGCAAACCAAATTCTGTTACACAGTTTCAACCACTTTCAATCCATTTTTTTGATCTCAAAAGCTTGCTCTAGCATTGGTGGATGATTCCAGATGGATAATTGAGCAAGGTTGGTGAAGAATCGTGTGATAGCCTTTGAAATTTTTCATCTGCAACTCAAGATCGAATTCAAGAATCCAAGCCATTTCAATCTTTTTCTTTGCATACAGAAGCATCCTTTGGTGTTGGTGAAGGTATCTGGAACTTATTGAAGCTTATCTTGAAGCTTTGATCACTCTGTTCATCTCAAAATTGCAGGTATGTAAACTTCGCTCCATGGCTTGATTTAGGTAGTTTCAATATGTTTTGAATAGCTAGATTCAATGTAGATGATCATAGGGAGCTTTCTGGTAGCATTAGAATTGATTTAGAGACAATTAGTGGATTGATGCAATTTCTGTTCATGATCATATCTTGGTGTTCTTGATGATAGAATCTTAGTTTGATAGTTAGGATTGATCAGGTTGAAGTGGTGAAGAGTTTATGTCACTCAATTTTAGGTTTAGTGAGAATTATTTTCTGAGCAGTTTCTGATGAGTCAATCGTGTTTTGAGGAGGAGGATGTTTCAATGATCGTGAATGACATGATTGAATTGTTGGTGAAAAATGGAGTGAGTTAGGGTTTTTAATTTTGGTTTTTGATGGAGAATCAGAGGAATACGATTTGGAGAGGATGAAGATATCAACTCTGATCCATCCATGGCTTTTCCCTCCTTTCAGAGTTTGAAGGTTGAAGACAACCCTAGGACCGTTAGATAAACATAAGACTTTGACTGGAAATAGGATCCAAGGGCCACGAATTCATTTCAGCTTGTGAAGAGGAGTTATGATTACAAAACGCACCATTTCATTAAGTTGCCAGCTTGGGCTTAAGTGAATTAATTGATACCAACACCCTACTTCAGAGGCCCACTTGAAATTACACTGAATTGGCTTGCTATTCGTACCGTGTTTTTTTCCTTTTTCCTGACAATTTTATTTTAACTTCTGATGGCATCTTGGGCTTAGGCGCGCATTGCTAGGCACACCCCTCTCTGGGCCCAGTTAGTGAAATGCACTGTTTTTAATTGCTATTCACCACACACGCATTTCCATTTTCATTTTATTTTCTTTATTTCCACATCATTTCTTAGGTTCTTTAAAAAATCATAACTAATTCAAAAATTAACATTTTTAGATGGGAGTTTTTTCCCCATTTTCATCAAGACTTCAAGAAAATTATAGAAAAATAAAATTGACATTTCATTCATTTTTCATTTTATGGTTTATTTTTACTTTTAATTGCTTTTATTTCATTTTCATTTGATATTGCCACTTGCTGAATTTCGTATGATCATGTGACTTTGATTTTTGGTGTAATTCTTTTTGCTATGATTAGAATATAGTTTTAGGTTCCCCCTGGAATTTTATCACATTTTTGTGATTTAATTTAGGTTAGTTTTGAATATCAAACTTTAGGGTGATTAGGATTAGGGTTTACTTTGACATAGGTGCATTTCAACATAGTTTTTGGGTTTTTAGTTTGATTTAGGCCTTGAGGTTTATATGGGGTATAGGGTGCATAGTTTTGGTACCTTATAAATTAATCTAGGATTTTATGAGGAGTATTTCCATTTTATTTGATTTTTGAAAGTTGGTTGATGTTAGTGTGTTCCCTCTTGGGATATTGTTTGGTTTGATGGGTTTTGGGCCTTTTCTTTGGGTGTTGGGGCTTGTGCTTGGCTTGAGGAGTATGTGAAGACATGGGAGAAGATTGAGGACAAATAATGATGCTTGGAGCTTGAAGTTGCTTGTGCTTGAAGATTGCTTTTTAAGACTTAGGAGATAGGAGATATAGGGAGAGCTCTAGAGTAGACTGATTTCTTCTGTCAAACATAGAGAGCTTCTTGTGCCTCTATTCCATCCTATGATATAAGGTCCCTAAAAGAGTTCCATCTCTACTTAGGAGGGATGTAGAGCATGCTTTGATTGGGTAGAACCTTGAGGATATCTCTCACTTGCCATGATAAGATCTTAATGATTTCCCTGGGTTATCATTAAGCCTCCTAACCTTCCAACTTCATCCATTAGTTGATTCTCTCCTGTGAGTGTCTGCATTGAAGATTGTAAGCCCATTGAAGATAATAAGTGCATTGAAGACTGGTGAAGATGAAGCTTGTACCTATCAAAACTGATTAACTGTGAAAATTAGGGTTTTGCTGTTGACTGAAGCTGTCTGCTTATTGGGGTTCAGTGCTTGCTAAAGCTGAAGATTATTGGAGATAAGAGCTTACCTGAAGCCTGAATATCATTGGAAAGTAAAGATGGGATCTTGCTTGAAGTTGTTGCTGTCAACCTTTTGCTGTTAATCAACTGTAGCTGTCGGAGCTGGAGCTGTCGGGGCTGTTGCTATAGAAGCCGGTGTTGCTGTCAGAGCTGGTGTTGGGTTTTATTTTCTTTTTCTGTATTATTTGTTGGCTTGTTCAGCTTGCCCCTTAGGTTTGAAGTGAAGCTGTTTCACTTTGCCTATTGTTTTCCCAGGTTCGAGGTTGAGTGGCACTCCCTTGCCTCGCTTGTTTTGCTGCATCTCATGCATTTTACTGTTTACTGTATATCTGCTGTTTCTTTTCCGTTTATCCCCTAGGATCTCTGATTTCCTCTGTGCAGGAGGGAATTATGACAGACATTAGGTTGGAATCCATGCATGACAACATTAGGGTAGTCTTGATTCCCCTTTCAAACCCTAGGTTTTTAGAGTTCTTTCTCTTCTCATCTCAAAACAATTCAAAACGCAGTAATAAGGATAATCGATGTCGTACGCTACGAGCCTTAAGCTATTTGAGAAAGGTTGCTGGGGGGTCACTCTTCAGTAATCTGATTGCTTAATGTGTTACCCTTAGGGTGACATACGACGTAGTCACTCTCAAATCATAGTCTCTAGTGCGTCAGAGATTGCAAACATCATAAAAAATAGTTCTTGCGTAAAAGACTGAAAACAAACATCAAAGTGTCATGTTTGTCCGTTTGGACTCTTAATTAGGAAAACCCTTTCATAAGGAGATAAAAAGCAGCCAGACAAGCTTGTGTCTTTCGTGGCCCGAACTACGTTTGCTCTGATCTTTCATGCGGTATAAAAGTATGTAGACATAGAATGCGATATCCTAGCGAGCAACCTTCCCCTCCTTTCCAGTAGGTAGGCGAACTACGTTGACTCTGATTTCTCGTTCCAGACGAGAATACGTAGGCATAAAGTGCGATACTTTGTCGACTCATTTTCTTTTCTTTTTAACCTCAGACCTGTAGCGTAGATAGAATAACAATCCGTACTAGAAAACAAGCGTGGATCCCGTCGAGTACGATGGACGTGAGAGGTGCTAATACCTTCCCCTTGCGTAACCGACTCCCGAATCCAGGATTTGGTTGCGATGACCATTCCTTTCCCGTCTTTGCATTAGGTTTACTTCGAGCGTTTCCTTTCCCTCCGTTGGGATAAATAACGCACGGTGGCGACTCTTCTGTTTAGCCGGCGCCGATTTTCGCAGTAGCGACATTGGTGAAACTAGCATTCCACTAGTTATTAAACTTGGAAATCTCTAGGTAGGCTCTATCCAAGTCTTTCTTCTTGGAAAGGAGAACATCACTGATAGCCTTCAAATCTAAACCCAAACGCTCCCGAGCACGAATCTCCTTGGTCAAATATGTACCTAGCTTGTTTAATAACTCAGTTTTCTTCTTAGAAGAGTATGTAGCTTCAATCCTCTCGCTTCAGAGCTGAATAATCTCTTTATCCAACTCTTCATTAGCCTTCCACAACTCTTCTTTCTCAGACCACAACTGGTTGTACCTCTAGATGTCAACAGTAGTAGGCTCCTCAATCATCAGAAGATATAAAGGCTCAATAGATGGAAAAGGCATCAACAACCTCGCTGATCTCTCCTGAATCCAAGTCAGATAAGGCTCATATGCTCGACTGTTGCTCTTGCCCAAGGAAGCTTTCCCTCTCTTGTGAACTCTGCTCCAAGCCTTCTTAACTTTGACCAAGGTATCACCCTCAAGCAATCCAGTGAGATACAGAGATTCCTGTATCTCTTCTTCCTTAGGAGGATCTCTGAGTTCATATCCAAATTGTCTTACTGCCAGGGATGGGTTATAGTTGATGCAAACTTTCCTTCCGACCAGCGGGACGTTAGGAAAACCACCGCAACTATAAACGATCTCTGTGCCCAACAAGTCTCTATCAAACCAGATGATATTCTTAGCAGACAATCCCATCAATCTCTCTGACCATTCTGATGTACCTGCAGTATCAACAAATGGATCGGTCTTAGGAAGGTGACTCACAAACCACCTGTATAACAAAGGCACGCAACAAGACACGTTCTTCCCTCTCCGATTCTCATTTTTGTAGTGTGCAGAATGATAAATGTCGCCTAGAAGCGTAGGTACAGGATTCCCTGAAGCAAATATGTGAAAGTATCCAAGTCCGCAAAATCCGGAATGTTAGGAAATAGCATGATACCATAGATACACAATGCTAAGATAGCATTGAACACATACCAACAACCATCCTTGGCAAACTGTTGAGCCTTTGCAACCAGAAAAGGCAGTGGAAATCCAGACATTCCATTCCTTTTAGCTAATTTCCCCTTCAGCTCAGAAACATCCAAATGCAGAGCAGCAGCAAGCTTAGCCAGATTAGGCTCGACTTCAGTGTGATAGAATGGTATCTGATCTAAGATAGGAACACCCAACAACACAGAGAACTCCTCTAAGGTAGGTGCCAACACATAATCATGAAAATTAAAGCACCTTAACTGTGGATCATAGAACTGCAGCAGAGTCTGAAGACCATCCAACTCATAAACCAAAGGATTGCAGACACAACTCAAGAGCTTCCTATATGATTTCTTGAAGTCTTCCATCACCTTTCTGTCAGCCATAGAAATCAAACTCAGCAAAGATACAATGTCCGAAGTGGGAAACTTGTACGCCACTGTCTTCTTCATACTGGACTCCATGTCAATAAAGGAATAAGATCACTGGAATCGAGAAGAAAATATACACCTGCAACATAAATACATGTCAATGAAAATGCAAGATGAAAATGCAAAGGCAAATGCAACAGGGGATCAAGATTGTTGTGCTGTTGATTAAGAAGAACCAGCGCTTCGCTTTGGCGAGAAAATAGCACTGACATAAGAACCCACTGTATCAAGATCAAAATTTCATACTGACAAGAAAACCGGGTTGGTTGAAGGTCAAGGTTTCTTGCATAACCCTCCCACTCACAGGTATGGACTTATCACTGACACTGGTTTGGCATCCTATGTGGTCTTCAGTGTCACATACTTTCGAGAAACGATGATACGTTCACCATTTCTAGTTTGCCATCATAGTCTAACGAAGCGGCCTCACTTAGCCAACTTCCAAATGAACAGTCCCCAGAGTCGACAATCCTCAAATCCAAAGTCCTCTCAACTGTCCAAAACAGACTGGAAAGGAAATCATCAAAGAGAATCTCGTCTGAGCGCGAATTTTGTGGGAACTAGTACATGCCAAACATACAGGTTCACCACTACTTTCCACTTCTAATGTTATGGTTGTACTCAAGCCAGGGTTTTGGCTTATCTCTCAGTGGAACATTCCCACCCAACAACACAACAAAATGATATATACAATGCTGAAAATAAAATGCGAATGCAAATAAAGTACAACACATATATACACACCCAAAAGATAAACATACAAGCGATAGGATTGACTCGTATAGGGAACCAGAAGTCCCCAGCAGAGTCGCCAGCTGTCGCTACTGCGAAAAAGAGCCGGCAAAGACAGAAGAGTCGCCACTGTTCGTTATTTATCCCAAAGAGAGGGAAAGGAAACGATCAGAGAAAACCTACGAAAACGGGAGAAGACAGGTCATCGCAACCAAATCTTGGGTTCGTGAGTCAGTTACGTAAGGGGAAGGTATTAGCACCCCTCACGTCCGTCGTACTCGACGGGATCCACGTGTGTTATCTATCTAAAGGGTGTTAAACTATCTTGCTACAGGTCACATGGACAAAAGAAAATAAAAGAGACTCGATAGAGCATCGCCGCTCTATGCCTACGTATTCCCTCGTGTAATGGGAAAGTCAAAGCCAACATAATTCGGAAAACTACGGGTGAAGGTGGGGAAGGTTGCTCGCCAAGACATCGTTGTCTTGTGCCTACATATCCTCATCTGGTATGAGAAATAAGAGAAAATGTAGTTTGGGCTAACAAGACCACAGGTTGGTTCAAAAGTTTTACCCGAGTAGGGTTAAACCTTAATTCTAGCAGTTAGGTGTATGCAGCTCGACCATTGGAGACCTAGGCGTTACCTGTTTGCGGTAGAACCAAGAGTTAACAACACTCTTTATGAAAAAGGTTTTCCAAATTAAGATCTCTAAGGATAAAAAGATTTAATGTTTGTTTTTTGAGTCTTTTATGAAGAAGAAGTGAATTGAGTTTGATTTGTAATTCATGTTGCACTAAAGACTATGACTCAGGAGCGAATGCGTCGCATATCGTCCAAAGGACATACACTAAACACTCTAGACAGTTGAGAGGAGGCCCCCCAATCATCATTTCCCAAATTCTTAAGTCTCATAGCGTACAACATTCATTATCATTTATTATGTGTTTTGAAGATGTTTGAAGGTGAGAAGAAAGAGACACAACTCTAAAAGGAGATTAAGACTCAACCTAATGTTCTCATGCAAAGTGCACCTATGATTGGGCTGAAAAGGGATGCTACCTAATATTATAATGCATGGGTTCAAACCTAAGGTCTATCATAATCTACCTTGAATAAGGAAGATTAGAGGTCCTAAGGGAACATGGCAAAGGAAGAAGAAGAAGAAGGAAGCATAAGATGCAAACATGTAATGCACAAAGATGAAAGAAAATAGGGAGGAACAAAGTGTGGGGTGACAACCTCCACAAGCACATCTCAACCTCAAGCATGCAAACGAGAAAATGCAAAACAAAAAGGAATGCAAAATAAGGAACCAAGCAAGCTCACACCAATGTGGGATGAAGTGGGAGAAATAAAATTCCTACAACCACTCAAACATCAACCACTAGCCCAAAGGAAAACCAAAAAGAAAGGAGATGAACACATGATCAAGGTGAGGATGGGAGATAATATGAGGACAGCAAGGAACTCATAGAAGCCACTCAACCATAAGCATCACAAAGATCACGCAAGAAAGCACATAAAAGTCCTAAAAAAGAATCACCATTCATGATATGTTCAAGGTACCTCCAAAGGAGGGACCAAACCATCACAAATGGGACTCAAGGGTCCTTGTACAGAGATGAGAACAAGAAGAGAGAATGCACAAAGCAAAGAAGGAATCAAGCCAAAGCACATTGCAAAATTAGGCATGGTAAAGGACCTAAGTCCTAAACACTTTCAACATTTGAAACCAAATGGAAGGCCTAAAAAGAATGCAACCCACAGCCAAAACCAAACAAGTGTATGACCTATAAAATGGCAACCAGCAACTTCAACATGTTAAAAATGTGAATCAAGAGGATTTGGAAGCATTTGGGATCCACAAGGGTCATTTCCCATCAAAACTAGGTCAAGTGTGTGTGTGAACCATCCTTAGAAGTAGCTTGACTTGAAAGGTACCTCAAAAATAGGAAAATGGTTCAAAATAATCCAAATAAAATGCTCAAAGCATAAGAGGAAGTTGGCAACCAGGGGCCAAAAGCACATAACCAAAGTCCATTCAAAGCATCACCATAGGAATTGATCCACTTGGGTGTTCCACTTTGAAGGAGGGTTATCGAGGGTCAAACAAAATGACTTGAAAGTAAACCAAAAAGGAATCAAACCAGAACCAAAACCATCCTCTAAGACCTATCAACTCATCATTTAAATGAGGAAAACGTATCATTCATTGGAGGTATCAATTGGTCAAGAAATCAAGCAAGAAACCAAAAGAAACAATTGAAAAAACAATTCAAAACACCTCCAATCATTTAATTCATTTTTTAATTGAAAAATAAAAGAAAATGAAAATGAAAATTTGAGAAAATTAATTAACACTTTAAAGTGTCAGAAAACATTTTTTGTTGAATTTTAAAATGATTGGAGCTATTTTTAATTGGTTAAAATCAAAACAGAAAATGAAATAAAAAAAAACAAGAAATAAAGCAAAAAGGTGTGAATAGCAACTTTCAGCGTGTAAACCATTGATCTGGATCATGAGTGGGTGTGAATAGCATCAGATGCCCACCTCCCTCAGCAGCACAAAGCGATGCGTTTCCCTTAAATGATGTGGCAGTCAGAAGCCACACACGCTGGTCAAAACAATCACAACCGTCCATCAGGCTTGGTCAATGAGTCAAACAAACACACATCAGCACACCTTAGAATGAACCAGACGACGAAGCCCTAGATCTGGTCGTCTTCTCCGGCAAGGTGGCCGAAGTTCAAGGTTCCAAACCTCACCAAATCTCAACAAATTTTATACCAAATTGAAGGTCTCATCGCGTAGATCACGAATCCAGGCTTCAAATTCATTTATCGTGCTTGTACAAAGAGATTCGAACGGTTTAATTTTCAAGTGCTCAAGTGAAAAACTTATCAAACATGACAATCAAGATGCCAAACATTGCCTACATGGTGTAGGGCTTCAGATGCGCCAACAATGACCTAAGCTCAGTGCCTAACATGAGAGAATTATGGAATTGAAGGTTACCTAACAGAGACACTCCGTTGGTGCTTCTACAGCTTGATTCCTTGGTTTAAAAGGTGCAGATCCACTCCACTAAGCTTCAGGAAGAAGAAGATTGCTTCAATTTGCTTTGAAATGGCTTGAATCTTGATTCACGGTTTTCAAATTTCCCTCCACTTTCCAAGTTTGCACTCTGAGCTTTCTCCACGAATTTCCACTTGTGAGCTCTCAAACTTCATTCTAAGCTTTTATATTATGGATATCTGATGGATTGGAGGCCCAATGAGGCTCTAATTTGCTGAATTATGGAAATGCCCAATTTGGAAACCAACTTCATGCACACGTGATTATGGCATGCTGCACTCTTGAATTTCATTTGAATCTTCATCTGACCACCTGAATTGAACATTGGGATTGAATTCGGGCTTTGATATGGTCTAATTAAGAAGTTTTGATGTGAAACTTTTCCATGAAGCAAGTGTTAATTCCACGTGATTTTGCTACCATATACAAAAATTTCTTTGTGCATTTTACTTTTGAACACATTGTGGAAAAAAATTGGATTGAAACATGGCATGAAAATGGCCTCTAACCAAATCAATTGAATTCACTTTAAAAAGTCCATTTTCAACTTGAAATTCTTCACCAATGTCCTCATCCAAGCATAATTCATGACAATCTTGAGTTTCATGATGAAATTTAAGTCATTTGGGACAACTTTCATGTTTGTTGAAGTTCCATTTGAAGTACTTAAAGGCATGAACATGACCTATAATGAAAATGACCTATAATCAAACTTTCCCAAAATACTCCTGTCTTGCAAGCTTCATAACCTGAGTTCCACAAATGATATGAAGGACTTCTAGGACCTTTTGGAAAGCTAATATCATGAGGAACAACTCTCATGTTCACTCCAAGTTGAGGTGAAACATGATTCTAGGTCAAAAGTGTCTTGGAAGTCGGTTGACTTTTGTTGACTGAAAAATATGTTCATTTGAGGACCCCTAACTTGTCAGCATCATATCTTGAGTTCCACAAACCTAATGGATGAGTTCTAGTACTTAAAAGAAAGCTTAGAACATGCCCCACGAGTCTCATGTTTGAATCAAAATGAGATTAACCTTGTATCTTGAGGTATGTGGTCTTGAAGTTTGGCACTAAATAGGGGATTTTACACTGACAACCTTTGAAACCCTAATTTAGTAACTTCTCACACTCTTGATTCTTCATGAGTTGAACCTGAAATAGAATCTCAAATGTCTCAACATTACTTCCCATGACTTAGAACTAAGTCTCAAACCCCTTGAAATCCACAGTGGACTTTGCACTAAGCAGATGAAACCCTAGGTGTACAACCCTTGATTGTAACCTCTTGTACATGAAATGACAACTTAGATAAGCTCCACAATGGATTCCAAAGCACTCAATGAGCTTCTCCAACATCTCCTATTCATAACCATGAATTTGTGAACCCCTAATGATTTGAATGAACACTCTTGCTTGAGCTTGAAACTCTTGACAACCTTCTCTTGAGATACACACCTCTCTTGATCCCCCTGCAAAGGAAAATGCTATGCAAATGCAAATGCTAAGAATGAAATGAAACATAAGCCAAGTAAAGAAAAAGGTTGAGCAAATGTTGGGGTACAACAGTGCGCTATAAGAAAACACATGCAAACTTGGACCATATGCTAAACATCTCAACCTTTCTGTTATTGAAGCATGATCAGAATAAAACTTTGAAAATATATGATCCTTGAACCATGTTATAAAACTTAGATTGTGCTCATGTACTATCCAATTTTGATTTCTATTCAGATTTAATCCTCGGAGAACGTCCTTGTGCATTTTAACATACGACTCAACCTCAATGTCATTATGCAGAACATACAAATGCACTTGCTCCCGTTTATCCCTTGAAATTGTCACAACTTTATTTCCAATTAACTGTTTTCCTACTATTTTTTCAACAACATGAGATTTTGGGAGGCCAATGGATTGAACATTGGACAAATATTTAGTACAAAACTCAATCGCTTCTTCAACGATGTATCTTTCAACAATACAACCCTCTGGTCGACTTTGGTTTTTCACATACCCTTTCAATATTTTCATATAACTTTCAACAGGGTACATCCATCTCATATAAGCTGGTCCACACAATTGTGTCTCTTTCACAAGATGTACAACTAGATGTACCATTATGTCAAAAAATGATGGAGAAAAATACATTTCAAGCTCACACAAAGTAATAACTATTTCTTTTTGCAATGTTGGTAAGATCGTAGGATCGATCACCTTACTACAAATTGACCTGAAGAAAAAACACAAATTAGTTATTGCGCTTCTCACTTTTTCTGGAAAAATAAAACGTATGCCTATTGGTAGAAAGTGTTCCATTATAACATGGCAATCATTTGTCTTTAAACTCTTTAACTTGAGGTCTTTCGTAGAAACAGGTCTTCTAATATCTGAAGAGTATCCTTCTGGAACTTTAACTTCACTTAGAAACTTACACAATATCTTTTTCTCCTTTCTAGATAAAGTATAAGCAGCAGGTGGTAGATATGTTTGATTTCCTTTCTTCAAGGGTCCTAATTCATTTCTTATTCTCATCGCTACCAAGTCCTTTCTTGCTTTAAGGCCATCCTTAGACTTTCCTTGTACATTGAGTAACGTACCAATAACACTTTCAACTACATTTTTTTCAATATGCATAACATCAAGAAAATGTCTTACATACAACGACTTCCAATACGACAACTCAAAAAAATTTGACCTCTTCTTCCACCACGCGTGACAAGCGTATGAGCAAAAGGCTTGCCAAACTTAGTACTCACATCTTTCACCTTTTCAAAAATTTGTTCGCCGGTCAATGTAGGTGGAGCTCTACCTTGTTCTGAATTTCCATTGAATGCTTTTCTCCACCCATGGTAGTGATGATTAGAATTTAAGAATCTTCGATGACCAAGAAAGACATTCTTCTGACCAAATTCCAATCACGTCCAATCTGTGTTTTCTTCACAGATAGGATACGCACATTGATCTTTAATGATATACCTCGATAGATTTCCGTATACTGGAAAATCATTAATTGTGCCAAACAACATCGCCCTCAAATTGAAACTTTCTTTCCTATATCCATCATAAACCTCCACACCGCCCTCAAATTGTGCCAGACCGTTCTCCCACAAACTCTTTGAGTCTTTGATTAAAGGTGTCAAGTATACATCTATGTTATTCCTGGTTGTTTAGGGCCAGAAATTAAAATAGATAACATCATGTACTTACGCTTCATACATAGCCATGAAGGTAGGCTATAAATCATAATAATTATAGGTCATGTGGAATTTGAGATACTTTGTAGACCATGCGGATTCATTCCATCAGTTGATAATGCCAAGCGAAGGTTTCTAGCTTCTTCTTCAAAATCAGGATACTCATTATCAGTTTTCATCCACTGTGATGAATCTGCCGGATGTCGATACTTCCCATCTATAATTCTATCATATGCATGCGAATTCAAGTGTTTTTCATCTGTTTCACTACAAAACATATGTCTAAATCTCGGAATTATAGGAAAATACCATAAGACTTTTGCTGGTGACAACTTTTTCTTATACCGAGATACACCGCATTTAGGACACTCGTTTAATGATGCATATTCATTTCGAAACAAAATGCAATCATTTGGACAAGCATGTATCTTATCATAGCTCATGCCAATAGAGCATACCATTTTTTTAGCTTCATAGGTTCGATTGGGAAGAACATTATCCTCAGGAAGCATCTCTTTCATAAGGGCTAATAACTCTGTGAAACTTTTATCCGACCATCCATTACCCGCCTTTAAGTTGTACAACTTTAATACCGTGGACAATCTTGTGAAAGAAGTGCAACCTTTATACAACGGTTTATCTGCATCGCTTACCAACCTCTCAAACATATTGGGACAATACTGAAGATTTTCTTCAAGTGCTTCTGCAATCTCTTCGACTCGATCACACTCATTCTCGTACTCTTTTGACAATCAATTAGAAGACATCCATTTTTTATCCATACTAATTAAGTAGGCTAAACTAAACTAAGAAAGCTAAACAAAAATAGAGAATACCTGTAGCACCTGTAGAGAAATCACCAACTTCTAGAACTACACAGTATGATTCTTGGAAACGGTCACAATCTTGCTCTTCACAAGTAACCCCTATAACAAATTCACTAAGTTAGTATTTATACCTAATATAACCACTTTATCACTTAAGTTCAAGAAATTACTCAACAAAATCACAATATTCAACAAGTAATTCGCGAATATTCAAACAACAACAATATATATTCAAACATCAACAACATTCAACAATTAATTCAACTATTCATCAACAACAACATTAACGTATATACAAAATTAACAGACATAAATAATTCATTTACTTTCATCAACAACATCAACATCATTGACATCAACACTAACAACATCAACAACAACATTATCGTTACTTAATTCAAGTTTCCATCAAAAACAAAAACATTAACATATATAAAAAATTAATTCATTTGCTTTCATCAACAACATCAACATCATTAACATCAACACTAACAACAACATTATCGTTACTTAATTCAAGTTTCCATCAATAACAAAACATTAACATATATACAAAATTGTTTCAACAACAACAACAACAACAACATCAACACTAACAACATCAACAACAACATTCTCGTTACAACATCATCAACATCAAGAACAACACTAACAACATCAACAACAATATTCTCATTACAACATCATCAATATCAAGAACAACAACAACATTAACATATACATTTACATCAAGAACAAGAAAACTTCAATATTGACATATACATTTACATCAAGAATAAAAAAAAATTCAATATTAACTTCATTAAAATAAGTTCTCAAGCCACACTATGAATTGTAAAAGTAACATTTTAAAAAAACTTCAATACCTTAAAAATGGTGGAATGGTCGGACAGAGGAGGTGGCGGAAAACGGAGGGACAATGACAGTCGGCAGAAACGAAGAAGATGAAGGACCGGTCGGACGAATGGAGGCGGTACGGCGGTGCAACAGACAGAAGTGGTCGACGGAGGGTGTAGGGTTTATCGCGAGTGGGAACGAGGGAACGAAAAAGTTTAAACTTCGACTGCTTCTGTTTCTGAAAATTCTGGGTTTTATTAAATTTATGATACTTAAACATATAGCAGTGCTTTTGCAAGGACCTTTAGCAGCACTTTATAAAAGCGCTCTCTAAGGTCTACTTTAGGCAGGACCTATAGCAGCACTTTTATAAAAGTGTTATCTTTTGTACCCCATTTAGCAGTGCTTTTTGTAAAGCGCTTTCTATTGTAAGCCAAAACTGCCACTGTAGCAGCGCTTTTGGAAAGCGCTTTCGTAGGTCACCCATTTAGCAGCGCTTTTCCAAAGCGCTTTTGTAGGGCCCCCATTTAGCAGCGCTTTTCCAAAGCGCTTTCGTAGGACCCCCATTTAGCAGCGCTTTTTATAAAGTGCTTTCTATTGAAAGCCAAAGCTGCCACCTTTAGCAGCGCTTTTCTAAAAGCGCTGTCTAAAGTCAGCTCTTTTTTTCTTCTTTTTTTTCCTTACTCTTTAGCAGCGCTTTTAATAAAAATGTTGTCTTTGTTGCGCTGCCAAACAACATTTTTGGCGTAGTAAGGTGATAACATAGAAAAGATATATTATGATAATTGAAAATTAATAGCACAAAATTATACACTTATCTCCATCATAAGAGTTTGATGTCAAAGTTGATATCAATATTGATGATTTTTCAAAACATCTTTATAATCAATGAAACTTTTAGAACTACCATATTGTCAAGTCTTGTGTCTTGAAGGATCAATCTTGATTTGACAATTCTAGCATATGACCTTCAAGTACCTATAAAACAATTAGTTATGTCTCATGTTCTTCATCAGTTGAATGATGTGAGACCATCAATGCCTTGCATACATGATCTTCATTTGAAAATGAACTTATTTCATTGTCATCACATGCTATATATGCTTTATTTTCTTTTTCTACATTCAAAACATGTAACTCTCCTTGTTGGTGCTTCTTTGTGAATGATCACCTTTTCCCTTTTTTTCTTAGGAATTTTTCAAACTTTTTAATAAGATCATCATCGTCATCAATAGATTCTTCCTCTTGATTGCTATCATGAAATTTTACTTTTGTCTTTAATACAACATCTTTTGAATTTTTCACTTGTATTTCATGTTGCTCTAATCTTTGAAGTTCTATTTCATGTTCTTGAAGTTTTTCGGACAAGGAAGCGGATGTCATGGTAGAAAGACTCTTCTTTTCTGATATTGTTGTCACCTTTGGTTTCCATTCCCTGGTTAAAGACCTAAGAACTTCTTATCATCTTCATTCCATGAATTTTTAATCTTTTTTTTCTCAACGTCATTGACCACACTAGTAAGAACAAATAGACCATTTTGGTACAACATCACAAATATCTTCACCTTGTGCTTCTAGATGTGCCTTCATACAAATTTTCCAAAAATCAAAGTATTCACCACAAAATAATGGGGGCCTGTTAATGCATCCACCGTCTCTGAATACAGGATTTGTGGAAGCCATTCTGGATCACAAGAGAAAATTACTCGAACCTGCTCTGATACCAATTGTTAGTAAGAGTTGCACCTAAGAGGGGTGAATTAGATTTATTGGACTTTTCTCTATTTGAAGTGTTAGCACTGGTTTTGTTATTTTTCAGAAATGATATGAAAGTAAATATGCTGAAAAATAAATGCAAAAAGTAAAGGACACAAAGATATATCCTGGTTTTCCTCATAATCCGAGAGTACCTCAGTCCCCTCACTCCCCGTGAGATATTTCTACTATGTCGGATCTTTGCTCAAGTCTTCCACAAAGACCTATACTAAAATCTTCTAACATAAGCAACACAATCATTAAGGATAATTGATGGGCTAAAGACGTGTCTACTTATGCGTCTAGCGGTATCTTACTGCAAGTGCACAGCCTATCGAAGTAATATTTAAGATTATCGATCCACAGGGATTCTATTGTTACTTAGTGCTAGATGAACTTCTAGTTTAGCTAAGGCGAATGGTTGTCACGATTGTTGTTGGTTTTTAAGACTATTAAAGGCGGAATTAAATTTAAGTTTTTAATAAAGTAATACTAAGGCGGTCGGTATGTAATTATACTAACTTAGGTGGGTCAATCTAACCTAGGCTTATAGAGATGTTCACTTAATCTATTCGGTAGAGATTACCAGTTTAAATACCCTCAACTCACACTCTCGTGGTCTTATATCAGATCTTATCCCTAAAGCCCTATGCCTGCTCTCGCTAGCCCATAAGTGTTTAGAGGTAATTTTTGGAAACTAAATAATTCTAATTTATCTCAAAGCGCTCTCGCTGTATTTAATTTAAATGCCTAACTTTAGCTATCTGGTTAAAATCTCACACTCTCGTGGTCTTGACCCAACCTAATACCCTTTTCTTACTCTCGTAACGAAAAGGTCTAATTTAATTAAAAAGTCTCAGCCAGAATGTTAAGCGATTAATTATTTTCAGCCTATGATTATATTTACCGGTTAAGTTTGTTATAACTACATACCGCCCTAAGGTATTTAGCTACTCATCGAGGTTGAATCAGACAGAGAATTAAATAATAACTTACTCATGGCAGAAAAATAAATAGGCATTATAATTAAATTAAATTGCAATAAATTGAAAAACCTGATTAACAAATATCTGAGTAGACTCCTTCTTCCACAGACCGGAAAGCTCGGAGTAGGCGGAAATTAAAATTGAACGAATGCTGAAGGTTGGAAACAAATAAATGTATAACAATTCCCTAATGTTGGAAATTGTTATACGGTTGGTTTGGATACAAATAAAACGAGACAGAAAAGAAAATAAAATAATGCTGGAATGAAAATGCTGGTTCGTAAGGTAATTCGGCAGAGCTTCCGCAGGAATTTTCGGATAATGAAGTTTGTCCTTGAGTTCACAGAGCTTGTACTATTTATAGAGTCTTTAATGGGCTGGATTCTTGGTCCTTTGTTGCATGGGCCTTGCTGAAGTTGTTGAGGAAATGCTGGAACGTGGCAGCAAAAATGGGAGATGTCATCTTTACGTGCTGCCTTGAGGAGAAATAAGAGGAGAAGTGGTCTTCAGTGGTGCCTTGACGTAGTCTGAGTCAAGAACAAGTTTTATCCTTGTCACGGGCGTGACAAGGTCTTCACGTTCGTAATTTGAGGATTTTAAGTGTCACGGTCGTGACTACCTCCTTACGGTCGTGATGGCCCAAATTGGGATGTCACGGTCGTGACACCCTTGTAACGACCGTGGCTGCAACAAATTGTGCAGTCTTTTTGCAGGCTTCTGCCTTTCTTCATCTCCTTGTGGTCTCTTTCGTTCCTTTCCTCTTAATTCATGATTCGGCCTCACATAACGATGTACCTGCAAAATAGTAAGAAAAACTCGAGAAATCGAGTGTTAAAAAGGTGAATGCGCGATAAAACGTCAATGAAATCTAGCGATATAATCGATGCGTTTTCTCGTCATCAAACTTCCCCAAACTTAAACCTTTGCTTGTCCTCAAGCAAATAGTCGGTTGAAAATCGGCGGACAAGATTTTATTCACACATACTCATATCAAATCGTACGGTGGATCGTTTTGTCGGATAGTCCGGTACTTTGATAGAACACTACCGATACACTAATGACATAAGCAACAAGCTATGTCGTCGACTTCCCGTCAAGCGAAACAATCGGCAATCACATTACGATTTCACCTGGAGTTTTTCGATCTTATTTCGCCCGGTTTCGTTCTAGTGCAGTCACATTAAGCCCTTTGCCTTAGCACGCACGTAGTGGAGTAGCCGGTTAGCGATTTTGATCCTTTTTTAGCACGGGGTCTGGTGCACGAGTGTGGTAACCCTTCATGTTTTATCCGATTCGGAGGCTGTGGGGGATCGAGCCGTGGCACGCCCTACCGAGTTCAGAACCAGTACCTCTGAACCAACTCGAAACGGATTCCTTCTCATATTTCTCGTTTCTTATCTGCGACCGTGTACTTTGGTGCAGTTTCTTTTCATTTTGCATCGAGATACGAAGGATCATTATTGATTAGGCATCAAACGCTTATATTCATCGGCTCCCCACGTGGTTTGTGTTCAGACGGTGCTGACTGCTAGTATAAACTACTGGGGGTTACTTTTGAACTGAAACTAAAGGTGCACTCGCAATGGTGATCGGGATGGAATTTCTTAAGCAGGGAGTCAAAGATGTCAAGATTGTATTGGTCTTGTTTAATCGTTCCCGGCTTCGTAGTTACGAACCATTCGGTGGTAAGTCGGGTAATGCGAGTAATTAAAGATTTTTCTGGTATAGCTTAATAATCGGGGAAAGCTCGAAATTAAAGAAAATAGGGCCCAGATTTGCTCATTTCATTGATTTGCTAAAAGGAATACAACGGAATTGAAAGTACACTGAAATGAAAAGTACCTCTCCCACACTATATCAGACATTGTCCTCAATGTTGTGATATAAATGCGGTACAAATACAGTACAAGACTAAAATGAAAAACAAACAGAAAAGTAAACTACTGCTGCTGAGGACCTCGGGCTCGGCCTCTGGTGCGAGAGCGGCGCCTGGAAGGAGTCGCGTCAGGATCAGAACCGGTGCCGGAGGTAGCAGTAATGCTAATGCGGAGCGCGTCGAGCTCGCTGAAAAGTTCTCCAAACCGCTGATTAGTGGCCTCCTGGTTTGCAGCAATAGTGCCCAGTAAAGCATCATACTGCGCCTGCTTCCTTCGCTCCAGTGCGGCGTTCATCTGGTTCTGCTGATGAATCGCAAGGAGGACTTCCTCAAGTGTAACTGCGGGAGCAGGGGGCTGTCGGGTAGATGTCTCTGGGATATCCTGGACAGGCTCAGCTGCATCCATAGCGTCCTGCATCTCGTCCGCTGGAGCGTCTGCCTGATCATCATGAACCGGGACGTGATCGGCAGCAACAGGTAAAACAAAGAGCCAGTTGGCTCGGTTGGATGGGTCGATGCGGGTGCGGGACGGCAGAGTGATATGGTGAAAAATGGTGCCATTGACAACAGGGCTATACCTGCCATCCTCTCGCTGCGCGATCAGGTGGGCGGACTGGCAGTAGCTCATGGTCAGGAATTCAGCGGCGAGGTGAGGCTGATTAACGAGCGCGTCACCAAGCCCCAACTGAATGGCGAGGGCGGTGACAATGCCGCCTATGAAGAACGGGGAGGAGCCTCGCTGTGCAATGGCCTGGATGTGATGAAGCATGAAAGGGGCAGCGTTGATCGGCTCGTCATGAAGAGCGCAGTATAAGAACAGAAGCTCCTTGGAGTTGAGCTTGTGGTTGCTTTCTCTAGCAAAGATTGTGTTGCAGATGACCCGGTGAAAATAGCGGATAGCCGGGTTGTGGATGTGTGTGGCGTTGAGGCTCTGGAAGGTGGATGCACGGGTGTTGGTAAGGTCGTGCCATAGAGTGAATGCTTGTTCACTAAAATTATCGGGCACGCGACGGTGGGCTTCGGTTCCGTGATCGAAGCCTAACAGCTCGACGATCCTGGTTTGTGTGAGGTTGAACTCCTGGCCGTGCAATCTGAATGTTACGATGCCGGTAAGCTGACTCTGAGAACCGGGAGGGGTGATGTAACTGTAAGGGCTTAGGAACTCCAGCGTCAGAAGTTCGAAAGTAGGCTGAGGTTGACGACAGAGGTCCCACAGACCGACCTTTTGCAGTAGGCTTTGTACGCTGGCCAACATTCCGAGTTCTCGCAGACAGTCAGTGGCAATGTAGCGGGTAGGTTGCAGACCGCGGTTTTGGAAGCGGATGAAATGGTCTCTCTGGTTTACTCCAGCTTCGCCTTCTCTAAAAATGATGGAATCCATAACATGCAAGAGTGAAGAGTGAGGGAGGAAGGATTTTGTGAGGTTTTGTGAGAGAAATGTTAGAATGAGGGAGATAGAGGTTCGGGTTAAATACGGGAGAGTTTTAATGAAATGGTTGATGATAATGGGGGGTTAATGGGGGTAGTGGAGAGGTTACGGCGGTTGTGGAATGAATGGGTAGTGTTTTGGGTAGGTTATGGATGGAGAAGAAGAGGGGACACGATGAGAAACAGTTCTGTTTCTCACGATTCCTGTAATAGAGGTCGTCACGGTCGTGACAGGGGCGTGACGGTCGTGACACGCTAAATGAGCACGTCACGATCGTAAGATAGGTGTGACGACCGTGAGGGCATGTTTTGCTGAATAATTCCCATAAAAGAACATTTTCTCACGTTATTCATAAATTAATAATAATTTATTTTATTTAGTAACACTTATATTAAATACACACCATATTGTATATCATTTGCAACACAGTAGTATACGAACTTGCATGAAAGATTGTATACATGATATAATGTAGGTATGACAGTATATAGAAAAAATATGTAAGTTGCTAAAAATGGAGAAATAATTGAAATAAAAGGTGCATGGCATAAAGTAAAAAAATGAAATTACAGAAACGGAAATTATGTTATGAAATTGTTGCGAAAGATAAATTTAACTAGAAACGAAAATAATGAGAAAAAATAATGAGAAAAAAATAAACTAAATCACTTATAGCCGTTTCAAAGGCGTTTCTTCAGGTCTTCGATGGCGGAGTCCAAATGATAAAATTGTTCGCAGGCCATGTCAGTCAATCCTATGATGTCCAATCGCATGCTCTTAATGTCTTCTTTGAATAGATTAATGTCCGTTTGGTAGGCATTGAGAGTGTGCATGATGTTTTGTAAGTTGTTAGCATACTCTCCTTGATTCGCTCCAGGGGTTTCATGTACTTTGTCAGTTGGGTCAATGTCATGGTAACCAGGAGGTGTCTCGGGGTCAGTTTCAACAGCGGTCATTATATCATCTGTTATCCTGTGAGACTGAGGTGTTTCAGGAGTGGCTGGATAATCAGGTGGGTTTAACTCATAAAGCCAGTTATCCTTATTATGAACACTTACTCTAGCATGATTGGGCAATGTGAACAGGGTTACTACTTCGTTCCGGATTAGGTACTCAAAAGGTGGGCGTCCTAAATTCCTTATGATATGTCTATTGAAGCAGAATTTAAGATTCATTGGGCGGATGGTTCCCAGACGGGTACACCTGTCCAGTTGGTACCTAAGTCCTATGGCATCAGCAATCATGGTTACAAGACCTCCTACTAAGATAGGTAATTCAGGTTCTTCTTGGATGCGGGTGAAGGTTTGCATCATGAAAGGTACACCATTAACAGACTGTCCATTAGTGAAACATGACATAGTAAATACTTCATCTTTAGAAACTCCGGTAATGTTTTCTTCTTTTCCAAAGAAGGTATGGGCGAGGAATTTGTGGAAGTAACGGAGAGCAGGATTATGGATCTCATCGTTATTCATGTCATTTGGTTCAGGGTGGTAGTTTCCGGTTAGAGTTCCCCAAAAGAAATCTAGCTCCACATCCATCAATTCTACCTGTGTGGTAGTAAAAGCAAAGGGTCCACTAGGGAATCCTAACAAGTCAGCTAGTTCTTTATGGTTAAAGTCGTATTCTATTCCAAATAGGCGGAAACTAATAAATCCTTTCCTAAATCCAAAACCACGCTCAGGTAGGTAAAGTAAGGAGCTAAGGAACTCAAGGGTAAGCTCGCGGTAAGTCGCAAACTTATGTTGGATCAATGCATTCTCCCGTCCGAGTCGGTTGAACAAGTACATGACACTATCATGTATACCTAAGGTTTCCATAGTCCTATCATCTGGGTACAGGGTCAAATCCATTTGCCTCTGTGATAACTCTTCGAACTTCATTCTTTGGTTCCTACCTCTAAATTTGGTTTCCATATAGTTAATTGGTTGGTTAGCCATGGTCAGTGCAAATATGGGGAAAACAAATCAGTGGAAAAGACTTTATGAAATCTGTAAAAAGTAGAGGTACTTTAGAAAATCTGTAAAAAGTGATTTAAGATAAAAATGAGAAAATGAAATGCTTAATGTAATGGCGATAATAGTAATATAAAATAAAACTGACAAAACAACTTAAACAAATAGAAAAAACGATAAATAACAATGCTCTAAAAGAAAAGAATAGTTTAAAATAGGTAAATAAGTAAATGGGTTGCCTCCCACTAAGCGTTGTTTTTATTGTCAAAAGCCTGACGTAATGTTTTGGTTTAGATTAATCAGGGGAATTGGTGGACAATTCTAAAAGCTTTAGATTATTCGCATAATCTCTATTTTCAACTTTATGATAGTGTTTTAGACGTTGTCCGTTTACTGTGAATGGTTCACTATTCTTACCCTTAATTTCTATCGCTCCACTTGGGAATACTTTAGTTATATCAAAGGGTCCTGACCATCTAGACTTTAATTTTCCAGGAAAGAGCCTAAGTCTTGAATTAAAGAGGAGTACAACGTCTCCCACACTAAATTCTTTCCTAGATAGGCGTTTATCATGCCATCGCTTAGTTCTTTCTTTATATATCTTAGCATTTTCATATGCATCTAACCTTAATTCTTCTAATTCGTTAATGTCTAGGATTCGCTTTTCTCCTGCAGCATTATAGTTTATATTGAGAGTTCTGATCGCCCAATAAGCTTTGTGTTCTAGTTCTACTGGGAGGTGACAAGATTTTCCATAAACTAGTTTGAAAGGTGTAGTACCTATGGGTGTCTTGTAAGCGGTCCTATAAGCCCATAGAGCTTCATTAAGTTTAGATGACCAATCTTTCCGAGATATGGCGACAGTCTTTTCTAAGATTTGTTTAATCTCTCTGTTTGAGACTTCGACCTGTCCACTTGTTTGTGGGTGATATGGTGTAGCCACACGGTGTCTTACTCCATACTTAGATAGTAATTTGTCAAAGATTTTTGAAATGAAGTGCGAGCCACCGTCACTTATGACGAGTCGAGGCACACCAAATCTGGGAAAGATTATATTTTTGAAAAGCTTTATTACTACTCGTGTATCGTTTGTAGGAGAAGCTATGGCTTCAATCCATTTCGAGACATAATCAACAGCTACGAGTATGTAATTATTACCGAAAGATGATGGGAATGGTCCCATGAAATCTATTCCCCAGACGTCGAAGATTTCTACTTCTAAAATTCCCTTTTGGGGCATCTCATCTCTTCTTGAAATATTGCCAGTGCGTTGACACCGATCGCAACTTATAACAGCGATGTGGACATCCTTCCATAGATTAGGCCAGTATAAGCCGGCTTGCAAGATTTTCGCACAAGTCTTGGAAGTGCTTGCATGTCCACCATAAGGAGATGAATGGCATTGGGCAATGACATCTTCTATTTCTTCTTCGGGAATACATCGGCGAAAGATTCCATCTGGTCCTCTTTTGAACAATAATGGTTCATCCCAATAGTAATGTTTCAAGTTATGAAAGAATTTCTTTTTCTGCTGATAGGTTAGATCGGGTGGAAGAGCTCCTGCGGCTAGGTAGTTGACAATGTCAGCGTACCATGGCAGTCCTACAGTTGTCTGTAATGTTTCCACGGGTTCTGGTTCATTTATATCTAACTGAGCTAGGTCGCTTCCTATTTGTGCTATCAGCTGTTCATACGGAAAATCATCGTTAATCGGCACTTGTTCGGGTTTAATACCTTCTATTCTAGATAAATGGTCCGCTACGACGTTTTCAGTACCTTTTTTATCTTTTATTTCTAGATCAAACTCTTGTAAGAGTAAAATCCATCTTAAGAGTCCTGGTTTAGCATCTTTCTTAGTTAATAGATATCGGATAGCAGCATGGTCTGTGTAAATGATTATTTTCGCTCCAACTAGGTAAGAGCGGAATTTGTCAAGCGCAAAGACAACTGCTAGCAATTCTTTTTCTGTAGTAGCGTAGTTCATCTGGGCAGAATCCAAGGTTCTACTGGCATAGTAAATCGCATGGAGTTTCTTTTCCTTTCTCTGGCCCAGGACTGCGCCTACAGCATAGTCACTCGCATCGCACATGATTTCAAAAGGTAATCTCCAGTCAGGGGGTTGCATGATTGGTGCGGTGATGAGGGCTGTTTTTAGAGTTTCGAATGCTTTAAGACAATCTTCATTGAATATGAACTCAGCGTCTTTCATTAATAAACCAGTAAGAGGTTTAGTGATTTTCGAGAAATCTTTGATGAATCGTCGGTAAAAACCGGCGTGTCCTAAAAAGCTTCGTATTTCTCGAACGGTTTTAGGGGGTTGAAGATCTTTTATTACTTCAATCTTAGCCTTATCAACTTCAATTCCCTTGTCTGATATTACATGACCTAATACTATTCCTTCGTTGACCATAAAATGACATTTCTCCCAGTTAAGCACGAGATTCACTTTTACACATCTTTCTAACACCATTTCTAAGTTCGATAAGCATCCTTCAAAACTTTGCCCGCATACTGAGAAGTCGTCCATGAACACTTCCATGATGTTGTCTATAAAATCTGCGAAGATTGACATCATACATCTTTGAAAGGTTGCAGGAGCGTTGCACAATCCAAAGGGCATTCGCCTATAAGCGAACGTTCCATAAGGACATGTGAATGTAGTCTTCTCTTGATCATCAGGATGGATAGGGATTTGGAAAAATCCTGAGTACCCGTCAAGATAACAGAAGTAAGAATGCTTGGCTAATCGTTCTAACATTTGATCTATAAAAGGCAGTGGGAAATGGTCTTTTCGAGTGGCTTTGTTTAGCTTACGATAATCTATGCACACTCTATATCCCGTCACTACTCTTTGCGATATCGATTCGCCTTGAGCGTTTTTCACAACAGTGATACCTCCTTTCTTTGGCACTACATGTATTGGACTAACCCATTCACTATCAGAGATCGGATATATTATCCCGGCATCTAATAATTTCTTGACTTCTTCTTTTACTACAGTGCTAAGGGTCGGGTTAATTCTTCTTTGAGATTCTCTGGAGGTTCTGCAATCTTCTTCTAGCAGAATACGATGCATGCAAACTGAAGGACATATTCCTTTGAGATCAGATATGTTATATCCTAATGCAGTTGGATATTTCTTCAAGACATCTAAAAGTTTCTTTGTTTCTATAGTTCCTAAACTGGAATTTACTATAACTGGTCTTTTACATTCAACGTCTAAGAATTCGTACCTTAGGTTATTAGGTAAAGTTTTTAGTCCTAATGTAGGTTTATCTTTACTTGGCATGGGATCCGGTGTAAGTGCTAAACTTTCGCTTAGACTATCATCCTGATACGGTTTTCGCCAATTATCATCTTCGAAAATCGGAGGGATTTGAATTTTCATTATTTCAGAATAAGTGGTCTCCTTCAGCTCCATTTCTCTTACACATTCGTCAATTACGTCCATCAGATAGCATGTATCCTCTATAGCTGGTGATTGTAAGAATTGTGTTAAAACAAATTCAACTTTCTCTTCACCTACTTCAAAGGTTAGCTTTCCTCTTTTCACGTCTATTATAGCTCCGGCGGTAGCTAAGAATGGTCTTCCTAGTATGATAGGTGTAGTGGAGTCTTCAGAGATGTCCATGATTATAAAATCAGTAGGAATGTAGAATTGTCCTATACGTACTGGGACGTTTTCTAGTATGCCTACAGGATATTTAACAGAGCGATCGGCTAGTTGAACATACATTTTAGTTGGTCTTAGGTCTCCCATGTCTAGCCTTTTGCAAATTGTTAAGGGCATAACACTGATATTGGCTCCTAAATCGCATAGAGCTTTGTCAATGACGAATTTTCCTATTACACAGGGTATAGAGAAACTTCCTGGATCTTTTAGCTTAGGAGGCATGTTATTCTGAATTATGGCGCTACACTCGGCAGTAAGTGTAACTGTTCCGTTATCCTCTATCTTTTTCTTATTGGATAAGATTTCTTTTAAAAACTTAGCATACGAGGGTATTTGGGTAATTGCTTCTGTAAACGGAATAGTAATGTTCAACTGTTTCAGAAGTTCGACAAATTTCTTAAATTGACCCGTCGTCTTGGAACTTATTAATCTTTGAGGGTACGGAATTGGTGGTTTATAGGGTGGTGGAGGCACATAAGGTTGTTCTTTCTCCACTACCTCTCGACTTTCATCTTCCTTTTCTTCTGGATCATTCACCACTTCAGTCGGTTTATCCGGTTTTTGGTACATGGCTGGATTGTCAAGTCTTGGATCGGTAGGTCCGTCAAGTTCCTTGCCACTTCTTAATATTACAGCGTTAGCATGTCCTTTCGGGTTAGGTTGAGGTTGTCCAGGGAATACTCCAGCCGGTGCAGCAGTAGGTGCTTGTTGTTGAGCTACTTGTGAAATCTGAGTTTCAAGCATTTTGTTATGTGTAGCTAATGCATCTACTTTGCTCACTAATTGTTTAATCTGCTCACTAGTGTGAATGTTTTGGTTTAAGAAGTCCTTGTTTGTCTGAGATTGGCTAGCTATAAAGCTCTCCATCATCAATTCAAGGTTCGATTTTCTAGGGATATTAGGAGCAGTCTTTTGATATCCTGGTGATGTAGCTGGTGCTTGACCTGGTGCGTAATAAGCATTGTTATTCTTATAGGAGAAGTTCGAATGATTCTTCCAACCTGGGTTGTATGTGTTTGAGTAAGGGTTTCCTTGAGCATAATTCACTTGATCAGTGGGAGTTCCTGTCAATAGTTGACAATCAGAAACTTCGTGTCCTGGGACTCCACATAACTCACAATTGGGTGTTACTGCAGCCACGGTGGCTGCAGGTGTTATGGCCAAGTTATCGATCTTTTGGCTTAGTTGGTCAAACTTCGCATTGACTTGGTCCATACTACTTACTTCATACATACCTCCCTTTGTTGGTTTCTCAGTTGCGACTCTCTCGCTTCCCCAAAGGTAATGATTCTGAGCCATACTTTCGATAAGTGCATAGGCATCACGATATTCTTTGTCCATCAATGCACCACCCGCGGCAGCGTCAATTGTCATTCTCGT
Organism: Lathyrus sativus; assembly: GCA_963859935.3. Classification (NCBI taxonomy): domain Eukaryota; kingdom Viridiplantae; phylum Streptophyta; class Magnoliopsida; order Fabales; family Fabaceae; genus Lathyrus; species Lathyrus sativus. Next base: position 913,918,984 of record OZ012735.1, read on the forward strand.
ATTGTACAAGAGTCCATTATAGAAGGTATGGATGACCATCCAGTCTATTAATCCATGATGTGGACAAAGTCTAAGTAGATCCTTATAGCGTTCCCAAGCTTCGAATAATTATTCACTTTCTCTTTGCTTAAATCCGTTGATCTGAGCTCTCAGCATGGCTGTCTTGCTAGGTGGAAAATACCTATTCAAGAAAACTTTCTTAAGTTCTGCCCACGTAGTCACTGAGTTCGAAGGCAGAGATTGAAGCCAAGCTCTTGCTCTGTCTCGAAGTGAAAAAGGAAATAAACGTAGTCTAATAGCTTCTTGGGTAACTCCATTGGCTTTTACGGTATCTGCATATTGCACAAAGATCGAAAGATGAAGATTCGGGTCCTCGGTAGGATTTCTGGCGAATTGATTTTGTTGCACGGCTGATATCAACGAAGGTTTTAGTTCGAAATCATTTCGGTTGATAGCCGGCGCTGCAATGCTTGAATGCGGTTCACCTTGCGAAGGATTAGCGTAATACTTGAGTGGATGAGTTTGTTCTTCAGCCATCCCTGCGTCTGGTTTTACGACTGGTTTAGGCGGATCTAATTGAAGATCTGGAATATTGGAATTATTTTCGAAATCGAATATACGTCTTCTTACGTGTAAGAAGCGCTCCGATTCAGGGATTAGAGGTTGCAAGTCTTTGCTTTTAGAGCGAGTACTTGGCATACACTCGGAGATTAGATTAAATTAAATAGTTGATACCTTAGTCTAGACAATGCTACCTAAATGCACTAGTAACTAAATTAAGGAATCCCCGGCAACGGCGCCAAAAACTTGATGGGCTAAAGACGTGTCTACTTATGCGTCTAGCGGTATCTTACTGCAAGTGCACAGCCTATCGAAGTAATATTTAAGATTATCGATCCACAGGGATTCTATTGTTACTTAGTGCTAGATGAACTTCTAGTTTAGCTAAGGCGAATGGTTGTCACGATTGTTGTTGGTTTTTAAGACTATTAAAGGCGGAATTAAATTTAAGTTTTTAATAAAGTAATACTAAGGCGGTCGGTATGTAATTATACTAACTTAGGTGGGTCAATCTAACCTAGGCTTATAGAGATGTTCACTTAATCTATTCGGTAGAGATTACCAGTTTAAATACCCTCAACTCACACTCTCGTGGTCTTATATCAGATCTTATCCCTAAAGCCCTATGCCTGCTCTCGCTAGCCCATAAGTGTTTAGAGGTAATTTTTGGAAACTAAATAATTCTAATTTATCTCAAAGCGCTCTCGCTGTATTTAATTTAAATGCCTAACTTTAGCTATCTGGTTAAAATCTCACACTCTCGTGGTCTTGACCCAACCTAATACCCTTTTCTTACTCTCGTAACGAAAAGGTCTAATTTAATTAAAAAGTCTCAGCCAGAATGTTAAGCGATTAATTATTTTCAGCCTATGGTTATATTTACCGGTTAAGTTTGTTATAACTACATACCGCCCTAAGGTATTTAGCTACTCATCGAGGTTGAATCAGACAGAGAATTAAATAATAACTTACTCATGGCAGAAAAATAAATAGGCATTATAATTAAATTAAAGTGCAATAAATTGAAAAACCTGATTAACAAATATCTGAGTAGACTCCTTCTTCCACAGACCGGAAAGCTCGGAGTAGGCGGAAATTAAAATTGAACGAATGCTGAAGGTTGGAAACAAATAAATGTATAACAATTCCCTAATGTTGGAAATTGTTATACGGTTGGTTTGGATACAAATAAAACGAGACAGAAAAGAAAATAAAATAATGCTGGAATGAAAATGCTGGTTCGTAAGGTAATTCGGCAGAGCTTCCGCAGGAATTTTCGGATAATGAAGTCTGTCCTTGAGTTCACAGAGCTTGTACTATTTATAGAGTCTTTAATGGGCTGGATTCTTGGTCCTTTGTTGCATGGGCCTTGCTGAAGTTGTTGAGGAAATGCTGGAACGTGGCAGTAAAAATGGGAGAAGTCATCTTTACGTGCTGCCTTGAGGAGAAATAAGAGGAGAAGTGGTCTTCAGTGGTGTCTTGACGTAGTCTGAGTCAAGACCAAGTTTTATCCTTGTCACGGGCGTGACAAGGTCTTCACGTTCGTAATTTGAGGATTTTAAGTGTCACGGTCATGACTACCTCCTTACGGTCGTGATGGCCCAAATTGGGGTGTCACGGTCGTGACACCCTTGTAACGACCGTGGCTGCAACAAATTGTGCAGTCTTTTTGCAGGCTTCTGCCTTTCTTCATCTCCTTGTGGTCTCTTTCGTTCCTTTCCTCTTAATTCATGATTCGGCCTCACATAACGATGTACCTGCAAAATAGTAAGAAAAACTCGAGAAATCGAGTGTTAAAAAGGTGAATGCGCGATAAAACGTCAATGAAATCTAGCGATATAATCGATGCGTTTTCTCGTCATCAATAATCCCCTTATGATCTTTATAAAGTGCAACAAGAGAACAATCTTCCCTTATTCACTCTCTTACTTCTAACAATCCTGGATAGGAAGAAAATTACAATAATATGGATTTTTACAAGTGTTTGAATTTGTATAAAAATGTATATCAATTCTTATAATTTATCTTCTCTATCAAATAGGCAATTCTTAATATGCATTACAAGTGCTTAATGATTTATGTAGTTGAAACTATTTGAAAATGTAATGAAATTGATGTGTAAAAGTTTCAACAAAAAGTTATATCAAGAATACTTAATTTTGAAAATCACAGAATATAAGTTATGAATTGCTATAAAAGAGAGATGAGTTTGAATTCTGAAAAGTATGGTTTATATAATGTCTTAACACCTTTATAAAAGTGTACAAATACATGAAAAGATGTCATGGTTCAAAAATGCTTTCAAAAATTCGTTTACATAAAAAATTTTATGAAAAAGTGTCACTGGTTCAGTATTAATTGATTAACACATTTGCACTAGCAAATGGTTAATCGTTTAATCCCTTGTAACGTACAAATAACATGTTTTAAGAAAATTATGCAAATTGTGGCGGTTTTAACATGTTATTACGGCGGTTCCAAATGCTATAATTTACCAAAAACTGCATAGTTAATTTAAAAATCATTTTAAAAGATTCATGAAAGGTTTAACATGAATATGCATGGTTTTTATGAGCAATTAAGATATATATACTGAAATTGTAATGCATATTTAAACATTTTGATTCTTCCATTTATTTTCCAAGACTTTTTGATAATTTGAACTTGATTGCTCTAGTCTTCAAGCTTTGAATCTTCTTTTTGTTGATGTGTTTGTCTTCATCAAAACTATAACCTAGGACAAGAAGAAATTGTCTTCACACACTTTGCCAGAGACATAATCGAGCGTGGAGAAGTTCAAGTGCTGAATGTTTCGACTGATGACAATGTTGCTGATATGATCACCAAGACATTGCCGAGTAGCAAGTTTTTCCATTGTATACATTTGATAAAACTGTGTGATAAAAGCTAATTTGTTCCCTTGTTTTTCGTAGAGTTTGTTTCAAGATAGAGATTTGTGATATTTTAGATCGAACTCTAGTGTCGACAAGGGTAGTTTCATAGTCCGACAAAAGATTTAGTATGAAGTCGAAGTCTGTTCACATACTGATCTTGTATGCTGTAGTCGAAGTATGCTCAAGCATGTTGTAGTTAAATTGCTAGGATTGTTAGCATGTCGAATTGGGCCTTTCTTTTAAGCCTAATTGTTAAGTTAACTTGTAATCTAAGTTAGCTTAGTAGTCTATAAATAAACTAATTCTCTCAGGTTGTTAAGAGAGTTTAATTATTAGTATTCACTTGTAATCTTTGAATCCTTATTGAGAAAGTGAATAATAAAATAGATTTAACCAATTCTCTGTTCTTCTTTCTTCTGCTCTTTTCCTTTGTGAAATCTAATAGAGTTTCTTGTATTTGTTAAAAAAAACTCAATTTCTATCTCATGACTTTGTTCTATTATTGTCGACATCGTTTCACAACAAAAGATTCCTAGAAAAATTCTAAATTTTGGGTGAAGGTTTTTGCTTAACAGATTATCGTCCAAGGATAAGCTAGTTAGTCGATGAGTTATTAAAGGTATGCATAATTGGTCTGCCCTCTTTGCCTTCATGAATTGGAGGATGTTGAACAATTGTTTTTTAATTGTGAGATTAGTAATATCATTTGGAGTAGGACTTGTAAATGGGTGGACGATTAAATTACTTGTTAGGGGTGATTAAATTTATCTCTTCGAAATCACTTGTGTCTTTTTGTAAGTTGAGCAACGCGAGTCGTTGGATGGATTGGTGTGATAACCCAATCACTTGCTTTGCTTAGGTCTTTTATAGTTATTTTTTCTGGTTTGTGTCGGTTGGTCTCTGTGTTTGTGTTTTGTTTTTGTATTGAGTTGGGTATTGCCTTGTGCTCCATTCTAATATAATTCCTTTGTTTATTGAAAAAAAAAAAAAATACTACATCCGTCCTTAAATATAAGACTTCATTGATAAAATTATAGAAATTAAGAAAGTTGGTTAGAGTATTAAATTTATTGATTATTTTGTATAATTTTACAAATTTATTTTTAGGAGAGAGAAATAATTAATGTGTATACAACTCTATTTATTAGATAGTACAGAAAAAGTGATATAATTATGGTCATATGTGAAAAAGAATAATTAATGCACTTCAAAAATTGAAAAAAAACTTTTAAAAAGGGACAAAAATTTCAACAAAATCTTATAATTAGAGACGTAAATAGTAGTTTAATGTTGAAAATTTTGAAATTTTGTGCAATAGACTGCCTTAAAAAACACCGACCCATATTGATAGAAGGAAACTAAAATCCCTAGAATTGGTTGGTAAGCTTGACCAGAATGTGGATGGTTAGTGAGGGAACAATGATCCAACTAAGAAATAAGAGGAATTTATTGCATTTGGTAGGCTCCATGTATATAAGTTACAATGACTGTTACATCTTTGTCAATACTGATCCTTAGTCCCCACAAGCACTGCATCTGCAATTCTGCAAAATCTCTTTCTGTGTCATTCCGTAGATCACATGCCACACTTGAATTGCCAACTTGGTTTTGCATATTTACCTTATATATCATATTCTTATCTAAAATAATCATGCGCATTGTCTTGGTTTAATGCATGAAACTCTAATAGACCATATGGCATTAACAGATTTTATTTTTTATGCTCATCTTTGTCATGATCATGCTATTGAAACTCACTCACAAATTCATGTTAAGGAAGATGAGAATAGAATCTTGGAAAAGGAGGAGTTCAAGTTGTGCACATAATCTAGCTAGGAAATAATAATGCATGCCTATGAAACGTAGCACTATGTTTTTGTATGGAACATGGTAGCAATAAATGGAGTGGGGGCTTCTGCTTCTATGGAAAGGAGAACGGTTCTCAATAAATAGCAGACAACAGAGTTTGGATATGGCCCAACTAGACCTTTTGTATATGTTTGTGGCCTTTTTTCAACTCCACAAAAGAGTTTCCCCGCTCTTATTGTTTATAAGTTTCACATTAGAAGAAGATTCTCATGTGTAAGTTGGATATATTTTATTATAGTAGTATTTGTTTACAATATCTATCTCAAACGGTTAATTATAAGATACGAAAACCGGTAAAAATTAGTGAAAAAAAGAGAAAAGAAACGATAAAGCATTAAACAAAACAACGCACGATGTTTAGTTATGAAGTTCGGTCAAGAATTCTTATGTCTTCAACTATATAGGATATATAGTTATGTTTCATTTATAATTCTTTTGGCCGCTCATAAGACCCAAGATGAAAGGTTTAATGATAAATCATAAATAGCAAGCCCGAAACATCTGTAGTTCTCTATTATTTTTAAAGTAGATAATTTCGGCTTTATGAGAAATACTAACCATTCAGACTAATTTGATAGTTGACCACGATCCACATTGTACTCCATACTTTTAATTTAAATTGTTTCCACTATTTAAGAGGGAAATCATAACTTTTTATCCACATACCCATATTTCACCATAATATTTATCAATATACCCAACATTTCAAATTAATTTCTTTTCTATCCATGTTTCAAAAAAAAAAGTTTGTTTATAAGAGGGGCGTCATCCCCTATAGAGTCATCCTTATAATTATAATGGGACGTCATCTCCTATGGAGTCGCCTTTAAACGAATTTTTTAAATTATTTTTAATAAATAATATGTTAAATAATATTTATTAAATAATATTTAATAATTAAATAATATTTAAATAATATTTAATAAATAATATATTTAAAAAAAGTTTGCTTATAAGGGGGGCGTCATCCCCTATAGAATCCCCCTTATAGTTATAAAGGGACACCATCTCCTATGGAGTAACCTTTAAACGAATTTTTTAAATTATTTTTAATAAATAATATGTTAAATAACATTTATTAAATCATATTTAACAATTAAATAATATTTAATAAATAATATATTTTAAAAAACTAATTAAATAATAATTAAAAATTAAATTGTACTTAATAAATAATATATTAAATAATAATTAATATTTTCATTTAATAACAAATGAGTACACAGGGGAAATATGGTACACTAATTTCTTTGACTAGGTCAAGGTAAATGTCTGCATGTACCGCATCCTCTAGTATGTACGTTTCTTGATGGTCTTTGTGGTGGAGTCGGGTCTAATGGGTCGTCTTCAAGAAATTTGATCATTTGGACCCATGAAGATGAGTCAATATACGCAAAGTCATCCAAATTAATGGGGTGTCTTGCCTGCATAATTATGTTGGGGTGGTTGGCTCAATGAGGCAATGTCAGGACGATAGCCTGCCTAGTCGTAACGTGACATGGGTGTAAATATTTGGGTGGGTAAGGGTTGATTGAGTATTTGATACTCCGTGTTAAATTGGTTTGTAGTACCATAGGAGTATGTTTGGTATGGTGGTGGATATTGTTGGTATTGAGACTGAGAATAACTTTGTGTGAATGGGGTGGATTGGTAAGGGGTATGTTCATGGAGTTGTGGTTGTGTGAGTGGGGGTTGGGTTGGCTGGTGGAAATGGGGCTGGGTCGGCTGTTGGGTTCTTGATGATGAGGCTTATTGGCGTGGGTCAACAAGATATCTAGGATGAGAAATGAAACCAATGGATATCGACCTATACCAATTCATGTATTGGATAGACGATTTTCTCTCGTATGGCAACACAGTGTCGGACAAAACAAAGTGGCGACGATGCTTCCATTCACGACACTCATGTTTTGCAAAGTTAGTCCATGGAGAATAGTCCTATTGGTCGGAGACTTTACTGGTGTGATACTTCTCGGGGATGCATTTTGGTGCACATGGAATATCTTGTAGCATTCCAAACTGAAACTTGACACGATCACTATTGTGCATTTCCACGGTGGTGAAGTTGATAATCAGCACCTTTGCACTCCACACTGCAGAGTCGTGTTCGTTAACTTCATGAATGGCTTATAGACCAAGATATGGCCGCCAAATAAACTGTAGGAGAAAAAAATAATATTTAGTATTTTTCAAATAATATTTAAGATAACTCTATTCTAAATAGGTAGGTTAGTGAGGGTACATCATCTTGACCCAAATGATCCAGAAGATTTCGGTACTGGGTGATACTGTAATGGGGACAATTCTCATAATTCATCCCAAGTGAAGACCACCTACACATCGAAAAGGAAATATTTATTAATAATAGGATAAATTAAGTAAGAGAATATGAAATTTTCAAAGAATTGGTCTAAGAAATTACCTTGTAGCGTATGGGAATCCGAAATTATTGTGTTGGATAGGTGCTAGATTGGTCATTTTTGACCAACCCCAAGCTTGAAGAAGAATACCACATCCGATAAAATTTCCCGAATTTGTTGTTGCATTGTTACACAAAGACCGATATAGGTGTGATAGTGTGGCAGACCCCAAACTATATGTTTTTGTTTTATTTATGTCATCTAATAAAAATAAATACATATGATGAATAGCGTTACCACTTGCATCCGGACATAAAAATAAACCTATTAGTAGCATAATATAAATTCTAGTTTTTCTGATTTTTAATATTTCTGGAGAGTCTACGGTTAATGTTATCTCTCTATAAAATTTTTTGAGCCATGATAATAATAGTTTTTGGCCCCTCAAATCGCTTGGGGTTGGTTCGACCCCTAAAAGTTCTTCTATTATACTACCACAAGGATTGGTGATACCGTTTACCACCTTACCATTAATAGGTAAACCCAATAACATGTAAGATGAAATGTATGCATCTCGGGTCGACTATATCGATGAACAACAAATTTTTGATAGCTATGAACACTCTGGATTCGACTATATCGAGTTGTATCTATTACTCTGTCAGACTCAACAATCCCAAATGTTTGGTGAATCTCAGGTATTAGATCAGTCACAGTCATTGGAACAAGATGAAGTTGATGTTGGGAACGAGGAGGAAGAAGAACCTGAGGCCATGGTTGATCAAATGGTGAATTTGTTTGGGACTAGGGACTACATCATAATAACTCCACTTGAAGACATAGATAAAGAGGCATTACCATTAAGTCATATGTATTGTCCTCCCCAACACATGACTAACTTGCAATTGAGTGAAGACGAGCCTTCCTCAGATTTATTCTACAATCTTTCTCAACAAATCGAAGGTGTATTGAAAGTTGGGAACCAGTACCACACAAAAGCAGAGTGCATGAAAGCTATAATAAAGTTTCACATGCATAACTTTGTTGATTTTGAAGTAAACCAGAATGACTCAAAACGCTATGTTGTAATTTGTCGTAATGAACTTTGCAAGTTTCGGTTAGCAGGGTCCTATCGGAAAAGAAGTGATTATTGGGAGATAGGTTCGATGGATCCACCTCATAGTTGCACAACCAACATCAATCGGCAAGATCATGGTAACTTAAGATCCCAATTAATATGCCAAGAGATTTTGCATCTTGTGCGCGTAGATCCATCTGTGAAGGTGAGCATAATTATTTCTCATGTTGTTGCACGGTTTAACTATACCCCATCGTACATGAAAGCTTGGATTGGAAGAATAAAATCGGTTGAACATGTATATGGGAATTGGGAAAAATCTTACAATCAACTTCCATGGTATTTTCTAGCACTTCAAAAATATGTTCCTGGTACGGTTGTAATATTGGAGTCACTTCCAGCATACACTCCTGAAGGAACATGTGTTGATGGAAGTAGGATATTCTCTAGTCTCTTTTGGGCATTTCAACCATGTATCAAAATTTTTGCATTCTGCAAACCGATTATTCAAGTCAATGGAACATGGTTGTATGGAAAATATAAAGGAAGATTGTTGATGACGGTTGCACAAGACAAAAATAATAATATATTTCGTATTGCCTTTGCTCTGGTTAAGGGTGAGACAGGTGAAGCTTGGAGTTTCTTCCTCAGAAATATCAAAACACATGTCGCACTTCAACCCAACTTATGTCTGATTTCTGACAGACATGCCTGATGCCTCTATTGTGAGCGCTTACAACAATCCTGCTAATGGTTGGCACAATCCTCCTTTTGTCCATGTCTACTGCATAAGACACATTGCTCATAATTTTATGCGGGAAATGAAAGATAGAAATCTCCGTAAAAAAGTTGTGAATGCTGAGTATGCCTTAAACCAACCATCATTCATGTATTACCGCAAAGAAATAAGATTGTCAAGCGCGGAAGCATTAAGCTGGGTGGATAGCATTCCAGTTGAGAAATGGACAAGAGCTTTTGATGGAGGATGTCGATGGGGTCACATGACCACAAACCTTGTAGAATCCCTAAACGGTGTATTTAAGGGAACTAGAAACCTCCCCATCACTGAATTGGTAAGAGCAACCTATTATAGATTGAGGTCACTTTTTGCGGCAAGAGGCAAAAATTGAAGTGTTGTTTTGGAATCAGGGAAAATATTTAGCGAATCATGCATGAAATATATGAAGGATGAAAGTGCTAAGGCGGCCTCACATCGAGTTAGAGCATTTGATCGTCACGATTGCAACTTCATTGTTGACGAGACAAAGGATCACAATGAGGGTCGGCCAATGGGACACTATAGGGTGGAAATTCATAAAAATTGGTGTGACTGCGGAAAGTTTCAAACCTTATGCATGCCTTGTTCACATGTCATTGTCGCATGTTCCAGTGTTCGTCAGGATCCATTCTTGCAACTATCAGAAGTTTACAAGGTCGTGAACTTATTCAGAATCTACAATAACAGTTTTCCAGTGGTAGCTAGTGAGGACTATTGACAAACCTATCATGGATACACAATTTACCACAACGGAAATACGAGAAGAAACAAAAATAGTCGCCCCAAAAGCACACGAATTAGAACTGAAATGGATACAACTGAGAAAATGGAAAGATTGTGTGGAATATGTCGTCTTCCCGGGCATACGAGGAAACATTATCCAAATGTTGAAACAAGTTCTAGATAGATTTACTTTTATCATTAAAAAATGTTTAACCTTGGAATTTATTATTTTTAACAACTTTTGTTTACCACAAAACAAATTGAAATACTTTTCTACCGTACTAGAAGCTCAAGTCAAATGTAGCAAGCATTGCTTCATTATTTACCGAAGAATTTAAGTTCCACCATGGAACAATAACATGACTATTTCCTAACGAAACGAACTTAAGACTAAAATTAATATCACATAAACACCTAAAAACAATTGTAAGTAGAAAAAACTAAAAATATACGCTACAAGACAAAGGTTCCTCAAGATCTTCTATCCTTTTTCGCATAGGATCCAAAGATTGGGCTGCTTCAATGCAGGCAACCTCTGCCCTAGATAACGACACTTAAGTAGAATCTAAGGCTCATTTTTCTCTGTCACTTTTTGAGCAAGCAACTTCACCTTCTCAACCAGTGTGTCGCGATACCCAAAAGGTCTCTGCAAGAACCTCTGTGCCCAAAAAAAGTGGTAAACACTTCCCTAATTTGATCTGCACACATTACTACGAAAAAAGCATTTAACAATAGTTGAGAAAGATATATAACAATGAGGGACCAGACGTTGTTATGTAGCGTATCGTTATATATGCGGTACTTACAATCACGGTCCAGAGACCGTTGTTATATTCTATAAAGTGCATGCCATATCACAACATTTAGTTAATTGAACTGTTGTGATAGAATTTGATCAGTGTTCAATATCACAACGGTTAGTTAATCCAACTGCTGACAAAACTTCCTCTGTTTTAAATATGCAGTTCTCTACTTTTCAAATTCTTCCCGCTTTATATCCTGTAACTATTATAACCATATATTAGAGAATTTACAACAATCTGTATTTTTGTTAACCATGCATAAAGAGCATAAAAATAGCTAATATTGTGCATCAAAAGTCAAAATTAATATTTACATCAAATACAATATGTTTAAGTCAAAAGTAATATTCACATCATCAATACAAAAAAATAAGTTATTAGCACATCTTAATAAATCAATCAGCAGTACCCTTAAGCACATTGTGGATATACGCCCAACATTTACGAAGATCTACAAAGTCCTTAACGGGGAATGGGGTTTCGTCATTAAACATCTACATAAGAAAGAGAGAAAAAATTGAATATCATGCATGATAATATTTCAATAGTAAACTTATATATTAATATATGTAAACATTTTATGATATATATACCTTATCCCATGAATCAACAATGCCGACAAGGACAATATTTAACATGTATTTCATGATATAATACCCACACTCATAAGTCTTGTATTGTCTCCTTGTCTAAAAATTTAAGCAATAATTACATGAATATAACCACACATGAATGTAAATGAAAGAAACAGATAATCTGGCCACTCACTTTAGGAAAGATCCATGAGGGCTTTCTTCTAACATTGTTCATCATATTCACTTGCTCTACATCACTGTACATTGAAAATGAATTAAATCTATTAAATTATAAACTAATTACAATTTCAAAGAAAATGAACTAAACATACACTTACGAATTAATATTGTCTTTCATTTTCTTTTCGAGTGGATCATTCAAGGAACATAATACAATTATCGTATTTTTCTTAAATGGTATGATGATTAATTGCCAATGACCACTGAATAAACATGAGCATATATATTCTTAGTATTTGCTAAAACAAAACTAAATATAGAATACATAAACATCAATTATAAAAATAATTACGAACAGAGGAATGATGCTAAGTAACATTCTTTTCCTCCCTCATTTAACCGTTTTTTCAAGTAGTCTCGAATATCTTTTGGTTGATTAAACACCAATCGAATAAAAAAAAGATCTAAAATTCCATAAATACTTAACTCTGTACAAACACGGTAAATGTACCTAAATGTTTAAAGAAAATGAATAAATTAAGGGAGGAAATACAAAACAATGATAATGTTCTATAATGACATGTATAATCAACTATATGTTTACGTGCACCAAACTTACAATATCCCTACGTCCAACCACTTATACCCTCCGAGAAAATCCCTTACATCATCAGGATTGTAATAGAATAACTCCAAACATGGACAATTTTATAGTGGGAGAGGTTGCGTATCATTTATCACCACAACGTTCAAGTATAGCGTGGTGATTTCATTTTCGTTAGGGTCTAATATCTCATTGTAGTTATCTGGAGAGGGGGGGGAGGGGTTGAACAATTACTTCCTTTTATAGAAGTACGACGTACAACACTTCTACTTGGAGTTTGATCATCATCATCATCACCATCAACATAACAGTGATCTTCATTTGTACATTGTTCGAGGTTTTCACTTGATCTCTACATCATAATATTCAATTAGAACATAAAAAAAAGTAAGCGTAATATATATCATACACTTTTGATAAAACACTAACATCTCAAGTAAAACACATATCGAATATAACTCTTGAAACCTTTCCATATCTTTCTCCCTTTTTTCCCTCTCCTCTTCTAACATCCTCCTTTGTTCTTTTAATTGTTTCTCAACATTAATCTTTTGTCTTTGTGCATTAAATTTTGGGCTTTCGGTACTTTTTCTTTGAGACCCAAAAAAATGACCTCAAGTCAACACCTTCTCCAACACCACGGACACGCTCACCATACTCATTTTTCCCGATAGCTTCTACTAATATGTCATATCGTGCTTCTGGAACAAATGTTCCTTCACGGGCCGCCTCAACCAACTTATCCTACACAACATGAGCAACTTACATATATTTTTACCAACACACTTAAATAACAAATAACATAATCAAAACAAGTCATACTTACAATCTTCTCAGCAACTACTCTTGATGCTTCAGAGGTGTACTCTTTGTTTAGTCTTAATCGAGCCATCTTCCATTTATCATGTATTGACGGTGGAGATGGGATGCGATCACCTCTCGTTTCTAGTTTTTTTTCAAGCATGATTCTTTTCTCAAGTTTCTTGTAACCCGCACGAGACAATCTATTGGGGTACATGTTCTTTGCCTTGTTTTGTTTTCCTACTTCGCTTTTAAACTGTTATTAACATAGTGAAAAATATATATGATTAGTATCTATAACTCATTAACATAACATTATTGGTTACGTAAAACTAGTACTAACCTTGAATTCATCAAAACGACGTATCTTCGCAAACTTGTTCCATTGCTTATTCGATATAAAACTATATCGAATCCATGGACGAGCAAGACTGCTCTTAGGCTTCATAATATAGTCAGTCGTGAGTTGTGACTTAAATCCCCTCCAACGAGTACCGGCGTAAGATATCCATTTTTTTTCCAACTTTGAGTCATCGGTAAACTCAAAACTCAACTACAATTAAATCAATATATAAGTATGTATTAGAAATTATAGGTAGTTATATCGAATATATGAAAATTATAGTATGCAATATCTTAACGTCTATCCATATGCTTTCTTTGACTTTATCATTCATTTGTTTCCAATCATCTATTAGTATACTGACTTTTCTATGTGCAAGGAACACAACATAACTCTTAAAAGTAGAGTAATGTTCATAATCCACTACTCTGTAGAACGAATCAAACTCGATCATAATTTTTTCACCTGACGAGTTGCAGACCGATGTGAATTGGGGCATCATTGTGACACCTCTTTGTGTTCTTTTTGATTGAGTATCATTTGTTTGAGTTTCTTCACTAGTATCTGATGTAGAACTCGACAAGATCGACATCTATGTTAAAAAAAACAACAACATGAACAACAAGAACATAAACAACAACCACAACATAAACAACAACAACCATAACAATGGCAAATAAATTTTATTGTAGATGCATAGGGAGAATATTTTACGTACCCTAAACGTGATAACTAAGTAAATGATATTGGTGTTGGTATTGGTGTTGTCTTCTTTCCTTACCGCAATGACGGTGTTGTTGTTGTCTTCCTTCTCGGCCGTGACAACTTGGTTGGTGTACTCTTCCTTCTCGATGTCATGATCGTGATGGTCTTGTCAACCTTCTTGATAATGATGACGAAAATGACAAATACACAGTGAAGAATGGATACTGAAGAGACAAGCTAGGGTGAATGATGGTGTTTTGGTTGGAATAGTGTATTGTTTCACATTATTGAATGTTAGGGTTTAGGATTGAAACGTGTATTATTTCATAGTATTGTTTCTATTTTCAATGGAAAAAGGATACTGAAGAGACAAGCTAACTAGGAGTTTATAATATTATGAAGCTACCACCACGGTCAATAACAGGAACCTTTATGATACTTTACTTTCATAGTGAAATTTGATAAAGAAGCGCCAAAGTTTAATTTACAATTTAAACTTTTTAATAAAAAACAAAATATATCACAATGGTGGAACTCATCAACCGTAGTCATAACCCTTTAAGTTTTTTATTTAAAAATAAATAAAAAAGAAAAAGTGTGTCTTAACATTAAAGGAATAATTTATATGAGGGCACTGAGGTTCAAACCCATGAAAGCTTGATGGTGTCACCACAATTGGCTCCTCAACCGTTGTTATATACAAATAATTTTAATCAAAAAACAAAAATAATATGATAGCGCCTTAGTTTAGAGATGTCACCACGGTGTAGGGAAGAACCATGGTGACCATGACATTGTTGTTTATGTGTTTTGTAGTAGTGACACCAATTTCACTCAATGAAAAGAGAATCAACATGCTCTTTGAGCATATCCTTCTTCCTCTAAAGATGAATAGGTAGAAAGAATTTCCCCACTCGACAGCTCCAAGGGCCAAGGCAACTGATGCCCGACGGATATAGTACGCCAAATTCGATAACTCTTCTCGACGAGCTTCTTCAGATTTGTTTGAAAAATAAGAATAATCTTCTTAGGAGATGGAAGACCGGAACTCCCTAATCCTTTTGAGTTTAGGGTGACCTAGCAGTGTAGAAGGCAATCTAGTTGGAGCTGACACATGTTCCTTAGTGGACCTCAATTGAGGATGCTTAGTAAGTGATTTGTCCACTTGAAGCTTCTAAAGATCAGGAACGGGGAACTCGTAAAATCTTTCACCACGACACGGATGGGGGAATCCTAAACTTCCACTTGTGCAGGAGTAGGCGTACCCTCACCCATATTTGTAACAACTGGTGGAGAAGGAATGTCTCGGGTGACTCTTTTTATTTGCCTCATATTTTTCTGACATTTCATCTTATTTGTAGGAAAATAATAGATAGGTTACACGAGGGATTACAAACCAATATTTAAAAAAAGAAGGTATTCTCTAATCCGGTTACCAGAAGTGTATTTCCTAGTCTCTTTCGAGATGCCTTCCACTTGTAGTCGTGTCACTATAAGGCATTTTAGTTTTGTATCTAACGCTGCATCAGAAAGGGTAACACCCCTAGAGTAACCTAAAACCTCCCAAATTTTATCAATTTTCTTTTACAAGAAGATGTTCTCTAGAGTCAATCCATTTAATAAACATAGGATCTAGAATCTTTTAGGAAGTGACTATGACGCCAAAACATAGAAATTCTAAGCATTGGTAGGGCGGCCGAGGGTTGATGGAGAAAAATTTAGCATGTACCTCTTCGCTGAGAGGGATGGCCAAGAAGAATCGGTGCTTGAAGTGCTTCATGCTATCTGAGTAGACCTCAAACATCCTGGAGCATTTCCGGAGAGATATTAAGCTCTGGCCCTTTTTTGAAGTAGCCGTACTATGTTGAATCTTGAAGAGATGGAAAATAGCGTCAAATTCATCTCACTCATATTGTATTCACACCAATATTAAAATAATTTAACGTAGGTCCAACTTACCGAGTGCATATGTGAATGAGCGATTATTAAGTGATTGAAAATGTTATTCTTGAACATGTTGAAAAAGAGACAAAGACGTATCAAAAGGAACAATCACTCATAAAGAGTGATAACATATCCATCATACTTGCACTACTATGTAAAACTCATTTCACCGTGATTGGAAATGGTATACAACCACGGTTGCCCAACCGTGGTGAGGCAGGGGTTGATTGTAAGTATGATATTTTCCACCATGGTCGTGTGACAATAATTATATACTGGGTAACGTGCTATTTATTACAAAGTTACATTAAACAATTGTAGTGAAATTCTAACACTTAACATTTAACAATAGTTGTGCTAAACAACCATTGTGATATATACACCTGAGTTTATTATAAATTATGTAGAATGCTTATTTCTCTAATTCTCACTAAATATATAACATTTCAATATGATCTAGAAAATAATAATATGATAAATTACGTTATATTAGAAGAACAAGTTGCAGTAATCAATTTTATACAAGATTTCTTCAACCCATTATCCATATTTTGCTCTTTAACGAATATATTTTATTTCAATGCTCTTAATTCTTCAACCTCCCATTCCTTCACCTATATTTTATTTTGCAAAATATTATTTACTTTGCAAATAAAATTAGAGATGGAGAAAGGGGTGGTTGAAGAACTAGAAGCATTAAACCAAGCTCTAACTATTAAAGAGCGAAATGCAAACAATAGACTGAAGAAATCTTGTATAACATTGATGATGTAATTCATTTTCTAATATAACTCAATGTCTCATATTATAATTTTCTAGTTCAATCGGAAAATAATATATTCAGTAAGGGGTTGAAAAAACACTCAAATCACATAAAATATAATAAACTTATCTTCTAAACAAACGTTAACAATAACATTCATCAACAACAAACCTTAAACAACATACAAGATACAAAAAAAAACAACTTTTATTAACAACAAAATCATCAACAACATAAAACTTTTATTACTAACAACAAACAACTTTTATCAACAACAACAACAACATATCAACTCATAAAATGTTTCACGGACGCACCTGTCCCAGAATGACATCCACAATGAAAGGAGGATGAAGTTGAAGTGAGAGATGCAAACTTATGTTAAATTTTAATAGATGTCATTCTGGATCTTTCACACAAGTTTGCAGTGATCACTTTACCTTCATCCTCGTTATATTTTTTCTTCATAGAAACACAAACCATTTGTGAACCACAACCATAGTATGGGGTTTCTTGAGTTAATTTTTTTTTCATTTACCATACCTACCTATAAATAAAAGTTTATTAGCATGACATATTATCCTACAAACAGGATGAAAGAAGCTATTGAAACATAAACATCATAGTTCACTTCTTAGGTTATACATTTGCTCATATTAATTTAACTTCTAAACAAATTTGGAAACATAAACTATTGAACCATGTCAGTGTTGAGTTGTAATTACTTGTGTCAAAACAGTGTGACTTGATAGAAAAAGAACTAGTCAAATTACCTAATGTGTGTGTGTCGAGTAGTATTAGTGTGCCGAAGTGTCGAAGCAGGTTGCTTCACACATGATTTCGACTTAGGCCTATTTTAGTAATGTTAGCTATTTTGGGTTTTTATAGTTTTGGGTTTTGCCTTGAGGTGCAAGCTAACCTAAATCTATAAATAAGGAGAAATCCTTATTTTGTAAACAACTAACCATTGTGTTCACAGTTTGCGGTTGCAAGTGAATAAGAGATTTTCCACATGTTGTGGGCAGACAGAAACTCTGCACATATTCATCTTCTTTTTCTCCAATGTTATTTTTCTTTCTTTCTTAACCTTTTCTTGTCATTGTCATTGCGTGATTAATAACAATCTTGATGTAAAGATTGAATAGGAAATCTCCATAGGTTGTGGTTGAATTCCAACAGTAAGAACCTATATTATATATTATGAAAACTAACCTATAACGTAACCATTTTCTAAAATTTGATGGAGTTAAATTAAAGGTAGTACCAAACCATTCAAACACCATTTCCACCTATTTATAGATACAACGTATCATGATTAATCTATTTAATGTGTCTTATATTATTGTGTCTTTTAACATCATGCTAATGTTTTAAGAAACTAATTATGTTAAATTGTAACAAATTATGGTTATATAAATTTGTAAACTCTAATTTTATTCATTACTATTATGTGATTGAACTAGAATTCTTCGGTAAATGGTGAATGATGAAGTAATGTTTGTTAAGATGGATTTAAAATTTCGGTACAGCAGAGAGGAGACTTAAAAAGATAAGAGAATGTTTAACAACACTATTACAAAATATATTTTTCGTAATATCATATTAATACCGTCATTTGGACAGCCATAGTAATAACTCATTTTTTGAGTATTTTTTATTTTTGCTATTTACTAAAAGACATTTCACCATAATCATTGTAAACAACCGTGGTAAAATGTATATGGAGTGTAAGAGTTCGAATCTCAGCACTAACAATTTTCTATTTCTTTATCTTTTTTTCCTCATATATCATCACAGTTCATATTATCAACCGTGATATAAGATGCTAACATTTTATCACGGTTCTTATTATCAATTGTGGTGAAAGATATTTTATATATATATATATATATATATATATATATATATATATATATATATATATATATATATATATATATATATATATATATATATATATATATATATATATATATATATATACACACACACACACACACACACGAAGTTATCTCGCTTCAGTACATAACAGTTGTCTCTTTCAAAACAAAACTCTAACATCTCTCTCACTCGTCTCTCTCATATATCTTAATCTCCATTAAGGTTTCAACAACCTTTCTTCACAAACATGCAAAATGGAAACACCAAACTCATACAACAAACTCGTCTTCTTCTAATAGTTACCTTTGTTGCATCAATGCTTACAGGATGTGATTTAACTCCATCAATATATAATTCTCATTTAATAGAACAATCACTTCTAGAACAAAAAACAAAAAGAAAAAGGAATAACGCTTTTCAACAATTTCTTCGTAGCATAATTTGACCTTTTTACTGCATTACCCTACTCTGAAATTATATATACCATAATATCTTAGTTTAAAAAAAATTGACCAGGGTGCCCCATTTTCACCACATGCTCGTCCACTCAAGTGGCGAGCTTATGCTGGTTCAATTTTGATGTAGGTGTTCGTCCACTCAAGTGGCGAGCACGTGTTGGTTTCGTTTTGTTTTTGTTTTTTATATTTATGTTATGTTTAATTAATTAAAAAAATAATTTCAAATATTAAAAATTTATTATATTAATTTAATAAATATAGATAAATTAAAATTATTATAAAAATATTATATATCATGTTATTTTAAATAATTTAATTTAATTATGATATTAATGTTAAATAATTTTTATATATTATGTTTAATTATGATATTTAATTTAATTATAAATAATTATTATAACAATATTATATATCATGTTATTGTATAATATTATATAGAATGAAAAAAATTATGAATGATATAATAATTTAGTTTTCTTTCCTTTCATGTATTTTAAAGAATGATTGATGTTCGTCCAAAAAGTTGTATAGTTTTTACAGGCTCTCGGTCATTGAATGACCGAGTTGAAACGTAATTTTTTTTTATAAATAGACATATTGCGCATTAGCAGACATCATTCGTGTCCAGTGTTCAGTGTTTTAAAAATGTCTGTCCGGGCTCTTGTTTTTTATGGACAAGAAAAAAGTTAGTGTTTACCTAGATCCGCAGTGGAATTTCAAAACAGTGGTTGCAGCAATTAACACGGGTTTCGACAATTGGGTGGTCGTCGCATGACAATGAGAAAAATGGAGTATCGTTGTCCGTATATAACGCTGACTGATGCCATCCCGGAGGGTACATACATGTATTACTTGGATCGTATAGAAAATGATGAAGATGTCCAATGTATGTTTTCAGCACATAGTGACGAAGTTAACAGAGGAGTCAAAGATCGTTGTTTATTAGTGTGTATGTTAGCTTCTTGAGTTTTATTTTTAAGTTTATGGTTGTAATCTGCTAGCATTGTTGTAATCTAAAAGTTGTGTTGAATTACAATAAATTTTGAATCACATAGAAATCAAGTGCGAGCAAAATATTTTCCAATCAAGTTCCTTGTAAAATAAATAAAATTATCTAGATGGTCGGTTTGATGGGCCGACAACATTTGAACATTTTCTACGCATATGACCTATTATTCTGCAAATCCCACACCTTCTCTTTTCTTTTTCAGCGTCGTCTATTCCAGTTCTAATCCTACTACTGGTTGGACGTCCCTTTTTATTTTTTCTCATGGAATCATCGTGGCATAGAGTAAAATCTTCATATTTTGGCCAGTTCTCCTCGTGCGGTAGTCCCAGAAAGCTTTCCTTGTATACTTTGAATATGTTAAGAACCATGAAGACCTCTGGAATGTGAATGGTGTAGTTCTATCGTATGTTAGAACATGTTGCAATCACGTGGGAGCAAGGCAAGTGAAATTCTTGAAATTTTCCATAGTCACACCAACGATTCCTCAGGTCAACGCTGAAAGTACCCGTCCGATGACCATTGTTTTGATTAATTTTTTCCTGCACCATGAAACAAAATCTTTCGCAATCAAATTGCATGTCATTATGTGTGTTAGCTTTGGCTACCTCATCATCCATTCTCTTGTTGCAACCATCTGTGAAAACTTTCCATGTAGCTAGCATTTTGGTCCATTTGTGTCCTCGTTTACCAAAGAGTGAACCCATTCGATAGTATGTAGACTAGACCAAAGCAGTTATTGGAAGGTTTCTGGTTGCCTTTAGTACAGAGTTCATGGCCTGTGCCAAGTTAGATGTCATATGTCCCCAACGTTGTCCCCCGTCAAATGCTCTAGCCCACTTCTCCCTAGGTATGTTGTCTATCCAATTTGAAGCCTCAATGTCTGTTCTTCGAATTTCTTCGTGATAGTAGTTAAATATAGCCTCCTTCAATGCGTAACCTATAATAGAAATTGTATGAAAAACATAGTAAAAGTATAATATAATAGTTGAGATAACTGAAATGTATTTTGTTACCCATGTTAATAAGTTTTTTTGCGTAGTTCCTTGTCCTTAATCTCGCGCATGAAGTTCTGCTCAATGTGTTTAATGCAGTAGACATGTGAAGATGGTGGATGTTGCCATCCGTTTTCGAGATTGTTATATGCAATATTTATCGATTCATGTCTGTCAGAGATTAGGCGCAAATTAGGTTGTGGTGTCACGTGTAACCTCAGGTTCCTTAGGAAAAAGCTCCATGCTTCCTTTCTTTCACCTTTGACCAATACAAATGCTATTGGGAAAATGTTTGCGTTTCCATCCTATGCCATCACCATCAATAGAGTTCCTCTGTACTTTCCATACAACCATATTCCGTCTACTTGCACAATGGGCTTACAGTAGGCGAAACCACGTATACACTGACGAAATGCCCAAAACAGACGATGGAAGATTCGTTTTCCAGTGAGTTGAGAACCCTCAATTGAAATTACAGGTACGGTTTGCAAATCTATAATGGTTCCTGGAAGGTAGGTTTTCATTACCAATATCCACTGTGGCAGGTCATTGTAAGATGTTTCCCAATTTCCGTAGAGCGACTCTATGGCCTTACACTTAGCGATCCATGCTTTCCTGTAAGATATTACGTACCTATATTTTTCAAGAATATGGACAATGATCACCTTCACCTTAAGTGAAGCGTCTCAGTTGACAAGTTCTCTGATGCTGTGACTAATCATTTCTGAACTGAGCTTCCTATAGTCTTGTGCCATATATGTGGTAGTGCATTTGTGAGGCCCAGACAGCTTACCAATCACCCATTTTGAGTTCCTTTTTCTCAAGGAAGCTCTGCATTTGAAATTGCAGTCTTGTTTCTCACACTTAATCACGTATCATTCATTGTCAGATTGATAAACCCAATAGTCAACACTGTGTGTTATATGCCAATGTTGCAGAGTAAAAACGCAAGCTTCCTTGTTTTCAAACTCCACCCCAATCTCTATTTCTTCACCTATATGGTTTGGTATGACACTTCCAAACACGGAGGTTGTTTCATCATTTTCCATACATATATTTTGCATATATGCAGGTGGGTTGTACAAACTTATTGGTTGTGCACGAATCAGCTGCGTAGACGTGACAATTATATCTTCATCGTCTTCGTCATCGTTGTTACCATAAATATCTTGCATCTTGACCTCTTGAAGATCGTCATCGCTTGCTTCCCCAACCTTTTCATTTGGTATGAAAGGTTGGTTGTTTTGTGTTGGTTCGCCGTCAGATGTTTGGGTCATTCCATACCGATGTGATTATGTCTCTTGCGTCGGAAATGTTTCAGAATTGTCTAGTAGTCGGACATATAGCTCAATTGTGGGTAACTGACCAAACATCATGTGGCACTGAAACATTTCCTCTTTGTCTTCGTCATTCCTGATCGGCGTCATTACGTAAAAAATTGTACAGTCGTCTCCATTAAGTAATGGATGACGATAAATAATCTCCTCAATGCATCGTTCTAATTTTTTTCCATTATATCTTTAAAATGAAAAAAAAATCAATATTGACATGAATTTTGAATTCGTAAGTATCTGTGTTGCTGAATGAGAATCTAACGGTACTATTTGTTGAAACAACACCATTAAAGTGGCAGGTAACAATTATTTTTCTTTGAGACATATTTGATGTGTAAAATCTATGTTTTTGTTAATAAAATATGGAGTGATGATACAAACAAGATATGATACACACACAGATGTGTAGTACTTGCTCGCTCACTCAAAGGGCGAGCATGCTCTTGGTCACGAGGTAACTCGTCCATCCAAGTGGCGAGTGCATGATGGGTTCTAAAAAATGTCTTGCATGCAAGGTACATTGTGTAAGACCTACGTAGTAGCCTTGCATGCATTCCATGCAATTAACTATTACCAATGCCATGCAAAACTCAGTGTAATGTCACTTCTATTAGTCACATTTATACTTCCAAACATTTATACTTCATCTATAAATTCATTTTTACCTTAAAATTTTTTCTACACACATTTTTACTTCTAGCACAAAACACTCTAGCAACAACAAACACTCAAGCATTTCTTCAAATACATTTACACTCAATCATAATGGATTTGTTGTGGATGGGCGATGAACACCGTGGAACACAACAAAACATTCAAGCTATTGTAAGTTTTCCTCTAATATTATTTCATTTCTCTTCAGACTAATGCTAGGTTTCGAGTGCATTCTCATGCTCCCATTCAAGCAAGTGCGAGACTAATCCTGTATCTAATAACAGGTTTTGCTCATATTGCAAAAATAAATAGTCTCAAAATCGACTCCATCCTAGTTGTAGCTCTGTTAGAGAAATGGAGACCAGAAACACACACGTTTCATTTCCCAACAGGTGAATTCACGATAATGTTAGAAGATGTGAATATGTTACTTGGTCTCCGAGTTGATGGAAAAGCTATCAACGATCCTACCGAAGTCACAAATGATGTTTACATGGAGAACTTAGGGGTGGAACCTACAGAAGCGGATAAAAGTAAAGGTTCTGTTAGGATTACGTGGCTAGAAAATTTATATGAAGTTTTTAAAAAAATAACTTTGCCCCCACACAAGAACATATTGTTTTACAAGCTAAAGTTTATATTTTACTTGTAATTGCTACTATTTTGTTTCTCGAAAAGAGTCAAAATCTTTTGCATTCTTCCTGGATCCCTTTCGTATGGGATCTAAGAAAATGCAACACCTTTAGTTGGGGTTTTGCATGTCTTGCAAAACTGTACAGAGAAATGTGCAAGACAGTAGTCAAAGATGTTATGAGCATGAGTGGTTGTGTTCTTCTACTCACTTCTTGGGCATTCACGCGTATACCATTGTTTGCTCTTGTTAGTACATTGCAACTTTCATATCCATACACTCAAAGGTATTACTAGATTAAAACACACACACACACACACACACACACATACACACACACACACATACACACACACACACACACACACACACACACACACACACACACACACACACACACACACACAC
The DNA here is from genome assembly GCA_963859935.3 of Lathyrus sativus. Classification (NCBI taxonomy): domain Eukaryota; kingdom Viridiplantae; phylum Streptophyta; class Magnoliopsida; order Fabales; family Fabaceae; genus Lathyrus; species Lathyrus sativus. Next base: position 913,943,332 of record OZ012735.1, read on the forward strand.
ACATATATATATATATATATATATATATATATATATATATATATATATATATATATTTATATTTTTTGTTTATACAAGATGGGCCCAAATACGGATGAATTATGATGCTAATCCTCGTTTCCATCTACAGGATATCGAAACACATTGGACCACATGCAAGAAAAAGATGTAAGTTTGAAACCTTAGAACATAGTTGTCGGATATACTCCTTAATGGTATTATAATATTTTTTAATATGTGGCAGTTTAATATGGAGGTCGTACATTCAATACCCGATGCCTAATCTTAGAGATAGTCAGATCTGGAGTGCTACAACTTCTCTTATTTGTTTCTATACCGTTGAAATGCATCAATCAGATAGGGTAAAACTCCAGTTCGGATTTGAGCAACAAATCCCTTCCCCGCCAAGGTGTCTAAGGGAACACCACACAATGACAATGAGAAAAGCCCAAAAAGTTCATTGGTGAGACTTAAACAAAAAGGAGGTGAGAGAATGGAAACATAGAAAACATTTGATTTTGCAGGGGGATGTTGTAGTTGGTGAACGCAAGCCAAGCCAAAAGTATTTAACTTGGTTTCGTGCTATTCCCTATGTGCATATTGCTCTAGACCAATTTTTAATCGACCCACGCATGCAAGGTTCGTCATCAACACAACCAACTGCCACATCGATGCATCAAGATGTGCCACTAAACTACACATCTCAACTTGGGGGGGCGCGCATCTTCATCAGCTAAACATACATACCAACGTACACAGATAACCGAACAACACATATATTATGCATCCTCATCCGAACACCAAACTCCCTACAATCCATTCCCTCAACAAAACTATAACTACAACTACAACCAACAATATCAACCCCAATGCAACCTTCGAACACCCTTACAGTTCACTCCAGTTCCATTGCCAAACTTTGATCAGTCAAACCCTCAATTCCAACATCAAACCTTCAACACTTCATTCTCATAACCCACCTCCACCTTCACGCCTAATGATGTCTACTACCCAACCCTCCAATAAACTCAACCTGAAACCTACCCCTAACCATCACAATCATTCCAAATTTTTTTGCTGACAGAGGATCAGCTGATGCAAATGCCAGATTTTAACATTAATGATCTTCTTGTTGAGCAACCTTCAACACAAGTAGAACCCCCTTCAAGGCAGGCAAACCCCCCTGTAACACATCACAATCAAGATATGTCTTCCGACTCATCTCAATCACCTACAACGAATGCAAATGAATGTGCGCGTAGGGGATATCGACAGAATAGGGCTACTAGGTGTGGAACTGGGGGCCATTTTTGATAAAATTTATATGTAACATGTATTTCTGTTTAATATATTTTATTATTGTATTTAATTAATACAGCCAAAAATATTTTATTATTATGATATATTTTTAATTGGTATTTAATTATTATATTAATACTACATAAAATATTTTATTATTATAATATGTTTTTAATTTGTATTTAATTATTAAATTAATAAAGCATAAAATATTTTATTATTATAATATAATTTTAATTAATATTTTATTATTTAATTAGTAGAATATATTTTATAATATGATTTTTATATTAAAATTATTAAATATGTGATTATTATGAAACATAAATATGAAAAGAAAAAAAAAACAAAACCAACACGTGCTCGCTACTTGAGTAGGCGAGCACCTACATCAAAATTGAACCAGCATAGGCTCGCCACTTGAGTGGATGAGCATGTGGTGAAAACGGGGCACCCTGGTCAATTTTTTTTTAAAATTAGGGTATTATGGTATATATCTTTCAGAGTAGGATAATGCAGTAAAAAAGTCGCATAATTTCTAGTAGAAACTAACATTTTTTTGGATTGTGTCGATGTGTCATTTCAGATTTGACTTCACCGGAGCTTTCAACTCTTAGGCCCCTTTGAACTAGAAGCACCATATTTGTTAATGGCACATTACATTTTCAACTTGGCTACTATATCTAAAACACTACAAACTACTACAAGTTAGTGGAAGCTTGACTATTGATTCCCATGCCCAAAAAATGTGGGAATATAAGCCACATAAAAATTATGATAGCGACTCTAAAGCTCGAAAAACTAGGCCAAAGTTTTATGATGAATTTTTCTTTCTTTTCATTTTGCTTTTCATAAACTAGGTCAGAGTTGTGTCGAAGTTGAAATAATATATTTGTATTTGACGGAGATTGAAAGATGTTTGTGTCGAACAAAGTCTGTATTTGTTACATTTGATAGAAAGTCAAATATAGTTAATCAAAACATGCAGTTGTCGAAGGAGTAGACAAATTCGAAATAATTAACTTAGCTTAGTTTTAGTTGAGTTAGTTATTTTGTGATTATATGGGGTGCAAGTAATGTCATCTATAAATAGAGAGGAGCTCTATTTCATTTGTACTAAGTGAGAATAAGTTTTGTATCATGTAGATTCTGAAATCACAGTTGTGATTAACACACATTATAGCAAACACTTTGAGTGCAGTTTGCACAATAATATTCATTCTTTTTCTTCTTCTCCCAAATTGTTTTCTCATTTCAATTGTATTGTTTTCTTCTTTCAATTCTTTGTGTAGTATAAAATTATATTGCAACCAATGAGTGGTTGTTTCACCTGAATAAAGGGTGAAGAACAAGAGGCATGATCATTCAGAAAGATTGATTCGGTTAACTTCAAGATTAAAGTTTTCCTAACATCTGGTATCTAAAGCATTGACTGTGTGATCTTTGGGATATATTGAATCACGATGAATCATCTGAACGAGCATTTTTGACACGAACGTTTCAATCTTGAATGGTAAGAATTATGAAAATTGGTATAAGCAAATGAAAGTTATTTTCTGTTATCAAGATCTTTGGGATCTTGTGAAGAATGGAGTAACACCAATTGGAAACAATGCTACGGATGAACAAAAGGTTGAACATAAAGACTTGAAGAAGAGAGATTACAAGGCTCTCTTTTTAATCCATCAATGTGTTGATCTAGACAACTTTAAGAATGTTGGTGATGTATATTAAGCAAATGAATCATGGGACATCCTAGAGAAATCATTTGGAGGTGTTGAGAAAGTGAAGGAGGTGAGGTTAAAAACTTAGAAAAGAATGTATGAATTGCTTCAGATGGAGGACAATGAAAGTGTGACTGATTTCTTTGCCAGAGTAACAAAACTGGTGAATCAAATGAAAATACGTGGAGAAGTGTTGACATAGAAGAATAGAAGGATTTGTCAAGTATGACAAAAGAAGAACTTCAAGGGACTCTTGAATCTCACGAACAAAGAATGGATGAAATAACTACAAGCAAGTCGAAGACTGACGTGGTTTTGCAAGATCAGTCGACTAAGAAAGACAAAGGAAGATGGAATGGTAACAAGGGAAGAGGAAGTTACAACAATTTGACTAGTAGAGGAAACCTTCAAGAAGGTAGTTCATCGAATCAGAGACAATCCTCTAACCAAGGCAATCACAGATGTGGTGATGTAGGTAAAGGAAGAGGTGATGGAAGAAATATTGATAAAAGTCATATTCAGTGCTATAATTGTCAAAAGTATGGCCATTATGCAAGTCAATGTCGAGGAGGCAAGAAAGATCAAGAAAGTAATGCAGAGTTTGCAGAAGACGAAGTGATGCTAATGGTTACAAAAAAAAAGAGAAAAATATTCAAAGATCAATGGTATCTTAACTCTGGTTGTTCATCGCACGTGACTAGATTAAAAAAATTAGTTTATCAACATCAGTCCCTAGTCGAAGAACAAGGTAAAATTTGAAGACGACAATACCCTATATGATGAAGGTATTTGTGATGTTCTGATCATGAGAAAAAATGGTAAACGATCAGTAATTTTCAATGTGTTGTACATATCTGACATGAAAAGTAATATGCTAACTATAGGTCAGCTAATCGAGAGGAATTACAAAGTATTAGTCAAAGATAGAATGATGAAAGTGATATAATAGAGAAACATGTTAATATTAAAGGCTACTATGTCTCAGAATATAACCTTCATGATTGAACTTGATGTGTTGGAACACAAGTGTCTGACAACTACTGCTAGCAGAGATGAATGGTGATGACATTATAGACTTGGTCACTTGAATTTTAATGACATTAGTAATCCATAATTCAGAAGAAGTATGTGAAGAATGTGTTCAAGCAAAGAAGCACAAGAATAAATTCATCAAGGATGAAAGAAGCAAGTTAAAATCCACTCTCAAGATAATCTACTCAGACGTGTGTGGTCCACTTCAGGTAGATTCACTTGGAGGTAACAAGTACTTTGTTACATTTATTGATGATTACATCATAAAGTTGTTGACTTACTTAATCAAGACAAAAAACAATGTGATCGATGTTTTCACCAAGTTCAAAGAAACAGTGGAAAGACATAGTGGTCACAAGATTAAGGCTCTTAGGACAGATGGAGGTGGAGAGTACGTATCGAAAGATTTCGACACACTATGTGCAAAAGAAGGAATCGTGCATGAGGTGTTGTCACCATACACTCCTCAACAAAATGGTACTGCTGAAAGAAAGAACATAACTATTATGAATATGGTGAGAAGTATGTTAAAAGAAAAACATCTCCCAAATGAGATATGAGGTTAGGCTATGTTGACTGCAACATACATACAAATAGATATCCAACAAAGAGGCTTGAAGTTGTCACACTAGAAAAATATTGGTATGGTGTCGAACCTAGTTTATTCCACTTGAAGGTGTTTGGATCCATAACACATAGGCATGTGCCAGATCATCTAAGAAGAAAGTTGGATGATAAGTCAAGTCGCGTGATCCTAGTGGGATATCATTCGACTGGTGGATATAATTTGTTTGACCCAGTGAACAAGTAATTCGTGATCAACAGGGATGTGATTGTAAATGGGCTTGAGGAGTGGGATTGGACTAAGAACATCAAGACAGATTCAACGAGAATCCTGTATGATGAACGATCTAGTGAAGCTGGTAGAGAAGTTTGACAAGCTGTTAGTGAAGTTCTAAGAAGCTATCGGAGGTCAAGCAAGCACAAGCAAACCTCAAAGAACAAGAAACATGTTTGTAAGGTTGTAGGAATGTGTAATCACATCAGATGATATGGTCAATGTTGAAGATGAATTAGTATATTATACGTTTTATGAAGATATTGAGCCAGTTAATGCAGCTGAAGCATTGAAAGACTCAAGGTGGATGAGATAAAATACATAAAAGACAATGATACCTGGTCACTTGTCGAATTGCCAAAAGGAAATAAGGAAGTTGATGTGAAATGGGTATACAAAGTTAAGCTAAATCCAAAAGGAAAAGTAATTCGACTTAAGGAAAAACTTGTAGCGAAAGGGTTTCTTTAGAAAGAAGGAATCGACTATGATGAGTTTTTTGCATTTATAGCTAGAATCAAAACAATCAGGTTGGTTGTTGGTATGAACAATATGCATAACTAGTCGATATGTCAGATGGGCGTGAAATGTGCATTTCTAAATGACCCTCTAGACGAAGAGGTGTATGTGGCACAACCATTTGAGTTTGTGAAATACGGCCAAGAAAGGAAAGTATACATGCTGCATAAAGCCTTCACTATGCCAGAATTGACTTTTAGCAGCGCATACAAAGACACCGCTTTTAGAAAAAGTGCTGCTAAAGAGTAGTTAAAAAAAAGAAAAAAAAATAGCATATCTAAGACAACGCTTTTTTAAAAGCGCTGCTAAAGGGGGACCCTAAGAAAGCGCTTTATTTAAAGCGCTGCTAAATGTATGGCCTAAGACAGCGCTTTTGTAAAGCGCTGCTATATGGGGGGCTAAGAAAGCACTTTTCTAAAGCGCTGTTGTAGGTGTAACCTACGAGAGCGCTTTCTTTATAAGCGCTGCTATATGTTGTTGCAAAGAAAGCGCTTTTGCAAAGCGCTGTTGTAGGTCATTAAGAAGCGCTGTCATAGGTGTTATTATAATTAATTTAAAATATCCACCAGAATTTTGTAACACAAACAGAACAGTCTCGTTTCCTTCTTTCTCCTTTTTGGCGAACGTGAACGTGCCCTACTCACCACGACCGTCGCCCTCCTCCGTCCGACAGCTGCGCTTCAGTCGCCCTCCTCCGTTCAGTCTGTATTGCATTTCTCTGCCGTTTGACCGTCCGTTTTCGACAGCATCCTCTGTAGCATATTTCCGCCATTGTTACAGTATTTGAAGTTTTTCATTTTATATTTTTCTGGATTATTATCTTAGTATTTCATTTTTCTGGATTATATGATGTTAGTGTTACTTCTTTTCTAAGTTATTGACTTGTTTCTGTTGATACCGTTGATGAGAATTACACTTTCGATATTGGCTTGAGTTTTGTATACAAGGTGTTTGTTGAAATGTCACAATGAGTTTACTTATGTTAACTTTGAGTATATATCAGTTCATAATGATCGTAACACGTTTGCAAAAGATATTGTTTGTTGCGAGAAATGTTTATATTTTCAAATCACAATATACATTTGGAGAAATGTTTGAATTTTCAAATCACAATATATATTTGGACGAATTATATTTCATTGTTTATATAATCTCTATGCTTAATGTTTTTTTATCATTTCAATATCTTTTAATTGATTTACGGTTTACAATTGTAAATGAGGGTGAAATTTGTAAATGTTTGAGGTTATTAGATATTATTGCCATTTGTAACCTTGAAATCTATAAAATTTTAGATAAATATAAACTCAACCATAATTTTAAATTTACTAAAATATTTGGGGTTATCATAATTTTAAATTTAATAATGAAAAGTTAGTATCCAAGTAATATTCATTCATGACCTCTTTAGCCATATAAATTGCAAATTAATTAATTTTATTGCAAGTTTTATCAACAATTGATGTTCCAAGAATTATTTAATGTTGATGATGTTATTAATTTTGTCTGTTATAAGGGTTACCTGTGAAGAGCAAGGTTGTGATCGTTTTCAAGCATCCTACTGTGTAGCTTTCTTAGAAGTTATTGATTTCTTTACAGGTATTCTCTGTATTTGTTTAACTTTCTTAGTTTAGTTTAGAGTACTCAATTAATATGGCTAAAAAATGGATGTCTTCCAATCGATTGTCTAAAGAGTACGAGAATGGGGTATCGAAATTCGTTAAGTTTGCTGTTGAACACGCCAAAGACCCCAGTAGGATCACATGTCCTTGCTTAGGTTGTTATTATGGGCGTCGAATTGACGCCGTTCAGTTGGAATCTCATTTAATAAGACATGGAATTGATCGAAGTTATACATGTTGGACATTACATGGTGAGATAAGTAACGAGAATGTCGAACCCGAGAATAATACGACCTATGCTTCAAAGGACAATGGCAGAGATACATATGATTGTGATCGAGTCGAAGAGATTGCAGAAGCACTTGAAGAAGATCTTCAAGATTGTCCCAAGATGTTTGAGAGGTTGGTAAGCGATGCAGAGAAACCGTTGTATAAAGGTTACACTACTTTCACAAAATTGTCTGCGGTATTAAAGTTGTACAACTTAAAGCCGGGTAATCGATGGTCGGATAAAAGTTTCACAGAGTTGTTAGCCCTACTTCAAGAGATGCTTACGGAGGATAATGTTCTTCCCAATCGAACCTTTGAAGCTAAAAAAATGTTATGCTCTATTGGCATGAGCTATGATAAGATACATGCTTGTCCAAATGATTGCATTTTGTTTCGAAATGAATATGCATCATTAAACGAGTGTCCTAAATGCGGTGTATCTCGGTATAAGAAAAAGTTGTCACTAACAAAAGTTTTATGGTATTTTCCTATAATTCCGAGATTTAGACGCATGATTCGTAGTGAAACAGATGCAAAACACCTGACTTGGCATGCAGATGATAGAATTATAGATGGGAAGTATCGACATCCGACAGATTCACCACAGTGGATGAAAATTGATAATGAGTATCCTGATTTTGGAGAAGAAGCTAGAAACCTTCGCTTGGCATTATCGACTGATGGAATGAATCCGCATGGTCTGAAAAGTATCTCACATTCCACCTGGCCTGTAATTATTATGATTTATAACCTACCTCCATGGCTATGTATGAAGCGTAAGTACATGATGTTATCTATGTTAATTTCTGGCACTAAACAACCAGGGAATGACATAGACGTATACTTGACACCTTTAACCAAAGACTTAAAGAGTTTGTGGGAGAACGGTGTGAAGGTTTATGATGGATATAGGAAAGAAATTTTCAATTTGGGGGCGATGTTGTTTGGAACAATTAATGATTTTCCAGCATACGAAAATCTATCGGGGTATAGCATTAAAGGTCAATGTGCGTGTCCTATCTGTGAAGAAAACACAGATTGGACGCGGTTGGAATTTGGTCAGAAGAATGTCTTTCTTGGTCATCGTAGATTCTTAAATTCTAATTATCACTACCGTGGATGGATAAAAGTATTTAATGGAAATTCAAAACAACGTAGAGTTCCACCTACATTGACCGGCGAACAAATTTTTGAAAAGGTGAAAGATGTGAGTACTCAGTTTGGCAAGCCTTTTGCTCATACGCTTGTCACACGTGGTGGAAGAAGAGGTCAATTTTGTTTGAGTTGTCGTATTGGAAGTCGTTGTATGTAAGACATTTTCTTGATGTTATGCATATTGAAAAAAATGTATTTGAAAGTGTTATTGGTACGTTACTCAATGTACAAGGAAAGTCTAAGGATGACCTTAAAGTAAGAAAGGACTTGGTAGCTACTGATAAAACTATGTAAACCATGTAAACTATATATTCGTTTGTTTTTTGACTGTTATAGTGGTCCTACTTGATAAAATTATGGAAACTATATATCCTGATAAATGTTCGTTTGTTTTTTCCATTTACAGTGTCCTCGTCAACGCAATGGGATTGATTGCGGATATTTTGTATTGCGCTTTATGAAGGAAATTATTCATTCGGGTCAAATAGAGATTCCAATCATGGTATGGATCAATTCATAAATTATATGATTCATTTTGATAATTAACCGATGTTTCATCTGAGTAATTAGTTTTAAAACTAAATCGTGCATGTTATGTTATATTATGTAGTACTTTGATGAATTCAAGTGCGATACTTACTCGAAAGCAGGATTGGAAGAAATAAAGGAGGAATTGTGTCGATTTATTCTTGAGTTGAGAATTGTATAAGGTATATGTATCATCCAATATTGATGCGGGATAATAATATTTCTGGAAGTCGTATCTATTTGTAAAGTTAACGGATTTGTAATTATATGTAAATTGACTGTATTTGTGATGTTGTAATTCTGGGGATCGAATTGTGTTGTAATATATTTAAGCAGGTTTATGTGTATTAAAATGATTATGGGCAAAGTGATGAATTACAATGTATACTTAAAGGCCAAAGTGTTGAATTGTATATATAAGGCCAAAGTGTTGAAATAAAGGCATGAATTATAAGCAGGGAATGTAATATAAGCAGGTTTGTCGAAAAATATATAAAAAAGTGTGATTATTTAAAAAACAAAAAATTTTAAAATCGTGAAGATTAGACAACGCTTTTACAAAAAAGCGCTGCTAAAGGGGACAAAGAGAGCGCTACAAAAGCGCTGCTATAGGTGGGGAAAGGGGGGGTCTAAGACAGCGCTTTACAAAAGCGCTGCTAAAGGGGGGGTCTAAGAAAGCGCTTTAAAAAAGCACTGCTAAAGGGGGGTCTAAGAAAGCGCTTTCTAAAAGCGCTGCTAAAATGGGGAGGGTAGGGGGAATAGGCAGCGCTTATAAAACCGTTGCTAAATGTGCTGCTGAAGGGAGCCTTTAGCAGCGTTTTTTCCATAAAAAAACGTTGTCTTTACCTTTAGCAGCGCCACTTTTGGCAGCACTTTTAAGCGCTGCTAAAGGTCTTTTTTGGCATAGTGCTTATATGGATTGAAATAAGCTCCAAGAGTTTGGAACAAGAAATTATAAATAGTTTGAGAAGTGTTCGACAAAGAATGATGTGCATGTCAAGAGAAGCAGGTGTGAGTTGATTATACTATGTCTCTATGTCAATGACTTGTTGATAACAGGCAGTTGTAAGAAGAAGATCGAAGACTTCAAACATGACTTAAGTAAAGAGTTTGAAATGTCATACTTGAGAAATCTCTTATACTTTATTGGTATCGAATTCTAAAAGAGTAGCAGAGGCTTGATGATGCACCAAAGAAGATATGCAGGAGAAATACTTAAGAGAATTGAGATCCCACATTGGTATAGTGATGAGTTTCCAATACCTAGTTGGTGTGGTGATGCTGAAGATAGAAAAACCAACAACAGGATATGTGTTCATGTTAGATGGTGTGCCATTGGTATGAAGTTCGAGAAAGGAACCGGTGGTAGCTTTATCATCATGTGAGGATGAATACATAGCAACTTCTTTATGTGAATGCCAAGCAACATGAATGATGAATCTAGTTGAAAATATTATAAGGAAGAATCATGGAGCAATGACCATGAAGATCAATAACATGTCAGCAATCAACCTGACAAAAATTATGATAGCACACAGAAGAAGTAGACATATTGAAATGAGTTTCCAATACCTGAGAAAGCAAGTAGAAAATATACAAAGTTGAGCCTAGGTCAAAGTCGAAATAATATGTTTGTTAGGAATATTGAGAAATTTTGATGATTTGTTAGGAATATTGCCTCTGACAAATCAACATTTTGTGTGTTTATGTATCTGTTATTTTACATAATCATAGTCGACGAAATGAGATAAACCACTCACACTTGAATCTTATAATTATTGAAGTTGGTTGAAACAATACATATTAAAAAATTAAAAATTATCTTGCTTAATATTGTAAAAATAAAAAAATAAAAAATAAAACATGGACTTTAATTCTTCATTATGATGAATCAGTAGAAATTCCAAATTTATTTTAAAAACTTTAGTTTCTTTGATATTGTTGTTTTAGAGTTTTAGAGTGTTAAGCTATGCTATTAGATATTTAAAAATTGTATAAAATTGGGTCGTATAGAAATGTTTAGCAATAACAAAGCTCATTTCTCATGGGTCATTTTCACATGTAAGTGCCTAGTAATCTAAACAATAAAAGCAGGATTTGAACCTATCTAAATAAGTAAGTTTGGTTGATTGAAATTGTAGGATTATGTATGTGCAGTAGTCAACTTGATCTTAATTTCTCAGAGGATATAACTTTGTTAGGTTCAATTAACCAACCATAAGACACAATTGTGGAATAACGAGTCAAAAGAATCTTTGCTAGGAGTAATGTTTGGCTCACAAGTCAAAACCACAAGCAATTTTGTAGTAACTGATTGCTGCATGCCACATCTATATTTCTACGTGCTTGTTAGTGCTTTCTTTCATTGAGACAAATCATAGCCTTAAAAGTTCCATTACTTGATGCATGTTAATTTCAACAAACTATTGGAGTTTTTCTTATCTATAGCCATGTTTTCCAGATTTCAATCATTGTTATAACAAAATAGAGGTGTAACTGGTGGAGCTTATATGGTCTTTTTGTAACAATATATTCTATTGTTATAATCATTATACTATAATATGATTCATTCCGCAAATCCTAATGTATCTAACAAAAATTAATAATGTTAAACTGAACGTCTTCACCTAAATTGAAACCCTAATATTAAGTTAATGTGAGTTTTTAATAATTATTACAACTTAATAAAAAATGAACAATCACTCTTTATGTTATGATTTCCATAGAACTTAAATTTGTTTAATAGATCAAATTTGTCGTCTCAAAATACAAATTAATTCCAAGAGATATTGAGAATTTTTTGTATACTAGCCATGTATTTCAAATATAATATCACATAAATAAAAGTTTCAAAAAAATTACCAAACCGGCTATGCATTAACAGTCAGTCGCCATTTAAATTGGTGAAATTGGCAAAACCTGTGAAATGGCCATCAACAAACTCGCCAAACGGATTGGCGAATGAGGCAAAGTGGAAAGTGATTCCCCATGCTGAACGGCGACACAGGCAAAGCCGGTTAAATCATTTTTTTTATATTTTAAATTTTGATTATGTTTTTTATATTTTTAAGTTAAAATTATATTTTTGATTATGTTTTTTATATTTTTAATTATTAATATTTTTTAAACATAATTATTAATAATAAACTTAAAATAATTAGGTTTAAAGTTAAAAATAATTTTTTAATTAATAAACTTAAAATAATTAGATAAATTTATGTTGATCTAAAAGTTAAAATTAAATCTAATTTTATGTTGATCTAAAAGTTGAGTGTTCATTGAAGTTTAAATTTTAAACCTAATTAAATAAATTTATGTTCATCCCAAATTAATTTTTAAAGCATATAAATTGATTTAAATTATAAATTTTAAAACATAAAAATTGAGTGTTCATTGAAGTTTAAATAATGTAAATTTTGTAAGGGTGTTTAAGTCATATTATATGGGGTATGAACCATTTTTTTAACTATAAATAGGACTGCAAACACATGTATGTTTTCACAACATTGTATCCCAAAAGATGGAAGCTTAAGTGCATGTTGAGTTGAGTAGAGTCTAGAATGTCTGCATTTCTAAATCAACGTTCTTTGTCGTCGTCGTCGTCGTCAGCATCGGAGGAATCGTTTCCAACGTTCGATCTAATGAAAAGAAATGTCGTAGTTGTGTTTTCAGCAACAAAGCCTCCGATGAAGGCGCTCCTTTGGAATACGCAGACGTTGGAGCACTTGCACAGGGAACTGAACCGCTGACTAGAAGGAGATATTGCTCCAGGAGAAAAGATTAGGAAAATCGAGAGATTGGTCGAGGAGACCGGGAGAAACGGAGTTACTCGTGAATGGAGAAAAGTGGAAAATGATGTCGGTGTCCTTGTGATGATGTTGACAGCAAAGAAGATAAAGTTGATAGTCGTGATATCGTAGATGCCTCGGTGCAGTGTTCTGATTTATGTCTTTACGTTATTGTTATGTTTGTTTAATTTATGTTGCCTTGGTGCAGTGTTCTGTCTTTATGATGTTGTAGTATGAGTTAACTATGCTTTTAAATGAATGAAATTTGTTATTAATCGAATGAAATTTATTATTAATCGAATGAAATTTGCTATTTATCGAATGAAATTTGCTATTGATTTAAAGGGACAAAATTACATACGAAACTATGATTTGCTGCTTGATCCTACGTTTGGACATTTTGTACGATTGTGTCCTGGTTGTCGACACAAACTACACAGTCTCACCAGCTTATCTGCGGTATCCATATCCGTTCGAATGTGCGTGCTGTTAGGCCGACCCTTTTTCTTTCTGCGAATCAAGTCATTATGCCAAACAATTTCGCCTTTGTATTCAGGCCAATAGTCCTCCTTTGCCGCCACCTTAAAGCTGCATGTGTAGAAATTGCATAGACTTATCACTTGGTGAACTGCAGAAAGAAAGTTGGTTGGGTCCTGGCGCGCCTTTGAACATGCTACTATGACATGAGAGCAAGGCATATAGAATGCTTGAAACTTTCCACAATCACACCAGCTCTTATCCAATTCAACCCGGTAACATCCCCTAGGCCTTCCTTCGTTGTGATCAATAGACTCGACAACACTGAACCAACCAGTTGTATGGTCAAAGATTGTGACCACGAGTGTGTTGGCTTTGGCAGCTTCCTCTTTCATGAATTTCATTGAAGTATCGCTATACAGCTGGCCTGATTGTAATACCGAGCCCCACTTTATACGCCTGCTATCAAAGAGTGATCCTAGCCTAAAATAGGTTGCCTTTACCAAGGCAGTTATTGGGAAGTTTCGGATTCCCTTGAAAACAGAATTCATTGATTCAACGAGGTTAGTTGTCATGTGGCCCCATCGCACTCCATTGTCGTATGCACGTGTCCATTTCTCCCTATCAATGTTATTAATCCATCGTAATGCATCCGCGTTTGTTAGTCTGATCTCGTCGCGGTAGTATTTGAATGTTGGTTCAGTTAGTGCATATCCTGCGTTCACAATCTTTTTCCGTAGCACCTTGTCTTTAATTTCCCGCATGAAATTTTGGGCAATATGCCTTATGCAATAGACGTGGGTCGAGGGAGGATCCTGCCAACCTTTATCATGGTTGTTGTATGCACTCTCGATTGATGGGTGTCGATCAAAGATCAAACATAAGTTAGGTTGGGGAGACACGTAAGAGCGGAGATTTTTTAAGAAAAAACTCCAACCCCCAACAGTCTCCCCTTCTACTATAGCGAAGGCTATTGGAAAAATGTTGTTGTTCTCGTCCTGTGCCACAACCATGAGAAGTGTGCCCTTATATTTCCCGTATAACCATGTTCCGTCAATTTGAATTATAGGCTTACAATATGCAAACCCTTTGATGCATGGTTCGAACGCCTAAAAGACTCTGTGAAAAATTCCATTTCCACCAACGCAAGTTCCGTCTGCTGTACACGCAAGCATTGTCTCCAATATTGCAACAGTTCCCGGAGAGTAGTGTTTAAGAGCCACCAGGAATTTTGGAAGTTCCTTGTACGACTCCTCCCAATTCCCAAACACCCTTTCAACCGCTTTAGTTCTGGCAATCCAGGATTTTCGGCACGAAGGAGTGTAATTGTACCTTTGAACCATATGTGCAATTATGCTACTCACCTTCAAAGACGGGTTGTCACTAACGACTGAAAGAATCTCATCGCAAATCAATCGAGAGTTGAGTTTGCGATGGTCTTGCATCGGATTAGAGATTATACAACTGTGGGACGGACCCATGGACCCTATCTTCCAGGAATCGCTTCTCTTCCTGAAAGACGTTGTTAATCGGAAGGGGCACTCCTTGTTACGACAATATATCGTATATCGCGTCGGATTTGTCCGATCAAGTATATAATCGGCTGACAACCCCATGTGAAATCGTTTGATTGCCCGAACACAGTCTTCTTTTTTACGAAACTCGTCACCCTCCTTTAGTTGCCCTTCTGTTGCGTAGTTGGGATTGTAGAAAACATCCGTCGAGGGTTCATCATCATCCAAGTCGAGAGTTGTCATGTGTGGAGGTGGACAATAAACATTGTCGGGTGGAACCTCGTCCTCATGGTTGTTCACCATATCGTCAACAGCGACTTCAGTTGCTTCTTCTTCTTCGTCAACAACATTGACTTCGTCGTGTTCATCGTCAGAATCGCAAAAAACTTGAGAAGAATCAAGTTGCTGAGAAAGCTGTTGTTGTAGTAACGTAACATATAACACGATATCTGAGAAACCAGAATACTCATGACTCCGGAACATGTTACGCACATCTTCATCGTCTCGCACCTTTAACGGGACAAATTTACATTCGACATGGCCGGCAAAAAACACTGGGTTTTTGTATATTATTTGCCCAACTGGACCACATTTCAGTTTTTTTCTATTCTTGACTTTAGGTGTAAAAAATTAGACCTTCTATCAATTAAAAATCTTGTAACTTCAGTGTTTCTGAAATTGTAACCAGATGTTTCACATTCGAAAACTTCACCGTTAAGATGTGCCAAAATCATATATTGTGGTGTTTGAGACATAGCGAAAATTGTGTTTGAGTGTTTGAGTGTTTTAGTGTTTTAGTGTTTTAGTGCTTAAAGAGTTTAGAGACTTTATTAAATAGGCTGAGTGTTTGATTGTTTAAAGAGTTTAAAGATTTTTTACATGTATTTCCATTAAATCTACGTGCAGCATGCTTGATAACCGATTACATGCAGCAGGACACTTGTCACACATCTGTTTACCTTGTCACCCTTCATGCAGCATGCTTGATAAGACAAGACAATGCAAAACTCTGCGTTTCACATGTGACCCTGCATGCCTACATTGACCATGCAGGCCTACGAGATTCTCTTTCTGCATGCACCAGGACTTGATGAGACGGGACAATGCAGGAAAAACCATAATAAGAAAAATTCACACTACGGTTAATATGCAATCAACGACAAAAACATGTGAAACACAGAGCCTTAATATGCAATCAATGAAATGCAGCCTGCTTGGTGAGACGAGACAATGAAGGAATTTGCTTTTCACACGTGGCCCTGCATGCAGCATGCTTGATGAGACATGACAATGCGGGAATTTGCTTTTCACATGTGGCCCTGCATCCGTTTTTCACATAGTTGGTTATTTGCATACGTGCTACATTTAACAATAATAAAAAATCTCCAATCTGTATAAATTATCATCCATCAAAAAAATCAAAAAAAAACCATATGTTTTTAATTTAGGAAAAACCATAATAAGAAAAATTCACACTACGGTTAATATGCAATCAACGACAAAAACATGTGAAACACAGAGCCTTAAATGCAATCAATGAAATCCAGCTTGCTTGATGAGATGAGACAATGAAGGAATCTGCTTTTCACATGTGACCTTGCATGCGGCCTGCTTGATGAGACGGGACAATGAAGGAATCTGCTTTTCACATGTGATCCTGCAAGCAGCATGCTTGATGAGACGGGACACTGAAGGAATCCGCCTTTCACATGTGATCCTGCATGTAGCCTGCTTGAGTGTCCAACATGCATTTACAGCACACATGCATCAGGACATTTGTCCAACATGCAATTCATGCACACATGCATCAGGACACTTGTCCAACATGCATTTACAACACACATGCATCAGGACACTCGTCCAACATGCATTTACATCACACATGCATCAGTACACTTATCCAACATGAATTTACAACACACATCCACTCGTGGAATATAAATACGGGGTCTTTGCCCAACAAACTCTCCTCACAATTAAACTCTCCTACTCTCAACCACTCATACTCTCAAACCCTCAAATTCTCTAAGTCTCAACCTCCCGAATTCTCTAAACTGTAAAACTCTCAAACATCAAACTCTAAGTCTCAAAGTCTCAACTCTCAAACTCAACATCTCTACAATGTCTTTACTCACCATGGGCAACTCTCATAGAGGCATGGCTGAAAACATTGCAGAGTTTGTAAGTTTTTAGTTCTTAGTTATGTTTACAATCTTGTCTAGTAAAACGTTAAGTATTTTACTTCTTGTCTAATGAAACATTAATTATTTTGTAGGATGTATCAAGGTTTCGATGTCGTGTGCATGATTACATACAACACGACCCCCTCATAGAGGGGTACCTTCGTAATTATGGGTTTGGTAATGTGATCCAAATCAAATCTTACTCTCTAGATACGAAGTTTATTCTAGCGTTGTTAGAACGCCGGAGACCGGAGACACATATATTTCACCTACCTTTTGGTGAGTGTATTATGACTCTCTAAGACGTATACATGTTGCTCGGCCTACACATCGAGGGTAAGGCCGTCAATGGCAAAGTTGGTGTCCATGACCGACTTTGCGAAGATTTATTAGGCGCCCCTCTTTGTGTGGACGCACCTCAGGCGGAAAGCGAGGGCCGCCCGAGGGTCAGGGAATTAATTTAAAATACCTCATAGAACAATACAACAGTATTGTCTTAACTGATGATAGCACCGAATATGACATAATAGTCAAAACACGGTGCTATATTATGATTTTGTTCAGTACTATGTATTTACCATTATTGCAAAATATTAACAAAGTGTGCGAATATAGTTGGGGATCAGCTGTCCTCGCCCATCTGTATAGCGCACTTTGCAAAACTTCCAAAAAAAATTCCTGTACTTTTTATAGTTGTGTTTATCTCCTGCAAGCGTGGGGTTTGTCTAGGATGCCGACGCTTGCTCCAATAAACCGGAATTCTTTTACATTCCCGTACGCCAACAAGTGAGTTTCTTTTCTAGAATATTTGTAAACTACATTTTCGTTTAAGTTAATAATTTGTGAGATGTGTTTTAGATGCTAATTCATATGTGTTTATTATTTTTAGGTGATCTGTTCCAGGGATGAATTATCAGAGATGTCCTAGGCACTCTATAATTCAATACCGCAACTCATCGACCACCTTGGGCCAGACGATGTAAGTTATTTACCTTTAATTTTTATAATGTATATGCATAAACTTGTATATCTCTGTCTAACTCATTTGTCCACCTTTATTATAGTTTTTCTGGATGCCGTACGAGGGTCTTGACCACCAGCCCAACCCCGATGATGATGTTGTGTGGACATCAAGAACACCCATAATTAGGTTCACTACGGTGGAGATGCACCAAAGTGACTGGGTGAAGCTACAATTTGGGATGCATCAGGATATTTCAGATGCTCCGGTAGAGTTGGGGCAGTGGCATCAAAAGCGGGTGGACTCACAGTGGAGTGTCAGTGATTGGAAGGAGTTTGCGAAGGACTTGTGTAAACACTGGAATAGAAGACGGCAACACGTCTTAACCGACCGTATTGTGCACGGGGATAGGCCAAGTCTTCAATATATGAATTGGTTTAGGTCTGTCACGACATCTCAGCCTTTCCTGTCCCAGCCAACCTATTTGGTCGACCCAAGGGAACGCGCTTCATCGTCAAACACACAACAACAGTTCAACGCCCAAAATCAGCCTTACGAAAACCCATACATGCCAGCAAATACCCCTTATCAACAACAACATCCTTACATGCCACCCACCCAGTCCCAGCCTCAACCACCATACCATTATAGCCCTGATATGTCTTTTGAGCCTACCCCTTCCTCCTATAGCCCAGACAACTCATTTGACCCTACCCCCTCTAACTACCCCTCTAACTACCCCTCCAACTATCCATTATTTGACTACCACACCCCACAACAACCAACACACCTAGACCAACCCAATTCCATGTACACATTCGGACAACCATATCGTCCATACTCCACCCAACCTCCCCGACAATCCTTCGAAAACATGGGCATTGGGCTTGACTACGGCAGCGCCGTTGACAGTGGACCTCCCGGCTATTGGGGTCAAATGCTGCAAAATCTATCTGATACGCTGGGCCCGTCCCAATAAAACCCTCCTCCACAACTCAACACACAACGACCCGACACACCACAACAACCTCGTCGTAGACCTTGTCGCAGCGCACATCCTCCGCAGTGTGGCACCGGTGGTCGTTTGGATAGAGCCGGCCATTATTTTATTTTTTGTTGTAATTTTTATTATATTGTAAATTAATATATTTTAATATTTTTTACAATTCTATTTTATTTTAAGATTATTTAAATTTCAATTTATTATGCAAAACCAAACAACATAATTTACTGAAAATATTTATTAATAAATAATTAAAATATTTATTAAAATATTTAAAAATTTAATAATAAACTTAATGTATTTAATAGATAATTGAAATATTTATTAAATTATTTCACAAAATATTTATTAATACGAAAAAAATTTATTAAAATGTTATTAATATTTATTTATATGTGAAATGTTGAAACCCTAATCCCAAGTCAATGTCGCCAAATGGGACGGCGAACTCTTCCACTTTTGCCAATTTCGCCATTTCAATTGGCGACTTTGTTGAAGTCCGTTTCTCCACTTTTGCCTATTTCGCCAAACGAATTGGTAACTGTTTGCTGAAAGGTAGTTGCTTTCGTAAATTTTTTTAAAATGGCATTTAAATGGTATTTTGTTTATAATACATAGCTGGTTTAAAAAAAAATTCAAATATTGAAGATGGTGTGTAATACTAAAATGCGTCTAGGTATAATATATAAAATAAGTAGGCGTTATATATTTTTGTTGATAAACAAATTTTATTAATTCATCCCTTATATTCATCTCTCATAAATAAATATTTAAATAATAAATAAGTAACGGGAGGAAAAATAGATTCTAGGAAATGACACTAAAGAGGGTTTAATTTTGGAGTTTTTAGGGGTAGAACTTATTTTTTGTAACTTTAAAATTAAATAAGTGTAAAAATGAATTTAAGAGGTGGGAATAGCATTAACTTTGATTTAATGAACATGAACACTTCTCTTATATCTCTAATTAATTGGGCCTAAGCCCAATAGCATTATTTTAAGTGCTTTCAAGTTCCTTCATTTTTAAAATTAAAAAAAAAATTACAAATAAATACCGTTATTATAGAAGCTAAAATATTCAGATAATAAGAGCAAATCTAGGATGATATCCATAAGTAACCAATAAGAAGTAGCTAAAATATTCACTTAACTATTATAGAAAGTTGGTGAAATGGTATACCTAATATTAATGTTGCTATTAGAACAAGCTTCTCTCAAATGACAATAATTAATCTTAGATATAATTTAAAGGTAACTCCATATATAACTTTCTTTATGCTCTTTTACCTTAAACAAAACTTGTACTTCAAATCACCAATTAATTAAACTATATAAAGTATAATCCATGTTAGCAAATTTTTCATTCCAAAATCAAAATTATTCATATTATTACTATCCCCACCCCAGCCCACCCCACTACACCCCCACAATAACAACAATGTTGTCTCTCTTTCGACAATACACATTCGATGACTCATTCGAACAAGTCTTCATATCCAACAAATTCCTTAAAGAATACCAAATTGCCCTCACATATGCCACAGATTACGACGAAAACAACATACCCACAAATGGAATTTTCACACCCAATTGGGACACAAGAAAAGTCACACCTGAAACAATAACCGATCTCAAAAACAAAAACCCTGATGTCAACATTAAAGTCTACATTAGTATCGGTAACAGTGGCGCAAAATTCCCGTTTTGTCCTCAAAACAACAAAACATGGATTCTCAACGCAACAAAATCACTCACAAACATCATTAAAAGCTACGAAGATTGCAGTCTCCAAGTCGACGGGATTGATGTTTTGTACGAATGCATCGAAGCTTCGCCCGTTGACTTTGTTGAATGCGTTGGTCAACTCATAAAGAATTTAAAGGAAAACGGTGTTGTAAAAGAAGCTTCAGTTTCTCCTTCTTTTGCTCTCAACAGAGAATACTATTTCTCGTTGTATAAGAATTATTCTTCTCTCATTGATTGGGTTGATTATCAGTTTCAAAACGAGGTTGTTCCTGTTTTTGCACCGAATAAATTGATGGAGGTTTATGATGATTTGGTGATGGAGTTTTATCCGAGGAAGAAACTGTTTGCTGGATATAGTGCTGAGAATGAGGATTGGGCTACGTTGTCACCGATTGTGTTTTTTCTTGGTGGAATGAATATTCTTAAGAAGAGAAAAGGTCCTGGGATTTCAATTCATTATCATAATTACTATCAACAAAACGAAAATAATGAGTGATTCATATATATGATATGTGCATGTATACTTTAATTATATCATGTTGCAGTCTATGCTTCATGCTAAGGTAATATGTACTATGAAATAAGACCCATGAATGGTGATAAAATATTCTAGCTATATAACTTTTAATACTATACCATATGCATGTTTATTATATCTGTTTTCTGCGTATGACAGACATATTATTTTGAGACAAGTTTGATATCAAATATGACATTTTACAACATGACAAATTAAATGATTCATACAATTCAAATATGTTATTAATACATACATGCTAATTGTTCTATTGTGTTATTAAGTGAATTTTGAGATATTGTTTCATGACATTTGAATTCCTGACGCAATGGAGTGGTGCTGACATGTAAAGTTAGCACTTTAACGCGTAATAAAATATGATGAGAGTGAAAATAGATTTTGAATCTGTTTATTGTGAAAATTGATAAACAATGGTTGGTCTTTTAAAAAATTGGTTTACTTACATGATCAACCAGTGAATTCTAAAAATATAGCTATTGTTTCAATATATTTCTGAAAAATTGAAGAATACTTCGACAATATTCATTTGTATTGAAGATTTTTTTAATTGTTTTGAAAAAAGATAAACTTTGTAAAAATTAATAAAGAAAATGCAATGAAGAAAACTTCAAAGTAAAAGTGCAATAAAGAACAATTGATAAATGAAAGTAACTTTCTATTAAAATAAAGATGGTGTTTCAACGTACATTTTTCAATGACAAACTCATTTCTCACTTGACTTAGATACTTTGAGTATATTTTTAAGTATTTATATAATAATAAACACACAGAAATTCTAATACTAAAACTCCTATTTCACTATGCCAAAAAAGACCTTTAGCAGCGCTTTTTTTGGCCTTTAGCAGCGCTTAAAAGCGCCGCCTAAAGTGGCGCTGCTAAAGGTAAAGGCAGCGCTTTTTTTTTGCCTTTAGCAGCGCTTTTTTTTTTTGCCTTTAGCAGCGCTTTTTTCACCCTATAGCAGCGCTTTTATAAGCGCTGCCTAATCCCACTTCACCTCCCCCCTTTAGCAATGCTTTTAAAAAGCGCTTTCTTAGACCCCCCCTTTAGCAGCGCTTTTTTAAAGCGCTGTCTTAGACCCCACCTTTAACAGCGCTTTTCTAAAGCGCTTTCTTAGAGCCCCCCTTTTCCAACCTATAGCAGCGCTTTTTTAGGCCTCTTTTTGCCCCTTTAGCAGCGCTTTTTTTAAAAGCGCTGTCTATTCTTCACGATTTTGAATTTTTTTTTTTTTTAAATAATCACATTTTTAATATATTTTTCAATAAACCTGCTTATAACAAATACATTCCCTGCTTATAATTCAGGTCTTTAGTTCAACAGTTTGGCCTTATATATAACAATTATTTTGGCCTTATTTTTGTGTATTCATCAATTTGCAATATTATACACAATAACTAAAGTATACATTATAATTCATCACTTTGAAATATTATACACATAAACCTGCTTAAATATATTACAACACAGTCTGATCCTCAGAACAAAATCACATATACAATCAATTCACATATAATTACAAATCTGATAACTTTACAAATAGATACAATATCAGATGTCACATTAGGAAGAAATAAACGTAACAATCTTTACTTGACTATTGAATTCTGTATGAGACTGCATGGAGTTCACTATCAGCCACAAATACACGGTTTTCTTCAAGCTTTGTATCATTATTCAATTGAATGTCTTCCAAGCTTAATTCAATAGAACATGATTCATCTTAACAACAACACAAGCAAAAACAATAATAGATAAGTAACAATACACTTGAACAGGCCCATGTAGATCATTAAGTACTAGATTTCTATGAAATTTTCAGTTCTTATCATTATTTGAAGTTTCTGTTAATCAGATTAATAATTAAATATGTATTTATAGAATTAATCTTCATTATCATTACCTTCCAATATATATTTCCTCATGAAGTACCAAAGCAGCCAATACAGTCACAATCACTGTCACAAGAGGGCTAAACAATGCAGAGAAAAGAGGTCCTCTCTGTGTTATGCACCATGCTTGAAGACAAAACATAACCGTTGATCCCATAATTCCCTACAAATAGTATGAAGTTTCTAAAGCAACATAATCTAAAAAATCATTGAATATATGTGCAGTATTTCCCTTATAAAAATTATTAGTAAAAAGAACTCATATAAGGTGTGGCATTTCAGCAAACACCTTGTATACGGCTAGATATAATAAAAGTTAACATAAGTAAATTCATTGTGGCATTTCAACAAACACCTTGTATACAAAACTCAAGCCAATATCAAACGAGTAATTTTCATCAACGGTATCAACAAAAACAAGTCAAAAACTCAGAAAAGAAGTAACACTAACATCATATAATCCAAAAAAAATGAAATACTAAGACATTAATCCAGAAAAATGCAAAATGAAAAACTTCAAATACCGTAACAATGGACGGACGGCGGCAGAATGAGGTGACGACGGAATGACCGGAGGAAAGACGACGGACGGAGGCTGTCGGACGGAGGCGCGGACGGAATGCGTCGACGGTGACTGTTCTAATTCTGAATAGGGCAACGTTCGCGAGTGGAAATAAGAAAGAAGAAGACTGTTCTGATTCTGTGAAAATATTGGAATTTTTTAAATTTATGCTACTTAAACCTATAGCAGCGCTTTTTTTGGCATTTAGCAGCGCTTTTAAAAGCGTTGCTATAGGTCTGCCTTAGGACCCCCTTTAGCAGCGCTTTTTTTGGCATTTAGCAGCGCTTTTAGAAGCGCTGCTATAGGTATGCCTTAGGACCCCCTTTAGCAGCGCTTTTTTTGGCATTTAGCAGCGCTTTTAAAAGCGCTGCTATAGGTCTGCCTTATGACCCCCTTTAGCAGCGCTTTTTTAAAAGCGCTTTCGTAGACCCCCCCCCCTTTAGCAGCGCTTTTTTAAAGCGCTTTCTTTGACCCCCTTTAGCAGCGTTTTTTTAACAAGCGCTGTCTTAGGTATGCTATTTTTTTGTTTTTTTTTTCATGACCCTTTAGCAGCGCTTTTTTAGAAAGCGCTGTCTTTTGTTGCGCTGCTAAAAGTCATTTCTGGCGTAGTGTTTATAGCAAGTTGAAATAATTGTCTTCAGCGGACAATTATCTGAAAGTTGACACGTTTCGTCCATGCATGCCTTCATTTCGCCACAGCTCTCCACGTGTCTTTCCTAAGAAACAGATAAGGACAAAATACAATTATTTATCTGTATTTCGAATTTCAAACTTCTGTCGAAGAAAAACTTCAAACATCCTTCGTCGAAGTTGGTTTTACATACTTAGAAAATATTTCTAAGTATTATCCAGACATCCCCTTCATGGAGATTACTTCGACCAAACTTCTCCCAGACTCCTGTAGAAGTAAGAAAATCCAAGAAACTCGATTGTCACTTAATGTCTTTGAACAAAAAACCTGGTGTGGAAATTTCCAGCCAACAAATTGCCCTCCAAAATATCATTTTCGACTGAATGGAGAAAATAGCATTTTTTGAGGTTTGCCTTCGACGGCAGAAACCTTTGATCTCCTATAACATTATCATCATCATGACAACTTTTCCAAAACGTCTCCTCAAATGCATGTGTGAATCTTTTTCAATCATCACATGTCTAGTCCCTGGGAGATCGTGGGTCAGACTTAACTGCTACTATCTCATTACACAACCCTTACATGACACGCGTTCCACGATTCTTACCATTATTAATCCGTATAGTAACCGTCTCCACTTAGTACACCTTTAAATAGCGAAAATCACCATTTTTACACTTTTCACTCTCTGAACCTTCTTGAACGCATTTTCTCAAATCTTTATCTCTTTTCAAATCTCTTTCTGCAAACTCACCTCATCAATGGCTTCTTCAAACAAGATCTTCAAAGATACCAACAAGAACACTAAAGAGCCCAAGAAATATGGAGAGCTTGCTCCAGTCAACAAAGTTCTGGGTCCCAATGCAGTATGAAACCAACAATACATCCCCGAGCCACCTCATGAAAGAAGAGAAACACAGGATCTACCAATCCCAGGTACTCATTCCCATCCTTGTTTCTAGTAAGACAAACGTTATGTTAGGTCTTCTTCCTGACCTTACTGCTGACCTTGCTAAAGTTAAGGAATTCTTTCCTGGTTACCATTGTTATAAGCCCATACTCGTGATCAAAAACCTAGTACTAGTGAAGAACTTAAGGCTGATGAGAAAGCCAAGGTTGATGGTCAAGGTTATCCTTCGAATATAGCTTATAGAGACCACATTAACTTAGAGCACATGAATATTAGTTTTAGGGTATTTAGGTCATGCCCTCTGTCTAAAGACCCTTCTGATTATCCCGCTTGGTTAGAGAAAGTAGAGAAAGAAAAAATTCCAAGTCTGGAAAGACATGGGCATCTTCGACATGATTCAGTTGTCGAAGGTAGGGCCTGGTTATTGTCCATCTATGATGATTTCTTCCCTTTATTTCTAGGATAATACTCACAACAACTTCCAACTCCCTTGTGGAATGGTGACTCCCACTTTGTTCGACGTTGCAACCATCACAGGCCTCAAACCCATTGGAGTAGATTATGATCCTAACCTCTTTGCTGATGACTCCATAGACTTCGACACAAACAAAGTAACTTTCACCACTTATATAGCTCACTACCATGATAAAGAAACTAAGGAAGTTTCTGATCAATAGCATGTTGAGTTTCTGGCTCTTTGCCTTTCCCGCTGCATCTTTTCTTCAAGATCCCTTTAGGTGGCGAAGAGATTCCTAATAATGGCTAATCAATTACATGCTGGATATGACATTTGTCTCAGCAAAATAATTCTAGCCAATCTTTATGAATCCCTTGGGGAAGGCGTTACAGCACAGAAAACAATCAAGACAAGAGGAAACTTACTTCTTTCTGGACCCTTTTGATTGCTGCAACTATGGTTAAATGCCACATTCAAAGCATCTTTTCCTGCTCATAATCCTATCAACGAAGAGTCTGTTAAAGTGAAAAACAAGAGGGTCGAAGGTACGGAACTTTCTTTGTTAACTCCCAGCGACGAAGGACTAAATCTTCAGCACACCTTCACCAGCTACGTGATGATTTTTGCAAAATGTTATAACTTCTCTCCTAGCATGGCCTTTTTTGCAGACAGAAATGTAGGCCCTAAGTGGATCACCAGAAGATTTCCTCTTTAGACGAAAGAAAAAGAGGCATAATCTCTTGATATCTGGGAATGTTTTCTTACCCCAAGACTGCTGGCCACAAGACTCAACCCCTCAAAAATTTGATTCACTCTTGTTAGTTACCAACCAAACCTCGTCGCTCGACAGTTTGACCTTATCCAAATTCAACCAAAACCACTCTTCCCCAAAATAGGTCCTTAATTTATTACAACATGATCCACAATGAGGCAGAGCGTACCAAATTACTGGCTAAATACACTGACCTTACAAAGTTTCTTCTTGTGGCTTTCAAACCATATGTTTCTTTGCACCCACGAGTTCGACACTTGGTGGAGAGAGTATTATACTGCAGAATTTTTTGATGTGGCTACCTTCAACCTTCATATGACTCGCGCATTTGCTCTTGTGCAGGAAAAAACAAAGAAAGATACTTTAATGCATATCAAAGAAATTCAAGCATTCCAAAAGTACTTTGAAACTGCTTATAAGCCAGATGATCTTACTCGAACCATTAGCGAAGCAGCGGGACTTTAAAAGAAAAGTTTACAAAGAAACTAGAGGATTTAAAGCTACCTTCTTAAGTTAGACCTGATCAAAGGTACAAGCTAGCTTTCAACTTATATCCTCCAAAATTCCCTCGATTGTCAAGCGCCGATTTTGGTGTGGATTTCAGCCCTCCATTTCCAGACTGGTTCGTCTGTGGGGATTTTGTGAAAATCCTTCGACAAGAATCACAAAAACGTGCTAAGCGAGTGGTTCCGACTAAGTATACTCTAGAAAATTTCAAAGGTCACCTTCATATTGGCATAGAACACGTTCACGTGGAGTCTACAATATATGAAGGTGTGGAATAGGAGGTTCTTCAACATCACTTCTCTTATCTATTTTTCTTTATTTATGTCTTGTACTTGCCTTATGCTAATTGCATTAATTTTCTCTGCAGTTGTAAAAATCCCAGCCAAGAAACCTGATGTCATTGAGAAGGATGTCGTGGAAGAAGAAGGAGAAGACAACACCAAGAAAACAACAACAAAGGTAAACTCTGTGATTATTTTCATTGTTATCCATTACTTTCTCACTCTAACATCTGAAATGTGTTTTTTTGCAAGGAAGCCAATGAACACCTCCAACACCAAAAAAGAGAAAGCTAAAAGAACCTGAGGTTCAAATAATTGAATCAGATGATGGAGATCTTTCTCCAGATCACTCCAAACAACCCAAGAAAAAGAAAAAACAGACAAAAATTACGGATGCTAGTTTTCGACCTCAACGGAAAACAACTAAAGCTCCTACAAAGAAACCTTCCCCTCTAAAAGTGGTCGAGACTGATGCTACCCCCAGTACCAAAAAATCAACCACCACGAAAAACCCAAATCAAGTGGAAAGTGACAACTCCAACCTTGGCATTGAGGGCCCTAAGGTACATAAACCTCTTCTTTGTTCTTGGATTTTATGATTATCTTCGACTAACTTGCCTCTGACCTTTCTCTTGATTTCTTCTTCTTAGGGTGCTACAGAGGACAAAGGGTAGCCCTTTGTTCAACAAATCAGTCCTACCACCAGCAGTGATCCTTCTTACCATCCAACGAGTGCTCCCTCTCAACAACAAACTTCTCTGAAGTATTCCACCAAAGAATCCATAGACAAAGTGAGTCAAAAGAAATCACTGCCCAAATTTACAACTGAGCTTTCACAAACTAATGACTCTGATCATGAGATTAGTCCACCAAAATAAAATGACCCAGTTGATGCAGGAGGTGACACAGAAACGCCATCTGCATAAAAGACTGTTGAAGACAAATCTGAAGATGACTCCCCACTCAACGTACAATAGGGCGTTGGCGATGAAAGAAACAAAGAGGAAGAAGAAGATCGCTCCATGTTAGACTATGAAGAGTAGATTGTTATAGAAGATGAAGAAGAGGTGAAAGATGATAAAGATGACAATGAGATGAGCAAAGAGCTACGAGATGACCAGCCAAAAATGGATCCAAACTTGATGCTTCGAATGGAACAACTACTACGAGCCTCTCTCATGAGAAGCTAGAATCATTGAAGATGAAAGACCATTTGAGTATTTAAAGGCTATGATCAGCACCATATATAGTTAGACTAACAAAAACACTAGTACCTCGACAGCGTCGAGAGATCAATCTGCCAACAAGCCTGAGGATAATTTGCTTCCGCAAATCAAAGAGAAAGCCTTTGATGTTAACTTGTTTCAAATTTTTAAGAAAGACACTACAGAGTGTTTTGGGACCAAAAAGCTCTTAGAACATGTCAATGTCTTGGAGGTTTCTCCGAAAATTGCAGATGTTATAATGCAATTGTGCTCATTGATTGACTTTGTTGTTTCTTATTTTAATCGCCTCAAAGATTTCTCAAACAAGATACAGAATAAATCAAAACCCAACTGGTTGAATGGGATGCAACCACTGAATCAACTACCAAGGTTGCAGATTTGGAAAAGGGCTCTGGACAAAATAAGAAGGAGATTGAAACATTTGACAAGAATGTCGAAGAATGGGAGCAAAAGATTAAAGAGTTGCAGACTAATATTTCTCGGGCCAAGAAGCGCAAAGTCGAACTTCTAAAGTTTGATCATAAGGAAGCATCCAAAGAACTTGAATTCATATGCACCATGTCGAGAGAGCTCAAAAGCTTGGGAAAGAAATTGAAGAACTTTCGACCAATAAAACTATCTATGAACGACGCTTGACGCTTTAAAGATCAAAATATGAAAAGATGAAAGACTCCCTTCCTTTTTAATATGTTTGTAACCAATGAACTTGTTTCTTTGTTGTATTAATATTGAGCCCTGTGTGGCATTTTATGTAATGACTGAGCCATTTTGGCAATTTTATTTTGATCCCTATTTTGGCTTCGACTGTCTTTGCATGAATTACTCCTTACTTATTTTCACTTCTTGAACTACATGCTTATATTTCTTTAAATATTTACCATTTACTTTCATGATTATTCTTTCCTCATTTAACTCTTTGACTTCATATGCGCCATTGGAAAAGACTTTAATAATTTTAAAAGGACCTTCCTACTTTGGAGACCACTTACCCAAAGTTCTAACTTTTTTATCCATGGGCAATATTACCTTCCACACTAAATCTCCAGTCGAAAATAACTTAACTTTCACCTATTTATTATATGACTTACTTTTTTCTTCTGCCTTTCTAATAAATCTAAGGCTTTCAGTCTTTCTTCATTCAAGTCAACTAACTCATCCAACATCATATTCCAATAGGACTCTTATGTGATCTCATGTTGTCTCTGAATTCTAGTTGACTATAAGTAGATTTCGACTGGTAATACTGCATCATGACCATATGTTAGTCGAAGGGGTGTAGTGTTTTTAGTATCTTTAGAGGAGGTTCGACATGCCCATAGAACTTGATCTAATGTCTTATGTCAATTTCTTGGCTTCTTCCCCACATGCTTCTTAATTAAACCAATCACCACCTTATTTGCACTTTGACTTGACCATTGGCCTGAGCATAATAAGGTGTGAAGGTCAAACGTTTGGACCCTATTTTTTTAGAAATTTTTTGCATTGTTCGACCAGTAAAACGGATCCTTGATCTACTTTCATAATTTCTAGGATTCCAAACCTGTAAGTAATATGTTTTTGGATAAACTCGATCACTGGATCTTGATCCACATTTACCGATGGTATAGCCTCAATCCACTTAGTGAAATAGTCTATTCCCACTAGAATGTATCTTTGACTCTTAGAAGATGTTGGTCAAATTTCCCCAAAAAAATCCAAAGCCTATCCTCTAAAAGACCAAGGCTTCACTATAGAATTTAGTTGGATTGTAGGAACATGTTGAGTGCCTGCATGCATTTGGCATTCCTAACAACCTTTAGCGAATTCAATACAATCTTTAAGTATGGTAGGCTAATACATGCCTTGACGAGATAACAAACATTTCATCTTATGGCCTACTTGATGTGCTCCACATTCCCCACTATGGACATTAGATAGAGCCAAGTATGCCTCAGACTCACCAAGGCATTTGAGTAAGACACCCTCTGGCATCTTTTTAAATAGTTTGTTCCCCATCAGAACATAACTTAAGGCGCAATATTTAACCTTTCGTTCGACATAAGTTGTTGGGTTTTGCAATTAATTAACTATTGGATTCCTCTAATCTTCGTCTATCAAACTGTCTATAGCCAGTATTTCAAAGCTCTATTCGCCAGTACATCCTAGCTTCATTATTTCCAAGTTTGTTTGGGATAGTTTAGTTGATGTAATTCTTCCTCTCACTTCGATTATGTCTTGCAATTTTTCTTTCTAAATTTTATATCCATAAGCAATTTGGGTCAAGTCATTGGCCTCTTGATTCTCAAGCCGAGTTATGTGTCGAGTACTTACCATTTCAATTCTTCGTAACAACCTATTGGCTATCACAAAGTACATGATAAGATTTTACTTAACGCATTTATATTCTTTCGTAATTTTCTTTATGACCAACTCTGAGTCACCCATTATTTTGACTCGAGTTGCCCCCAAATCCAACAAGATTTCAAGTCCAACAATTAAAGTTTCATACTTAGCTTCGTTATTAGAACAAAGGCCTTCAACCTTGTACTTGAATTTTGTTAGGAGAAATAATTAAAACTCTCATTCCTCTTCCATCCTTATGACTAGAACCGTCGAAGGACAACTTTCAAAGTTCAAGTTCCACACAGTCTTGGTAGCTTTCGACTATAGAGTGGTCGACTAGAAAGTCTGCCACTACTTGTCACTTAACAGCCTTTAGAGGCCTATAAGTTAAGGAATATTCAGCTACTGATAATGCCCATTTTCCAATTCGACTATGTAAAATAGGTTTAGAAAGCATATATTTGATAACATCGAAATGAGAGGAAACATAAACTTCAACTAACTTTATATAATGCTTTAATTTTGTACAAGAGAAGTATAGACAAAGACACAATTTTTCGACTATACTATATCTAGTTTCTGCATCATTCAAGACTCTACTAAGGTAATAAATGGCTCTTTCGACGCCATTTTCATCCTCTTGAGCTAACATGCTCCCTAAAGTCTTGTCAGACACAGTTATGTACAATCTCATACTCCTATCTCTACAAGGAGGTGCCAGAATTGGAGGGTGAGCAAGATAGTCTTTAATCTTGTCAAATGCTTCTTATTGTGCTTGCCCTCATTAAAATCCTTCTTGCTTAAGTTGAATTAGAGTTGAGAAGGCTTGAGTCTTGCCATTTAGGTTGGAGATGAAACTTCTCAGGAAATTGATCTTCTAAAAACTTTCCTAGTCAAGGTGACATATCATTCTAACAATATGTATTTATTCAAAGCTTCCCTCTTGACTTGAGAGACCATATGTTGGGAATCTATTTTTAGCCTGATGTTTTCTTCCCCCATCTTGGTATTCAATGTGAGGCCGAATATGACAACTTCATTTAGCCTGATTATTGGTGTTTGGGAATTTAAAGCATAAATATACCTTAATTACAATCCCAACTTTGTTTTACTAGAATCATACCAGCTTTGCTTCCCCAATTGTTACGTGGTCCATTTAATAACAGGATCCAAATGTTTGTTGGCTTTGATATGCCCGAGGTTATTTCTACAATGAAATATGAAAATATTTAGGGTTTCAAAGGAGATGTCAAACTCAGACAACTTGATGGACTTTTTTACCAATTGTCCTATCAAATCTAGATGATGGAGTGTTTGCTTCAGAGGAAAATTTATCCATACTACAATGGCATGTGCTAGAAAATATAGTCTCACCTTCCTGGATGTGGTCACCAATACCAATAACATCTTCTCTATATTTTGATAGCGTACCTTTGGTATATCTAAGGCCTTAGAAATAAACTAAACCAAACTCTATGCTGAAATACCCTCCCTCGCAAGGATGGCACTAATTGTTTCGTCGGATATGGAGAAATAAAAGAATAAGGTATCCCTAGTGGAAGGTTGAGATAACACTGACGGGGTTGACAAGGCCGTCTTCAAGGACATAAATGCTTGCACACATTATAGGTTCCATTCAAATTTTGCTTCTTTTTTCAATAATTAGTAAAATTATATGGCATGTTAAGCTAACTTCGGGATGAACCTATTTTGAGTTATTAACATTTTGTTCAGTTTGATCACCTCCTTCTTTATGGTTGGTGCTGCCATCTGGATGACTACTTCACATTTATTTGGGTTTGCTTCTATGGCTCTCTCCGTCAAATAAGAATCCAAACAATTTCTAACTTTTTGGAACACACATAAAATATGATCATCGTGTAGTTTCTCTTCACCAGACTTGACGATCATGCCATCCGTATATACCTCAAACATTTTACGTATTTCTTATTTGAAGACATTATTCATCATTATTTGGTATGTTGATCCATCATTCTTAAAACCAAAAGGAATCATCTTGTACTACTAGTTAGCTTATTCGACCATGAAAGTTGTTTTCTCTCTATTTGATTCGTACATAGGTATTTAGTTGTAACAGGAATACACATTCATAAATGACAGAAACTTGTACTTGACTGAATTCTCTACCATTTTCTATATATTTGGAAGTGGGTAGAAGTCTTTAGGGGAATTCCCAATTATGGTATGTGTAATCAATGAACATCATCCACTTTTCTAAATATTTCTTTACCAATACGACATTGGAGAGACATTCGGCATACCTAACTTTGGAGGTAAAGTTAGCATCGAGCAAGCCCATGATTGTATTCATGTTTATTTTGGCCTTCTTAGAAGATTGTCATCTCATTCGTTGGGATAAATATCGGGCTCAAGGATCAATATTTAGCTTATGGCATGCAAGATTTGGGTTTGTGCCCGAAATCCAGCTGGAAGAAATCTCTAAGAGGTTAACATTCGCCCTTAGATACTTCACGGTTGATTTCTTTACACTGACAGATATATCAATAACTACTCCAACTGACTGCGTCAGATTGTTGTCGAGCTGGACAACATTGAACTCGCCATCCAAAATTGGAATTAAGGTTTTCATCTTGCCTCCAGTTGAAGAGCAAAGTTCGATGTATTATAGAACTTCATCCTTCATCATATCAAGATCAAGTTCAATGATTAATTTTTTTAAGGCAGCGAAGGATGACAGAGATTCTTTCAATATTGCCTCATGTATAAGACAAGATATGCTCAGGTCTAATTTAACGAGGCCTGGTATACCCAAACTATTATGGTCTTTCATCTTCACATGGACTATGGAAGCTACAAAGTACATCACTTCTATGAAGAATCTCCCAAGGAATTCGTTATAGAGGCTTTCACAAGGTACTACAAGGAAGAAAAAAAACATTCATAGTTCTTTTGTTCTTCTCTTCTTTGAAGGTAACCAGTAGGTTCAGTACTCCATACGACCGATTTAAGGAATCATTAAATTCTAGAAGGCTTCTACCATCACATAGCTTCAGATATTAGATACGTAACATTAACTTCATGAAGATTAATACATTACGTTACCAAACTTCCATCATAAATAAGGATCCATGACACTAAATGATTTACTATAATGGCGGTTACGATTAGAGGAATTTTCGTGTTAGGGATTCCATCCACCTTATCACAGTCTCAAAACTCCAAAAATCAACCTATATTTTGCTTGTTTCTCAATCTACATCGCTGATTTGAATGAGTTCTTCCTATCAATCGAATTGACGACGAGGATCAGGGATGATCATTTTTGGAAGGATCTAAGGTGTTTTCAAAGGCAAAATATAGATGTGATTTCTTTATTTTAGCATGACTACTATAATAATTATGACTCGAATCAAACGAATATGATTATGGATATTTGTAGGAATCATACGTCGAATCCCATAAAAGGAACCTTTGTTCCATTGTAGAACTATATTTTTTTAGTGAACGGTGAGATAGTTCTTCGCTACGATGGGATTGAGCTTCTAAGGCGTTGGAGAGGGGTTGATCTGCAAAGTTATAACTTTAACAGATAAGTCAGTGAGATAATGAAATGCAATGTGAGGGGAAAATGAATTTGAATCATACATTTTTCTTCATATAGGATTCCTTTTATATATATATATATATATATATATATATATATATATATATATATATATATATATATATATATATATATATATATATATATATATATATATATATATATATATATATATATATATATATATATATATATATATATATATATATATATATATATATATATATATATATATATATATATATATATATATATATATATATATATATATATATATATATATATATATATATATATATATATATATATATATATATATAAAGACTGGACATGATTAATTAATTCAAATTTAATTCAGATGTATATTTAAACACCTAAAATTTTAATTATGAAATTATATTTAATCGGAAACAAGATATCACACACAATCTGTGAAATTAAATGGTATGAATTAATCGATGAACAATTAAATAGAACAATAAATAAATGACACAAAGAATTGTTAATTTAGTTTGGTGCAATTTTACCTATGTCTGAAGCACAATAGTCTAGTGGAAAGAAAATTTACTAATAACAATAGTTAATAGGTCTTATCTGAACAATTCTCAGTTATGAGCCCTTTTCATATTACTACATGTGAATTTTAACTCAAGCTCCCCCTAAATCTAAAATCTTCTCACTTTCATTCAAACACTTTCCCAATTATTTGTATGTCTTCGACAATAAGAACGTGATAAACTCCGCGGAAAAAAAACACAACTCTGTCTCTTAATGAATGGTAGTAAATAACATATGACAAAGTTGAACACAAGCAAGACACACTGTGTTGCTTAATAAGAAAAAAATACACGACCAATTCTTCTTATTAGCACATGTTTCCTCTCTTTATATAGAGCCAAATAGATGGAGAGGCCCATAGGTTTTCATACCAAAACAATCTTATAGCATGTCCAATCTTGATTAAAATAAATCTTTTCAAAAGAAATCTTTCTAAACTAAATCATGCAAATTTTGAAACAAAATAAATATTTCAATTATAATATTTCCAAAATAAATCATGCAGATACTGGTACAAAATAGCATACGATCCAGATATGATTTGTTCCCAAAAAAAAAATGTGTAGCGGATAATGTAGCCAAAATGTCTCATCAACTTACATGACATCTCATTTAGGCCAAAGAAAAATTTAAGCATTTCTATTACAACAATCAAAAGATAAGACTAACCACAAGATAAATTGACCAAAACACAATTCATAAATTCAATGTACAGAACCAAACAAAATATCCAAAAACACAAGATAAGTGCCTTCTTCTCCCCATGTTTGTCTCAAAAGAGGCAAAGGAAAAACAAGTAACTAGTAGTGTGAACAGAAGAAAGTTACAAAGTCAGCAGTCTAAATGAACAAATATTCAAACAAACCAACAAAGAATCAACAATCCAAAAGGACAAATAAACTAAGTCAGAGTGACAAAATAAGAGAGGCATCCTCATTCACAGCAACATCAACTTCTTCATTTATGGAGATGGAAACATCCTTAGAGGTAGACTTATCAATAAGATCTTCCATATTTTCATCACCAAGAATACTAGGTCGGGAAGAAGAGATGAAAGAAGAGCAATAAAGAAGGTTTCCCCTTTAAATATTCACACAAATACTGGAAGAGTTTCACATAAGTCTAACTCATAGGATGCACCTACAATGAGGCAACCATCAAATGATTAAGAACTTCTATTTTATAGTTGTTAAAGGGAAATCGTATTCCCAAGATAGAGAAGACACACTCGTAGAAGGGGATGGCACATTCACCATACTCACTACAAATTCTCTCATTTTCACTAGGAGTCAACACGCCCAATTTGAAGAGGGGCCAACGTATAGGAAGACTTCAAAGAGACCACCCTATTGAGAGAAGACAAGAACAGTCGAAGAATGGACATTTTCAATCCAAGAATCACAAATATCTTCTTTTGATTTTTGTCTCATAGCAGATATTACATCCTTAAATTTAAGGAAACTAAAGTGATGTAGAAAATAGAGATAAAAATTAAATAGAAAGAACACATCAAGGAAATGTGAAATTGACTTCTCAAGAATTGTATGATGACTTAGTAAGGGAGCAACCCCTATCAAATCTTCAAATCACTTATACGTAACACCCGAGTGTTTCAATTCTCAAAGATTACTATGAGATTACCTCCGAAAAGACATTTGAAGCATGAAGCGCATTTAAGGTGTGAATTCCCAAGATACAATGACGTATTCGCTTAGTTTTTCCATTCTATCTAAAAGATTGATCGTCGAA
Organism: Lathyrus sativus; assembly: GCA_963859935.3. Lineage (NCBI taxonomy): Eukaryota > Viridiplantae > Streptophyta > Magnoliopsida > Fabales > Fabaceae > Lathyrus > Lathyrus sativus. The sequence goes on from OZ012735.1 coordinate 913,979,972, forward strand.
CGAGGCATATAGGATAAACCATTGCATCGTCATACATAGACAAGGGCTTGGGGATAATTATTATAGGACGACCAGAACGCGTCGAACACACAAAAAAGATCATAACTTGCTGATATGGCTTGCAGCATATGAAAACTATCCTATGAAAGAATACATGTGATCCCTGGCCAAGATACATCCAACGACTTTCCAGATTTCATGTCTTAAAGATAATGGGTTGCAATAACCGCTATATTATATAAAGAGCTCACGAGCCAATTCTAGGTAAACAATTTCAAATTCAAATTTCATTCACTATTCTCCTTCCAATCAATTTTTGTTTCAAAATAGGACAATAACTATTGTTAGGTTCTTTTAGCATTAACATCACTTAAAGATTGGTATATTGAGTAATTAGATGTTGACAATATTTTCCTACATAATTATTTAAATGAAGAAATCTATATGTGATTACCTCTTAGTTATCCTTCTATTATCGGTTCAAAAAAGGTTTGTAAGTTAAATAAATTCCTCAATGGATTAAATCAAGTAAGTAGGAAAGAGAAATAATATTCCTACACCAAATAATGACACTACACCGTATTCTACTGTTTACTAATATCGTCAATAATAAAATATTATAATTTATTTTAAATATAAAAAAAAATTATTTTTATTTTAAAACTAAATGATATTGATATAAAATTGTATGTAACCAATTTTATAACATCATTAACCAACATTTTACATGTCATTAATTGATCTTACCAGTTGATCAGAATCTGAGGTGGACCAAAGACAATCGTCTATGATGCTGGGTGTGAAAGAGGAGGAGGGAGGTGTACCTATAAGGCACTCTGATGCTAAAGTAAGAAAATGAGCAAGAGAGAGAGAGAGAGAGAGAGAGAGAGAAAGTACATAATATGAGTATTTCAGGGTGAATATTGGATACCTGACCCTCTCAAGTGAGAGGATTTTTATAGTGCCCCCAACGCTTGGCTATTGGTCCCTATTTTTGAGACGAGATAGCCTTTTTCTAAAGAGTAGGTAACTGCCAGAACTAGTCGTTGGGACAGGCAGACGTGCCCATAACTAGTTGTTACTACGGCAGGGGCATAGTTACGGGCACGAGCATCTTGGATGTTTATGGATGGTGGAACCGTGCATGACGGATAGAGACTGGCGAAGAGAAGTGTTATGACCAAGGGTAAATTGGTTAGCCTCCCCTGTTAGAGGGGTAGAAAGGTAAATTTTCCCCCAAAGTGGTTGGACTTAGGAAATTAGGTTGTTCTGGGAGCATAAGTGCATTGGGTCATGCCTAGTCTTTAGGCCAGTCCAGAACAGTAGCCCCCTAAGTCATTGCTACCGAGCATGGTAGTGATGACTTAAGAAGAGTTCGTTTTTCGAGCATAGTCATCGTAATCTACCTTATGTCTGAAGGGACCTGTTCCCGAGCATCTCAAACGTTGTTGTTGGGGAGCTTGAGGTCCGGGGAGCCCAACAGGTGATGGAATATGAAGAGTGGGGGTGTCATGTGTGCCTCGAGCCGTGTGCTGCATTAAATGCGTGATGATGGCTAGGCTAGGTCATGATGATAACCTTCTCGCGTGTGCTCATGCACGTGCCTAGAGTTTGCCTATAAATAGTGACAGGGGTTTGTTCATTCAAAATGTTCGCTTATCTCTCCCCTTGTTTTCTGCTCTTCATTTCCCACCGCTCGTCGCCATCAAGTTTTCGTTCTGGCCACGGTACCAAGTCTGACCAGAGCTACTCAAACCCAGAAGTTTCTTCCTCAACCAAGTAAGTCTGTCGATTCTTCACTTACTATCTGTTGTTTTGGTATTATGCTTTAGAATGCATGTGGTTAGGGATTAAACAAGGTAGTTCTAGGACATTTTATGGTGGCTGTTGGTGGCAGGCGATGGTGTGGGATGACGTTTATTGCCGAAGGGAACCATGGATTTTGGTGGTTCCTTCATGAGAGTTCTGGATTTTATGCGCGGGGAGCTTTCCTCGGATGTGCCAGGGAGAAATTCCGGGAACTTCCTCGTTTGTTTAGTTGTGCCATTCGAGTAAGGCTTAAGCCAAGGATGTTGTCATTGGCCCTTTGCGCGCCCTTTCACTTGACTAGCAGTGGAAGGGTGGATTTGATTTTATCATCAAATTCACTTTTATCCTCTACTTTTCAGGTAAAGGCGATGTCACTCAGGGATGACGAAGAAGAACGTCTTAGAAATTTGTCCGAGGATAGCTCCTCAGAAGATACTGAAACGAATGATGACTCCTCATCCCCTGAGGCTGGAGGGTTGATTGCTGCGAGGACCTCGACTGAGGAGTGGATTGTAGCCGAGCCAATGGAGCATGTCTCGCTTTTCACTTCATACACTGGGGATGCGTTGACCATAGTGGGGCCAGAGAGAGAGAGTGGAGGGTTCACTTCCCTTCGGAGAATGATCATATATGATTGGCATACGGGGATAAATTTCCCATGTACGAGTATGTTTTCAAAGAGATAGGGTTGAAGCTGCCCTTTACAGACTTTCAACGGGCAGCCTTTCTACATTTGGACTTGGTGCCCTTCCAACTGCATCTAAATTCTATTGCCTTCATGCAGACGTATGAATTGGTGTGCGAGTACTTGTAGATTGGGGTCACTCTCCCACTCTTCCTCACTATCTTTCATCTTCAACGGCAGGTGTCGAGGAAGAAGTTAGGTCGGGTTTCTTTGAAGCAGGGGAGGAAATTATTCAAACCCTTCTTTGAATCTATTCGTACCTTCAAAGAGAGGTTTTATGTGATCAAGCATGTGTAGGAGAAAGCTACCGACTCGACCTTCGTATGGGAGGTCTCTATGGATGAAAACAAGGAGGATATGATAGACGAGGAAGGAAAAATAGTTGCCCATAGATTGTTCATGTTCCTCTTTTATTAGAGTGGATCTCACTTTACCCACTCGACTGATGAGTATGTAGTTACTCCCCATTAGTTGGTAGACGATGATCAGGCCAGCTATGCTAAGCTGGTGGCCTTTGTGGACAGTTTCTTCCCCACCCAATGCGTGACTCGCATTGGGTAGGTGTTTTATGAAGAAGACGGGGGGCCAAAAGTGGAAGCCCGGTACATAAATACTAAAGAGCTCTTTGAGTGTAGCACTCGCGAGGAGGCTCTTAAACTCTTGGGTAACTTCTCGCTTTTTCTTATTTTATTCGAGATGTTTCTCTTTCCACGTGCTGATGTGTTCGTTGTTTTTGCAGGTAATATGTCTTCGTGCGGGAGAGGATGGTAAAGAATGCCCATGTAAAGATGAAGGGCGGTGCAGCCCTAGGAAGAAGCCGCCTTGGTCAGCGAACGACTCCTCTCCAGACAGGGTCGAGGACTTCCTCGTCTACCCTGTCAGCCACTCAGACGTCCCCCATACCCGTGATTTCGAGGCTCAAGTGCGCCTATACTAATGAAATCATGGACCTCAGTCGGGAGTCCGTCAAAAGCAAGTTCGAGCTGCCTCCCTGCCTACATAATAGAAAGTTTTTCAAGGGGTCCTCCCTGTCCATTCCTCGGGCAAAATCTCTAAAGGTCGAGGAGTGGATCGTTCCAGCAAGTGGGCCATGCTTGCGCAAGATGCCTCTGCCTTGATGAGGATACTGGAGATGGTTGATAACACTAAAGTATACTATGTATTTGACTTGAATTGCACATGTTTCTTAGTATTTTATTGTTGTTTTCTTGTGTTATGCTTTTGTTTTGTTTCATTTTCAGTATTTTGTATTTTCAGAGCTCTTCGAGAAGAAATGAAGAAAAACGGGCAAGAAAGCCCAGTTTTTGAGGAAATTGTACACATGGCACCCACCATGGTAGGCGCCATAGGGTAGGCCATGACTTGGATAAGAGTCCAACTGTTGTCAACAGCCACGACCCCCACTTCTTTCTCCTCTGGTTCACATGGCGGGTGCCATGAGGATATGGCGGGCGCCACCCTTGTATTATGCTTTTCCTAGGCTATAAATAGACAAGTTCTTCTCCATTTCTAGGCATCCAAGCTTAATTACAGAACTCAAGCCATATATTTTCATTATTGTAAAGTGATAAACTTCTCACGTCGGGAAGTTATCACATTGTCTGATCGAGTCTGCAATCGGGTTTGGTGCACTCTGGTAGAAGTTAATCATGCCGCCATTTTCTTTTCAGTCTTTTATTTCCAGTTGTACTAGATTTAAAACCTTCCGTTTCGAGCAGGTTTCTATTTAATTTCCATTTATTTCCCGCATTATTTACTTTCCGCATTACTTAACATGTTTATTTACATTTCCATGTCCGGCTAAATTTTAAAGGTTATAATGTAAGGATCATAGTAAAAGTGGTATTCCATACAAGCTGTCAATAGAAACACTTAGGGGGTTATTCTGATTTTTAACACAAGTGTTCTGCACTTCATTTTTGTTGGGTAAGATTAAAATATGTCTAACCTTTAGTTAAACTTGGTTAGTCTTAACTGTTCAAAGGAAGCGAAAGTGTTTTGTCCAGTTAAGTAGAAGTTTTTAATACTTTAGAAAAACGATTTTAAAACTATTTTCAGACGCGTTTATGGGTTTAAATTTTGGTTCGCATGAACCTCTTTTTGTTACTAGTTCCAGGTCAAAATACTTTTCAACTGAGTCAAGAAACTATATTTCTTAAAAATAGGTTTATTACTTTAACGCAATGTGCGCCTTTTTATAAGTGACAATAAGAGGGATCGATTAGGGGATAAACTCGGTTCTAAATACGCAAAAGTGACAGTTCCCGTTAAATTAGTTCTTTTCATAAGTAGAAAACATTACCCTATAAGAAGTTATATTTGCACGCATTTGGAATACTACCCAGCTATGTGAATTACATTCAAGCCTATTATTTTAATTTGAATTTATTTTCGTACTTTACTTTTACTTTGCATGCACGAACTCCTGATTTATTTGCCTTAGATAAACATTATAACAATAGTAATGGATAGATTGAAGTTTGGCCTTTGTGGGAACAATAATCTTTTATATTACTCTGACGATATTCGTATGCTTGCGAAAATACAACATCAAGTTGTTGGCGCCATTGTCGGGGACCAATTACGTCAAACTTTCATACCCCGTTGTTACACCGTCTAGACTAAGGTTTTACCTACTGGTCAATGCGAAGAACTCGCAGCACCTGTAGTCTTATAGATCCTTTAGAGGAACCTAAACTTTATGCCCATGCACGTCTCTTACTTTGTAGAATTAAGGAAACTATGGTCGAAGACCGTAATCAAAGACCCCTTAAGGATTTCCCTCAACCATCCAATGACGAACCTAGTTCTAGTATTGTGAACCCCAATATTCCTGCTCACAATTTTGAACTAAAACCCTCCCTATTACAATTAGTACAACAAAATCAATTCGCGGGTCTCCCTTATGAGAACCCGAAACAACATCTAAAATCTTTCATCCAATTAGCTAACACTTTTAAAACCAATGGTGTTACTCTTGAGGCGATTCATCTAAGACTATTTCCTTTCTCCCTCAGAGACAAAGCCTTTACATGGTTAGATTCCCTTCCAGACAATTCTATAACAACTTGGGAAGAACTTAGGAGAGTTTTCCTTTCTAGATATTTTCCCCCAAGCAAAACAGTTGTTCTTTGAAACCAGATAACCAGATTCACTCAAAACCAAGGTGAATCGCTCTTTGAGGCTTGGGAGAGATATAAAGACCTCTTTAGAATATGTCCACACCATGGCCTAGAATCATGGCTAATCATTCACACATTCTATAATGGAATTCATTATAACACTAAGATGACCATCGACGCTGCCACTGGTAGCGCTCTGATGAATAAACCTTACCTTGAAGCTTGCACTCTCATCGAGGATATGGCTCAAAACCATTGTCAATAGAGGATAGAGCGAGCAACGGTAAAGAAGAAAGAAGCCCAAGGAGGAATACATGAGATAAGTTCTATAGACATGATGCAAGCCAAAATGGACGCTTTGGACCTTAAGGTCGAACATATGTACACAAACCCAGTTATTGTAGCAGTAGTCTCGACAGAATGCAAATCATGTGGATCCAAAGGACACCAATCAGCAGAGTGCAATCTGTTGAATGAAACTCATTCAGATCAGGCCAACTATGCCCAAGGGAACCCATTTTCAAACACTTACAACCCTGGATAGAGGAATCATCCAAATTTTTCCTACAAAAATAATAACCCTATCCAAAACCATGCACCTCTAAGACCACCCGGTTTTCAAGCCCAAAGACAAAACCCACCTATGCAAGTTGTGCAACCTAAGCCGAACCTTGAGAAAATCATGGAAAATTTCATTTCGGCTCAAACCCAGCAAAACAAAGAATTCGTAAACCAAAAAATTCATGTAAATGAACCGATTACCCAGTTAGGAACTAAGGTAGACCAAATAGTCACCCACAATAATATGCTTGAAACCCATATCTCTCAGATAGCTCTAAAGCAAGCCCCCGAAACCATACCCAGAGGGAAATTCCCTAGACAACCTCAACAAAACCCCCCGAGGGCAAGCCAATGCAATTACTCTACAAAGTGGGACAGCCTACGATGAACCAGATAACCCTGCGTTGAGCGAGCCCAAAACTTCTAAGTAAAGCATGATATCCACAGACGAAGTAGAGGAACCAGTAGAATTTGAAAAATAGAAAAACCAAGATAGAGGAAAAACCATAGAAAAAATTAACGAACCACCTCCGTCATACAAACCTCCTATACCCTATCCACAAAGACTAAAACAAACCAAGATCAATAACCAATATCATAAATTCATTAAAGTCATAGAGAAACTTCATGTGGAGATCCCTTTCACAGAAGCCATCACCCAGATATCATCCTATGCCAAGTTCCTCGAAGACATCATTACCAATAAACGTAGACTTGACGATCCAAAACCTTTGGAATGCAATTCCATTTCCAAAAATAAACTTCCCAAAAAGGAGAAAGATCCTGGAAATTTCTCCATACCTTGTATTTTGGGGAGTCATGTCATCAATAAAGCTTTCCTAGACTTGGGAGCTAGTGTAAGCCTAATTCCTCTGGCAGTTTTTGAAAGGTTAAAACTAGGAGAACTACAGCCTACTAAGATGTCTCTTCAGTTAGCCGATAGATCCGTCAAGTATCCGGTTGGCATATTCGAAGACGTCCCAATCAGGATCGGTTAGTTATTCATCCCTACTGACTTCGTTGTCATGGATATTAAAGAAGATGATGACATCCCAATCCTCCTAGGTAGACCATTTTTATCAACCGCATAAGCCATAATAGATGTCAAGTGAGGAAAGTTGACTTTTGAGGTAGGTGATGAAAATATAGAATTCATTTTATCGAAGTTTATTATGGCACCAGTATTACGAGATGCATGTTATGCCCTAGACATCATTGATGAATGCATTAGAGAACTAGATCAAGAAGAAACCATCATATTGCCTTCCACCTTCATAAAGGAAGATGATGGATGTATGGAACCCTACATTGATGATAATCTTCACGAATGTTTATCCCTTACCCCCGATCCAATACCTTGCCCCAAGAAACCAACTTTAGAACTTAAAGAACTACCCAAGAATCTAAGATACGAGTTCTTGGATGAGGAAATGAACTGTCTAATTATAGTCAGTGTTACCTTAAACCAGGAAGAAAAAGACTAGCTCTTATACATCTTACGTAAATATTCCTCAGCCTTAGGATATGACATCTATGATATAAAAGGTATAAGTCCATCCATGTGCATGCACCGAATTTTACTTGAGGAAGACTCAAAACCCTCTAGAGAGCATCAGAGAAGGATAAACCCCATCATGAGTGATGTTGTAAAAAGAGAAGTTCTTAAGTTGCTGGAAGCAGGTATAATTTATCAAATCTTAGATAGTAAGTGGGTGAGCCCAGTGCATATAGTACCTAAAAAGGGAGGCATCACAGTCGTGCAGAACGAGAAAGGATAACATGTAGCAAAACAGATAGAAGGAGGATGGCGTATGTGCATAGATTACAGAAAATTAAACAAAGCTACTAGAAAGGACCATTTCCCCTTACCATTTATAAACCAAATGCTGGAACGTTTAGCCAGACACTCCTATTTTTGTTATCTTGATGGATATTCTAGATTTTTCCAAATCCCTATCCACCCAGAAGATCAGGAAAAAACTACCTTTACATGCCCTTATGGAACCTTTGCCTATAGACGAATGCTTTTCGGTCTCTGTAATGCACCAGCTACCTTTCAGTGTTGCATGATGGAAATTTTCGCTGACTACCTTGATGGAATTATGAAAGTATTCATGGATGATTTCTTGGTGTGCGGATTTGATTTCAAAAATTGTCTCGTTAACCTTAAGAAAATCCTGAAAAGATGTGTTGATGTAAACCTGGTGCTAAACTGGGAGAAATGTCACTTTATGATCATCGAAGGTATAGTTTTAGGACATGTAGTTTCTGAGAGAGGTATTGAAGTAGATAGAGCCAAGATAGAAGTGATAGAAAACCTAAAACCCCCTAACACTGTCAGAGAAGTCCGAAGTTTTCTTGGACATGCTGGTTTCTGCCGGCGTTTTATCAAAGACTTCTCTAAAATAACCAAACCTTTAACTGGCTTCCTGAGGAAAGATATCAAGTTTAACTTTGACGAAAAATGCCTTGAAGCATTCGACCTTTTAAAATAGGCGTTGATCTCAGCACCCATTATTCAACCTCTAGATTGGGCCGAACCATTGGAAATCATGTGCGACGCTAGCGATTACGTTGTAGGAGCTGTTCTAGGACAAAGAAAGGATAAGAAATTACATGTTATTTATTATTCTAGTAGAACCCTAGATGCTTCTCAGCTTAACTATGAAACCACTGAAAAAGAACTCTTTGACGTAGTTTTTGCGATGGACAAATTTCGATCCTATCTGATAGGAGGTAAAATTATAGTCTATACAGATCACGCTGCCATTTGTTACTTGTCAAACAAGAAAGACGCCAAACTTAGGTTATTGTGATGGATCCTTTTATAACAAGAGTTTGATCTAGATATTCGAGACAAGAAAGGCACAGAAAATGTAGTTGTTGATCACCTTTCTAGACTTGAGTACCTAAAACCAGATTTACTGCCTATAAATGATGATTTCACCTATGATAGGTTAATAGCTAAGATAGAAGCCATCGAAGAATATAACCTAGATCCTTATAAGAACTCTGAGAAATCTTTGGCGGTGAGTGGCGTACCTTGGTACGCAGATTTTGTCAATTACCTAGACGCCGACATCATACCCCCTGACCTTAACTATCAACAGAGAAAGAAGTTCTTTAACAACGTAAGACAATTTTATTGGGACGAGCCACTTCTTTTCAAAATAGGTACAAACGGTATTTTTCATTGTTGCGTCCCAGAAGAAGAGATAAGAATTATCATAGAACAATGTCACTCTGCAACCTATGATGAACACGCTAGCACCTCTAAGACACATGCTAAGATTCTTCGAGCCAATTGGCCCACAATGTGGCATGATGTGCACGCTTATTTAGTCAAATGTGACCGGTGCCAGCGCACTGGGAACATCTCCCGGTGTGACGAAATGCCCTTGAGAAATATTCAGGAAGTAGAACTTTTTGATGTTTGGGGCATCGATTTTATGGGACCATTTCCATCTTCATTAGGAAATAAATATATCTTAGTAGCTGTTGACTATGTGTCTAAGTGGATTGAAGCTATAGCCTCACCCACAAACAACACATGTGCAGTGATAAAACTGTTTAAGAATTATATATTCCCTAGATTTGGAGTACCCCGTCTTGTTATCAGCGATGGTGGATCACACTTCATATCAAGGATTTTTTACAAACTTTTAAGCAAATATGGAGTTAAGCATAGGATAGCGACACCTTACCATCCATAGACTAGCAGCCAGGTAGAGGTGTCTAATAGAGAGATTAAACAGATCTTAGAGAAAACGGTTTCTATATCGAGAAAAGATTGGTCTCAAAAGCTACAAGATGCATTATGGGCCTACAGAACCGCCTTCAAAACCCCTATTGGAACAACTCCTTACCAATTGGTATATGGAAATTCCTGTCATCTACCCTTTGAGTTAGAACACAAGGCCTATTGGTCCATTAAAACCCTAAACTTTGATTATTTGATTGCTGGAGAAAAGCGCATCCTTGACATTCATAAACTAGAAGAACTCCGCCAATCTGCCTACGAAAACGCCATAATATATAAAGAAAGAACCAAATCCTGGCATAACAAAATAATTATAAAGAAATATTTCAATATAGGAGACCCTGTTCTCCTCTTTAATTCAAGGTTGCGACTTTTTCCTGGCAAGCTTCGTTCAAAGTGACAGGTCCTTTTACAGTTTCTAAAGTCCAAAAATATGGAGCAGTTGAGATCCAGAACCATTCTTGTAGCCCATTCATTATAAACAGGAAGAGATTGAAATACTATGAAGGATGGGACATTCCCAATTATTACTCCAGCCACACTTTGATTGATCCGCCACTGCCCACTTCAACTACATAGGTTCTACTCGTCAAGCTAACGACGTTAAAGAAGCGCAGCATGTGAGCCAACCCATGGTTTTCTTTATTTTTCTTTATTTATCTTTTTCCCTTTTTGTTATATTTTTCGTAATTATTATTCTGTTATGTGTCAACTAACCTTTTATAATGCTTATGTTTTCAGGTCCTGTCCTCTAATCTTTCTTTGCAGGATGCAGACCTTCAACGATATGCATGTCACTTTCAGAGATGACTCTCAGAGACAGCGGTATTTAGTACTTCATCAACGTCCCATGGCACTTACCCGTTACCCTGACCAGACTTACATGGATGCCTTGGGCATTGAGCCCAGCATAAGGTTTGTGTGTCACCAGCTCCAGTGGGACGCATATGCTGACGATTTACATCCGACCTACAGACACCTCGCCCTGGAGTTCCTCAATTCATTCAGCCATGAGCCATATGTTGGTTAGAACGGTATCACCACATTCAGACTGTTTGGGACGGAGTACGTTTTTACCCATAAAGGGTTCGGTGATTTGCTAGGTTTCCATACCACCCCTGATGCCATTCCTGATTTACCTATGGGATAATTTATGAGTTGAGATATCGACAAGTTCTAGAGCGATATTATAGGTGGAAGAAACCTTGATCCGTCCACTCAGTTATCTCACATCATCCATAACCCAGCTCTCAGGTACTTCCAGATGATCCTAGCCCACACTTTCCTCGGAAAGACTGATGTTGATGTCCATGTTAGTGATGAGGAGATCTTCTTCCTTTTTAGTGCGAACCAATCACGTATGTTGGCCTGTGGAAACTTTCTGCTAAATAATCTCGAGCTCATAACCAGATCTTCTGAAGGAATCATCCATGTAGGAGGTACGGTTACTCAGATTGCCACCGCTTTGGGTCTTACCAGTAAGCTGCTTCACTTGACTCCCTACTGCGGGTATACCACACTAGATATCGATTTCTGCTTAGACTGAGTGTTGATGAGGAGAGCCTCTTTTCAACCTAACTATTTCAGACTCTAGATCGACGACCAGACCATCTATTACTTCACTTTACCTGATCCTACGATGACTAGTGTCCACGACCCTTCTAACTGGAGTTATGCCTTAGAAGGTTATGGAGAGATAGTTGATAAGCGTTGCTCACCACCTTCAGCAGAGTATCACTGTTCACTACCTTTGCCGAATAATTATTCCCTGCGGAGGCCTGACCTGTATACACAGCTAGCTGAGCTGCGTATGGAGACAGCCAGACTTTGACAGACAGTTGCTGACCTTACCTTGTAGGTCCAAGTATCTGATTTGATTCATGCGACGAAGGCTGATAACTTGTATCAGGAGATCTCAGACCTACACCGTGAGTTAGACGTAGTTTGAGATTCTAACCAGACCGAGGAGCATCTAGCTCCACGATGACACTACTTTCGTTGTTTACGTTATAGCTTTATTTATTTCCATTTTATTTTCAGACTTATATATATATATGTGTGTGTGTGTGTGTGTGTGTGTTTCATATTCTTGCATCTTTCCTTCCATGTCATTTGTGATACACTTGAATTATATATATATATATATATATATATATATATATATATATATATATATATATATATATATATATATATATATATATATATATATATATATATATATATATATATATATATATATATATATATATATATATATATATATATATATATATATATATATATATATATATATATATATATATATATATATATATATATATATATATATATATATATATATATATATATATATATATATATATATATATATATATATATATATATATATATATATATATATATATGCAATTTTATCATTTCTTTATTATATTATTTTATTTTTCTTTATTTACTTATCTTTATTCTTTGCATTTTTTATGTCAAAATAGAAGAAAGAAAAAAAGAATATAAGTGAGCTAGAGCAAGGTAAGTCTTACTACCTACACACCCAAGAACAAGGAGGAGCCACAAAAACTCAAGCATGAAAGAAAAAAATTCGGCCCATAACCATTATGTGAAGATGGCGCCCGCCACGGAGTTTGGACTATATGCGGGACAGAACCTCCACAACCTCCATTTTTACACTTTCAACCCTTTAAACCTCCATTTTTACCCATTCCAAAACTTCCTTCAAACCCCAAAAAGTCCCAAACTTTCTCATCTACTCACCATCCCATTAACCTCTCCAATTTCCATTTTCATTTCTCTACATCAAAATCTCTTAAAACCCCATTTTCACCAATTTCTCATAAAATACCCATTTCTCTCACTTTCTACCTCGAAGGTACATCAATGGAGTACGAAGGCTACATTCTTCGTCAAGGCAAGCCCAGAGAAAGACAAAAGAAAATTCTCGACAAATTGCAAGCCCGCGAGATTGCTTCGACCCGGTACGTCAACGAAAGTTATTTGTATACTCTTGGCATTTACCATAGTGTTTTTTATATGTTAGATATTTTAGGATTGCACGATATTTTCTCTAGGCAAGATCCTACTTTCGAAAGGCTGACAAGGGAATTCTTGAGTTTCCTGATTTACATAGTTAGGCCTAACACTGCTAGTACCATCGGTACGGTACAATTTAGAATGTTTAATGTTGAGTACAAATTCACTACCGGCAAACTAGCAAAGAAGTTAGGATTAACTTTTGGTAAGGATGTTGTTTGTGAAGCACCTTTGGATTCTGATTGGTCGGTGGAGGCATTCTCCTTCTGGCACAGGTTGTCAAATTTTACAATTACATCTTTTGAAGGAATTCTTACCTCCCGGATCCATAACCCGACCATCCATATTTTTCGTTATATGTTGGTTTGTACTATTTTTGGTCGGGAGAATCCAAACAAGGTAAATGCAAAAGAACTTCTGTTTTTGCAAGGGTGCCTCATAAATAGGAAGTTTAATGTGGCTCCATTTATGATTGCTCATATGACTGCTGCAATAAAAGTACAGGAAGCGTTGCTTTCAGAGGTTTAATTACGTCTATCACAAAGGCTCTGAACCTCAATGTTGAGATAGCCACCATAGCACCTATTCCTCCTCGCACGATTAATTTAAAATTTCTAAAAGACATGAAATTGTGTAAGGTAAGGAAGGAAGGGGGTTTTGAGCTCATGATCCACGGGAAAGCTATCCCATCTATTGTTTTGCCTTACACTAGACGTACTGATGTGCGCATAGCGAGGAACTGGACCTATGATTTAGATGCTCCACCTGTTACGGGTCCACTACCTCCTAATGTTCCTATTGGGAACGGCAGCGCGACCGATGACGAGTATGATCGGCAAGAGCAGTCTCCAGATCATTCTATGTTACCCCACCATGTATCACCCGCATACACTGCACCGTCTTCTTCTCACCCTTCTACAGGTACAACTCCTAGTTTCTATATTACTGATCAGATGTTGCGCGATCAGTTGGTCAGAGAAGAAACACATGATGACTTGCTTTCTACCATCCAACAGCAATTGACTGACAACATGAGATTCATGCAAGAGTCTCAGCGGCATATGAGTCAATCCATGCAAAGTATAATGCAATCGCAGGCTGCTTTGACCACCAGATTCAACGAGTTCGTAGCCTCTCAGAGCGATCGTAGGCGCAACAGATCTCGTTGCCCTAGGCACTCACCGCACGCTGGCAATAGTACCGGTAGCATGCCATAGGACTTTCAAGTTTATCGTCTCTATCTTATTTCGAAACATTAGGGGCAATGTTCGGTTTAAGTGTGGGAAGAGACTTTATTTGTTTTTCTCGCATTTTCTTTCCTTTTTATTTTTTATTGCTTTCCAGTTTATTTCTCTTATTTTTGTTTGTTTTTTTAGAATATGCATGTGCTTGATGAGTCATATGTAAAATGTACCCTTATTCCCCCATTCCTTAGCCTTACCAAAAATTTTATTGACAAAAGAAAGTGTACTATTCTGAAATTTTTTGGCTTTGAGGCAAGTTCGAGTTAGGATGCGGATGACTTGGAAAATCTCTTTGAAACATTGGTATCATTTTAACACCTTAGGCTTCGTGAATGTAGAAACCGACCCCGATACCCCATATACCATGGCCTTAATAAAAATGTTTTTAGTAAGTCCTTAGTAGTTTATCCTAGCAGTCAGCTCCGGCCTAAGCATGTTCTAAGTAAGGGACCAGTGAATATAAGTGAATGATTTGTGTGTTTCATAAACTAATTGCAACTCGGGTATAGGTAACCCTCACAAGGTCATTTAACCCAATGAGTTGTAAAATAAAAAATAAAAAATAAAATAAAAATTCCCCATTGTTAGTTGGTTCAGAGGTGTCTGGTGCTGAATTTGGTAGGGCGGGTTACGATTCGATCCCCCACAACTACAATTGAGTCAATAAAAGGGGTTACACCAGTTTATGTACCAGATCCCCATGCTTGAGATTGGAATCACTAACCGATGACTTTACTATGAGTATGTACAGATAACGGGCTTAATGTGACTACACCTGAATGAAGAGGACCCAAAAAGAGATTCAAAAGTAGGCATAGGTATAGTAGGATAGTTTGGATTGGTTTATATAAGAACGAAGATTATGTTCGTGTTTACGGAGAAGTGTCATTTCGAAATCCTTGGTTCACTCGATTAGTACCTATCACTTCATCCCAGCTTGAACTTAGAAGCCCTTTTAGCCCAAATCATTCGTGGATATTACTTTTTTTGTCATAGTATTTTGCTTGAGGACAAGCAAAAGCTTAACTGTGGGAGAATTTGATAACAATAAATTATACTATGTATTTGTACTCGAATTGCACATGTTTCTTAGGATTTTATTGTTGTTTTCTTGTGTTATGCTTTTGTTTTGTTTCATTTTCAGGATTTTGTATTTCCAGAGCTCCTCGAGAAGAAATGAAGAAAAACGGGCAAGAAAGACCAATTTCTGAGAAAATTGTACACATTACACCCACCATGGCGGGCGCCATGGGGTAGGCCATGACTTGAATAAGATTCCAACTGTTGTCAACTGCCATGACCCCCACTTCTTTTCCTCTGGTTCACATCGCGGGCGCCATGAGGGTATGGTGGGCGCCACCCTTGTTGGGGGCACTTTAGTCTTTCCATGTACTTTTCCTAGGCTATAAAGAGACGAGTTCTTTTCCATTTCTAGGCATCCAAGCTTAGTTACAGAACTCAAGCCATATATTTTCATTATTGTAAAGTGATAAACTTCTCACGTCGGGAAGTTATCTCATTGTCTGATCGAGTTTGTAATCGGGTTTGGAGCACTCTGGTAGAAGTTAATCCTGCCGCCATTTTCTTTTCAGTCTTTTATTTCCAGTTGTACCAGATTTAAAACCTCCCGTTTGGAGCAGGTTTCTATTTACTTTCCATTTATTTCCCGCACTATTTATTTCCCGCATTATTTACTTTCCACGTTACTTAACATGTTTATTTACATTTCCATGTCCGGCTAAAATTTAAAGGTTAGAATGTAAGGATCATAGTAAAAGTGGTATTCCATACAAGCTATTGATAGAAACACTTAGGGGGTTATTCTGATTTTTAACACAAGTTTTCTGCACTTCATTTTTGTTGGGTAAGATCTAAAGTCGTCCAACCTTTAGTTAAACTTGGTTAGTCTTAACTGTTCAAAGGAAGCGAAAGCGCTTTGTCCAATTAAGTAGGAGTTTTTAATACTTTAGAAAAACGATTTTAAAACTATTTTCGGACGCGTTTATGGGTTTAAAGTCCGGTTTGCACGAACCTCTTTTTGTTACTAGTTCTAGGTCAAAATACTTTTCAACTGAGTCAAGAAACTATATTTCTTAAAAATAGGTTTATTACTTTAACACAATACGCACCTTTTTATAAGTGACAATAAGAGGGATCGATTAGGGGATAAACTCGGTTCTTAATACGCGAAAGCGACAGTTCCCGTTAAATTAGTTATTTTCATAAGTAGAAAACATTACCCTATAAGAAGTTATATTTACACACATTTGGAATACTACCCAGCTATGTGAATTACATTCAACCCTGTTGTTTTAATTTGAATTTATTTTCGTACTTTACTTTTACTTTGTATGCACGAACTCCCAATTTATTTTCCTTAGATAAACATCTAATAATAATAATCGATAGATTGACGTTTGATATCTGTGGGATTGATAATCTTTTATATTACTCTGACGTTATTCATATACTTGTGAAAATACACCATCAATGGTCGTGGTGTACACCAAGCACGACTCTCTACTTAAGCTTGAGCTGAAGAAATCTCAGGTTGTGGTGGCAGCCCTGAAAGAAAAGGTTAAGAAGCTTCAAGAGAAGCGGGATAGGGAGCTCAAAAAAGCTGTGTGGAAGGGTCGCAAGGAGATGACCTGGAAAGGGACGCCTTGGCTGCCCAAAAGAAATCTGCTGAGGACTTGGTGAAGAAGCTAAAGGTCGTTGTTGCCCCTGCTGAAGATGAGTATGAAGAGATGAAGAAGTTGTCTACTCGGGCGGAGCTGGTTTCCTGGATCACTCAAACCGATGACAGTCTTCTATTCATCCGCGAGGAGACTTTTCAGAGCATCGTGGGTCAATTGTAGCTAGTGAAACCTGGTTTCGAGATGCCTACCAAAGGCACATGGTTCCTTTATACTGTTAAGGATGGAAAGATAGTCGTCCCTGAGTTCCTTCTGTTTGACGAAGGTGGTGAAGGGCACGGGCAGGTGACCCAAAAGGAGACCTAGCAAAAGAAGCAGTGAATCTTCCTCGTTTAATATTTTGGCTTGCGTGCCGCTTAATTAATATGTAATTTTATTTTGTGGGGCTTAGCCCCGTTTCATTGCAACGTGCACAATTTCGGCCCTTTGTGGCCGCCTTATGTTAATATGTATTTGTATGCCTATTTATATATTTTGTTATTGTTTTTTTCCTAAGTGTATGCGTCGTCCAATGCAGTCGTACGAGGCACTTAGTAATTTGTTATGTCTCAGGTATGCTCGACAAATGATATTCGACAGTGTGGGGAACTGGTCGAAAGGCTTGGGTTATTTTCGGGCAGGGGAGCGGAGCTCGGGCTACGATTGTGGCCTGAATTCGCGACGTGAACTTCCCATCGTGAGTTAGGGGTTCTTCTGTTCATGGTACTTTGACGACGGCGGGCTTGATCGAGGAACTGCTGTCGAGCATGGATTAAGTCTCTCTTTGACTAAACCTTGCTTAGATCCGTGTTGGTGGCACAACGCTTGTACCTAGGCACGAGCCTGTGATCGATGGTTGTGCCTTCCGCCTTGGGGAGACACGTCGACAATGGGGGCCTTAGCTGTAATATTATTTCATCTTTTCATCGTTCCATGCTCGAGCTAATTCTTCCTCGCTAAGGTATTCTAGGTAGTAGGCCCCGTTCTCCGTTTTTGCTCTAACTTGGTAGGGTCCTTCCTAGTTTGCAGAGAGCTTCCCTTTGCGGGAATCTTTGTGATTCCTCCTTGTGAAGAAGCTGCCTACTTGGAACTCTCGTCAGTTAACCTTGGCGTTGTACCTGATTGTGATTTTCTATTTAAGTTAGGCTTTATAGAGGATTGCGCCTGATCGGACTTCTTTGAAGAGATCGAGTTCTTCTCTGAAGGCCTCGCTGTTTATTTCTTCGTCCAAAGGTGATTCAGTCCGTTTGGAAGGCACGTGAGTTTCAATAGGGATTACCGCCTCTGTCCTGTATGCTAGGAGAAAAAAGGTTTCCCCGATTGAAGAAAGGGGTGTAATGCGATAAGCCTAGAGCACGATGTGCAGCTCATCGACCCGCTGCTTCTTTGTTTCGTTTAGCCTTCATTTGAGGCCTCGTAAGATTACTTTGTTCACTGCTTTAGCTTGTATGTTAGTCTGAGGGTGCTCGACGGACGCAAAGTGTTGTTAGTGCCTAGTTGAGCGAAAAACTCCTAGAACTTTTTGTCCGTGAACTGTGTCCCGTTTTCTTTGACGATTGCTTGAGGAATTCTGAAACGGGCAAGGATGTTCCTTTTGTAGAAACGAAGTATGTTGTGGGTCGTTATCTTGACCAGGGCCTCAGCTTCTATCCACTTGGTGAAGTATTCTACGCCTACTACCAAGTACTTATTTTGGTATGAGCCTACAACAAATGGTCCTAGGATGTCCTGGCCCCACCAGGCGAATGGCCACGAGGATAACATTGCCTTGAGCTCGTTGGGCGGCGCCAGGTCATGTCCCTGTGCCTTTGGCATTTGTCGCACTTCTTCATGTGTTCCCTTGCGTCGTTTTGCATGGTCGTCTAGTAGTAACCTGCCCGAAGAGCTTTCCTCGCGAGAGATCTCCCACCTAGGTGTTGGGTGTTGACTTCTTCATGGATCTCGCGCAGGACGTGGGCGACCATTTCTTCTTCGACGCATTTGATGAAAGGTATGGAGAATCCTCGCCTTTACATCTTGTTCTCGACTAGAACGTAGGAGCATGGTTACGCCTTACTACGTTGGCCTCCTTAGGGTCGGATGGTAGTTCATCTATAGTGAGATAGTTATACACTGGGGTCATCCAGTAATGGTCGTCGCCAATGACGTGCACGTCGAGGGTCGTGGACACTCTCTCAATGCTAGGTCGTGGAAGTATTTCCTGGATGACGAATTTGTTTCCCTCTTTATTCTTTGTGCTTGCTAGTTTTGATAGGATGTCTGTCCGGACGTTGTATTCGCGGGACACGTATTTCACCTCCACGGAGGTGAACTTTGCCATCTCCTCCTTGACCAGGGTCAGGTATTCGGACAAGTTGTTGTTTTTGACCTGGTATTCTCCTCAGACTTGGATGGCCACTAGCTGGGAGTCGGTGCAGATGATGACTTCTTCTGCTCCCAGTCTTCGGCGAGGCACAAATCGACCAGGAAGGCCTCATATTCGGCCTGATTATTAGAGGTAGGGATGGACAGTGTGAGCGAAACTTCGATGAGGATTCCCTCACCGTTTTCTAGGATGACACCTGTTCTGCTCCCGGCCGAGCTGGATCCTCCGTCGACAAATCTGACCCACTTGCAGGCGCCCTCGCTCGGTTGGCCTGGCAAGGTCATTTCTGCTACAAAGTCAGCTAGTGCTTGTACCTTAAGGGACTTTCTGCTCTCGTATTGGATGTCAAATTCGGATAGCTCCAGTGACCATTTGAGTATCTTGCCGATCATGTTTGGATGGCCTAGAAGCTGTTTGATGGGCTGGTCTGTGCGTACCACGATCGTGTGGGTCAGAACATAGTGCCTCAGCCTTCTCACAACATTGATAAGGGTGAGGGACATCTTTTCTATTTGTTGGTACCTCAGCTCTTGACCTTACAATGCCTTGCTAGTGAAATAGATGGGTTTCTACCCGTCAGGATTTCACGGATGAGAGCGGCACTCACAACTTCGGTTGCGACGACGAGGTAGAGAAAAAGGGTTTCCCCATTTTCTGGCCGAAAGAGGACTGAGGGTGCAGACAGGGCTTGCTTCAAATGGATTAGAGCTTTGTCGCATTCCTCTATCTATTCGAACGCGGCTTCCTTGGGAAGGAGTTTGAAAAAGGGGAGGGCGTGTTGGGCAGACTTGGATACGAAGTGGGAAAGCGATGCGAGCATCCCGTTAAGGGACTGGATGGACTTTTTTGAGTTTGGCGTGGAGAACTCGAAGAAGGCTTTGCACTTGTCGGAGTTAGCTTCACTTCCTCGTTCGGTTAGATAGAAATCGGGAAACTTGCCTGCTCGTACCCCGAACGTGCACTTCTCCGGATTAAAGTACATCTTGTACTTCCTAGCTTGCTCGAAGACCTTTCTCAAGTAGGCCATGTGATTGGATTCCTTGTGGGATATCACGATCATGTTGTCCATATAGACTTCGAGCATGTCCCCAATTTCTCCTCGAAAGACTTTATTCATCATCCTTTGGTAGGTAGCGCCAACATTGTTCAGACCGAAGGGCATTAAGTTGTAGTAATAATTGTCTGACTCGGTCATGAAGGTCGTGTACCTCTTGTCGCTTTTTTTCATGGGTATTTGGTTGTAGCCTGAATTGGCGTCCATGAAAGATAACAATTTCAAACCGGCAGAATCATCAACTAGTTTATCTATGTTGGGGAGGGGATATGCATCTTTAGGGCAGACCCTATTAAGATCGGTATAATCAATACACATGCGCTATTTTCCGTTATTCTTTTTAACGAGTACAACAATGGACAACCAAGTGGTGTACTTGGCCTCCGAGATAAAGTTTGCCTCTATGAGATCTTTTACAGCCTGTTCGGCAGCCTCCGTCTTCTTCGAAGACTGTCGTCGTCTATGTTGAGCCACTGCCCTAACCGCGGGGTCGATAGTGAGGTGGTGACAGGTCATGTCAGAGTCTAGATATGTCACTAAAAACAGGAGGATATTTTAAAAAAAACACATGGTGCATAACAACCCCAAAAAGTAAGATAAAAAGTTATCTAAAAATAGAATGAGTCAAAACCCTATCCATTTCCTTTTTCTTCTCCATTTTATCAATTACAAAAGTTTTTAAAATATAAATGTAATAATGTGACAATAGATAGATTCACTTATTTTTTATACACTTTAAATGTCTTCAAAACTATAATAATAAAAAGAGCAAATGGAGAAGAAAAATAGAAAGGATCTCGACTCGACTCAAATAAAATAGGAAAATTAGAACATAAATTTAGATTTAACACATTTGAATTTAAAAAGAAAAAACACAAAAGCACATCTCACACTCGATGTTTATTTCTCGCTATTGCACTTTGATTTTTTTAAACCTGGAATTGATGTCATGGTCACAATGCATTGCTGATAAAACGAGGGTGTAGTTCACTTGCGAAATTCTGTGGTATAATTCATCCAAAAGTGCATTTTTTAAATTTAAAAACATTTTTGTTTTTTAAAGGGGTGCGACAAGTAATACCCTTCTTTGAAATGAATTTTATTTTGTAATTAGTCCAAAATAATATCTTTTATTTGAACTGCCAAATGAATGCGCACACACTATTTTTTAAATTTATAATGATTTAAAGATTTTACACTTTCAAAATATTAATGAGTTCAATGATCAGTGTAAAAAAGTATCATACATATATTTTATAATTAATTTAAAATTTATAATTTGACGGAATACATAATTGTCGTTGGTTGACAGTGTGAAAATAATTTACACTCAGTATATTATCCTTTTTCTTTATTAATATAAGTATCTTGATTTGATTGTTAATTTTTTTTACCACTAAAATGTAGTGCAAATGGTTGATGCGTATTACTACCTCCATATTTTATTATAAGTCGTTTTGGAAACAAAAAAGTTTGTACCACAATATAAGTTGTTTTATAATATTAATAAATTATTAATATTATTTTTTTTATTATACCCTTAAATATTTATTATTCGTTCCTTTTAACTATATAAATTTGTCTTTTTAATATCATTAATTACGGACAACTTTATAAAATTATTCATAATTTCTCTTTTTCATATTATAACTATTATATTTTTTTAATATATTCGTGAAAAGTCAAAAAGAGAATATAGAATTTCTTATATAACATTTATAATTATTTATAACTTTATTGATAATGGGCAGCATTAGAATAAATTATGCGATTTTGTATACATTATTATTTTTTATATAATAAAGATTTAATTTAATTATTTTTTGAATGAAATAACTAAAAAAATGCTATTGTCTTCTATTTTGAGTAATTATACTGAAAAAAATATAATCATACAACCTCTGCGATTGTCTTTTATAAATTTGTAAAAGCTAAATTAAGTGTTTTATCCACTAAACGCATAAATAGAAAATACAAGATAGGGTGTAAGGTATATTTTCTTCCCATTGCAAATTTTATGTTGCATTTTGAGTTTGACTTGTCGTTCCTTCTTTCATGATATTACCAACTTATACACTTTCATTATCTTCTTAGAATTAGAAAGTCTCTTTCCACATATATGAGCTTTTATTTTCAAAGAAATATCATATTTCATTAATTGGGCCTCAACTTCTTAATAGATTGGGCTTGGATACACAAATGAGATTTTCCAATCAAATAGAGTTTGGCAATTTCTTTTGCCACTTTTATAAATTCTCCTAAATTTTTAGTGAAAAGTGGAAAATGTTTTTTATTTTAGGAGATGTATCTCTAAACATATCAATTTTATATAAATTTGAACATCAACGAGAGAGACATTTCAACTATACTTAATTTTTGTTTGAAATTACATCTTCAAATATATTCTTAATATATTTTGAAGATGCATATTCGAAAGTAGTTCGGATACTTCAAACAAAAAACATAAACAGTATGAGAAAGATCTAAAAAAAAAAATCAACTTGACATTAAATTAAAACGCTCAACATTACATAAATAGTTGTTAACATAAATCTAACGTTACACGTTGTTATAAATTGGTAGTTCAGGAAGTTGCAACATATTGATAATATCGTCGGCAAATCTTTCAATCTCTGCATCCACTTCAATCAGACTCTTTGACGTGTAATTGGTAAAATGTACACTACATGACTTGTAAATCTTCATCGTCTTTAGTTCAAAGTTGGTAAATTGTATCTTCCCTTCGTTCTCAAGCAATGGTGAATGATATTCCAACTTGACAACTCTCTAATTTTCTAGATATCACATGAGAGTATTCAGTTTGGATATCAGATCAGGTCACTTTTTAGATATGTATCTCTGATTAAATCCTAATTTTTTTTATCATCGAATAATTAATTAAGTAAAATATTAATTTAACCCTTATATTATATTCAATTTAAAAGTTATATTTGAAGCAAGTTAAAAAAAATTTACTCTTGAAATAATATATATATATATATATATATATATATATATATATATATATATATATATATATATATATATATATATATATATATATATATATATATATATATATATATATATATATATATATATATATATATATATATATATATATATATATATATATATATATATATATATATATATATATATATATATATATATATATATATATATATATATATAAAAGAATATGTTGACACTAAGTATAAGTTTAAAAGTCTTACACTAAATTTGTCATTTCTTTTTTCTTAAAAAATCTTAACTGTTTAATTTATTTTTTTTAATGGTTGGAATTTGGTGTAAGTCTTTTAGACTTTTAATTGGTGTCAAACCGTCGTATAAATAACATATTTTTAAAAAAATAAACAATTATGAATTAAATTGCAGAATTAACGTGTGGCCGGAGAAATCATGAAATATTTACTATAACATATCATTATTAATAATTTTAATGGAAAACTTATTTCTTTATTAATAATTTTAATGGAAAACTTATTTCTTAGACTCCAATTGAACATATATGATATACAAAGGGTTCGTAATGGTTGAAGAGGGTCAATAGATTAAAATTGGTTCAATTCATAATTGTCTATATTTATTTTGTTTGCATCATGTTCTTTTTTCATGACTATATATATATATATATATATATATATATATATATATATATATATATATATATATATATATATATATATATATATATATATATATATATATATATATATATATATATATATATATATATATATATATATATATATATATATATATATATATATATATATATATATATATATTGTCACAAAACTGTCACAAACTCATTCATTAGATAAAAAAGAGAGAGTGCAAACCTAGACAAAGTTATTGTGTTAGGACATACCTCAATCATAATTTAGGACATACCTCAATCATAAAACAACACTAATATTTAAAACAAACAAGCCATGGACATAAAAAATATTTGAGAAAGTAGAATTCAAATTCTAGATCCAAGCAACCAAGCAAATTTCATCTGCAACAGTCAAGTGAGCGTTGGAACCACAATCTTTAACACTATCCAGTTACAGATTATTTCTTTAGCTTTATCACGCGCAATTCGATTATACGAGTTCTCCAGATTGATTGAACTCCCAAATTATGGATGAATCATTTGTTGACTAGAAGGAGGAGTTTGATTTGCCACTACCTTAAGAAGAATCTCACTTAAAAATACATCTCAGTCATCCAAGCTTTTTTGAGTCATTTCAACAAACACCTTGAACACAAACTTAAAATAACCTAAACCTAAGAACAATTCACACAACAAAACAAACCAAACAAGAAACAACATAAACCACTGCAACATAAATATAATAATAGTAACCAAAACAGAAACACACACTGTAAGATAATGGAATTGTCGTCTTTCTCATTAATCTGAATAGAATATATATACATCAATGTGTAACCTTGGGTCAACTATCTAATAATGATACAACCTAATTATAGGAAATTAATTATGACTAATTACAACAAAATATTATATTCTATCACACCCCCGCAGTCGAAGCGGGAGGTTCACGGACGCTTAGACTGGTCCGAAAATCATCAAAGAGAATGCGAGGAAGTCCTTTGGTGAAGATATCTACGATCTGATGTCTTGAGGGAACATGAAGGACGCGAGCCTGACCACGAGCCACTTTTTCCCGAACAAAATGAATGTCCATCTCAATATGCTTAGTGCGCTGATGCTGCACAGGATTACCGGATAGATAGATGACACTAACATTGTCACAATACACCAAAGTGGCTTGAGGAATAGGAAAATGGAGTTCCAGAAGAAGGTTGCGAATCCAACACGATTCGGAGACAACATTCACAACCCCCCCTATATTCGGCTTCAGCACTGGAACGGGAGAGTGTTGGCTGCCTTTTGGAAGACCAAGAAATAAGGTTGTCACCTAGAAAAACACAATAACCAGAAGTGGAACGTCTGGTGTCAGGACATCCACCCCAATCAGCGTCAGTGTAGGAGATAAGCTTTGTAATGGGAGATGAGGATAAATGTAGTCCAAAATGTAAAGTTCCCTGAAAATAGCGCAAAATGCGCTTAAGAACAAGTATGTGTTCTGTGCGAGGGGCATGCATGTGAAGACAAACTTGCTGAACAGCATATGATATGTCAGGTCGAGTGAAGGTGAGATACTGTAGGGCCCCTGCAAGACTCCGATACAAGGATGGATCCTCATAAGAAGTGTCGGAGGAGGTGCTAAGTTTCTGCTTGGTGTCAACAGGAGTGGCTGATGGTTTACAGGACGTCATGCCATCACGTTCAATGATCTCTGAAGCATAAGTGCTTTGACTGAGAAATATGCCATCAAGATGACGAGATACTGCAATACCCAGAAAGTAACTCAGAGGGCCCAAATCCTTCATTGCAAACTCAGATGCTAAGAGTGACATAATTGATTTGCAGAGGACCTGAGTGGAGGTGATAAGGATGATGTCGTCTACATACAGTAGAATGTAGGCCATGTCTAAACCTTGGCGATATATAAAGAGGGAGTGGTCTGATGTGCTATGGCGAAAACTAATGGTGGCGACATAGTCAGCAAAACGTTGGTACCATGCCCTAGGCGCTTGCTTGAGACCGTATAATGACTTCTTCAACTGACATACATAGTCTGGATGACGGAGGTCGCCGAAACCCAATGGCTGATGCATGTAAACAGTCTCCTGAAGATCACCATGTAAAAAAGCATTCTGGACATCCAGTTGATGAATGGGCCAGGATTTGGAGAGAGCAATGGTAAGCACTGTTCGAATGGTAGCGGGTTTCACTACGGGGCTGAAAGTCTCGTCACAATCCACACCTGTAACTTGTGACCTGCCATCACCAACAAGACGAGCCTTATAACGCTCAAAGGAGCCATCCGAATTTTTCTTATGTCTAAAAATCCACATACATCGAATAAGATTAGCATCACAAGGACGAGGGACTAAATCCCACATCTTATTTCGAATAAGAGCATCAAATTCAGATTGCATTGCGGATTTCCAATTCGGGTCTGATAAGGCTAGTCTGGGGTTTTTAGGTATGGGAGAGATGGTGTGGTCAGAGTGAGAGATTGATAAGTTAAATATCGTGCGGGGTTTGACAATGCCTTTCATGCTTCTGGTGGTGATGGTTCGTGTAGGTTGAGGTGGATGCGGTTGACTTGGTGGTGTTGATGGAGAGTTGCTTGTAATGGGTTTGTTGATCGAAGAGGTAGGAGATGATGATTGTTGGTTTATTGAGGGTAGTGGCTGGTCAATTGTGATTGTGGGTGTTGGTTGGTTATGTGCAACAAGTGGGGAAATTTGATTTTGCCACTGATGTATAAGGTAGGGGTGAAAGTCATCATCATCTAGGAATTGATAAGAGTGAGGTGAAGGGGAGTGTATCTTGTTGAAGGGAAATTGAGTTTCATCAAAAATAACATGCCTTGAAATTATTAATTTTCTTTTAGACATATCAAAACACTTGTAACCTCTATGATTTAGTGGATAACCCAAGAAGACACACGGAGTAGAGCGGGGTTGTAACTTATGGATGGTAGATGACAGGAATAATGGAAAACATAAACAACCAAAGACTCGAAGGTGTGTGTAGGTGGGATCACGATGATACAGGAGTTGTGTTGGTGACTGATTATGAGGTGTTTTACCGGGAATAATATTTAACAGATAAGTTGCCATGTGGAGAGCATGATGCCAAAACGAAGGGGGAACAGAAGAATGAGCTAGCATAGTGCGTATCATATTATTAATGGTTCTTATTTTGCGTTCCGCTTTCCCATTTTGTGAGGATGTGTGGGGACAAGAGAAACGAAAAATTAGACCATGATCAATGCAATATTTTTTAAAAAGCTCATTATTATATTCACCGCCATTGTCACATTGAAATGTTTTGACTTTTTGCAAAAATTGAGTTTGAATGAGTTGAGTAAGTGACTTGAATGTTTCAAAGACATGAGATTTTCTGCTAATAGGAAAAGTCCACAAGAAGTTTGTGAAATCATCTAAGAATAAGACATAATATTTATGACCAGCAGAACTTAAAATTGGAGACGTCCATAAATCACTATGTAAAATATCAAAAGGCATCAAAGTCGTAGTTTGAGAATCAAAAAATGGCAATTTAACCTGTTTGCCTAAAACACAATAGTCACAAACAACAGAAGAATTAAAAGGTTCACAACATATGAACTTATTTTTGCGAAGGGAATTCAAAACAGACACGCTAGGATGACCAAGACGACTATGCCAAAGACTGGATGTGAGACCGGCAAAACTGGGAGGAGTGGTAACTGGATAAAGATCTCCACGACTGTCACATCTGAGAAGGGTGATCCCCGTCTGAAAATCAGAAACAGTAAAACCAAAGGGATCAAAGGAAACAGAAACATTGTTGTCAGTGGTGAGTCGTCTCACAGAAATTAAATTTTTAATAATTTTCGGGGCATGCAGGACATGGTTAAGGTGAAGTGGTTGGTGAGATGTGGTTATTTGTGTGTGTCTGGTGCCGTGAATTGGAATTCCATGGCCACTGCCAACAATAACTTTCTGATTTGAATTACTTACGGGAAAATAAGACGAGAGATTACCTTGTGATGCAGCTGTGTGAGATGTTGCGCCCGTATCCATGTACCACTGATTGTCAGGAGTATGGAGTGACATGGTGTGCATTGCGGTCTCAATGTCTGTCGGTATCTGAGAAGAGGTAGAGGATGCATACACCTGAGGACGCTGTCCTAGAATGCCTGGCTGCTTAGGAGGATCGGCAGGGCGTGTCCATTGAGAGGTGGGATACGGACACGGTGGCATAGTCCACGGTGGTGGAGTCCAACCCCATGGTTGCCAAGTTGGGTACTGTTGTTGTTGTTGCCAAGGAGGAGCGGACCAAGGTAAGGGAGCTCTAGGAGCTCCAGACTGAGGTGCACTACGGTTACTACCTCCCCCTCTGCGATTTTGGCTGCCACGGGAGCGAGAACGGTTGCGGCGGTTGCCACGCTGTGAGGTGTCTTCAGCAGGTTTCGGCTGAGTGGTGTGCATAGCAGCATGAGAGGTTGTGTATGCCATCTTAGCCATACCGGCTTCTTCCAAAGTGAGCATGGAACTAGCCTGATAGAATGCCGGAAGAGGGTTGCTTTGGCGAATCAAAGTAGCAACACTGCGGTAAGCTTCTGGGAGACCAGAGATCAGCTGAAGGACCAGACGATGATTGTTGACAGGAGAGCCGACATTTCTCAATTGATCAGAAAGCATCTTAAGATGCTGACAGTAAGCAGAGACATTGGGAAAATCCTCCATACGAGTGTTAGAAAACTCTTGCTCAAGAGTGACAGCTCGAGCATTTTGGTTGTCCTGAAAAATATCTTCCAAGCGATTCCATGCTTCCATTGCAGTGGAGTTGGGTTCCAAGATAGTGGTCAGTAAATCGGTAGAAATAGTGGAATAAATCCACTGAAGAACGGTGGCATCAAGAGTGGACCAGTGTTCATGGTTGGCGTCGGTAACAGCTGGTGGCTCTTTTCTGATAGATGGAACGATATGATGCAGAACTCGATGTGAGCGAGCATGGATGCGGAAAAGCTCGGCCCAGGTACCATATTGATCTTTTTCCATCTCAAGAATTATAGGAATGTGGTTCCTAATATTGGAGACGGCAAGAGCGGGATGAAACTCCGATTTGGAACCTCGAAGCGTGGTGTTCTTGGGCTGGCCGGAGTTACCAGTAGAGGCAAATTTGCGGGTATCATCGTTACTGTGTTCTGAATGGTCTGAATCAGACATGGCTGCAGGTGGAACAGTGAAACAGGGATCGGAAAGCAAGGATCGGAATACACGATCGAAATCGTGTGGGTCCTTATGCACGGAGGTGTGCGACGGCGGCGGCGCAAACTAAGGCGGAAGGCAAGAGAATAGGGTTGTTCTCGTGTTCGGCGGCGGCGGTACAGAGGACGGCAGTCCTGTTGCAGTGGCAGACTTCAATGGGGGAGAAGAAGTATGCATCGGCGGACTGTAATGAGGGAGAAAAAGGTTTTATTTTTTATTTTTAATTTAGAGAGGGATCATTTAGGATTGATACCATGTAAGATAATGGAATTGTCGTCTTTCTCATTGATCTGAATAGAGTATATATACATCAATGTGTAACCTTTGGTCAACTATCTAATAATGATACAACCTAATTATAGGAAATTAATTATGACTAATTACAACAAAATATTCTATTCTATCACACACAGGGGTGAGTGTTTCGAAGAAAAAAGAAGGGAGGGAGAAACACTTACAGTTGGGGGGAGCCACCATTGAAGAGGAGATAACTACCATTCTGGCAGTGAAAAGCTCTAATGTCGGAGGAAGTGCCCTACATGAGGAGAGGCATATCTCACAAAAAGAAGAAAACCCTAATTTGAGAGAGAGAGAGAGAGAGAGACATATATTATATTTAAGTTTTCAATACTCATGTTTTTTTTGCATTAATTTAAGAATTGTGAAGATTTTGTAGATACTAAATTTAAAGACCATTTATTGTTACGTTTATTATTAAATATTTAGTCATCAACTTAAATAAGAATTTAAATAGGAATCATGCATTTTTATAATCTTTAAATAATTATTATTAATTGTATTTATTTAGTTACCTCTTTCTTACAATTTTATTTTTAATTCTTTTTTAAATTTGATTAAAAAAATATTTCAAAATTGCACTTTCAATCTCAAAATTACTCTTGCAAGACTATTCATTTTCTCTTAATTTTTTCTATTTTAAGATTTATTTATTATTTTAAAAAATGTCAATTATATAAAAATTAAATGGTTTATAGAAAATTCAAACCCTTATTAATTTAGCAATTTAACAATAGTCTATTTGCAAAGTGTATGTCACGTTTTAAGTTTGACTTGTTGTTCCTTCTTTCATGATATTTCCAACTTCTTATATTCATAGTTCCATGGAGTTATTGTTGTGCTTAACATTTTTTTTCCTTGTATATGAGCCACAAAGTTGGACTCTCTTTTGTCAACAAACACTAATTTGTCCAAATCGATTTATATTCTTCCAAATGTTGTTTACTAGCATACTCCAAGGAGTTTTAGGGTTTTTTTAATCAAATTTATCATTTTTCTAAACATTAGTTATTTGTTTCAAATTCCACGGTAAAAAAGCAGCACTCTAGCGTTGTTTCAATTGCCTTATTCAAGGGCATGGTTTTAGCCAACACCAGTTTACCATCTCCATTAGTGAACCAAGTACAACCAGTCATAGTTCCCCCTTGTCGTTTATGTATATGGCCATTAATCTCTATTTTCCTTTTCTAATGAGGCTTGCGTCAACATTACACTTAATCCACCCATGGCTTGGGGGCTTCCATTTAGGGATCTGGGTTTTATTGGTATTAAGCTCTTTTGTAGTTTCCATGTCAACTTTGTTTTGGGCTTCGCTTTTCTCATCGTGGTTTTCTCTTGTAGATTCAGGTTCATTGATATTTGTTCCTTTTTCCTTCTCTGTTTTATTTTCGAGATGGTTCTTGTTGTTTTTGACATCTTTCTCCAACTTCTTTTTTTCTATTTCAAGAATTGGTGATGAATGTTTCTTGTGTGCGCATGCGAACTTTGAGTTTCATCTTTTAATTGCATGTTTGGGAGGTAATCATTAATATGAATTTTTTCTTTATTTTTCAACTCAATTAGAGTTTCTTTATTTTCCATGTTGAGAGTTATATCTAATCTACATTGCATATCTTCTGTAGATGTTGAACTGGAATGGAGTGGTTGATGGACTCTATTTAAGATTTAAATTTGAGGCACAAGAGATCACATATGATACATTTATTATAGAGATTATCCTTAACAAGAATTATGGATGAGAATAGGTCAGATCGATCTACAAGGACCTATAGTCTGACCTATTTAAGGTTTGGTCCGGCTTGACCTATTTAACGAAAATTTTAGGTCTAAGCTTTTTTAAAAGCCTATTTAATCAAATAGGTTAGGCTTAGGCTATAAACAATAGTCTATGAAGCATTATAGGTCAACCTATATATCTATTAGAATTAGGCTAAATAGTATATAAAAAGGTCTTGTAGTCTATGTAAAAAGATAGGTAAATTAGAATATTTAAAGTTCTTAATGTGAAACAGCTTTTTAAATAGGATTTCAAGTTTGGACAGACTATTAAAAGGATCAGGTCAGACAAAAAACCTATAGTAGGTCATAGGCCAGGCTTGGGCCTTAAAAATTTATCATAGGCCAGACTCGCGCCTTTTAAAACTTGACCTGACCTGACCTATTTCCACCTCCAACTGGAATGAAGTTTTTGATTATTCTCCATATAAGCAATTATTATATACGAGATACTTGAGATTTTCATATCTTGTTCCAAAAGCTTTTATTTTTTCCTCTCTAAGCTTTTTGGCTCCATATCTCTCTCTCAATCCTTTAAGTTAAGATATCTTGTTTTAATATTGCAAAGACCATTGTTGGAGGCCATCCATCTTATGTCATACTCCTCCCTGTTTATTAAGGGTAACTTTATGATTCCTTCCCAACCTATGGGAAGAAAAGGTTGTTGATGATGTTGAGGTCCCAAAATAAATTTTCCTCTTCAATTAGGTCCATAATCATGTTTGTCATTATTTCCAAAGGTTTGTGTTTTAGGAGTTTATACTCACATTAAATTGGAATCTAATTGATAGTCTATAAGTTGATCTTAGAGCTAAAGTTAATAGCATTATAAGTATGTTAAAAAATGAATAAAATTCTAAATTTCTATGCTTTGATGCATTCTATTGATTTCATGATCTTCAAAAACCCCATATACTTGAAAATGACTATCTCGTATTCAATTAATTTATATTTATTTAATCCTCATTTATATAAAAAAAAACGGATTTACCTTAAATTTGACTATCTATTATTTTTATATAATATTTATTTATTTTGAAGTATAAAAAATATATAAAATAGTTCTAAAATTAGGGTAAAGTTAACTTGTGTCCAAATAACACATGTTTTTTTTAAAACAAAACCTCCCAAAAGGGCTTAGGCTTTTTTATTCATCCATAAAGTTGTTTTTTCAGTTATAGCCGATTAGGCCATGGAATAGGTCGGGTAGTTATACATTCTATTGATGTGAGATAGCCTCTCATGCTTCATTTGATATAGGGTTTGAGCAATTTGTGTCATTTGTCTTCTAAAGCTTATTCTATCTTCCACCTTCTTTATCTTACATCGCCTGTTCACTTGGACAACCACCTCTTCATTATCCGTGTAAAGCTCTACATCATTCATGTTCATTCTCGAAGTTACCTCTAACGCATTCATAATAGCTTTAGCTTCTACCTCAAAGGACAAGTCATGGTCCCTTTGGTTCCATGTACCGAGTCTTTCAATCATCCCTGAGTTTTTAGAGTACACCATACCTAAATTCCATTCATTCTCCATAGCTAAGTTGGCATCTGGGTAGATGTGAATCCGTTGATCCTTCCAACTAGTTACGTCTTTGATCTCGATTTCCACTTTCTTCATTTTTTGCATGTGGTTTTCCATCCCTTTTTTCATCTTAATGTTGTTCCTCACAATGTTTAAGGTAAGGTTTTGGGTTTTCTATTGATCTTTGATTTCAGTGTGGTGATTATTTTGTTGTGAAACCTATGTCGGTCTGTTATACCTTTTATTTTAATGTCTCTTATGTTGATATTATTATTTTATTTCACTTTAGTCCCATGGTTTTGGTTTGCTTCATCTTCTTTCCACGCTGGATTTCTCTTAATCCTCGTGTTTGAGTCGTAGTTAAAGGGGTTTTTTGTTATCTTATCCACAAGGATTGTAGATATTTTGATGCTTGTCGTTCAAGAGTTTATTGTTTCAAGAAAAGGGCTTTCAAAGTTTTGTTCATAAAATGGTCACGTTTTTAGTAGAAAATATTATAAATTCTAAAGAGTTTGATTAACAAAGTACATCAAAAGTAGTTTTCATTTACCCTAACTTATACGTATTCTTTCAATCTTGCATGTGAAGTTGGATCCGATTAATATCGTCACACATTCTCTCAACACTGTCTATCTCTAGAGCGGTGTCATGAGAAATATTGTACTTATCGCTACATGATTTCTCCATATAATAGCCAATATAGTAGTAAGATTTAAGTTCAACACAAAGAAACTATCGACCATATACCGATTTCTCCAATCTATAAATCGATAAATGAATATTTTAGGTCAAGTTTAACAAAATCTATGTCTAGAGTCTTACAAAATAAGAATGGATCATTAAGAACAAAAATATTCATCATATATTAATCATCACTTGTTCACATACAAGGCCAATCAAAAGAAATACATGCAAGCTAATAGTAGACTACTTATACATTTGATACAAAGGAAATTAGCTACCCATAACTATGGTAGATTGCTTTACAATTTTTGGAAGAAGATGAATGAGCATCTACGTCGAAGAAACAAACTCGGATGCGAATCCAGCTTCTATTTTCAAAATATCACCTTTTGGTGAAGAAATACTGAAAATGAAGTTTTGGTGTGAAAAACGGGTTATGATCCCCAAAAATTGTGAAAAGTACTTATATGGTACCTTTAGAATCTATCAGGTCTGCACTGCGAACCATTTCTTTGCCCAGCAAACACACTTTTAGTCACCTGAAGTGCCTCTGAATAGTTAAACCGCCCCGGAGGAATATTTGAAGTTCACTGTGCGAGCAATTCTTCGCTCTGCAAACTACCTCGCTACAAGTTTGCACAACAAACTTATGGTCCTTTAGCTACTGCCTCAAATTTGGGATGGTTCGTTGGTCCTTCACTGATACCTCGCCACAACGAACATTTGCTACCAGTTCGCCCAACGAACTTACTGCCCTTTACTTACTGCCTCTATTTTGATAGGGTTCTCTGGGGCTTCGCCATGAGTTCGCCCTGCAAACATTTGCTGCTACTCCTTGCTGGCTATTCGCATAGCGAACATGCTGAATCTCTTATTTTTCTTTGGCTTCCTTACCCAATTACTTGTGTCTTACACTTTGATGTTTTTATGTCTATGATCAGTCACCATTTGTGCTAGGTATTCCACTATTGAACTATAAATAAATCAGGTAAACTGTGTGATTTTAAGCGTTTTTAGTTAGAATTAGGAGTATTTTAATTATATGCAGTGTGTCATTACTTATGAGTTTCTTGAGTATATTTTACACTTTTCGTATGTTAGCAGGTCAAAAACAGGTTTAGAAGCTCAGAGGATCAAGCATCAGATGCAGAACTGAGTCGGAGTGAGAAAACTGAAGAAAAAGCCAAAAAATGGAGGATCTGCTATCCATATGCATAACACTCTAGCTGTTACGCGTATGGCCCCCTAACTTACGTGTATCATACGCATTCCAGCAGAGGGATGATTTTTAGAGGAAAAATTGGCCTTCTTCCAATACGCGTATAGGCTTGGCATTACACGTATTGGTTTGCCTGCTGACAGGCCCTTCTGCTCATACGCGTAGGAGGATGAGCTACGTGCCAGGGAAATACGCGTAACTCCTTGGTCAATACGCGTATTGAGCCTAAAAATTTCAGAAAGCCCAAATTGCACCTATTTATTTCCAGAGCGCGATTTTATCTAGGTTGGACGATTTCTGGAGAAAAACAGACGATTTGAAGGCTGGAAGCACATAGATTTGTCAAGGTTTCATATGTTCAAGTATTCTTCTGACAATTGAAGATAGATTCCTCATGAAATTCTGTAATGACAACCATTCTTGATTTTCTTTTATTTATGATTATGAGTAGCTAAACCCACATTGCTAGGGGGTGACCCTGATTCCGAATGTAACGTATTCTGATTTATTCAATGCATTGACTATTTTTATTCATTAAAGGTGGTTTGTTCTTATTACTGTTTTTCATGCTTTATCCGTCAGACCAACGGATTCTGACCTTTAAAAATATTTTGGCTGGACAACAAATTGTTTATTGATCTAGATAAGAACTTTGGATAATAAATGTTACTTGGGACTAGTTGTGTTTTATCCGAACCGGAAACTCTTGATATTTGAATTCTTAGGTATGAACATGATTACCTATGGACATAGTAATTAGGTTACATAACCAAAGATCTTTTCACTAAGGACTCATGATTAGATGCCCTAGAGAACCAAAAATCAATTGTTTTGGATTACTGTTATTGCATTGGCAAATCACTATTGTTACAGGAAGTCTCATTCATTGAACCCTAGCAATTTTACTCATATCTGTTATCCGTTCAACTGTTTACTGGCTTTCTTTAATTGCATTTTAGTAAAAAGAATTTACCCAACTACCATACTTTTGTCTAATTGAAATCATCGTTGAATTCTGTATCGTCAAGCAGTCCTTGAGATCGACATTTGGGATCGTCCCTTTATTACTACAATAGGAAAAATAGTATACTTGTTATTTTCCTATCAGCCTAATTTCTGCATAATAACACACAAATCAAAGCAGCCAAATGTATTTTCAAAAATATTGAAGAATAACATGATATCATGAAGTAAATCCAACAAAACATAGCAAAAGAGTTGAAAAGTGTCAATAAGTAAGGACCAATTTAAAGCAAGTTTGGCTATCAACACCTAGTCATAGCAGACTCGTGGTCATAACGCTCCTTTTGACTCGACACCTTATTGTTGTTACCTATGAGAAAATGGGTATGATTTTATCTTTAGTTGTTTTTAGTATTTATATTGCACCAAGTCTACTATGATGGCTAATAATGTTGTTCTTGATGTCGGTTTTGTAGTTGCTGCTATTGGGATCACTCTCTTCTTTGTCGGAGCCTTAAAATCCCATGCCACATGTTGTCTGCATAACGGTTAGTTTTTTTTCCAAACTATTGATATTACTTTTTTCATGTCTTCCATGTTTTTCCTTTGTAGCGAATCATTGTGTAACTTATTTTCTTTCATGTTCTTCTGGTAATGGGTTATATTTTGAGACTTCTGCGCTTGCATCTAAAGCTAAGGATTCTCCTTATAATCTTTATTGGTACTATTTATTATTGCCTCTCACTTATCTTTCTCAACCATGTAGTTCTTTTTATGTTTAGATTTGTTGTATCCTCGCAAGCTGCTCTCCATCCTAGCTTCATCAATGTCTTTCTGAATTCCAAAAGACTTCCCCTCATACCTATGTATTTCGTCCCATCTTACGCTGTTGTTATTTAGTCTCAAGCTGGTGCAGATCTTCTGAATGTAAGATACTTATCCATTGGCTTTCTCTTTATTGCATTTCTTTTTGCCTTTGTTACTCTTATGCTTCTTCTCCATGATAATTTTGTTGTTATTTCTATAACCACGATTACCATTTCTAGCATAAACCTCTTCCTTACTCCTCTCCTCATTTATGTATATTTTAGTACCCTGTCTCCAACTATTGTGGGTCTTGTGATAGTAAGTCTCATTTTCAAAGGTTGTGCATCCCTTATATTTTTCTTTTCCTTTGTTAAGCTTATGCCCCACCTCAATGCTTTTGTAATTTTTGTTTTTGTAGCTCAGAGTACCTCTTATAACTTCACCTTCATCATTTATTCTAACATCATTTATGTAAGTTCCTGTCCCTTGACTCCTGATGTTCTTCTTACAATTTTCCTGGTTAGTGTTACCTTTACTAATCATGTTCTCTTGATTATTATTTTGCAAGTTTCTCCCCTGATGATCTTTGTCCCTTTTGTACATGTTGCTCCTGGTGTGGTCATCTAGATTCAGGTATTTAGCTTCATTTCTCTTCTTGTGATAAGTTGTGTTAATGTTGTTTGCATAACTAAGAATGTGATGCATCGTAGGATAGATTTCCTCAGCCACCATCTTGTTACAAGCACACCAAAGGTTGTAGAGGATGTTCATAATCTCCTTGAATGTGTCCTTGTTATGCTCCTGCATAGTTTCCCACAACCATGCCTTCAACCTTGTACTGGTAATACACTAGAAGATGAGATTTAGGTTCGATCCAAACCAAATTCTATTCACCCTCTCACAATCCAATAACATATGAGTGATAGTTTAGCCGTGTGTAAGGAATATAGGACATAATAAGAGGCATTGCACCCCTCTTTTGCTAAGTTCCATTCTAACTAGAATAACATTATTTAGAATACGCCAAGTGAGAGCTTTTATATTAGGTTGAGTATTGATACTCCAAATCTTTTTTTTCTTCAAATTTTTTAATTTTCCTTAAAGTTTGAGCTACCAGCAAAGTTGATTTGCTCCTTATCATGAAAGTATTGATACCATGACTTAACTGTGCATGAACCATTTCTTTTGCTACCCATATCAACTCATACTCCTCTTCATTTCTCCCTATAAGAATGTTAGTTATCCTGTCAGCATCATAGGGAATTGAGGTGTCTTGTATCAGTTAAGAATTCCCCTTTTGATTCCCTTACTCAAGTAGGCCCCTAAACTGAAGCACTTTGGGATCCAAATTCCTCCAAGTTAGGACTTTAAACCATCCTTGATATAGAATCCAAGGGTCCTTCCAAATATTAGTGTTCTTCCCATTCCCAATTCTCTAGCAACAACCTTTAATCAACTTGTCTTTAGCATTATTAATACTCTTCCATAGGTAGCTATCCATGCTTTTACTCGTCGCCTTCCAAAAACTAGTTTTAGGAAGAAAAGAAACTTTGCTTTAAGAAACTTGTGATCCGTACTCTGCACTAAAGGTGATCAGTCTTGTCAAAGTGATAGATTTATGGACAGTGTTAACTAGGGTTTGGTTTTGCAAGACTCAAGGATAGTGATGTGACCATTTTAGTATGTACTACCTTTTGGTAGATACCTAGTTACTCAAAATGTGTTGTGGATATTGCTTTTATTTAGTGGACAAAGCTTCTGATCAGATACAACCCTCCAATATTTCTCTTTATTTACTTATTCACTAAGTTTGTTGCTGTTCAAACCTCCAATGACTTTTTTTTTGTCTCTATAAAAGAAATCTAAAGACTCAAAGGAAGGTTACAACATCACAACACATTGAAAGATCTTAACATAACTCTGAGTTGTTATTATAACTATTATAACATAAGATCTTAAGATTTCTTATCTTAGAAAGGTTGAAAACCTTTGTGATTGTTGCACAATTGTTATACTTCTGATTATGTATCAAAGTATAATAGTTATCTTGTCTACTAAACAATTTGTTTAAAGTAGAAGAAGTCTCTTGCCTACGTGCTTGAGTAAGAAAGTCTTGAACCAAGAGTTTAAGTAGGAAGTCTCATTATAGGTTGATTGGGCAAATATGTATTGAACCAAGGGTTTAAGCAAGAAGTCTTGAGCAATGGCTTAGCATTTGTAATCAGTTTGGTTATAGTGAAAATCTATTATTGAGGCAAGGTGACTGGACTACTCTCAGTTAAGAAGATGAATCAAAATAATCTTTGTGTGTTACTTGCATTTTCTTCTGAACTTTATTTTCCGCTACTATTACACATTATGAATTCAGAAATAGAACAAATTTTAGCACACAATTCAATCTCTCCTCTTATGTATTTTTCTCATCTTTAAATTTTTTCTCATAAAGCGTCAAAATTCTTTTAAATACTTTAGCTTCTTTCCCTTTAATCCTACGAAAAATAATGTTGTCATAAAAGTAAAAAAACAAATGAGAAATATGAGGGGCCGTCTTGGCAATTTTGAGCCCATGGATCTTAGCCTCATCCTGGCTTTTACAAATGTGGGCCGAAAACACCTCAGTATAAACAATAAAAGGATAAGGAGACAATTGTCTAATGCCCCTCGACGGCTTAAACCATATAGTGTCATGATTATTAATAATGAGAGAGAAAAAAACACTAGACACACTTCATGATAGGATTAATATATTTGTATTATTACATTATATTTCATGAAGAACTAATATATCATTGTTTGTATTTATATTTGTAAGAATAAGTTTGACAAATTTACTTACACTTTTTATAACTTTTAACATGAATTTTGAAAGACTATTCAATTAATAGAAAAAGAGAAAGGCTAACCAGTGTCTTCAGAGCACTTTTTAAAATTTTAAATAGTAAGTTTTTATAAAAGTATGTGCAATAATGTATAATAATATGCATTAGAAATTAAAGTGTTTGAATTTTTTAAAAAATAATTTTTTAATATGGAATGTTTAAATAGTGCCTTGAGGGCACTGATTAGCAAGATTTATAAAAAAATTATATGTATATATTGGCCTCTCACTGCCGGTAAAGGTTACATATGTTGTTGCAGGCTTGGCATGCATAATTTGACAGTTGTGTTATTTAAATACGAATGGTTGTGTTACTGTTATATCTAAAATTGATTCAGTAAAAATAATAATAAATCTAAAATTGTTATATAATAAGTGTTTCTATCATGTTACGTGATTGATAAAATATTAAGCAACCTATTCCTTTTGGTTGCTTGCAGGTGTTGCTTGAATTATGGTTAATGTTTTCCTCCCTGAAATTTCGTTGACGTGTTCTTTCGTCTCATCAAAACCCATAATTCCCTCTCTCTTGCATTAGAGGGAAAGTGCACTTAATTCTTGTAAAAACAAGCCTATAATCCAATGTTTTTAAAATCGGACCGGTCATCGAACCGATGAGAGTATTAAATCACTGATTTATCGGTTGAACTACTGAGTTACTGATCGAACCGCATGACTAAACCGAATTAAACCAAATAA
Organism: Lathyrus sativus; assembly: GCA_963859935.3. Taxonomy (NCBI): domain Eukaryota; kingdom Viridiplantae; phylum Streptophyta; class Magnoliopsida; order Fabales; family Fabaceae; genus Lathyrus; species Lathyrus sativus. The sequence continues at coordinate 914,020,016 of OZ012735.1, forward strand.
CTCGGTTGAATAGACCTGTCATCATATCAAAATTATATAAATATAAAACTGGTTGAACCGGACAATTCAGTCTCTAAAAAATTATGACTAGTACTTAATCTTTTTAAAAATATAACATCATAAATTCTCAAGTTAATAATTTAAATTCAAATTTTAAAATAAGTATCAAATACAATAAAATAGTAAAAATTACAAAGTCTAATTGCAAATAAAGTCTAATTGCAGCATAATATAATTGTATAATTTATAACAAAATATGTCTACTTAATTTTAGTTCTAAAGAGGTGAAATTATTTTAAGGAGGTAAAATTATTTTAAAACAATGATAACAAAAAATTTATTTATTTATTTAAATTTTTATAACTCAATGGCATTGTTTGCATTTAAATTTTAATTAAAAAAAAATATTAGAACCGTCGGTTTATAGAAACCGCCGATTTTTTAGTTTTTCCTGATCCAATCCGATTTGCACAGATTTTAACCAATTTGATGACAAAGGCGATCTAATTATTGAACTAGACCGCTTATTAGTCTGATTCTCAGTTCAACTGATCCGATGTCCGATCCGATTTTTACAACTATGACTACAATCAAATTATAATGTTATTTTTTAAAATTATTTTTATAAATATTTAGTCGACATAGTTTGATTGATACATGTATACATTTTTTTTAACACCGTTGTGCATAAAAATTTATCATTACCGCCGCTTAAGTTTTTTATTTTTCTAATTATTATTGAAATCTTTAATGAATATATTTAGATTAATGGTTGATTTAAGAGAATTATAGCACGCCAGTGCAATTTTGATAAAGTATTGTTTTTTTTTTCTTTCTGTTTTTTAATAGATTAATGATTTTACGGAAATAATTTTTGTAAAATTCTACTAAATTAGTTGACAATTTCGTTAAATTGATCACCACCATTCCATTTTTTTAATGGCATTCCAAAATAATACACGATTCAACATATTGAAGGATTAAGACCTTCGTAATATTTTTTCTCGATTTTTTTTTACGAACCTTTTCAAAATTTTATAATAGAATTTTTGTTTTAAATTGTTGACTTATAACTGACAAATATTTTATTTATTTTAATACGGTAAATTTATACAATATATAAAGGGAATACTTTGTTTTAGTGTGATTTATTTTTTTACCATTTTTACACTTACTTTATTATATAATTTACTTAATAACTTCTTATTATTAACTTTCACGTAATTTCTTATTATTAACTTTCACATATTGTACTTTAAAAAAAAAATTTAAATAAAAAATATCGTTTATATTTTTATTTATTCGCATTACAAAAGCGGACAGACAGGCACGCGAGTGCCCGTCTGGACGCTAGTATCAATAATTAAGAGATATCAATAGTGTGAGATGATATGTAATGGACATTTACTTATATTTGAATTATAAGTAGTTTAGTTTATTTATATATTATTATATATTATCTTATTTACAGAAGTTATGTTGTTCATATTATTAAAACTCTAATCTTTTTTTCTTTTCTTTACTTTGTTATTTCTATTGTTGACATGGTATCAAAGTCGAGTTAAGAACGATAATGTGGGCATTTGACCCAAGATTATGTATAAGAGAAGGTGTTATGCGTGAGGGTGGGTGTTAAAGTTAATAATTGTGTAAAATAGTGTGAGGGAAACCTCACCTTTTGAGTTAACTTTTGGGGTTTAGATACAAACATATTTAACATGGTATCATAACTTATTTCAAGGCTGCAATGTGGGCATTTGATCTAAAACCACGCTATGTGTGAGGGTGGGTGTTTAAGTTGGTAGTTGTGATGTTTGAGTTTGCTTGAAGTCTCACATTGCTTAGGTTTCCAAGATGTTGAATGTGTAAATGTGTGAAGGTAATCTTACCCTTTGAGCTAACTTTTGGGGTTGAGATTCAAACATACTTAACATGGTATGAAGAGCTTGTTTCGACCCTCCTTGAATTATTTGTCGCTTTCGCTTGGAGTTTTCAAAAACAAAAGTTTGGGATGTGTTTGTTTTAATTTTAATGATAAGTTATATTAAAGAAATATATTTCCATTTAGTTGACTCTCTCCCTATTGGTTGCTTCTCTCTCTATTAATTATTCCCCTTCTTATTGGTTATGTGTGTGTGTGGGTGCGCGCGCGCGTGTATGTGTTTAACTCATGTAAAACTCCGGTTTGGTTTGATTTTAGTTTGGTGTAAAATCTCAATTCAGCTCGTGGTCATCCTTTGCAAAACTCTGGTTTGGTTCGAGATTAGTCTGATGTAAGATCTCAATTCGGTTCGTGGTCAGCCAGTGTAAAACTCCGGTTTGATTTGTGTTGTGAATCAGATACCTTGAAACAAAGTATAAACAATTTCTTTATGATCAAGAAACACACAAGGGTTAGGGTTAACAAAGATAACAAGGTAAAACAACAAGAAACAACAAGGATTGGTTATTAAACTGCTATTTTTTCCTTACTCTTAGAACAAGATTACAAATATACAAGAATAACAAATTAATCTCTCTCTCTTGAAATTAGGATTTTATCTTCCTATTTTTCCTTATGCCAAGATTGAGAAACTATCATCCTATTTATAAGAAAAAAAGCACACTAACATAATGAGCTTTTTAACAATTACCCATTACAAGCTAACTTAAACATCTGAGCTTACAAGCAAGGCCCAATTCAACATGCTAACAACCCTAGCAATATTGACTAATGCATGTTAGAACAAACTTCGACTACAACACGCATTACTCCAACAGCAACATGCGAACATACTCTGACCTCATGCTTAATTAGAAGCTACCCTTCGACCATACTAAAGTTCGATCCAACATCTCACAAATCTCCACCTTGAATCTAACTCTATAACATCAAGAAACTAGCTTTATTCATGCAGCTTTATCAACTGCATACAGTGGAAAAACTTGCAACTAGATAACGTCTTAGTGATCATATCAGCAACATTATGATCTATCAAAACCTTCAGCACTTGAACTTCTCTACGCTCGATTACCCCTTTAACAAAATGCAACCTTACATCAATGTGCTTGGTTCGCTCATGATAGACTGAATTCTTCGACATGTGTATTACACTTTGACTATCACATTTAACAGTGATAACTCGACCTTGAAGTTTTAGCTCCTTTGCAAACCCTTCAAGCCACAATGCTTCCTTCACAGCTTCAGTTAGGGAAATATATTCCGCTTTAGTGGTTGATAAGGCAACGAACTTCTGAAGTGTTGCTTTCCAACTAATTGTTGTCCCAAACATAGTTAACACATATCCAGAAATGACTTTCTGGAATCCATACAACCTACATAATCAGAGTCGACATATCCTGCGATTGCTGCTTTACTATCTTCACCCAAAGCTCCACCATAAATTAGGACTCTATTCAGAGACCCATTTATGTACCTAAGAATCCACTTCAATGCTTGCCAACGAGCCTTTTCTAGGATTTACGATGTACATGCTTACAAGACTTACTGCATATGCTATGTCTGGTCTAGTACAAACCATAACATACATCAAAGAACCCTCTATATAAGCATATGGAATGCTATTCATATAAGTTCTTTCAACATCAATGTTGGGACACTAATCTATACTCAGCTTGAATTGAAGGTTTGTCGGAGTTACAACAGGCTTTGAATTCGACATACCAAACTTTTCGAGAATCTTCCGTAGGTATGCCTCTTAAGATAAGCATAATTTGAATTCTTTCTATCTCTTCAGATGTCAATCCCAAGAGTCTTGGACGCATCTCCTATATCCTTCATGTCGAACTTCTTATTAAGTTCAACCTTCACCCTCAATACATCTTCGACATTGTTGCTTGTTATTAGAATATCATCCACATAGAGCAACAAAATAACAAATGAATTACCCAGTCGAAATATGAAGTAAACACAGTGGTTGAACTGACTTCTGATGAAACTTATCCATGCCAAGAACTTGTCGAATTTCCTATTCCAAGATCGAGGAGATTGTTTCAGTCCATATAAGGATCTATTCAGCTTGCACACATAATCTTCCTTGCCTTTTTCGACATATCCTTCAGGTTGCCTCATCAGGATTGTTTCATCTAAATCACCATACAAGAATGCAGTCCCAAGTGTTGTTATCATGAAGAGATTTTATTTCATCATCCATGGCCTTCAACCATTCAATCTTCTTTCGAATCCTCATAACTTCCTTATAGTCTCTAGGTTCTTCATCTAGAACCTTACTTGTAGAGATTAAGGCATAAGTTTTAAGATCTACATACCCAAGTCTATGAGGTGGCTTGATGACTCTCCTTGACCCGTCTCTTGCTAGCAGGTAGTCATTATCAGTCTCCTCATCTTCAACAACATCTTTTGTGTCTTCTTCGACTTCATCTGGGGTACGCAATTCAACATTAACATGCTCCACCTCAACAAGAATCTCTCCCTGTTCTAGCTCTTCGTCAGCATCATCAGTTTTCTTGAAAGCCATCTCTGCTTCATTTAAAACTACATCTCGACTAGTGACACGCCTCCTGTGACCTGGCTCCATGAACCATAACCTATAAGCTTTAACTCCTTCAGGGTATCCCATGAACATGCATTTCAGAGCTCTAGGTTCGACCTTGTCTTGCCTAATATGAGCATAGGCCACACAACCAAATACTCTCAGTCTGTCGAGACTAGATGGATGTCCCGACCAAACTTCTTCAGGTGTCTTCATTCCCAAGGCAGTCAAGGGACATCTATTTATCAAGTAAGCTGATGTCGAAATGGCTTCCGCCCAAAACACCTTATTCAATCCAACACTTACATACATGCATCTAATCCTTTCAAGAATTGTTCGATTGAATCTCTCAGTTAAGCCATTTTGTTGAGGAGTACCTACTATAGTCTTATGCCTTGCAATCCCAGACTCAGCACAGTAACTGTGGAACGCTTTGTTGCAGAATTCAAGGCCATTGTCGGTTCTCAACCTCTTAACCTTTCTGCCAGTTTGAGTTTCGACCAGAATCTTCCAACTTTTAAAATTTTCAAAAGTTCCATCCTTCGTCTTCTGAATGAATACCCATAGCTTTCTGGAATAGTCATCAACTATAGATAGAAAATACCTTGCACCTGAGTGTGAAGGATTCCTTGCAGGCCCCTAAAGATCAACATGAATATAATCCAGGGATCCATGTGTTCTTTGCTTGCCTTTGTTAAACTTCACCCTACAGGATTTACCAAATACACAAGATTCACAAAACTCCAACTTTTCAACTTTGTCACCTCCTAGAAGGTTCTGCTTCCCCAATTTGACCAGGCCTCTTTCGCTGACATGGCCCAATCTCATGTGCCATAATTTTATCTTCGACATAGGTTTCGTGGATGCAACATTTGTCGAACCACTTACAACCTCAGCCTCGAGGGTATACAAGCCTTGTTTCTTCACGCCTCTCAAGACTTTCTTCGACCCCTTCATGACTCTTAGGATACTTTTATCTCCTTGAAAAACGTATCCCTTTCTGTCGAATTCACCAAGAGAAATCAAATTTCTCTTCAAGTCTGGTACATACCTGACTTCAGTCAATAACCTTATTGACTCATAATGGAGCTTGAATCTCATAGATCCAATACCTGCAATTTTGCAAGATTTGTTGTTTCTCAGTAGCACAGATCCACCATCTTGATCACATAGCTCCTCGAACAATTCCCTATTTGGAGGCATGTGCCAAGTGCAACCTGAATCCATAATCCACTCTTTTCTCGAGCCACCACTTGAAGCCACAAGAACATCAGATGAGTCAAAGTCATCTTGAACAATGGTTGCGTTGCCATTACCTCCATGATCTTTCAGGTGTTCAAGGCACACCTTTCTTGTGTGACCCTCCGTCTTACAGTGATAACATCGAATACCAGATGTTTCGCCACTATAAAACTTCTATTGACTTTTACCTTTCTTCTTGTCGAACTTACCATCCTTTCGCTAGAATTTTCGCTTAACAGCCAAACCTTCACCCACCATTGAAGGTTTATACTCCTTTCATTCATTCAAGTCCTTAGAATACAAGGCTGATTGAACTTCTTCAAAGATCAGGGACTCCCTTCCATACAAGACAGTTTCTTTGAAGTGAGCATGTGTTCTGGGCAAAGCACACAACAACAACAATGTTTGATCTTCATCATCGATCTTCACATCAATATTTTCAAGATCAAGAATCAGCTTGTTAAACATATTCAACTGCTCAGCCAACACTTTGTCTTCACTCATCTTGAATGAATACAAAGCTTGCTTCAGGTAGAGTCAATTCACTAGAGATTTGGTCATGTACAAACTTTCAAGTTTCACCCATAATGCTGATGTTGTAGTCTCCTTTGATACCTGTTGAAGAACCTTATCACCAAGGCTCAACAATATTGCAATGTGGGCTTTGTCGATCATGCCCGTCTTTTCTTTTACCGTTAACGCAACACTCATGGTTGCCTCTCCCTTCAACGCTTCCAAACATCCCTGCTGAACCAGTAGGGCTTTCATCTTCAAGCGCCACAGACCGAAGTCGTTCACTCCGGTGAACTTTTCAGTATCATACTTCGTTAATGGCATCTTCTCCATGCTCACCGCACCAATTTGTTGTGAATCAGATACCTTAAAACAAATTATAAACAATTTCTTTATGATCAAGAAACACACAAGGGTTAGGGTTAACAAAGATAACAAGGTAAAACAACAAGGAACAACAAGGATTGGTTATTAAACTGTTATTCTTTCCTTACTCTTAGAAAAAGATTACAAGTATACAAGAATAACAAATTAACCTCTCTCTCTTGAAATTAGGATTTTATCTTCCTATTTTTCCTTATGCCAAGATTGAGAAACTAGCATCCTATTTATAAGAAAAAAATACACTAATCTAATGAGCTTTTTAACAATTATCCATTACAAGCTAACTTAGGGTACAAGTTAACTTAGACAATTGGGATTACAAGCAAGGTCCAATTCAACATGCTAACAACCCTGTCAATATTGACTAATGCATGTTAGAACAAACTTCGACTACAACACGCATTATTCCGACAGCAGCATGCGAACATACTCCGACCTCATGCTTAATTCTTGTCGAACCAGAAGCTACCCTTTGACCATATTAGAGTTCGATCCAACATCTCATAAATTGAGATTGACCTAATATAAAATCTATTTTTGGTTCGTGGTCAACCCATGTAAAACCTTTGTTTGATTCAGAGGATAGCGAGTTCAAAATTCCACTTTGGTTTGAGATAAGTCCTTATAAAATCTCAGTTTAGCTTCGGGATTAACTGTTTTAAGTTTTTGTTCGTGTTTGAAAGGAAGACGAACCACAATGAATTATTATCTCTTTGGTTGTTGCTTTTTTCTATGATGGTTCTCTTTATTGGTTGTTATTTCTAGTGGTTATGATATTGGTTAATTCATTTTTCGCTTACTTTTAAGGTTAATTTGTAACAAGCTTAAAGTTTAAAATAAATTTTAACTTGAAGGGGAGTGTTCGAGTTTTATATTTATATTATTTATTATTGAGTATTTTTTTTATAGAAAATTCTCAATACTTCATATTAACGCATTATGAGTTTGAAGGGAGATGTCAGATAATATGTAATTGACATTTACTTATATTTGGATTATAGGTAGTTTAATTTATTTATATATTATTATATATTAACTCTTATTTATAGAAGTTATCATATGAATATTATTGAAATCCTAGACTGTTCCCCTTTTTTTCTATAAAATTTAAGTATAAGTAGAAAAATATTTGTATAAAATGTATCTAATATATATATACATATGATACATTATTTTTATAAAATGTAATAATTACTTTAATAAAAATATTAATTATATTTTCTAAAGAATGAATCTAATATATATATATATATATATATATATATATATATATATATATATATATATATATATATATATATATATATATATATATATATATATATATATATATATATATATATATATATATATATATATATATATATATATATATATATATATATATATATATATATATATATATATATATATATATATATATATATATATATATATATATATATATATATATATATATATATATATATATATATATATATATATATATATATATATATATATATATATATATATATATATATATATATATATATATATATATATATATATATATATATATATATATATATATATATAATTAGAGGTTTATTTGATATTATTGAATTTTGTTAAATGTAATTACTAGGTGGTTAATATTTGTAATGATATGAACCTTAAAAGTCCAACTTAAACATGTTATGCATAATCCAACAAGAAATCCAACTTTTCAAGAAATAAACCGATTCAATTGTAAAATTTAAACTCAAATAAATTTTAGTGTAATCGCCTTGCAAGTGAAGAATGACATCGCATTGTAAATTATCCTTAGGTTATTCTATAAATATAAAAGATCTAGAAGAAGCGACGTGTAACCACCGTTTTGAACATCATGAAACACATTCAGACTATATATGTGCCTATTGAAATTGATTGAAAATATACATAGTAACAAAAGTCTCACAACGCTTAGTTTTATAAAGGAAGAAAGAGTTTAAGCCTAAATAAAGTATTCAAGTTACAAAATTCACCAGTCAAAAGCTCTTTAACCTTGTATTTGACTTTCTTTGTTCTCTAATGCTCTTGTGTTAGAGCGTTGTAAGATGTAGTTCAACTTTTTTCTTTAAAGGGTGTGAGTGTACTAGGGACAGGGGGTCGTTGAGGATAAATTATGTGTTGTAATAATTTTCACATAGTTTTATTCTCTAGTTGTTATTTGACATCAACCATGGTTTTTTTTTTATGGTTTTGGCGTTTCCACGTTATGTTTTTGTGTTTTGATTGTGTCTATTATTTTTCTCTATGTCAGTTTTTCCAACAATCCTGGCTCTAATACCACTTGTTAGGGAGTCCGGGGAGCAGAAGTGTCAATGGGTAAAACATTCAGGATCCAAGGGACTTTGATGCACATATCCATAAAAAATCTTAAGGCATTAGGGGGTATGGGTAATTTCTCTTATATGTCCAATATTTTCTCAATTTTTAGTCGATGTGGGAATTTAGCCACTCACACTTAAACCCCAAAAATTTCCCCAAGAAGTGGTATTATATTCATGGTTAGGCTCAGATGGAGAGTGAATTTGAGATCCTAGATCTATGATAGTGATGTGGGTGACTCACACTTGTGGGATGAATTATTGGGATTCAAGTGTGAGTGGCTAAAGTCCTACATCGACTAGAAATGAAGGAAATGATGGATATATAAGATAAAGGATTCATACTTCCTATTTACTTAAGGTTTTGGGTGGATATATGGCGTCAAGGTTTCTTGGATTCTGAACATTGACACTTTTGATGCTCCACGGACTCCTTAACAATGCCTCCACTTATCTCATATTTAATCACAATAAAAAAGTCATGCTTGTCTATTAACATTATCAACGATCAATATAGTAGAAATACCATCATGTTGTTTATGCAAGAGGTGTGATGCATTTTACTATAGTAAAGCTAACACATCAACAACAACGCAAAATCATAGCGTGGCGCTAAGGCAAAGTGACGAGATTTTGCAAAAACAAATTTTTTCTACAAATTGTTAAATGCATTTAGTTGTTGTGGTTTCAAATTTTATGAGCAAAAATGCATATTATAAAGTATTAGAGTATAAGAGAATGCAATCAATCATAAGGATTTCATCCTTCATCGTTTGTAACGTGTAATTGTTTTCTTTACATTCAATTTATCATGAATCCCTTAAGGATGAGTGATTTTTTTCCTTAGATTAAATCCTCTTAGATGAATCTCCCCTAATAATATGAACCATGTGACCCATTTAGATATGCTCTCTATAATGATCTTATAATAGTTATTCAGTAATATTTTACGTTTAATGTTTTTCCCGTTTACGAATTTAGAAAAATTCATCTAAATAATATTTGAGAACTAATTATAGATAAATTCATTGGAACTAAGTATTATTGGGAATTTGTTTATAATTATTAGATATTATTATTATTATTATTATTATTATTATTTATTTATTATATATTAGTAAAAATATTTTAATCTTTTTCTATCATTTAGTATTTATACTCTATTGTAATCTATGCTTTATATATTGTTGTTTTGATCCTCACGCAAGAAAACTTTAGGTTTCTCGTCATATTGTATTTCTTGTACACATTACTAATGGTTAAAAAATCACTCATACTAATTCTTTTGGTCTTAATGATAATATTTTTAGTGATTGTAGTTTTGAGATCTGCATGTCTGATCATACAACTAATCTTGATATTGACATTCGTCTTGTCCCCACGGCTACCCAACAACATCCCACGACTATTGATCCTCATTCTTCTCTTCCTCGTTATTCGTCTCGTGATCGTAAGTCTACTCAATTTCTTGATTTTTTCTATTCTAGTTATTGTGCTTATTTTTATTCTTTTCTAACCTTTATTCACAATTTGTTTGAGCCTTCTTCCTATAAAGAGACTATACTTCACCCTCTTTGACAGCAAGCTATGACAGAAGAAATCTCTATTCTGCATAAGATAAATACCTGGAGTTATTAAGTTTTCCTCTTGTAAAACATGCTATGGATCCCATTGGATATACAAAACCAAAACTAAGTTTGATGGGTTAGTTGAGCGCTAAAATGCACGTCTTGTTGGTAAGGGATTCTCTTAACTATATAGTATGAATTATGTATGAACTTTTTCTCAAATGAATTTTAAAAATATTTTTCTAAATGGTGATCTTCACGAGGAAGTCTATATGCTACGTCCTTTAGGTGTTTTTCTTAATCAAGGGGATGTGTGTAAGTTGAAGAAGGCTCTGTATGCACTATGCCAAAAAAGACCTTTAGCAGCGCTTTTTTTGGCCTTTAGCAGCGCTTTAAAGCGCTGCCAAAAGTGGCGCTGCTAAAGGTAAAGGCAGCGCTTTTTTTCAATGAAAAAGCGCTGCTAAAAGCTCCCTTCAGCAGCACCTTTAGCAGCGCTTTTTTAGCCCTTTAGCAGCGCTTTTGTAAGCGCTGCATAATTCCCCCAACCATCCCCCCCTTTAGCAGCGCTTTCAAAAAGCGCTGTCTTAGACTCCCCCTTTAGCAGCGTTTTTGCAAAGCGCTGCCATAGCCCACCCTTTAGCAGCGCTTTGTACAAGCGCTGCCTTAGACCCCCCCTTCCAAACCAATAGCAGCGCTTTTGTAGCGTAATATTTGTGACCTTTAGCAGCGCTTTTATGTAAAAGCGCTGTCTAATGTCCCAGATTTTAAAATTTTTTTTTTAAAAAATATTCACCCTGTTTTGTATATTTTACTAACAACCTGCTTATATTACACAAACCTGCTTATAATTCAGGCCTTTATTTCAACACTTTGGCCTTATAAATAAAATTCAAACTTTGGCCTTAAATATACAATTCAAACTTTGGCCTTATATGTACAATTCAAAACTTTGGATACATTGTAACTCATGACTTTGTTCATAAACATTTTAATATACACATAAACCTATTTAAATATGTTACAACAAAATTCGATCCTCAGAATTACAACAACACAAATACATTCAATTCACATATAATTACAAGTCTTCCAATCCGATAACTCTATACAATTCTTAACCCAAGAATAAATTGACACCATTCCTCTTTAATTTCTTCCAATTTCGCTTTCGTGTAAGTAGCGCACTTGAATTCATCATAATACTACATAATATAACAGATCGAATAAGATTTAAGTTTAAAACTAATTACTCAGATGAAGTATCGGATAATTATCAAAATGAATCATATAACTTATATAATGAATTGATCCATACCAGGACTGGAATCTCAAGTTGACTAGAAAGAATAATTTCTCTCATAAAGTGCAATACAAAATATCCACAGTCAATACCATTGCGCTGCCGAGGACACTGTAAATGGAAAAAACAAACGAACATTTATCCGGATATATAGTTTAAATAGTTTTATCAAGTAGAAACATGCGAGAATATACCTCCACTCTGATTCAGTTGATGTTGTTAGCCTTACTTTTTGGCACCGTTGCATCTCTTTGTGCTCTGAATATTTGTATAACTCTAACATAATATAAACGCATATTTAGAACAATGTCACTTAATAAATAAAGATATATAATTAACATCTCTTTCTTTTTTTCGTTGTAATGGGGTTTACTTGTCTCTTAACAACACGGACAGATGGATTGATCCAAATTCCCTCGTTATGATCATTTCTAATATATGATTCGTCCGCTCTAATATTCTCATCTGGATCATCTATAATATAAGATTCATTCTCAACATAAACATCCCCCTTTTCTCCAATGTTATCATCGATTGCTTTGTTGGAAAAAAGAACTATAGACCATTTCGTACTTGTTGGATCAGTGACATAGAACACTTGTTTAGCTTGCGTGGCTAGAATAAAAGGCTCATCTTTGTACCCCACCTTATTAAGATCCACTTTCAAAAAACCTGATTTATCCATTTGTATGCCACTTTTATTTTCAACCCACTTGCATCCAAAGATAGGAATCTGAAACTTCTCATAATCAAACACCCAAATGCGCTCGATAACCCCATAATACGAGGAAATGTGCATTGCTTCGGCAAGCACGGTGACACCACTATTTTGCATTGTACTTTTATCATCTTGTTCCTTGGTATAAAATGTGTATCCATTAATTGCGTATGCGCTATAAGAAAACACATGCAAACTTGGACCATATGCTAAACATCTCAACCTTTCTGTTATTGAAGCGGGATCAGAATAAAACTTTGAAAAAATATGCTCCTTGAACCATGTTATAAAACTTCGATTGTGCTCACGTACTATCCAATTTTCATTTCTATTCAGATTTAAACCTCGGAGAACGTCCTTGTGCATTTCAACATACGGCTCAACCTCAATGTCATTGTGCAGAACATACAAATGCACTTGCTCCCGTTCATCCCTTGAAACTGTCACAACTTTATTTCCAATTAACTGTTTACCATCTATTTTTTCAACAACATGAGATTTTGGGAGGCCAATGGATTGAACGTTGGACAAATATTCAATACAAAACTCAATAGCTTCTTCAACAATGTATCGTTCAACAATACATCCCTCTGGTCGACTTCGGTTTTTCACATACCCTTTCAATATTTTCATATAACGTTCAACAGGGTACATCCATCTCATATAGGCAGGTCCACACAGTTGTGTCTCTTTCACAAGATGAACAACTAGATGTACCATTATGTCAAAAAATGATGGAGGAAAATACATTTCAAGCTCGCACAAAGTAATAACTATTTCTCTTTGCAATGTTGGTAAGATCGCAGGATCTATCACCTTACTACAGATTGACCTAAAGAAAAAACATAATTTAGTTATTGCGCCTCTCACTTTTTCTGGCAAAATAGAACGTATACCTATTGGTAGAAAGTGTTCCATTATAACATGGCAGTCATGTGTCTTTAAACTTTTTAACTTGAGGTCTTTCATAGAAACAAGTCTTCTAATATCTGAAGAGTATCCTTCTGGAACTTTAACTTCACTCAGAAACTTACACAGTATCTTTTTCTCCTTTCTAGATAGAGTATAAGCAGCAGGTGGTAGATATGTGCGGTTTCCTTTCTTCAAGGGTCCTAATTCATTCCTTATTCCCATTGCTACTAAGTCCTTTCTTGCTTTAAGGCCATCCTTAGACTTTCCTTGTATATTGAGTAACGTACCAATAACACTTTCAAATACATTTTTTTCAATATGCATAACATCAAGAAAATGTCTTACATACAACGACTTCCAATATGGCAACTCAAACAAAATTGACCTCTTCTTCCACCCACGCGTGACAAGCGTATGAGCAAAAGGCTTGCCAAACTTAGTACTCACATCTTTCACCTTTTCAAAAATTTGTTCGCCGGTCAATGTAGGTGGAGCTTTACGTTGTTCTGAATCTCCATTGAATGCTTTTCTCCACCCACGATAGTGATGACTAGAATTTAAGAATCTACGATGACCAAGAAAGACATTCTTCTGACCAAATTCCAACCGCGTCCAATCTGTGTTTTCTTCACAGATAGGACACGCACATTGACCTTTAATGCTATACCCCGATAGATTTCCGTATGCTGGGAAATCATTAATTGTGCCAAACACCATCGCCCTCAAATTGAAACTTTCTTTCCTATATCCATCATAAACCTCCACACCGTTCTCCCACAAACTCTTTAAGTCTTCGATTAGAGGTGTCAGGTATACGTCTATGTCATTCCCTGGTTGTTTAGGGCCAGAAATTAACATAGATAACATCATGTACTTACGCTTCATACATAGCCATGGAGGTAGGTTATAAATCATAATAATTACAGGCCAGGTAGAATGTGAGATACTCTGCAGACCATGCGGATTCATTCCATCAGTCGATAATGCCAAGCGAAGGTTTCTAGCTTCTTCTCCAAAATCAGGATAATCATTATCAATTTTCATCCACTGTGGTGAATCTGCCGGATGTCGATACTTCCCACCTACAATTCTATCATCTGCATGCCAAGTCAGGTGTTTTGCATCTGTTTCACTACGAAACATGCGTCTGAATCTCAGAATTATAGGAAAATACCATAATACTTTTGCTGGTGACAATTTTTTCTTATACCGAGATACACCACATTTAGGACACTCGTTTAATGATGCATATTCATTTTGAAACAAAATGCAATCATTTGTACAAGCATGTATCTTATCATAGCTCATGCCAATAGAGCATAACATTTTTTTAGCTTCATAGGTTCGATTGGGAAGAACATTATCCTCCAGAAGCATCTCTTGAAGTAGGGCTAACAACTCTGTGAAACTTTTATCCGACCATCCATTACCCGCCTTTAAATTGTACAACTTTAATACCGCAGACAATCTTGTGAAAGTAGTGCAACCTTTATACAACGGTTTCTCTGCATCGCTTACCAACCTCTCAAACATCTTGGGACAATCTTGAAGATCTTCTTCAAGTGCTTCTGCAATCTCTTCGACTCGATCACAATCATATGTATCTCTGCCATTGTCCTTTGAAGCACATGTCGTATTATTTCGGGGTTCAACATTCTCGTTACTTATCTCACCATGTAATGTCCAACATATGTAACTTCGGTCAATTCCATGTCTCATTAAATGAGATTCCAACTGAACGGCGTCAACTCGACGCCCATAACAGCATCCTAAGCAAGGACATGTGATCCTACTGGGGTCTTTGGCGTGTTCAACAGCAAACTTAACGAACTTCGATACCCCATTCTCGTACTCTTTTGACAATCGATTACCAAACATCCATTTTTTATCCATACTAATTGAGTAATCTACACTAAACTATAAAAGTTAAACAAAACAGAGAATACTTGTAAGGAAATCACTAACTTCTAAGAATGCTACGCAATAGGATGCTTGGAAACGATCACAGCTTTGCTCTTCACAGGTAACCCCTATAGCAGACAAAATATAAATTTTATTAAAATCATATTAATAATTAACCAAGACAAATCATATTAAAAATACTAGATAATCCACCAAAATAAATCATATTAAAATTACTAGATAATCCTTAAACCAAAATGACACCCTTACTAAACATTGAGAAATCCTAACTAAACATATAAAACCATAATAACATATATATCATATAAACATTGAGAAATTCATCATAATAACATAATAACATATCAACATATAAAACCTTCACTAAACCTTCAATAAGTCATTTCTACACAACAACAACACTAAAATTTACTTGCATGCATGTCCTCAAACCTTCAATACAAAACAACAATATACGTATCATACTTGAACGCAACAACAAAAACAATATACCATCAATATTTAGATAACAAAAACAATAGTATACCAACAACAAAAACAATAGTATACCAACAATGGTGAAAACAAATATTTAGAAAAGCCATCAAATACCAACAATAGTGAAAAGAAAAACCATCAATATTTAGATAACAGTATTAACAAAAACCTTCAAAACCTTTAATGTCTTCAGATACCAACAATGGTGAAAAGAAAAAAAAACAAGAAAATCCCTTGAAACTGTCACATACCTTAACAATGGTGGAAATGCAATGCAGACGGACGGATGCACTCGAAAACGAACGGAGAACGGACGGTGAACGGACGGCGGGTGACGGTCGGACGGCGGATGACGGCACTTGAATAAGGCAAGTTCGTTCGCCAGAGGAGAAAGACAGAAGAAAAGAATGCTACGCGACTGTTCTGTTTCTCTTAAAATTCTGGAGGGTATTTAAAAATTATAATACTAATACCTATATCAGCGCTTTTAAAGGCCTTTAGCAGCGCTTTTAAAAGCGCTTTCTTAGGGTGCCTTAGCAATGCCATATAGCAGCGCTTTATAGAAAAAGCGCTGCTAAAGGGCCCCCTTTAGCAGCGCTTTTTAAAAGCGCTTTCTTATGTCCCCTTATAGGTCCCCCTTTAGCAGCGCTTTTAAATGCCTTTAGCAGCGCTTTTAAAAGCGCTTTCTTAGGGTGCCTTAGCAATGCCATATAGCAGCGCTTTATAGAATAAGCGCTGCTAAAGGGGGACACCTTTAGCAACGCTTTTTAAAAGCGCTTTCTTAGGTCCCACTTTAACAGCGCTTTTTAAAAAGCGCTTTCTTAGGGCCCCCCTTTAGCAGCGCTTTTTCAAAAGCGCTGTCTTAGGTTAGAAATTTTTTTTCTTTTTTTTTTGCCCACCCTTTAGCAGCGCTTTTTAAGAAGCGCTGCTAAAGGGTGCGCTGCTAAAACTCATTTCTGGCGTAGTGATGGTTTGAAACCAGCTCAGCGTGTCTGGTTTGAGAAGTTTACCACTATTATTACATATCTTAGTTTCTGCTCTAGTGATCATGACTCAACTTTATTTGTCAGGACCACCTCTCATGGTATTATTTTACTTTCATTATATGTTGATTATATGATAATTGCAAGTGATGTTTTTAATAGGATTGATGATTTGAAAATTACAATTAGCCAAATAGTTTGAGATGAAAGATTTATGTACTCTTCGCCAATTCTTGGGGATTGAAATTTCCTACTCTCCTAAATTCTACCTTCTTTCTCAATTTAAGTATATTACCAGTATCCTTGAACAAACTCGTCTTTCTGATACTATAGAAGGAAGTAGTCCTCTTAAATTAAAAGTGAAATATGATCCCTTTGATGGTGTTACTTACCAAATCTCACTTTGTATCACATTTGGTTAGCAACCTGGTGTACCTTATAATTACCAGACCTGATATTGCTTATGTTGTTCACAATGCCATCTAGTTTGTTGTCTCTCCCACTATAGTACATTAGGCAGGTGTTTGAAAGTGTTTTATTTCTCTCACCGTCCTCATTGGAGTTACGTGCTTATTCGATGTTGATTGTGCTGGTGACTTCATAAATTGTAAGTCTGCCATAAGTTTTTGTATCTTTCTTGGAAACTCTTTTATTTCTTGGAAAGTAAGAAACAAGATATTATATCCCACTTTTCTATAAAAGTTGAGTATCATGCTATGACATCCACCACTACTTAAATAGTTTAGTTGCGTTGGTTACTTTTAGATATGGGTTCCACTCTTTTTGAACCAACTCCCATGTATTGTGATAACAAAAGTGTCATTCAAATTTCTTACAACTTAGTATTTCATGAATGTACCAATCACATTGAGATTGATTTCCACTTCACTCATCACCATCATTAACATAGAACAATTACTCTACCGTTTGTTTTTTCCTCCTTGCATATTGTTGATTTGTTTGCAAAGATACATTCCATTAAACATTTTTATTTCTTGATTGACAAACTCTCAGTGTTTCAAGTTAATGCATCATGATTTTAAGGGTAAATATTAGATGATATTATTATATTATTATATATTTATTATATATTAGTAAGGATAGTTTAACATTTTTCTATTATCTAGTATTTATACTCAATTGTAACCATTGTTTTATATGCTTTTGTCATTCTATTGGAAACCCTAGAATCTCATTTCTTTTGTTAACAAAAATCACTAGACATAGAGTAAATTTAGTAATGGCATATGTATTTTTCATCCAATCAACCTTCGTCAGTTGCAACTTTACCTAGGGAATTAGGGTTTTATCATCAGACGAGGTGGGTTTCGTGACGAGACATTATGCGCAACTATTTTGTAAAATATTCATGATATAAGATGCATCATTATAGATTCAAGAAGGGATTAACCACATGAGTAGGTCAAGAGATTCAAAGGGGGGCTTAATCGTTTCTCTCATTATAATTCTCGACTGTAAGCTTGTTTATTCAATTTTTTACAATAATTGCACAACCAAAAAATTATGCTCTGCATACATCTCTTTTTACTTTGTGTCCTTTGTTTAATTAATTGCAAGCATGATCACCTTCATTTTATAGAAGTTAAAATAATCTATGTGGATTGATAATTTCACTTGTGAATTTTCATTGATGAAAATTATACTACACTTGCATTTTAACACCAAGACGAGCCTTGTTATACTAAAAGTAATGAAAATGAATAATAAATTCTATAAAAACGAAATAAAAATAATACAAAATACCCTATATTGTTGAGTTTGTAATTCCTTGTGTCAAAGCAGTGTAGCTCGACAGAAACAAGGATTAGTCAAATTAACCTAATGTATTAGTGTGTCGAGTTGCTTAGTGTGTCGAAGTGTTGAAGGAGGTTGCTTCACATAGGATTTCGACATAGGTCTATTTTAGTAATGATAGCTATTTTGGGCTTTTATAGTTTTGGGCTTTGCCTTGGGGTGCAAGAAAACATAAATCTATAAATAGGGAGAAACCCTTATTTTGTATATGAACTAATCATTCTTGTAATTCACAGTTTGTAGTTGCAAGTGAAATAAAATATTTTCCACAGGTTGTGGACAGAGAGTTCTCTGCAGAAATTTTTCATCTTCTTCTTCTCCGTCGTTTACTTTCTTTCTTTCTATCTTTCTTTCTAAATCTTTTCATCATTATTACGTGAGTGGAAACAATCTTGAGATCAAGATTGATTGAGTGAAATTCTCCATAGGTTGTGGTTGAATTTCCAATATCTGGTATCTAGAGCTCCAATTACGATTCAAGGAAGGAAAATCGTCATGGCGATGAATCATCCAAAACTGGCACTTTCCGACAAACCTTCCAATTCTCAAGAAATATAATTATGAGAATTGGTGTAAGCAGATTAAGGTGGTTTTCTGTTATCAAGATATTCAAGATCTTGTGAAGGGAGGAGTAGCACCTCTTGCAGAAAACGCGACGGATCAAGAAAAGGCAGCATTCAAAGAATTGAAGAAGAAAGATTATAAAGCTCTCTTTATAATCCATCAATGTGTAGATCCAGATGATTTTGAAACGGTTGGTGATGTAGAATCAGCAAAGGAAGCGTGGGAGATTCTTGAAAAGTCGTTTGGAGGCGCAGAAAAAGTGAAAGAGGTGACGTTACAAACTTACAAGAGAACCTATGAATTGCTTCAGATGGAAGAAAGTGAAAGTATAACATATTTCTTCACTAGAGTTACAAATCTGGTGAATCAAATCAAGGCATGTGGAAAAGTGTTGACATCAAGATCAATTATTGCAAGTATCTTGAGGTTGTTGGCTCCAAAGTTCGACCATATGGTAGTAGCCATAGAAGAGTCGAAAGACTTGTCA
The DNA here is from genome assembly GCA_963859935.3 of Lathyrus sativus. Taxonomy (NCBI): domain Eukaryota; kingdom Viridiplantae; phylum Streptophyta; class Magnoliopsida; order Fabales; family Fabaceae; genus Lathyrus; species Lathyrus sativus. The sequence continues at coordinate 914,039,749 of OZ012735.1, forward strand.
GTATTGATGAAGGAAGAGCTTCAAGGGATGCTTGAGTTTCATGAACAAAGGACGGTTGAGAGAGCTGCAGGAAAGTCGAAGAGTGATATGGCTTTGCAGGCGCAGTCAGAAAAGGAAAGGAAAGGCAAAGGAAGCTAGAATGGAAATAAAGGTAGAGGAGGATACAATAATTCGACTGGTCAAAATCAGCTGGAAGGAAACTGGTCGAATCAAAGAAAACCCTAGAACCAAGGCAACCAAAGAGGTGGTGTTACAGGTAGAGGAAGAGGTGGTGGACGAAAGCCTGACAAAAGTCACATTCAGGGTTTCAATTGTCAGAATTATGGTCACTATTTTAGTGAATGTTGAGAAAAGAAAAGGAATCAAGAAACTGATGCAAAGATGGCGAAGCATGAAGAAGAAGAAATGTTGCTAATGGTCACAACAAGAGACGAAGAAAGATTCCAGGACTAGTGGTACTTGGACTCAGGATGCTCATCACACATGACTGGAAGGAAAGATTGGCTTGTCAACATGAAGCCCTCGTCGAAGAACATGATGAAATTTACAAATGACAATACTCTAGCAGCTGAAGGTATTGGCGATGTTTTGATTATGCGGAAAGATGGCAAGAGGTCAACAATTTTCAATGTGTTGTACATACCAGACATGAAGAGTAATTTGCTCAGTATAGGGCAGCTATTCGAAAAGAACTACAAGGTGTTGATCGAAGACAAGATGATGAGAGTTATCGACGCAAGTGGTAGGTTGATCTTGAAGGCTCAAATGTCTCAGAATAGGACCTTTAAGATTGAACTCAATGTGATGGAACACAAATTCCTAGCAACTGCGGCCAACAGAGATGAATGGTTATGGCATTTTTTACTAGGCCATCTCAAATTCAATGACATTAGAGAGCTAAAGAGAAGAAATATGGATTCAGGATTACCTGAAATCGACATTCCAAGTGAAGTTTGTGAAGAGTATGTTCAGTTGAAACAACTCAAGAATAGCTTCAGCAAGGATGCATGAAGGAAGTCGAAGGCAATTATGGAAGTCATATACTCTGATGTATGTGGTCTAATCCAGGTGGGTTCAATTGCAGGCAACAAATACTTTGTCACGTTCATAGATGATTACATTTGAAAACTGTGGATTTACCTCATTAAGAAGAAAAGTGATGTGATCGAGGTATTTTCTAGATTCAAATCTATGGTCGAAAGAAAGAGTGGTCAAAAGCTGAAAATTTTGAGGACTGATGGTGGTGGAGAGTATGTGTTGAAAGCGTTTGATGCATTATGTGAAAAAGAAGGGATTGTGCATGAGGTGGTGCCACCCTACACTCCACAACAAAATGAAATTGCAGAAAGAAAGAACAGGACCATCATGAACATGGTGAGAAGCATGTTGAATGGAAAGCATCTACCCAAAAAATTATGGGGAGAAGCGATTTCGACAGCAACATACATATTAAACAGATGTCCGATGAAGAAGCTTGAAGGAATCACACTAGAAGAATGTTGGTCTGGTATCAAGCCTAGCCTCGGACACTTAAAGGTGTTTGGATCTATAACACATAGACATGTGCCAAATCAGTTGAGAAGGAAGCTTGATGACAAGTCAAATCAGATGATCTTGATAGGATATCATTCGACTAGAGGTTACAAGATGTTCGATCCAGTGAATAAGCAGGTAGTGATCAGCAGGGACGTGATCATAGATGAGCTTCAAAATGGGATTGGACAGGGAATATCAAGAAGTATTTAATGGTAATCTCTTGTGAAGAACCAGCCACTGAAGTAGAAAGAGAAGTTCGACAGGAACACGTCAGAGATGAAGTTGGCCCAAGCAGACCTCGACGAATAAGATACATGCCTGCAAGGTTGCAAGAATGTGTGATTACATCAGATGATGTGGTAGAAAAGAAGGTGAGCTGATACACTATGCTTTCTACGCAGATGTCGAACCAGTCAATGCAATTGAGGCATTGAAAGATTCGAAGTGGGTAAAAGTAATGATGAGGAGTTAGACTCCCTTAAAGTCAACAACACCTGATCACTTGTCAATTTTCCTCAAGGCAAGAAGGAAATTAATGTGAAGTGGGTTTACAAGGTGAAGATGAATCCTAAAGGAGAAGTAACTCGACACAAGGCGAGACCTGTGGCAAAAGGATTTCTTTATAAGGAAGGAATCAACTTCGACGAAGTTCTTGCACCTGTTGCTAGGATCAAAACAATCAGATTGGTTGTTGGTCTAGAAAATATAAACAATTGACACACATGTCAGATGGAAGTGAAGTGGGCATTCCTTAATTGTCCCCTTAGACGAAGAAGTTTATGTTGCACAACCAGCTGGGTTTGTGAAACGAGGCGAAGAAAAAAAGGTGTACAGGCTGCATAAAGCCCTGTATGGACTTAAGCAAGCTCCAAGAGCTTGAAATAAGAAAATCAATTGCTTCTTAAGGGAGAAGGAATTTGTGAATTGTACGAATGAGTATGGAGTATATGTAAGGAGAAACAATAGTGAATTACTTATACTATGTCTCTATGTCGATGACTTGCTGATAACAAAAAGTTTCAAAAATGAGGTCGAAGATTTCAAACATAACCTAAGTGAGGAGTTTGAAATATCAGACTTGGGAAATCTCTCATATTTCCTTGGCATCGAATTCTACAAAAGTAGTGTAGCGGAGAAATTTGTGAGTGTAATCTATTGATTAACTTAACTCAAAATGCAAGAGTCACCACCACACTTTTATTTTATCCAATAAAGAAAGGAAAAATAGCGAAAAAAACCTAAGAGTTCTAAAACAAGAACAAATAAATAGAGACCTGGGTAAGGGGGTTGGTTACGCAATGGGAATGTGTTAGCACCCAAAACGTCTATAGTAGTATATACGAGCCCTTTGAAATATCTACGCTTTTTGGTTTGAAAAAGGTTTGCTTGAAATGAGATTGGGGAGATAAGAAGAGAATTATTTTTTAAGATTTTTGTGTTTGGAGAGACTTATCACCTCATGCCTACGTACCCACAAAGTGCAATATATGATCAAAACCCCATAGTTCGTGGTACAAATAACAAAAATTCATTGGTTATGATTGATTTTTAAATGTAAATATAAGTCGTCATTTTAAGGAGAAAACTACTACTAGTCGCCCACAAGTATAAGACAACATTTGCATCACCTAAAGATGGAGGATTTTGCTTAGATTAAAATCAACAAGTCTATCACTCAACACCTAAGTGGAAAATATCAATATCTTAAATATTATGGGGAATAGGAGAGTTATATCTCAACTATGGAAATAACTTATGTCTAAACTTTATGAAAAGTTTTTAAAATGAAAAAGTGCACAAAGGCACAAAAAGATTTGAATGAGTTTTTCTATTTTTTTAAGTCTTTTTGAAATTGGTCAAAATATGATTAACATCGATTGACATTTATTAAAGAAAACAAAGTTTTAAAATCTCTTGACAAAAGTCAAAGTTTTTTATGAAAGCGGTTTTAAGTTTGAAAACAAGAAGGTTTTTGAAAAAAGGGAGAACATTTTGAAAATTTAAGAAGGGGATGAGATGAAGTGAGTATCCTAGAAAGCAAAATAAAATCTAGAGACAAGAAGGATATAACTAATTTGTAGCACATTTCATAGCAAGGGAAATAAGAATTCCATCCATCTTGAAGCATTAGCAAATAAGCAAGCAAAATAAAGGAAAAGATCCATAATACTCCAAGCACAGGGAAAGAGACCTAATTCCAAGTCCAAGGATCCAAGAATAATCTAAGAGGTCCAAGTTATAAGTCCAATGCAAAGGATAGTAACCATAGTACACCATTAAGAGAACAAGTTTTTTAGGGGTTTAAGCCTTTATTAATGTTTTTGGTCCAATGGACAAAAGAAAAAAAGAACATAAACATAAACAAAATGTTCTGGTGGACAAAGGAAAAATGGAGGAAGCATAAACAATAATATGATATGAGATGATAATAGTGGAGCATAAAAATAAAAGAGAGACAGGGAGCAAGAAGGAAACATAAAAGAAAATTAGTACAAAAATATTGTTAGTAAGTTAGTAATTAGTTGTTAGAACAAATGATCAACGGTGGTCAAATGATGCACTTAGGCCAAAGTTAATGAAGACTCATTGGAAGATTGATAAAATCAAAGCCTCCTAACAACAAGTTTCATAGGTAATGGACCTAAGAAAAATAATTAACTGTACTTGGACTTTCAAACATAAGTTTGAGCCACGAATGATCATTTTCCGATTACAGGACAATTTAGCGCTATGTTAAGCATTCACAATCTAGTTTATGTAAAAACCATAACTATCTGAGGCCGATCAATGACAATGTTAATACTAATGCATGCTAGAGAGGTGATATGTAAATCACTCTCCGAAAGCAATACCGCATGAAAAGAAAATAGGTAATAATCTCATCTTCGTCAAGAACTTGAAATAAGTTTAAACGATATCGAAGATTTTCATCGATCAAAAGAAAAAAGAGAAGAGGAGAGGGGGTGCCTAATTGAACTACAATTTCAAGATCATTCCATATTTAAGTTCATCCACTCATCTTGGTGGATTAAAGCACTAAACATATCATTAACACAAAGCACCTAAAATGAATTGAACAATTCAGTTTAAAGATAGATTTGAATTAATGAATGTTTATCCAACTTCATCTACACCCTAAGTCGAATGAATTTAAAGAGGAAAAGGATCTTTAAAAATGTATTCCAAGGCAAAAATCAAAAGAGAGTGGAAGAAGAAGAGAAAAGAACCAAAGCAGCCACAAAAACAAGCAAAAAACACAAATCTGCCATTGGTTAATCGATTAACCATTTTTCAGTGCAAATATGTTAATCGATTAACACTGTTAAGACAACAAATTTTTTTTAAAAAACTTCAGCATCCATGATCCAACCATTTGTTCAAACACCTCATGATCATGAATGAGAATTAGCACGAAATTTTAAGTGAAACAACAGCAAATACCACCAATAAAACATAATTTGCAAGATCCAAAGATCAAGTGACAAGAATCAACAATAGATCTCATTGTGAAGGATGTATCAAGAACAACAATGGTGCAATGAGGGTTTACCACTTCAAATCTGAAATTGCTTCAAATAACTTCAATAACCACACTCCAAAGCCTTGATCTACTGAAATTGATGATAAAAAAGTGAATGGATGAAGGTTTAGCTCAAAGATTAGTAAGTTCTAATGATGAACTTACTAACTTTCAAAGGAAGAAAAAGCTTTGGTGAATTTGGTAATTGGAGAAAATTGAGAATCAAGAAGGAACTTGACAAGGTGATTTTGGCTATAAAAAGTTTATGAAATGAAAGAAATGATGCCTCTATTTATAGGATTTAGGCTTGGAGATTTTGGTGGTTTGGAATTTGGTTTGGAACCAAAATTAGGCTTGGAATTTGAATTTGGAGGCAAAATTAAGATCAAATGGTAATTAGTAAAGGTGTATGGTGGGAATCAATTATGATGAGGTAGGAGAATAAAAATGAAGTGGTTTATAATATTCTCATGATGCAACATTTGAATTTGGTGCCAAAATTTCTGCAGAAGTTAAATTTACTGCATTTTCATAAAAGACGCATTGGTTAATCGATTAACCATTTGCGTGTGCAAATGTGTTAATCAATTAACACAGTGAAAATTGTGAAAATTTGTCTTTTGATGTGCTGTCTTGGCTCTGACTCTAGCTCGGTTTTTCTGACTTGTCAAAGAAGGCATGAAAATAAACACATGAACCTTGGAGTCTCTTGAATAATAATCAATCAAATCTTGGGAAACTCTTGATCAAATGATTTTGAATTGCTTGCATATCAACTTTGACTTTTTTCAGATGAAATTCATTCGAGCCGAGGGACTGGTATTTGATATCTTTGATTCCAACCTCTTCCTGAAAAAGTTAGTAAAGAAAAAAACGAACATATTTTTGGATTTTAATTAATGGTTAGTGCTGCGGTGGGAATCAGATATCAAGCTATTGATTAAATTGAATCTTAATTTATTGAAATTCACCACCGAGCTTTGATTTATCTAAAGGAAAGGTTAAAGAAAGAAAAACCTTTTGCGCGATGTAACAACAACGCTAGAGTTTCAGGGGTCGAGGGTTGGATATGCCTAAGGTAGTTATTTCACATCCTAAACATTTATAGTACTATACAGGAACCTTTTGCGTATATGTATGCTAAGTTATCTCAGTTATGTTTGCTAGAGTCATGGAATCAAGGTTAAGGTACAATTTTAGGTAAAGACCTAAAGATAGTTCTAAGATTTTCTCGCGAAGATATTGCATCTTAAGCCTACGTATCCTTACTAGGATGGAATTAGAGCAACCGTAGTTCACCTTACTAATGTTGAGGAATACTTGACTATGGTCAAGACTCTAAGGGAGAACAAACATAACAATGTTGATATAGAGTTTGACAAAACTCTCTAGATCTAAGTTTAACACTCAAAGGGATTGACTTTGAGAAAATCTAAGAGGAGAGTAAATAATCATGACAATGATCCTTACATAGAGTTAACAAACTCTATCTTAAAGTTCTAATTGAAGGATACTCCTAACAAGGGCTAGGTCTTTAGACTTAAAGCTAAGTCTAATGGATATAGGTTCTAACTTAACTAAGTTAAAAGACCTACTGACTTGACCAAGTAAAGGGGAGGGGTAATGAGCTATCTTATGACAGTGAAGTTAATAGAGAGACTTTCCTTTGGGAATATGGGGTAACAAGGAAACTGGATGAGAGCTAACAAGCTACATCACTTTGGGAAACTTAACAAAGCCTAGCACACATATGCATTCATTCAAACATGATGAAGATATAAATTCATGGTAACAACCAAGAAAGATAAGGGCAAGCATGTGACCACATTAAGCAAAGAACAAGGTTACAACCAAGTATTCACTAACAAGAAGTTTAAAATCAAAAGCAAATGGTTAAAATCAAAGGTAAACATAGATGTAACAACATCTAAAAGGGGATGATGATAAGGTTCTTACAAGACCAAATATCACAAGCATACGTGAATCATGCATAAGTCAAAACATTACTTATCATGGCAAGTTTCAAAGATCAACATGCATAAATCATGAAAACAATCAAGCATGGATAAAAATCAAGTAGAGGTAACAACCAAGACAACTTGAACATGCGTGGAAAGGTGTGAACAATCATGTATTTTATGATGAATCATGTTAGACAAGTAGGTAACAAACAAACATAGGCAAACATGAAACATGTGTAACAAATACATTTTCACAAGGAAGCAACTTCTACAACTTGCAAGAAGGTTGTGATCAGAGAAATGAGAGAGATTCAACTTGGTTTCTAGTTTATTCTGGTGTTTTTTGGGTGTGAGGAGTGTGTTCTATTTATAGGCAAGCTTGGAGAGTGAGAGGTATGGGCAGATTATGCCAACTTGCCAAGTTTGCCCTTTTGGGAGGAAAAATGAGCAAATCCAACTTGGGACCTCTTTTCTGAGCATGAGCCACCTCCCTATGTGTTTCAACATCATCAATAGACTGAAAATAGTTAACATAAAGTGAAGTAAATAGAGTAGCTGATGTAGTAGCTGAGGTGTAGCAGAAAATGCAAAATGTTTCTCTCTCCTTGCCACTTGCATCCACTTGCTTGAATAAACAAATCAATATAATCCAATTCTGGTTTTTGCTTGTGGTAACCCAATTTAAACTCCTCAATTAAGTCCCTAAACATCATAGGATGAGTTAAACAAGTGATTAGAAGAGGTTTGAGTGGTTTATGTATCAAAATGCAAGTGTTAAACTTGGTTTTATGACATGAAATATCCCCAACTTGCTCTCTTTGATTCTCCCTTACCACAAAGGCTGAGAAAATTCTCTTATACTTTTTAAAAAGCCCCAAATATGATCTACAACATTCATGTTTTTCCAAATTTCAAATTCCAAAGGGAACTAGGTCAAAAATCTTCATGAAGTTGGCTGCAAAACTTGACTTACAAGCCAAGAAACAAGAAAATTTTCTAAGTGTGGAAACCTTCACAACTTGATTAGCTCACAAATCAAAATATATGCATTTTAGGATCTCAGCCCTTTAGGAAACTTTTGTAAGACTTCTCAAGAGCTTTCCAACCAGCTTTGGACCACTCAATTTGGATGTGTGGTTTGAGAGTTATGACCATTCCAAATAAGCTTATAGTTAGGGTTTTTCATAAACCCTAATTTCTTGATTCACAAGTTATCCATCAATTCTTGATTAAATATTCACCAAACTCACTATTTAGGCATAAAATGATGTTGGAAACCTTGATTGCTTCAATTTGGGGTCAAAACCCTAAAAGTCAAAGAGTTAACTTTCCAAATAGATGAACCGAACAGTTGAAATCTTCAGGATCGATCCTTAGTGGTCTGGAGTTTTTTGAACCTTTAATTCTTCTTGAGGGGACTTAAGTAAGTCATAGAAACATCATGGACCATGATTCAAGCTTTGGAAATCCATTTAGAGCAAAAGCCAAACTACAATTGACTTTTTCAATTAGAAACCCTAATCAGGGTTTTGCACAACACTGCTTCAATTCTTTTGGTAACAACCTCAAATAGCACTTGTTCTTGGTAAGATGTGAACCTCTTGATGATGTGAATACTTGATATTTATAAGATCAATCTAAAACCTTGACTGATCAGTCCACATGATTCTTGATTTTGACAATGTGAAACCCTAATTCATCTGCATCTTGACAAAGACTAACTTGAAAGAGGTTAGGGTTAGATAACATATGCTTGATGCACCTAGAATGATAATGGAATCTAGGGGTCAAAATTTGGGGTATGACATTTTCCCCTATTTAAACATCTTTACCAGATGGCAATGAGAGATAACAATCTCCATAGAATCATGGTGAAAGATATTTAAATATAGAAAACCGAAAATTTTGCCCTTAGATACGATGGTATGCAAAAGGAGTAATGCTGATCATGAAATGAGTTCTAAGAATGATGCTTTATGATGCTTGAGTGCAAGAAAATGCTGACACACGAGGAAAAGAAAAAATAAGAACAAAACAACGAGTAACCACTCACTGGGAACACAAACATACTAGAGAGAGATCCAAAGCATACCAACCGATAGTTCAGACATGACTAATGATGGTACTTCAAGTGGATCCTCCACATAGGAGACAAGGGACAAAAACTCCACTGGGGAAGACAAATCTCCATTAGGGAAATGCCAATCAAGCCGGAAGATGCATCAAGGGAGACAAGGATGAGAAGCCACACAGGGGAACAAAAGTCAACAGACTCGGACTCTAACTGGGGATTCAAAAGACAAGAGACACGGTCCCTATTGGGGAACAAACCATATGGGGACTTTCCTTTCAACGAATAGTTCAAATGGGATCTTCAAGAAAAGACTAGAAACAAGACCAGACTCACTGGGGATGCTAGTGACTACTAGACCTCCAAGACCTGCTGGGGACATCTAGGGATGTTGGTCACAACCAACTATCCTAGAAGTACAGAAAAAACCTTGCCAATAATCATTGGGCTTTCAAAAGAGATGAGTGACAACCACAACCTACCAATGATCATTGGGTTTCAAATGATACCAGTAACTACTGGTCTTTCCCAGGGATTGGTGACAACCAAACTACATGCCAATAACAATTGGAATTATCAATTAATGTCAGTAACCACTGGACTTACATGGGAAAGAAGATGTAGGTTACAACCATATTCCAATAACAATTAGGTTTCATACAGTGCCAGTAACTACTGGACTTCATGGGGAGATGTTGGTAACAATCAAATTCCAATAAAAATGGATTTTTAATCAATGCCAGTAACTACTGAACTTTCTCGGGGATTGGTGACAACCAAAACAGTGATACCAATAACAATTGGATTTCAAGCAATGCCAGTAACTACTGGACCTTCAGCAGATATGGTGACGGCCAAATCAATGATACCAATAACGATTGGATTTTAAACAATTCCTGTAACTACTGGGATTTCAGGAGATATGGTGATAACCAGATCAATGATACCAATAATGATTAGATTTAGCAATACCAGTAACTACTGAACTTTTCAACAGAGTCAGTTAACAAACGGGACATCGACTGGGAGGATAGATTCAGGTCAATACCAGATCTTTAAGGATAAGTTGTAACATTAGTAACGACTAAAATTTGGTAACCACTGTCGCACCCCAAAATTTACCCTTAGATTCACTAATCATTTAGCATTTCATTTTATTCCATTTTTCATTTTAACTAACCGTTAACCAGTTTGCCTAGTTTGTTCATTTTTGCAGGCGTGTCAAAGAAGTTGGAAAATAATTTTGCGTGCCATTAAGTTATGTTGAATTCAATTATTACAAGGCCAAATCACTCCTCAAGACGTCTCAAAGCATACTTTGATGTTGTTTGAGGGATTGGATTATTAATTGGCGGGTGGAAAAGGTTGAATTTGCAAGGATATTATTCAAAGACTAGGATTAAGGTTTCAATTCGTGGTAATATTGAAGAATTGTGGAAATCAAGTCCACCATATCCGAGTGCAAGACCAAGATCCTTATGTTTATTCAAGATGTGCATCGGAGTTTCAAAAGTTGTTAGGTGTTCAAAAGCCAATCAAATTTTCTCGTTTCGGAATTTAGATGATGCGCTTGTGGACCCGTTGTTTAGTTTGAATTTCAAATTATAACTTCGGAGTTCATGATTGTCATACAAATTGTAAGAAATAATTTGGAATTCTATTACAAAACCTAAGACTTTACAAGCATGTTCACACCAAAATCCTTATGTCATTATATGGTTGCAAGAATTACAAAATTACAATCTTTTTTTGGATAAATTCTTACAAGTTAAAATCCTAAGTCCTAGTTCTATCTTCAAAGTTCCAAGACTCTTCAGGTTTCTCTATTTTTGGTCATCTTCAAATAAAAACTTGCAAAAACGACAAACAATGTCAAAGGTCAGAATCATTAAAAATGTTAAGGGCTTTGAACTTAATTTTCAACCCTCAGATTATGGAATCATCATCGGGTGATTCGGAAGGGCAGCAAGGAATCGCTACCAAACTTCCGTCTTTTTTTAACAACGACCAAAATCAAGGCAATAAGTTGTTCTGTCCATGAAAGAAGAAAGAAGAATTTTTTTTTAGAAAAAAATGATTTTTCTGTCCAAACAGCACACAAACAACCATAAAAAAAACCCCAAAACGGATTAAATCCAACAACATCATTGAAGTCAAAAATCTGAAATGGGAAACAACTAACTTCATCAATAAAATTGAATATCAACACCATCAAGAAAAACGAAATGGATTTTATCACCATCAAGAGGCCAAGAAATCCGAAAATGGATAATATCAATGCCATCAAAATAATTCCGAAAATGGGAAGTCATTATCATCAAGAATCTGAAAATCAAACATCACCATTAAGTCCAGATCCGAAAATGAAGAGGAAAGAAGCCAATAGAATAAAAAAAAACTTTCCAAATTCATCACCAACATGTTAAAACATGTTCAAATAAAAAAGGAAAATCATAAAGGCTCTTCCAATCCATTTTAAAGAAAACCAACTATAAAGAGGAATCAGAAGAACAGAGTTCGAGGGACCGAGGAAAAATTATAAAAAAAAATCATCACAAACCAGACGAAAAATCACAAATCAAAAATTGCCATAAAAACATCCGAAAATCCTAAGGGCTCAGAAACATATCATCATCGCCCCATAAACCGTCAACCAAATCTAACCCAGTCCGTCGAGAACCACCAAACAAGTCATCAAACCGTTTCAAATAAACCGTCTAAAACTCAGTCCGAAAAACCCATCAACACCGTAACCAAAATCATCACCCACAACAAAAATTCGTCAAACTAACAACCTCAGAACGAAACTCTCATCATCGGTCCTCAAAAACTAGAGCTTGTCACGAAAATCGTAAGCCACCATCTTTTAATCTTTTTAGTTTGTTTGTTTACATGTCACATAGAAGGGAAGACAGAAAAATCAAGGCAATAGAAGAATAAGAAGAGATTGCATGCGGAAGAGAGATCAGAGGAGAAGAGAGAAAAAAAGTTCAGAGAAACAAACAAACGGCGCCGCAAGCACAAAGTGGGGGCTAGGGTTTTCACCCCCTCCCCTTATTTCGTTCTATCCACCGGGTTTGGGTATAGGGTTTGGTCACCCAGCCCAACCCAACTTTTTTAGTTTATTTGTTTTTAAAAATTTTCAATTTTATTTTATTTTGTAACATGTTGTAATTAATTAATAATAAGCACTAACTAACTAACTCTAATTAATATAATCTGAAAAATATTAATTTAACAAAAACAAAAACAAAAGCTTTTTCTTAATCTAATTAATTTAATTTTTCATTTAATTTAACTTTTTAGATGATTTAGAATTTTTTAGAATTTAAGTTAATTAATTTACTTTATTAATTAATTCCCCACTTAATCCCATTTTTCTAAAAAAATAAACAATTTAATTCCAATTCAGCACTATCTCCTGTTTAATCTTTTCCACCTTCGTATCTAACATCATTTCTCATTATTTCCATTTCAACTTAACCATTTCACTACGCTGTACATGTTTACATATCATTGCTATCATCATTTATCTTTGCTCTACTTACATTATCAATTATCCATTTGCTTTACATTACCGATTATCCCCCCAAAAGGAAAGGTTATTCCGTTTGACCTCTGTGTCAATGCCTTTACCCTCGCCCCATCCTAGCCTTAGGATCGGAGTCGTCGTACTCGTGCTAAGGCGTCCCGCCGTGGACATCCATCCCTTTATCCTAGCCTTAGGATTAGGAGTCGCCACACTCCATGTAAGTTCCCCCCATGGAATACTTACTTCACCCTTTTGCAATTCAACTTTACAATGTAGAAATTAGAGTCGCCGCACTCCAAGTAAGCGCTTCCCTATGAACGTTTGCATCCCCCTAGAACCTTGACCACAATTAAGAAGTTCCTCTTTCTCCCTCTGTAAGGGGAACTACGATTACTCTGATTCCATCCCCTACCCAGGATACGTAGGCATAAGAAGCGAGTCTTGGCGAGTATACTTAGTGTCGCTACTGCGAAAATAAGGTGTCGGCAGAACAGAAGAGTCGCCCCCTTTCATTATTTATCCCTCAGAACGGGAAAGGAAACGATCGGAAAAACCTGACGAAAAGGTATAAGACAAGGTCATCACAACCATTGTCTGGATTCGGGAGTCGGTTACGCAAGGGGAAGGTATTAGCACCCCTCACGTCCATCGTACTCGATGGGATCCACGCTTGTTGTGTTTATCTGACGGGTTTGTTACATCTATCTACGCTAAAAGTCTGGTCTAAAAAGAAAAGAAAATGACTCGGAAAAGTATCGCACTTTATGCCTACGTATTCCCTTCTGGAACGAGAAATCAGAGTCAACGTAGTTCGCCTAACTACGGGTTATGGGGGAAGGTTGTTCGCTAAGATATCGCATCTTGTGCCTACGTACTTTCACACGGCGCGAAAGATCAGAGCAAACGTAGTTCGGGCCACGGAGAACACAGGTTTGTTCATCAGTTTTTTATCCAAGTAAAGTTAACAATCAGTTCCAGCAGTTGGTGTTTGCAGCTCGATCCTTGGAGATTTAGGCGTTACTGTTTGCGGTAGAACTGAAAGTTAACAAAACTCTCCTTCTGAAAAAGGGTTTTCCTGATTAAGGGTCCAAGAGGACAAAAAGGATTTGAGTGTTTGTTTTTTAAGTCTTTTACGAAAGAAGTGAATTGAGTTCTGTTTGTAACTCATGTTGCACTAAAGACTTGGACTTGAGAGTGAATGCGTCGCATGTCACCCAAAGGGTACCACACTAAACACTCGAGTTATGTGAGGGAAACCCTCCCACAACTCTTTCTCAAGTAGCATAAGGCTCGTAACGCACAACACGTGTTAACCTTTATTAAGTGTTTTAACTGTATTTACAGGTGAGAAGAGAAACAGACTCTCTACAGGGAAACTGACTCGATCCTATAATTATCATGCAATATTCGTCCTACGGTTGTGGTTAAAAGGGAAACTAACTAATGTTATCATGTATGGTTAGAATCCTAAGGTCTGTCATAACTTCTCTTGAATAAGAGAAGTCAGAGTTCCTAGGGGAACATGGCAATGGAAACAACAGTAAACAGGAAAACTGTACAAGAAATTACTGTAAAGATGCATGCAATGCAAGTGAGGGAGGAAATATGTGTGGGGCATAAGCCTCCACAAGCTCATCTAAACCTCAAGCCAGATATGAATAACAGCAAAGACAGTAAAAGAAAGTAAATGCAATCAACAAACTAGAAACCACTCAGGCAAGGGAGCGGAGCTCTACCAAATACCAGCAAGCAAAGCCATACAGTAAAAATACAAACAGAGGGAGAAACTCAACCTCTAATGCAATACAAGCAAGGGGAGAAACTCAACCCTTAGGATGCTCTTAGGCTTATTCAACTACATGACCTAATCTAAATGCATCACACCAAGCAAGTCACATCAATACACATAGCAAATCAGAAAAACAGACAATCAAGAAAGCAAATCAACAGCTTCACAGCAAAGCCACTCCCTGACAGCAATCCGGTCCACAGTCTGTAAATCAACCTTCAAGCTCAAGCCATCTTCAAGAGAAGGAATAGATTGCTCCATCCTCATGCTTTAACCATGCTCCAACAAGGAAAGGAATCAACAAGATGAAGGTATGATGATGGGAAGCAGACAGGAAACCAAAGGAATCCCATCTGACACTCGACCAGTCATCAGAGAAAGGCATCCTCAAAAGTTCTACTCATTGTAAAAAAGTCACACATACCTCCAAAGTAGAGATGAGACTTTAACATGAGGACTTTGAATCATAGGATGGGAATGGAAGGTGAATGAAACCAACCATTATTTGAAGAAGAAACTATTTCTAAAGCTCTCTCCTAAAATCCCTAATCTTATAAGCTACAAAAAGCTAACAAAAAGGAAAGAAAAGCTCCAATCCAAGCTCCACCAGCCACTCCACACAAGATTCATCATATCCATGATATCCTCCAATAAGAACCAGAAGCCCACCATGCAAGAAAAGCCCACTTTGAGCCCATTCCAAACAATTACCAAAATTGAGGCACCAAATGAACAAACAACTTGAATATTCTAACTAAAATATCAAAATACATTTTAAAAATATAATTATTTTTCTATGGGAACATGCATTTGTTAATGATCTACAGTTCAAAAATAAGGACCTAATTCAATTTCTAAGTCCTCTAATAATATCCTAAGTTGAAAGGTATCAAAGGAAACCATCAATGGGGAAAGTCTCTAAACCTATCTCTAAAACAGAACCTATAGTTGTCTCAAAAATGTGATAAAAATCCCGAGGGAGCATACATATCTGTTGCACCCCAAAATTTGACCAACAATTATCTATTCATTGAGTGTTTGGAAGTTGATACCTTCATCAAAAAGTTCAAGAGATCCCCAGAGAAGTGGGTTGAAACCAGGGTTGTGTGCTTCACAGTTTGAAAGTTGTGGGTGCCCCTCAGATGATTCTGAGACTTTGAGAATGAACTTGATGTTTTAAGAAAGCCTATGAGATGTCTTGATAGCCATCATGAAGCCCAGAGAAGTCATTATACAAGAGTTCAGAAGATTCAACCATGAATGGTAGAATTAGGGTTTTGACTGGGTCAACCCTAGATCAGCTGAAGATTTGGAGAAGGTTGAGACCTAATCCAAGGGCCATGAGATCATGGAATGATGTATAGAGATGTTATAAGGATTATTCCTAGACCAACTCATCATGATTGAGGAGTTTGAGAAGTTTTGAGTTAGGGTTTCCAAGGATTGTCAGTGAAAAAACCCTAATTTGATCCCTATCTTCCAGGCAGTTTTAGCTCTAGATGTGATTGATATCTCATCTTCCCCACAACATGAATGTTGTAGAGCTTGTTCTAAGCTTTAATTTGAGTGGTGGAAGTCCTTGATAGGAGTTACAGAGCTCAAGTTATGGTTTTGACAAATTACAGGTCAGCAGAGGTGTGTGAATCTGGGTCCTTGAAAGTCACCCAACTTGCAGACAACGTTTGCCCTAGTAGGATGACTCCTATGAGTTCTTGGTCAACATGAATGTTGAAGAGCATCTTCTTAGCTTTAATTTGAGTGGTAGAAGTCCTTGATTGGATTTGTGGAACTCAACTTATGGTGTGAACAAGACAGGGGTATTTTGGTCATTTGTCAGTTATAGGTCATTCTAGCCAATGCCTAAAACTCCTATTTCCAAGCCTCAAATGGAAAAACTCAAAACATGAAAGTTGCTCAAAATGTGATTTTAAGTCTAAAAAGAAGGTCACAAAGTGTTGAAAAAGCTCATAGCACAAGATTACATGATTGGTCAAAAATGAACTAAAAAAGGCTTATAACTTTGAAAAGTTGAAATTGAAAAGTGATTTGGGAGATCCACAAATCCAAAATAGGTCATCCAATATATCATTTTGATTGGAAAAACCATTTTGAGAACATTGGTTTAAGTAGAATTTTCATTTGAGGCTTAAAAAATTAGGTTCCTTTGGAAATTTGTTGCTTGCAAAAGAAGGTAACATTGAAAAACCCTACACAAGTGAAACTAAAGGCTGGTTTGCATTCCTTATCACTCAATAACTCATGTAAGGACAATTTGGCATAGAATTGAAGGCTTGAAGCAAGGGATATGAGATTTTCAAAGTCTCATTTAAGGAGAAGTTCATGACTTTTCTAGATGGTTCTAGACACTTCTAGCCACTTCCATTGATTGTTATTTAAAGAATGCCATGAGGAGTGTTAAAGGTTGGTGAAACTTGAATCAAGTCAGAGGAGAGAGAGAGATACATAGCCATTGAAGCAATTTCTTCAAGTTGAAGCAACTCAAGAATTCTTCCACCACAAGCCATCTCCACCATCACAAGTGCAAACAGAAGGTTGAGGACCATTGTAGGATCATCTTGAACCAATTCCAAGGCCTGCAAGCATCCCCACGAGCCTCACCATCATCCCTTTGACAGGTTCTTTCTTCTCTTTCTATCTCTTAAATTATGCAATTTTAGTTAGTTTCTTAGGCATAGAAATGATTCACTAGGGTAGAGGATCCTTTCCTTTGAATTAGGGCACGATTCATTGAGTTCCATGGCAGGTGTAGGAATCTTTAATCTTCAAGAATTAGTTGTTTAGGGCGTTTTAGTTAACATGAATTAGGTTAGAATGACCAGGATAACATCAAGAACAAGATTGTAGCTTTAGTTTTGAGTTTAATGAAGATGGATATCAGTTGAAAATTTTGAACCATGATCTTTAATCCCTCTGTTAGAACAATCTAGGGCGAGTTATGGAAAAGTGTACGTATGGTTGTGTAGAGCTTGAGTAGTAGATCATTTCTTGTTTTGGAATCAAGTGAAACCATGGCGTGTGGAGGGAGATAGAGGGGCTCGAATTTGAGTGCATGGTGGAGAGGGTTCTGAAAACCCTAGTCTGTTTGGAGAAGACGAAAGGAGAGCCATTGGATTGGTCCCAGATGTTGACAAATTCATTAGATCGTGTGGCCACGGTTAAACCTGAGAAAGAGAGGGAAACTCAGAAATAATTGAAACGCAGCCGTTTCATTAAACCAGCGCTGGGCCTCAATACGCTATTCCCACCCCCCTTATTTCTGGCCCATTTGCTTTTAACTAGCGTGCCTTACTATTCATACCCCCCTCCCATTAATTTGATTTAATTTCTTTTATTTGTTCTTTAATATTTTCTGTTTTGTTTAATCCATTAATAATTGATAAAAAATGTTTTTTTACTTCTTCTTTTTTCTATGACTAGATGAAAATGTGTAGAAAATTATAAAAATAAAAATGAGATTTTATTTTTAGGTTTAATATTTTTAATAGATTTTCCAATTAAATAGCTTTTTAATAGTCTTAATTTGGTATTTGATTTTGTAGGAATTGTTTTAGTACCTTCCTTTAATCTTTTTAATCCATTCTTTTTTGTGCAATTAGATGATGAATCATAGTTCCCCATAGGATTTTTTCTAGATTTTTAGAATTAATTTTTGATTAGTTTAATTAGGGTGGATTTAGGGTGTCCTAATTAGGGTTTAGAATGTGTTTAGGTGATGAATCCCTTTCTTTGATTGAGTTTTATCTTGATTTTTAGGTAGAGACCTTTGTAGATGTTATGAGTAGGTGTTGAGGACCCTTGTGAATAATTGTTAGATTTTTCCCCATTAGTTTAGTATTTTTAGGTATTTTCTGAAATTGCCTATTGATTTTTGTGTACCCTGTGGTTATCTGTTCATCTTTGGGGTTCATTGTGAGGAATTTGTTGAGGGGCTTGTGTTGCCTTGAAGACCTTGATGGAGAGCATCATGAAGAGAAGATTGTAGATCAAGATTCAGAGACCCAGAGCTTGTCTTGTTCCCTGTCTGTGAGGTTTGAGATCTTGAAGTTTGAAGGAAGTTCATGGTACTTTCCTGAGGAAGGCACTATGAATAACTTTCATTCTTTCTTCTCACCTCTTTCTTAAGTATCCAATGATGTTGGAGCCTACTTGTGAGTTTAATTTCTCCTGAGGAGGAATGTAAACTGATCACATGTTGTTGAGCCACATGGGATACAACTCCTAAGTGGAAGCCTCCTAGCACTTTCCTGAGGAAGGTCCTATGGGTCTATTCACTTAGTTCCCTTAGTTTATCTAGGATTTCTCAAGTATCCAATGATGTTGGAGCCAACTTGTGAGTTTAATTTCTCCTGAGGAGGAATGTAAACTGATCACATGTTGTTGAGCCACATGGGATACAACTCCTAAGTGGAAGCCTCCTAGTACTTTCCTGAGGAAGGTCCTATGAGTCTATTCATTTAGTTCCACTAGTTCAGATAGGATTTCCTAAATATCCAGTGATGTTGGAGCCTGCTTGTGAGTTTAATTTCTCCTGAGGAGGAATGTAAACTGATCACAGTGGTTGAGCCACATAGGGTATGACTCCTGAGTATCCACCTCTTAGTGCTTTCCTGAGGAAGACACTATGAGCCTGCTTGCTTAGCTCCCTTTCTTTGGTAAGCTTGTTCTGAAGCTTGAAGACTGGGAATGATTTCTCTTGTTAGGGCTTTGCTTAGATTTGATTAGATTCTGTGATTAGGGCTAGGATTAGAGAGTAGATCCTTTCTTTCTCAAGTTTGTGTTTTGTTGGCCTGATGGTACTTCTTTATCTGATATTGCTTGATAGCATATTGTTACTTTCAGTATGGTCACTGTTATTTCATGACTGGCTTGAGGTCGAGATGAGCTTGTGGAGGTTGAAACCCCACACACATTTCCTCCCTCACTTGCATTGCATGCATTTTGCTGTTAAAGCTGATGTTTTTGTCTGTTTCTGTGTATCATTGACATGATCCCTTAGGACTCTCATTTCCTTTGATAAGGATTTGATGATAGACTTTTAGGTTGAAACCTATGCATGACAACATCTAGGAGTTCCCTGTTCAAACCTCAACCATAGGATGAATCCATGGCATGATAACAGTAGGACTTGATAGTCTCCCTCCTAGTTGAGCCATTTTTATCCTGTAGTTTCCCGAACTACGTTCGCTCTGATCTTTCATACCAGATGAAAGTACGTAGGCATAGGATGCGATATCCTAGCGAGCAACCTTAACCCGTAGTTAGCCGAACTACGTTGACTCTGATTTCTCATTCTCTGATGAGAATACGTAGGCATAAAGCGCGACGCTTTGCCGAGTCATTTTCTTTTCTTTTTCAGCCAGCCTTGATAGGTAGATAGATTATAACCAACCCGTCCAAGTAAACAAACAAGCGAGGATCCCGTCGAGTACGACGGACGTGAGGGGTGCTAATACCTTCCCCTTGCGTAACCGACTCCCGAACCCAGACAATGGTTGCGATGACCTTGTCTTACCCTTTTTTCGTCAGGTTTTTCCGATCGTTTCCTTTCCCGCTCTGAGGGATAAATAACGAAAGGTGGCGACTCTTCTGTCATGCCGGCACCTTATTTTCGCGCAAGCGACAGCTGGCGACTCTGCTGGGGACTCTCAAGCATCTAGGGACTTTTCCCATCCCTTATGCTGGGACCGTTTCCCATCCCCTACGCGAGTCAATCCTATCGTTTGTGTGTTTGCTTGTTGGGTTGCGTTTATTTATCGCATCTTTACTTCCCGCATTTTATTTCCCGCATTTTATTTTCAGTTTGATATGATTATCTGTGCTGCTGTGGGAGAGGGATGTTACTGTGAGTGAGAAGCCGGACCTGGGCTTGAGTACACACCTAGATATAGTTATGGAGAAGTAGTAGACGAACCTGTCTGCTGAGCAGGCACAGTTCCCTACGAAAATCTGCGCTCAGACGAGATTCTTGCAGAGGTGCTCCTTTCCGGTCCTGAGGATCTGAGGGGAGTCCAGACGTGAGGATTGTCGACTCTGGGGACCGATCATTTGGAAGTCAGCTAAGAGAGGCCTCTTCATGACTTGACGATGCCACTCCTTCTGGGAATCGTATTGTCACTCATGAATGTCTGTGACGCTGACAACCGCATAGGATGCCGTACCTTTGTCCGTGGATTAGGTCCATCATACCTGTGAGTGGGGTTGGGATATTGCAGGAAACTTTGACCTCCAGACTACCTGGTTTTCTTGACAGTGAATCAGTTATGTTGGGTTCTCCGTTGCAGATATGTTCTTGATAGAGCAAGGGTTTGATCAGAGGATCTTATCATCGGGTGTTTGTCTGTTCTTGATAGAGCAGGCTGTGATCAGTGTATTGTTATCAGAGGTTTGTTCTGGATGGAGCAGATTTTTGAATAGGGTCTGAGGATCTCGTCAGCAGTTGTTATTTTGTTCTTGACAGGGCAGATTTTGAGTAGGGGTTTGAAGATCTCATCAGCAGCTGTGTATTTGTTCTTGAGAGGGCAGATTTGTGATTTGGGGTCTGAAGACTTCATCAACAGATATTCCCTGATCTTGCATCCGGGGTCTTTATTATCAGGCCTTCGTTCTTGTCAGAGCAGAAATTTGATCTCGATCCTATCAGATGGTTATTCACAGCAGATCAAATCAGTGGTTTTACACCGGGGTTTCCTTCTCATCATTGACTGTTGACATCGAATCTCCGCAGCAGCCGGATATATTGTTGCATGCCTGCATTTTGCATTAGCTTGCATAATCATTCCATTAGCGTGTGTCTGTGACAAGTACCGCTTCCCCGATCCAAGATCTCTCATTGTGTTACTGCAGCTGTTCTCAGAAAGACTGTCGTGTACGAGTTCTCGGTCCTTGATGTGTCTAATCTGACTAGTAGAGGTTACTGTTTCCATGATTGGGCCTGGATTCCTCTCCTTATTATTGTCAGCAGGTGCCAGGATCGGGGGAAATCTCTCAAGCACGCAGACACACGCATGCATTTGCATGAAGCATTTTTGCATGACATACATTCTGTTCCTAACCTTTGATGTTGACGGGTTTTTCAGGTACTTAGGTTCCGAGTTGTTTTCAATCTCCAGGATTGATCAAAGATTCATCCACCGCTACTCAACTCGCGCCAATCAAACGAGAATCATGGACCAAGTACAGTCAGATGTTCAGGAGCTTTGTGAAAGGATGGATCGTTTTATGGAGCTGATGCAAGTAGTTGCGAACGGGCAAGACCAGCTTCGTACTTTGGTTCAACCTCTCATCTCCAGGGTTGACAGCAATGGAATACTTCACGGCGGGGCCGTACCTACTCCTCCTCAAGGGGATACTCCACAGAACGTTGTTCCTGCTGCCGGAGGCAACGGTAGTGCTAACGACAATCTTATGACTAATCTCGGACTTAACGCGGCGGGCGCCGTCAATGGTGGTTTGGGAGCCAATGTTACCGTGGGGCCGGTCAACGGCAATGTTGGTGCAGGAAATATGGTGGTGCCTCAACCGTGTCTGGAGGACCATCAGGATGACATTTTCTCTCAGAAAGGTGTAGAGGCTGAGTTGACTGCTGAGGCTCGACTCAGGTTCAAGGCGCTGGAAGATAAAATGAGAGATATAGAAAATCAGAACACGTTGGGCGTTGACATGTCCAAACTCGGGTTGATTGCTGACTTTAAAGTACCTCACAAGTTCAAGGTGCCTATCTTTGAGAAGTATAGGGGCACTACTTGTCCCCGTGTTCACCTCCGATCTTATTACAGAAAGATGTCCGCTTATTCTGACGATGAGAAGCTGCTGATGCACTTCTTTCAGGATAGTCTTTCTGGCCCATCGCTCGAATGGTATATGGGTTTGGAACCCGCTGCTGTGCGCACGTGGAAAGATCTCGCTGAAGCGTTTGTCCTCCACTATCAATATAATAGCGACTTGGCTCCCAACCGAGTTCAGCTTCAGAATCTCTCGCAGCGGAGCAATGAAAGCTTCAAAGAGTACGCCCAGCGGTGGCGTGAATTGGCTGCTCGGGTTCAACCGCCGATGGTTGAGCGTGAGTTGGTACAAATGTTCGTGGCTACCCTTCCCGGAGTCTATTATGAGAAGTGGCATGTCCGGGACATTCTCGGCCCTCATCACTTTGGGCGAGCATGTTGAAAATGGTATAAAGATCGGAAAGATTCAAGGCGAATCATCCTCATCTGGAGGAGCTAGCAAGAAACCCTATACTGGCAAGCGTCGAGAGGGCGATGCCAGTGCTGTCACCAATGCTAGGAGAAAGGGCAAGGGCCCTCAGTCTCAGATCGCTAGCATAAACATCCCAGCTGCTCCCCCGCAGCCGCAGCAGCAGCCCCAGCAACAGAATAACCCGGGATATAAGAGATATCAGAATCGGGGTCCCCTGGCAAACCGTCATTTGGAAACTCCTCCTATGTCATATGCACAGCTTCTGCAGACGCTGCTTCAGCTCCAATTAGTTCAGAAAAGGACATTAGCTCCCTTGACCGGGGCACCACCACCGGGGTACGATGCTAACGCTACTTGTGAATTTCATTCTGGGGCACCTGGCCATACAGTCGAGAATTGCAAAGCTTTTAAGCATAAAGTCCAGGACTTGGTCGACGCCAAGGTGATCAACTTTTCTGACAGCGTGCCCAACGTCACCAAGAATCCGATGCCTCATCATAGGGGGGGCGGAGTAAATGCTGTTATCACTGAAGAGAATTCAGACTTGCTGACTGATGTCAGAGATTTGAAGACGCCGTTGAGTTTTGTTAAAGCTAAGTTGCTAAAGAAAGGCTTGTTTCCCGGGTGTGGAGAGTTCTGTATGGAATGTGCTACACTTCCTGATGGGTGTGAGCAGTTGAGTGAAGGTATCCAAAGTCTGATGACCGAGGGTATTTTGCAGTTCAGTCGAAGCGTTGAGAATGCGTCAGGGGAAGTCGTGCTGAAGCAGGCGGACAAAGTTGCTACTATTACCATTCCTCGCCACCCTATCACTATTTCTGCGCCCCGTCCGCCTACTATTACCATCACCAGGGCCGGACCAATCCCATTCGAGAGCACTAATGCCGTCCCATGGCATTACGGCGCCGAAGTGTATTGTAATGGTCAGAAGATAGAGCTTGAGCCGTCCAGATCGACTGTGCAGAATCTTGCAGAAGTCAGTGGTATCACCAGAAGTGGTAGAGTGTTCGCGCCGGCAGAGGTCGCAGCAGAAAAGGTAGTCCGAGATGACGCTATGGACAAGGGTAAAGGTAAAGCTGTTGAAGAGGTTCCTGCAGGGGCAGAGAAAGACTTGTTGGTTAAAGATGCTGAAGAGTTCATGCGACTGATCAGGAAAAGTGACTACAAGATTGTAGATCATCTTCACCAGACTCCGTCGAAGATATCGATTCTTAACCTGTTGCTGTGTTCTGAAGCGCACCGCAACGCGTTGCTGAAAGTATTGAATGCTGCATACGTGCCGCAGGAGATATCAGTTAATCAACTTGAAGAAGTAGTAGCCCATGTCAATGCTGGTAATGGGCTGGGATTTACAGACCTGGAGCTGACGCCCAAGGGAAGAGATCACAACAATGCCTTGCACATCTCGATAGAGTGCAGAGGCACGATTATGTCACATGTCCTAGTAGATACGGGCTCCTCGCTAAACGTGCTTCCAAAGAAGGCACTGATGAAGTTGGATACCCGTGGACTGCTGTGCACGCCCAGTGATCTGGTCGTGAAGGCCTTTGACGGAACCAAGCGCCACGTCTTCGGAGAATTGACCCTGCCAATTCAAGTTGGTCCAGAGACGTTCAATGCGGTGTTCTATATCATGGATATCATGCCCGCCTATAGTTGCCTCTTAGGTCGGCCGTGGATCCATTCTGCTGGTGCCGTGACGTCCACGCTGCATCAGAAGCTTAAATATGCTGTTGGGGGCAGCATAGTGACAGTCTGTGGAGAGGAGGACATCATGGTAAGCCACCTGTCGTCCTTTAAATATGTCGAAATGGATGGTGAGATCCATGAGACTCTTTGCCAGGCTTTTGAAACCGTCAGGGTGAAGGAGGTAGCTCCCGTTGTTGCAGAGAAGCAAGAGGTGAACCTCTCCTCGTTTAAGGAAGCTCGGGCTGTTGTCGAAGCTGGTTCCACCCCAGGCTGGGGGCATGTCTTGGATATACCATTCAAACAGGATAAGTTTGGATTGGGATATTCTCCGGAAGCTGAAGCTTCATCCTCTTCTGGCAGCTCGTCTCGTGGGAAAGGGCCGATCCTATTCACCAAGGGAGGAGTAATCTTCGAGAGTGTCAACGCAGCGTCAGAGGACAGCGGGGACAGTGATTGTGATCTTGATGCCTGGATTCAACCGAGCAAGCCAGGCGAGCGCCTCCACAATTGGACCATCAAGGAGATTATCAAGCTGACAAGTGAAGAGTAATGATTTGCTTTTTACAATCTTTGTACAACCCTATGTCCTGCCCGGGGCATAGTGGTTTTACTGTCAGGGCCTTGTTGGATTATGTATATGCATTTTGTTAATAAATAAAAGGCGTTTTCTTCGTAATCAAATATTGTGTTCTCTGTTATTCATATTTTATGTTTGTTTCGAAAAACAGCAAAATGGCAACGAGGTTCGTGCTAACCTGCATATTCCTGCTTTAAACTTAACCCTTGTTATTGCAGGATCCACGTAACAGATGACATCGACTCTGGACCCTCTACGGCTCACTACGACTTTGATTGCCCGATCCATCAAGCCGAGGATGAGATTGATGAAGACGAAGACCTTCCGGAAGAATTGGCCCGCTTGTTGAGACAAGAAGAAAAGGTTATTCTGCCTCACGAGGAGGAGATTGAGATCGTAAATCTGGGTTCTGAGGAGCTTATCAGGAATGTCAGAGTTGGGGCTGCGCTGCAGAATGATGTCAAGCATAGACTGGTCGAGATGCTTCGAGAGTATAGTGACGTCTTTGCTTGGTCATATGAGGATATGCCCGGACTTGACACAGATATCGTGGTTCATCGCTTGCCGTTGCGAGAAGATTGCCCTCCAGTCAAGCAGAAGCTTAGGAGGACGAGACCAGACATGGCTGTAAAAATCAAAGAAGAGGTCCAGAAGCAGTTGGACGCGGGATTTCTAGCCGTTACCACTTACCCTCCGTGGGTCGCCAACATAGTGCCTGTACCGAAGAAGGACGGTAAGGTACGCATGTGCGTCGATTATCGGGATTTGAATAGGGCGAGCCTTAAGGATGATTTCCCGTTGCCTCATATCGATGTGTTGGTCGACAATACAGCCCAGTTTTCCGTGTTTTCGTTCATGGATGGCTTCTCCGGTTACAATCAGATTAAGATGGCGCCGGAGGACATGGAGAAAACGACGTTTATTACCCCCTGGGGCACGTTCTGCTATAAGGTAATGCCCTTCGGTCTGAAGAACGCAGGGGCCACTTACCAGCGAGCAATGGTAACTTTGTTTCATGATATGATTCATCATGAGATAGAGGTCTATGTTGATGACATGATTGCAAAGTCCCAAACGGAGGAGGAGCATCTGGTCAATTTGCTGAAGCTGTTTGAAAGGCTTAGGAAGTTCAGGCTGAGGCTGAATCCTAACAAGTGCACTTTCGGAGTGCGGTCCGGAAAGTTATTGGGGTTTATCGTTAGTGAACGAGGTATCGAAGTTGATCCTGCGAAGATAAAAGCTATCCAAGAAATGCCAGCGCCGAAAACCGAAAAAGAAGTTCGTGGTTTCTTGGGCCGAATAAACTACATTGCAAGGTTTATCTCTCAGCTCACGGCCACTTGTGAACCGATGTTCAAGTTGTTAAAGAAAAATCAGGCGATTACTTGGAATGAAGATTGCCAGAAGGCATTCGATAAGATAAAGCAGTATCTTCAAGAACCTCCAATCTTGATACCCCCAGTGGCTGGACGGCCATTAATCATGTACTTGACAGTTCTGGAGAATAGTATGGGGTGTGTTCTCGGTCAGCACGACGAGACGGGCAGAAAAGAGCATGCCATTTATTATTTGAGTAAAAAGTTCACTGAGTGTGAATCTCGATACTCGATGCTGGAGAAGACGTGTTGCGCATTAGCTTGGGCTGCCAAACGTCTACGACAGTATATGCTCAATCATACCACTATGCTGATTTCGAAGATGGACCCGATCAAGTATGTCTTCGAGAAGCAGGCTCTTTCGGGCAGGATTGCCAGATGGCAGATGGTGTTAACCGAATATGATATTCAGTACGTCTCTCAGAAAGCCATCAAGGGAAGCGTATTGTCTGACTACCTTGCCGAACAGCCGATCGAAGACTATCAGCCGATGAAGTTCGAGTTCCCTGACGAGGACATTATGTTTCTCAAAGCGAAGGATTGCGATGAGCCATTGCCCGATGAGGGGCCAGATAGGAAGTCTCAGTGGAAGTTGATATTCGACGGAGCGGTTAATTCCTATGGAAGTGGTATCAGGGCTATCATCACGACTCCTCACGGATCCCACATCCCGTTTACTGCGAGACTGACGTTTCCAGTTACCAACAACGAAGCCGAGTACGAAGCATGTATTATGGGTCTAGAAGAGGCAATTGATTTGAGAATCAAGAATCTAGACATATATGGTGACTCAGCGCTTGTAATCAATCAGATCAAAGGGGAGTGGGAAACTCGTCAACCGAATCTAGTGCCGTACATGAATTATGCCAGGAGGCTGCTTCCGTTCTTCGACCGAGTAGAACTTCATCATGTACCCCGGGCTGAAAATCAAATGGCTGATGCTTTAGCCACGTTGGCTTCAATGTATAAGGTCAATCTTTGGAATGAGGCTCCAAGCATTGTTCTTTCGCGTCTTGACAGACCCGCATATGTGTTCGCAATCGAGGATGCCACTGACGGCAAGCCATGGTTCCACGACATCCAGACCTTCCTTATGACTAAGGAGTATCCTGCGGGTGCGTCAACCCAGGATAAGAAGACTCTGAGGAGGCTATCTGGGAACTTTTACCTCAATCCTGATGGAGTGCTGTATAAGAGAAACCACGATCTCGTGCTACTCAGATGTGTAGATGAGAAAGAAGCAGGTATGCTCATGGAAGAGGTCCATGAGGGCACATTTGGTACGCACGCCGGCGGGCATGCCATGACGAGAAAGATCCTGAGAGCAGGATATTACTGGTTGACGATGGAGTCGGATTGCTTCAGATTCGCGAAGAAATGTCACAAATGCCAGATTTATGCTGATAAAGTTCATGTGCCGCCGTGCCCATTGAATGTCATGTCCTCCCCTTGGCCGTTCTCCATGTGGGGCATCGACATGATAGGCAAGATCGAGCCCACCGCATCCAACGGTCATCGTTTTATTCTGGTAGCTATCGACTACTTCACCAAGTGGGTGGAGGCAGCCTCGTACGCTAATGTGACCAAGCAGGTGGTTGCTAAATTCATAAAGAGGGACATCATCTGTCGCTATGGAATTCCCGAGCGGATCATTACTGATAATGGTTCGAATTTGAATAATAAGATGATGAAGGAGCTGTGCCAGAGCTTCAAGATCGAACACCACAACTCATCTCCTTACCGGCCGAAGATGAATGGCGCCGTTGAAGCGGCCAACAAGAACATCAAGAAGATTATTCAGAAGATGGTTGTGACGTATAAAGATTGGCACGAGATGCTGCCGTTTGCCTTGCACGGTTATCGTACCACGGTGCGTACGTCGACCGGGGCAACTCCTTTCTCCTTGGTGTACGGTATGGAAGCTGTCCTACCGCTAGAAGTGGAGATTCCCTCTTTGCGAGTTTTGGTTGATGTAAAACTTGATGAGGCAGAATGGATTACGAATCGTTTGAACCAGCTCAGCCTGATGGACGAGAAGAGGTTAGCATCGATTGCATTTGGTCGCCTGTACCAAAGCCGAATGAAGAAAGCTTATGATAAGAAGGTGCGTCCTCGAAGCTTTCAGACGGGTGATCTCGTCCTGAAGAAGATTCTTCCGCCACACTCCGATCACCGGGGCAAGTGGACTCCAAATTACGAAGGGCCGTATGTCGTCAGCAAGGTCTTCTCAGGAGGAGCTTTGTTGTTATCCACGATGGATGGTGAAGATTTTGCATCCCCGGTGAACGCGGACGCAGTTAAAAAATACTTTGCTTGAAAGCGACCCGCTGGACAAAAAAGAAAGAGTCCAGGCAAAAAAGGGGCATCCTGGCGAACCAAAAACAGAATAAAAGGTTCGGGCAAAAATTAGGGATATATTGAAAAATGTACACCCGCGAAGTCGAAAACCTACACTGGGCGGCTTCGGCAGAAAAGGGTATCCCGGTGAACTGAAAACCCGTGAAGGGCGGTTCACGCAAAAGTTAGGGATTTAAATAAGCAAATGACTGCGTTCCGCGTATGGACTTTCATTGTTTAGTGGTTCGGAAGACCTGA
Source organism: Lathyrus sativus (assembly GCA_963859935.3). Lineage (NCBI taxonomy): Eukaryota > Viridiplantae > Streptophyta > Magnoliopsida > Fabales > Fabaceae > Lathyrus > Lathyrus sativus. The sequence goes on from OZ012735.1 coordinate 914,068,609, forward strand.
GGGCCGTTTATCTGAATCAATCTCTTCCAAAGCTGAAGCATCGGAGAAGTATCGAAGTCGAGTGGGTCTTAGAGGGATCAACTCATGGTGTTCGTCTACGCCTCGATTGCCGACATTTGTATATACTGATGTATATTTATGTTTCTTTTGCGCGGCTTCCTCATTCCAGGAGCTTGCCTCTGTTGTAAAACATTTTTGCCCATTCAGGGGTTCATCATCAATAAAATGCACATTATTCAGCAATTCTACTTGTCTGTTTAGCATTTATCTGTTTTGTTTGCGAATGATAACGCCGATGTGTTTTTGATAAAATGCGCATACATAAACTTGCGGGCCTAAGCCCATTGATTGTTGAAACAATTAACTAACTGAACATTGTCACAAGATAATAACCCTGATAGGCCCCTTTGAGGAGGGTATCTTGTCTGTTTGTTTGTGTTGTTGCAGGTATGGCACCTCGCCAGAAGATGTGCCGTGCGTATCCCCGAGGCAGGATGAGTCCTCCTTCTCCAGCAGAGTTCAGTGGTCTCTCTTCCGCAGAATCAGAATCAGAATAGTGAGCATTGATATGTCTTCCCCAGGTAGAGGTGATTCTCTTCCCCAAGCAAGTGCGTCCTAAAGGAATGTCACCTCCTCAGCTGAATCAAGCACCAAAGTATGATGCTTATCCCCAGCACCGGGTCACAAGTGCAGAGTTCATAAAAGTGTTCGGGTACCGAAGCTCGTGTTTTCCCAGTAAAGTTGCTGAAGCAGGATCTTCCCCAGCACCGGGTCGCAAGTGCAGATTTCATAGAAGTGTTCGGGTGCCGAAGCTCGTGTTTTCCCCGGTAAAGTCGCTGAAGCAGGATTTTCCCCCGCACCGGGTCACAAGTGCAGGTGTCGTAGGAAATTGTTCGTATACCGAAGTATGCAGTAACTGATGATGCCAGACTGAAGTCTCCAGCGGAATTGAAATTCCTCACCAGAGTCAGGCTCTCTCCTGAAGTTCGATGACTCCTTCTTCCCCAGTAGAGTGTTGGAACAGCTGATGTTGTATGTCCCTTGCAGAGTTGTACTCTCCCCCGAAGTCAGATGATTCTTTCTTCCCCAGCGGAGTTGAAATTCCCCACCAGAGTTGCACTCTCCAATAAAGTAGAATGATTTCCCTCCCCGGCTGAGTCCGCAGAAAAGCAGAATCCTTGGAAGTTGGTCAGATCAAGATCAATTTTCCCCAGCAGAGCGTAGAACAGCCGATGCTGTATTTCCCCCTGAGTCGCACTCTCTCCAGCAAAGCAGAATGATTTCTCCTCCCTCAAGCCGAGTTTGCAGAGGTCCAAGAGAGCCGAGTCCTTGGAAGATGATCAGATCATGATTGGTTTTTCCCCAGTGGAGTGTCGAGCAGCTGAAGTTGGTTCCCCACAGAGTGGTCATCCCCAGAAGAGTAGCCGAGGCGGCCGCGCAGTTCATTCTCGCGATTGATATCAGCAGATCCAAGTTCTCGTAGAGCTTCATCCCCTGCAGCAGTCAGCTGAAGTTGTTCCCCTGCAGCAGTTCGCGGAAGATCAATTCCCCAGACGGAGGCCGATGGATATTGGCATGTTCACGTTCTCCTCAGCAGGATGACTCCTCTACCTGAGTGGTTCTTTCTCCTTGACGGGAGGATTTCCCCTTCGGCATTTATTTTGCTGACGGGATCGCATCATTGTGCATGATTGCATAGCCTTGTGCATGATTGCATAGCATTGTGCATGATTGCATAGCATTTAGCATAAACGCATAGCATTCCCACTGTGTGGGGCATGACGCAGAAGCATACGCATCATAAGCATGACCTAGGTTATTATCATCCTTGTTGTACAGATGTACTACCGAAAGACCGGTTGCTCAGGACGATTCCTGATGTTCTCCCCAGCAAGACCGCTTGCGAGATGATTCTTAAAGACCCCGGTGTGATCCCCACGGTCGCTCGCTCAAGATGATTTTTGAGATCCCCAGCGAAGTCTTCGGTTCGAGATGATTCTCAAATCCCTCAGCAGGGCCGTTTGCTTAAGACGATTCTTAAGACCCCAGTACAGCTTCTCGAGTTGTTTGACTAGTGTGATACTTGAGCTCCCTAATAGCATCTCCAGCAAGAGTTGCCCAGGAAGATTCCTGGAATTCCCAACAGAATGTTTGCTCCAGAAAGGTTATCAGTTCAGGACGATTCTTGAAGATGCCCGAAGGATCTGTTTGTTCAAGTTGATTCTTGAAGACCAGAGCAGCGTGATATGTCTGCTCCAACAACGATGTCTAATCTGAAGATGGATTTCGTAAGCGCCCGATGGCGATATCAGAAGGTTCCGGTGAGTCCAGATTTCCGTGTTGAAGAATCAACAGGTAGCCGAAGACAAGGTTCCAGGGTTGTAGATACAACAGAGTGATTCGTGTGAGTCTGAAGACCAAGTCAGTTATCCTGAGGAGATGATTGATTGCGATCAAGGGAATAGTTTTTCTTCTGACTAAAGTCAAAGATGTTGCTCCAGCTGAAGCGGAGTTTTGCCGGAAGGCAAAGTGTTTGAATCCCCGTAGAGTCATGAATGGCTCAGGATACCATTTCTCCGACTGAAGTCACCGATTTCCTAAGCTGAAGCGAAGGTGCCTAAGGGCAAGGTTATCCCCAAGGTCATGAAGGACCTAGGATTCGTTTTTTCGGACTGAAGGCCGAAGTATATCCCTGACTGAAGTCACGGATGCTCTATAGCAGAGGTGGAGTTGCCTGAAGGCATATCCATGTATTCTTGGAGGCCAAGGATCCCATCTTCAGGAGTACTTGAAGATCTTTTCTGGCTGAAGCTGGAAGTGGCCAGGGGCCAGGGTTTCATATGTCTTTAATGTTGAAGTTCTACGGCAGGCAGTGTGCAGCAGTATTCCGATGTTCGTTATGGTTCTGAGGGTGAACCCCAGATCAGAGTGTGCTCGGTTAAGTCTCTCATTCCCAGCAGAGTAGCTCCAAATACGCAAGTGTACCTTTTGTTCCATTTACCAGGGGTGAACCCCAGGTCAGAATTGTCCAGTGATACAGTTGTCCAGCAGTGAGGTTGGGTATTTTGATTATCCGACGGCGAGGTCAGATTATGTTTGTTTCCGGCGGCGAGGTTGGATGTTTGTTTGACGGCAATGTCAGACTCCTTAAATCCCCAGCAGAGATGATGTTGGTACGACGGTGATGTCGAGTGTCTCTCAGATGATGTTTGTCCGACGGTGATGTCAGATTTGGTTCTCCAGCGGTGATGCAGGGTGTTTTGATTGTTCGACGGCGATGTCAGATTCAGTTTTCCAGCGACGATGCGTGGTAGTCTGTCAGATATGTTTCTCCGGCGGCGATGTTGGGTATTGTGGTTGTCTGAAGGCAATGTCAGAAGAAGTTAATGTGGATAACTGACGGCGATGTCAGATCAGTATTTCTCCAGCTAGTTGTTGAGCAGCTAGTGTTGCAGTATTCAAAGATTTGTTCCCCGCAGAGTACCGTGTGCTCGTGCAGTTGGCAAATTTTCGGGTTTACCGATATTCAACCGTCTCGCACCTTGATTGGTTGAGAGCCGTTCGCTTCTCACCCAGTCAGGTTCAAGCCGTTTGAATAGGGGCAGCTGTTGCACCCCAAAATTTGACCAACAATTATCTATTCATTGAGTGTTTGGAAGTTGATACCTTCATCAAAAAGTTCAAGAGATCCCCAGAGAAGTGGGTTGAAACCAGGGTTGTGTGCTTCACAGTTTGAAAGTTGTGGGTGCCCCTCAGATGATTCTGAGACTTTGAGAATGAACTTGATGTTTTAAGAAAGCCTATGAGATGTCTTGATAGCCATCATGAAGCCCAGAGAAGTCATTATACAAGAGTTCAGAAGATTCAACCATGAATGGTAGAATTAGGGTTTTGACTGGGTCAACCCTAGATCAGCTGAAGATTTGGAGAAGGTTGAGACCTAATCCAAGGGCCATGAGATCATGGAATGATGTATAGAGATGTTATAAGGATGATTCCTAGACCAACTCATCATGATTGAGGAGTTTGAGAAGTTTTGAGTTAGGGTTTCCAAGGATTGTCAGTGAAAAAACCCTAATTTGATCCCTATCTTCCAGGCAGTTTTAGCTCTAGATGTGATTGATATCTCATCTTCCCCATAACATGAATGTTGTAGAGCTTGTTCTAAGCTTTAATTTGAGTGGTGGAAGTCCTTGATAGGAGTTACAGAGCTCAAGTTATGGTTTTGACAAATTACAGGTCAGCAGAGGTGTGTGAATCTGGGTCCTTGAAAGTCACCCAACTTGCAGACAACTTTTGCCCTAGTAGGATGACTCCTATGAGTTCTTGGTCAACATGAATGTTGAAGAGCATCTTCTTAGCTTTAATTTGAGTGGTAGAAGTCCTTGATTGGATTTGTGGAACTCAACTTATGGTGTGAACAAGACAGGGGTATTTTGGTCATTTGTCAGTTATAGGTCATTCTAGCCAATGCCTAAAACTCCTATTTCCAAGCCTCAAATGGAAAAACTCAAAACATGAAAGTTGCTCAAAATGTGATTTTAAGTCTAGAAAGAAGGTCACAAAGTGTTGAAAAAGCTCATAGCACAAGATTACATGATTGGTCAAAAATGAACTAAAAAAGGCTTATAACTTTGAAAAGTTGAAATTGAAAAGTGATTTGGGAGATCCACAAATCCAAAATAGGTCATCCAATATATCATTTTGATTGGAAAAACCATTTTGAGAACATTGGTTTAAGTAGAATTTTCATTTGAGGCTTAAAAAATGAGGTTCCTTTGGAAATTTGTTGCTTGCAAAAGAAGGTAACATTGAAAAACCCTACACAAGTGAAACTAAAGGCTGGTTTGCATTCCTTATCACTCAATAACTCATGTAAGGACAATTTGGCATAGAATTGAAGGCTTGAAGCAAGGGATATGAGATTTTCAAAGTCTCATTTAAGGAGAAGTTCATGACTTTTCTAGATGGTTCTAGACACTTCTAGCCACTTCCATTGATTGTTATTTAAAGAATGCCATGAGGAGTGTTAAAGGTTGGTGAAACTTGAATCAAATCAGAGGAGAGAGAGAGATACATAGCCATTGAAGCAATTTCTTCAAGTTGAAGCAACTCAAGAATTCTTCCACCACAAGCCATCTCCACCATCACAAGTGCAAACAGAAGGTTGAGGACCATTGTAGGATCATCTTGAACCAATTCCAAGGCCTGCAAGCATCCCCACGAGCCTCACCATCATCCCTTTGACAGGTTCTTTCTTCTCTTTCTATCTCTTAAATTATGCAATTTTAGTTAGTTTCTTAGGCATAGAAATGATTCACTAGGGTAGAGGATCCTTTCCTTTGAATTAGGGCACGATTCATTGAGTTCCATGGCAGGTGTAGGAATCTTTAATCTTCAAGAATTAGTTGTTTAGGGCGTTTTAGTTAACATGAATTAGGTTAGAATGACCAGGATAACATCAAGAACAAGATTGTAGCTTTAGTTTTGAGTTTAATGAAGATGGATATCAGTTGAAAATTTTGAACCATGATCTTTAATCCCTCTGTTAGAACAATCTAGGGCGAGTTATGGAAAAGTGTACGTATGGTTGTGTAGAGCTTGAGTAGTAGATCATTTCTTGTTTTGGAATCAAGTGAAACCATGGCGTGTGGAGGGAGATAGAGGGGCTCGAATTTGAGTGCATGGTGGAGAGGGTTCTGAAAACCCTAGTCTGTTTGGAGAAGACGAAAGGAGAGCCATTGGATTGGTCCCAGATGTTGACAAATTCATTAGATCGTGTGGCCACGGTTAAACCTGAGAAAGAGAGGGAAACTCAGAAATAATTGAAACGCAGCCGTTTCATTAAACCAGCGCTGGGCCTCAATACGCTATTCCCACCCCCCTTATTTCTGGCCCATTTGCTTTTAACTAGCGTGCCTTACTATTCATACCCCCCCTCCCATTAATTTGATTTAATTTCTTTTATTTGTTCTTTAATATTTTCTGTTTTGTTTAATCCATTAATAATTGATAAAAAATGTTTTTTTACTTCTTCTTTTTTCTATGACTAGATGAAAATGTGTAGAAAATTATAAAAATAAAAATGAGATTTTATTTTTAGGTTTAATATTTTTAATAGATTTTCCAATTAAATAGCTTTTTAATAGTCTTAATTTGGTATTTGATTTTGTAGGAATTGTTTTAGTACCTTCCTTTAATCTTTTTAATCCATTCTTTTTTGTGCAATTAGATGATGAATCATAGTTCCCCATAGGATTTTTTCTAGATTTTTAGAATTAATTTTTGATTAGTTTAATTAGGGTGGATTTAGGGTGTCCTAATTAGGGTTTAGAATGTGTTTAGGTGATGAATCCCTTTCTTTGATTGAGTTTTATCTTGATTTTTAGGTAGAGACCTTTGTAGATGTTATGAGTAGGTGTTGAGGACCCTTGTGAATAATTGTTAGATTTTTCCCCATTAGTTTAGTATTTTTAGGTATTTTCTGAAATTGCCTATTGATTTTTGTGTACCCTGTGGTTATCTGTTCATCTTTGGGGTTCATTGTGAGGAATTTGTTGAGGGGCTTGTGTTGCCTTGAAGACCTTGATGGAGAGCATCATGAAGAGAAGATTGTAGATCAAGATTCAGAGACCCAGAGCTTGTCTTGTTCCCTGTCTGTGAGGTTTGAGATCCTGAAGTTTGAAGGAAGTTCATGGTACTTTCCTGAGGAAGGCACTATGAATAACTTTCATTCTTTCTTCTCACCTCTTTCTTAAGTATCCAATGATGTTGGAGCCTACTTGTGAGTTTAATTTCTCCTGAGGAGGAATGTAAACTGATCACATGTTGTTGAGCCACATGGGATACAACTCCTAAGTGGAAGCCTCCTAGCACTTTCCTGAGGAAGGTCCTATGGGTCTATTCACTTAGTTCCCTTAGTTTATCTAGGATTTCTCAAGTATCCAATGATGTTGGAGCCAACTTGTGAGTTTAATTTCTCCTGAGGAGGAATTTAAACTGATCACATGTTGTTGAGCCACATGGGATACAACTCCTAAGTGGAAGCCTCCTAGTACTTTCCTGAGGAAGGTCCTATGAGTCTATTCATTTAGTTCCACTAGTTCAGATAGGATTTCCTAAATATCCAGTGATGTTGGAGCCTGCTTGTGAGTTTAATTTCTCCTGAGGAGGAATGTAAACTGATCACAGTGGTTGAGCCACATAGGGTATGACTCCTGAGTATCCACCTCTTAGTGCTTTCCTGAGGAAGACACTATGAGCCTGCTTGCTTAGCTCCCTTTCTTTGGTAAGCTTGTTCTGAAGCTTGAAGACTGGGAATGATTTCTCTTGTTAGGGCTTTGCTTAGATTTGATTAGATTCTGTGATTAGGGCTAGGATTAGAGAGTAGATCCTTTCTTTCTCAAGTTTGTGTTTTGTTGGCCTGATGGTACTTCTTTATCTGATATTGCTTGATAGCATATTGTTACTTTCAGTATGGTCACTGTTATTTCATGACTGGCTTGAGGTCGAGATGAGCTTGTGGAGGTTGAAACCCCACACACATTTCCTCCCTCACTTGCATTGCATGCATTTTGCTGTTAAAGCTGATGTTTTTGTCTGTTTCTGTGTATCATTGACATGATCCCTTAGGACTCTCATTTCCTTTGATAAGGATTTGATGATAGACTTTTAGGTTGAAACCTATGCATGACAACATCTAGGAGTTCCCTGTTCAAACCTCAACCATAGGATGAATCCATGGCATGATAACAGTAGGACTTGATAGTCTCCCTCCTAGTTGAGCCATTTTTATCCTGTAGTTTCCCGAACTACGTTCGCTCTGATCTTTCATACCAGATGAAAGTACGTAGGCATAGGATGCGATATCCTAGCGAGCAACCTTAACCCGTAGTTAGCCGAACTACGTTGACTCTGATTTCTCATTCTCTGATGAGAATACGTAGGCATAAAGCGCGACGCTTTGCCGAGTCATTTTCTTTTCTTTTTCAGCCAGCCTTGATAGGTAGATAGATTATAACCAACCCGTCCAAGTAAACAAACAAGCGAGGATCCCGTCGAGTACGACGGACGTAAGGGGTGCTAATACCTTCCCCTTGCGTAACCGACTCCCGAACCCAGACAATGGTTGCGATGACCTTGTCTTACCCTTTTTTCGTCAGGTTTTTCCGATCGTTTCCTTTCCCGCTCTGAGGGATAAATAACGAAAGGTGGCGACTCTTCTGTCATGCCGGCACCTTATTTTCGCGCAAGCGACAATATCTAACCTAACATCCATAAAAATCTCAAGACAAAATTCAATACCAAATGGGAGAACAAAAATCAACAAACAGACAGCTCAATTATGCAAAATTAATGAACATTAGCACAAAAGAAAAATCACAATTAATTCGAATTAAATCCTAAAAATGTAAAACTAGTTCCTAAAACTTCCTAAGACGTTCAGGAATCATGAGAAAAAAATTCGTAATTTTTTTGATCAATTTTACTATTTTTTTGTGAATTAATTCTAACAACCACCAAAGTAGAAAAATAAAGAAAAGAAATTAAAGAAATAACAAGAGAGGGTGTAATCAGCAGGAATTTTAAGCTCATTTTCGCCTGGGCCCATGGAGGGGGTGTAGAGAGCAGCTGGGCGCTAGGCCCACTTGGTTGAGAAATCCAGCAAAAAAAAAAAACAATTAATAACATCCAGGAGGGGGTGTAATAAGCAGGAATTTCAAGGCAAAATCACATTGGGCAGCTCTGACGTGGCGCGCTCTTGGCCGCGCGATGCACGGACAAAGTCCTCTCTTCTTCTCCAATCGGACGGCTCCCAATCATCTTCTCCAATTCAAAAATTCCAGCGCATGAACAGTACCCGCGCGGCCATGGATGAAGCTTTTTTCCGGCAAACTTCGGAACAACGTATCTCTCTCAATTCTTAACCAAATGCAACGATTCTTGAACCAAAATTGCACGAAATTTCGAGAGGAATCAAAATATACCACTTAAACATTCTAAAACTCCAAGAATAAAAAATTACACATCCTAACCGAAAACGCATCTAATCCTAAAATGTCACTAATCATTCAATTCTTTGCCAAGAAATCATCTACAACCTAAGGTGAATCTAACCACATGATTCTAATGCATTGAAAACGCAAGAACTGAGTGTAATTTCAAGAAATAAAAACCTGAGTTCAAGCTTCAATTGGAGGCGTTTCTGGCTTGATTCTTTCTCCAAAACCTTCCAGATTCAATCGGTGATGATGTTAGAAGAAGATGGAAGCTTCAATTGTGCTTGAAATGACCTCTAACAGAAATTCACTATTTCACTTTTCTTCTTCAAGCTTCAATGGTGATCTTTGCTCTCAGCCCTAATCAATCACCAACCTTCTTTCTGATGAGTTTCTGAACCTTTATAGAATGATTTAGAAGCTTCTAGAGCTCAGGCTCAAGCCCAAAATCAAAGATCCAAATCCAACTTTCCTTCAAAAATTTGATTATGGCAATGCATGAAATTGGCTTCATATCTTACATTGGAAGCTTTGGATGACTTGCATATCTCATTTAGAATGAATTCAACCCAAAAGTAGTCTCCAAATTGCCTTTGTCAAGGAATTGTGTAATGTAACTTATATGTGAAGAAATCTTATGAAAGGCCATGAATTGTGCTTCAAATGAAAAATCCACAATTGCCAATGTTTCTAAAACATGATTTCTGATTAAAATGAGTGGTTATTTGACTTGTTTTGGATCCATAATCATTTATTTCAATTTCCCACCAAAAATGCCTTTGAATTTCTTCTTTATTCAAACCACTTCACACCAATCCTTGATATGAGCCAAACCAATTCACCATGAGTTCTTGGTTAGCCTAAAAACCACATTTTAAACAAGTTCCATGTTGAACAAAAATCCACTTGACAAGTGCAAGTTGGAGATTTTGACCTATGATTGAAAATGGCCTATAATCTCACTTTCCCAAAATACCCCTGACTTGTAAACCCCATAACTTTAGTTCTACAAATCATATGGAAGACTTCTAACAATTTGGAAAGCTAAGATCATGAGGAATAACTTTAATGTTGGCCAAAAGTTCAGGTGAAACCTCCTTCTAGGTCAAAAATAGTTTTGAAGTCAGATGATTTTCACAGACAAATTTCAGATGCATCTGAGGACCTGTAACTTGTCTGGACCATAACTTGAGTTCTATAAATCCAATGGAGGACTTCTAGTACTCAAATTAAATCTAAGAGATGAGACTTGTATCTTGACTTACATGGCTTGGAAGTTTGGCACTAAACAGGGGATTTTACCCTAAGAACCCTGACTTAGCAACTCCAACCACTCTTGATTCTTCTCAACTTGATCTTGAAACAATCTCTCATATGCCTCAACATATCATTTTATGATCTCAATGACCTAGAAGTAGGCTTTGATCTTCTTCAATTGCTCATTTTAGCCTAGGATTAACCAGATGAAACCCTAGTAACATCCACTTCAACTATGGCTTTTGCACTTGATAAAATGACTTGATTGAGCTCTAAAATGACCTTCAAGGTGCCTCAATGAGCTCTACCCACACATTCTCTCCTTGATCAAGGCCTTATAATTCACTGCTGATCTTAAACTAGCTCCAAGTGAGGAGATAAGCCCCATACAAGCACTCAGGCTTCTCAAGAACTCAACCCTCTGTCTGATGACCCTGATAACTTCTTAAGCTTGAATAATACCTCTGGTTAGGCTTCTCTTGACATGAACACACTGGATCCCTTGTCAAATGAAGGATGATATGCTATGAAAATGCTAGAACTATGCTATGCTAGTGCAATGAAACATAAACCAAGTGATAAAAGGTTGGGCAAATTTTGGGGTGCAACACTTAGGACTAACCCTTAAGTCCTTCTCTTTACCTTTAACCTTTAGCATTACCCTTAAGCAGATAACTTTTAGCAATAGCACATTTAAACAAGAGGTTCCTGTAGAGTACTACAGAAGTTTAGGATGCTAATACCTTCCCTAAGCTTAACCAAACCCCGAACCCTAGATCTCTCTCCGTATTGTGTTTACGATGCAAACTAGGTTTTTCCTTTATTTAACCTTTCCTTCGGATAAATCAAATACCGGTTGCGAATTAAGATTATGATTCAAATTAATCAATAATTTGATATCCTATTCTCACCGTAACATTAAATGGAGACTTCACTAGGGAGGTCATCTTTTGAGGGTTATCCCTATCTTGTTTATTTATGCTATTTGCTTTATTATCTGTTTATTTGTTGTACCTTGCTTGGGGTTATATCATTGTTGTGAGATAAGTCCTACACCCGGACTTGAGCACAATTTTTATAGGAAGGTGATATATTCAACGAGGCTTATAGGGAGTGGAATCCCGACCAAGCTGACTTGAGAGTCACCGCTCAGTTGAGGCCCTCTCGAAAATAGTACTATTGAACGAGTAATCGTGAAAACATCCACTATTCTCGATTGGAGCCTATGATACTGGGGACCGTAGTTACCTAAACACACTTTGGCCTTATTAGGACATAGTGCGATGACTATGAGGGAGTAGTCCCAAAATAGTTGCTACGCGATACTACACTCAAAAGAGGTTCTCTTGAGAATATAGTTAACCACCGAGTTAATCGGGAAATTGATAATATCTGAAAGACAAATTGATGACTTTGGGCACCGCTTAGAATCCTTGTTCTGCAAGTACAATTAACCCTTAGTACATACCTTTCAGGATGGATATACCTTGGATCCGTGCTCACGACCCTCTAACCTAGGGCTTTTGTTTGCTTTTGTGTGTTTGTGAATTGCATCTAAACATCATGACATTCCTGGTTTCAAGGAATTCAACTGTCAGTCCTTTGCAAATTCAAAAAAATCTTGAATTCAAAATCTAAACTTTTTCCAGTTTTCCTAGAAAATATTTGCAACTAATCGTTGAAATTCTTGAAACCATTGCATCGCATTGCATCCTTGTTTTTGCATTTGCATTTTCCTTCCGGTTTCTTATTCTCGATTCTCTCGCCTTCCAGTTATGTCACCCTGAGTCCTTTACACCAGTACAACACCAAAGCTCGAGCTCGTAAAAAGATGGCGGAACAAAATCAAGAGCTTGATCGTGTTAGCAATGAACTAGAAGATCTTTGGGGAAGTGTGTGGCAAATTATGGAGATGCTATAGGTCATTAATGCAAGGATGGACACTCAACCCACTGTTGTTTTTGAGATTACCAATGCTGTTGTGGATCCTCAACCATCTATTACTACTGCTAATGTACCTCTTTATGGTCTTCCACCTGGTTTTATGCTGACTCCTGCTGTAGTTCCTATTGCTCAACTAGTTCAGCAAGCTGTTCCTTTGGTTTTTGAAACTCCTCAAGTGATTCCGAATTTTGCACCAGCTGCAGTTCATACTCGTGTGCAACCATATTTCAATGAACCAGTTTATGATATTCCTGACATGAAAGAGGATGAAGACGAGCGTCATGAAAAGCTTCGTGAAAATGTGGAAATTATGGACAAAAGATTGAGAAAGATGGAATGTGATCAAATCTTTGGTGCTGCTACTAGAGATATATGTCTCGTATCTGGTCTGATAATTCCTCCGAAGTTCAAAACTCCGAGCTTCGACCGTTATGAAGGAGCTACTTGTTCAAAGAGTCACTTGATCATGTACTACCGTAAAATGGCTGCTCATGTTGAGAATGACAAATTGATGATACATTGTTTCCAGGACAGTTTGAAGGGTGCTTCATCAAAATGGTATTTAACTTTGGATCAGTCTCGTATCAAGTGTTTCCAAGATCTGTCTGATACCTTTATCAAACATTACAAATACAATATGGATTTGGCTCCTGATAGAAGACAATTACTGAGTATGTCCCAAAAGAGCCCATAACCGTTCAAAGAATATGCTCAGAGGTGGAGAGAGATTGCTTCGTAAGTAGAACCTCCTATGACTGAGAAAGAGCTATCTGATTGGTTTGTCGACACCGTTTGTCCAGAATTTTATGAAAGAATGGTTGGTAGTGTGACTGCAAACTTCTCTGACATCATTTTTATGGGTGTGAAAGTTAAATTGGGTCTGAAGAGTGGTAAAATGTCAAGTACTATTGGTAGTTCAAGCTCCAAAGATCATGCAAAGAAACCTTCATTCAGTTCTAACAAGAAGAAAGAGGGTGAAACAAATGTTGTAACTGCAAGCAGACGAAGAAATCAACCTTGGCAACATCAGCAAAACTATGTTCAATAACAAGGTTATCCTGTTCAGTTTGCTCACCAACCGTATGTAGCTACTGTTACACCTGCTTTCAATCAACAAGTTCCTGCTTATCAGCCTGTGCAACCGACTCATGTCTATTAGCCTCCAGTTTATCGATAACCTCCTGGTTATCAACCTGCACAAGCTCCGGCCAGTTATCAACGATCGTCCAATGCTTCTTCTTATCAACAACCAAAGAGTCAGGCACCTCGCCAGAATGTTCCTAACAGGAGACAGTACAAGCCGATTCCTCCTATTTCGATGACTTACACCGAGTTGTACCCTTCATTAGTGCAACAAGGTTTGATTACTACCAGAGCTTTGGGGCCGCCTCCAAATCCACTTCTAGCCAATTACAACCCCGCCGCTCATTGTTTATTTCATAAAGGTGCGCCTGGCCATGATCTAGAAAGCTGCTACGCTCTCAAGCACCTTGTCAGAGAGTTAATGGAAAAGAAGATCCTGTCTTTTGATGATCCTCAGCCGAATGTCAAGAACAACCCTTTGCCTAACCATGGGGATGTTAATGCTATTGATGATATATCCGATGAAAGCCTTATTCTTGATGTTGCTCAGATCAAGACTCCTCTCCGGGTTTTCCATGCAAAGTTATTTGAAGTCGGCCTAGTGTCTACTTCTCATGTTTATTGTACAAGTTGTGATGTCAATACCAAGGGTTGTTTGTTGGTTCAAAATGATATTCAGAGATTAATCAACGATGGTTTCTTACAAGTGGTTAGTAAAGTGAAGAAGGATGAAATTGATGTGATTGAGCCCGTCTTCAACTTACTAGAGTCAAACGTTAAAGTGCCTGTCTTCAACTTGCCAAGATCAAGCTCTGCAAAGCCTGTGTGCAACATATCTAAGCCAGTTACTCCTACAATGAATCAGCCGAAGCCGGTAATTATTTATAAGCCAAGTCTGTTTCATTTCAGTGATCCTAAAGTTGTACCCTGGAAATATGATGTGACCATGATTGACAAAGAATCTGGGAAAGTTATTCCGAAGGAAGAATAGAAGACTGTTAATGAAGATGTGACCAATATAGCTGGGGCAAGCAAGATGACACGCAGTGGTCGTATTTATACTCCCCGTTTCAATGAGACTCCGCCGAAAGAAACTGTTACCGCTGTGCCAGCCAAAGACAAGTGTAAAGAAGCGGTTACCAACAATGAAGATGTTGAATTTCTGAGGATCATCAAAAAGAGAAATTACAAAGTCATTGATCAGCTTCATCAGACTCCTTCCAAGATCTTGATCTTGTCTCTACTGATGAGTTCACCTGCTCACATAACTGCTTTACAGAAGATATTAGCTCAAGCCCATGTCGCTTAATACATTACTACCAGACAATTTGATAGTGTGATTGCCAATATTACTGCCTGCAATACTCTCTACTTCAGCAACGAAGAGCTACCAAGAGAAGGTCAGAATCATAACCGTGCTTTACATGTATCGGTGAAATGTCAAAAGGATAACTTATCAAGGGTGCTTGTGGATACCGGTTCATCTTTGAACGTCCTACCCAATAGGGTTCTCACTAAGTTGGCTTGCAAAGAGACTATGATGAAGTCTACTTCCTTAATAGTCAAAGCTTTTGATGGTTCTCGCAGAGATATGGTTGGAGAAGTTGAGTTTCCGATCTTGATTGGACCACATGTTTTCAACATCACATTGCAAGTAATGAACATTAATCCCAACTACTGTTGTTTACTTGGAAGACCCTGGATCCATGCTGCTGGAGCTGTAACTTCAACTCTACATCAGAAGATGAAGTTTGTGGTCGATGAAAAGCTGGTTATTATACACGGTGAGGAGGATTTAATGGTCAGCAATCTATCTTCTTTCTGTTACATAGAGGCCTATGAAGGCGCTTTAGAAACTTCTTTCCAAGCACTTGAGATCGCCAATGCTATCCTATTGGAAGTTGAATAAACAGTGGCCCAGATTAATCCATATTTTGTATCTTTCAAGAGCACTAGATCAACAATCGACAGGGGCATACCTGAAGGTTGGGGAGAAGTGATCGACATCAAGACCAAGACGAATCGCCACGGGTTGGGTTACAAACCAACTCATGTCAAAGCTTCTACAACTGTCAAAGGGCGTCCGAAGACTGTCCAAGAAGTGTTTGTCAGCGGAGGTGTCCAGATAAATGCTATCAGCGACAATGATGAAGATGAATACCTGAGCAACCTGGTATTCAAGAGCGATACAACTTTGAGCAACTGGGAGGCTATAGAAATCCCTGTGATTTTTCCCTTGTCAAATTAATTTAATGTTTTCATCTGCTGTTTTTAAAATTCCATAGCTATGCCCAGAACTACTGGATTATTTTGTAGGGCCACCTTTTCACTTTTAAAAGGATATTAATAAATGCATTTTGTTAAATTCTTGTTGTTTCATTTGCCATTTTTTGCTTTTACCATTTTTAAAAGAAATTGGCAATTCTTTTCAAAACTAAAAAAAAAAACATTTTTCTTTCTCTTGCGTTTTCTTTGTGCATTTTAATAAAATAAGCCTTCCAAGCGTACAGTGTTATCCCAAACCTTGTTGAATCCAATGACCATGCTTTCACTATGACTTTGATTCACCCATTTATCAAGCTGAAGATGAGGATTTTGAAATCCCCAATGAGCTGGAAAAATTGGTTGAGTATGAGTACACTGAGCTTCAACCGTATAAAGAGCAGGTAAATCTGTTAAATCAAGAGTATCCAGCCGATGCCACTAATCCTGACAAGAAAGCTCTGAGAAGATTAGCATCCAAATTCTTCCTCAGCAATGATGCGCTATACAGGAGAAACTATGACATGGTTCTGCTTAGATGTGTTGACAGACGTGAAGCAGACATGTTACTTCAAGAGATTCATGAATGAACCTTTGGAACTCATGCCAATGGTTATGCTATGTCTAAGAAGATTCTGAGAGCTGGATATTACTGGTTAACCATAGAGTCTAATTGCATCCAATATGCTGATAAGGTGCACGTACCTCCAAAATCGTTGAATGTTTTATCTTCACCGTGGCCTTTCTCAATGTGGGGCATTGACATGATTGGGGTAATTGAGCCGAAAGCTTCCAACAGTCATCGATTCATTCTAGTTGCTATTGACTACTTCACAAAATGGGTAGAAGTTGCTTCTTACGCCAATGTAACCAAGCAAGTGGTTTCCTGGTCCATCAGAAAGAAATTATTTGCCGTTATGGAATTCCAAGCCGGATCATTACAGACAACGGTACCGACCTGAACAATATGACCATGAAGGAGTTGTGCGAAAGTTTCAAGATTGCACATCACAATTCGTCTCCTTATCGTTCGAAGATGAATGGAGCTGTCGAAGCTGCAATAAAAAACATCAAGAAAATCCTGCAAAAGATGGTCAAGACTTATAGAGATTGGCATGAAATGCTACCATTTGCTTTGCACGGATACAGAACTACAGTGCAAACTTCAACATGAGCAACCCCTTTCTTATTGGTATATGGAATGGACATCGTCCTCCCCGTCGAAGTTGAGCCACCGTCCTTACGGGTATTGATGGAAACCAAGCTTGATAAAGCCGAATGGGTTCAAGACAGATTTGACCAGCTGAATTTCATTGACGAGAAGCGCATGACAGCTATGTGCCATGGCCAGTTATACCAGAAACAGATGAAGAGAGCCTTTGACAAGGAAGCCTGAATCCGTGAGTTCTGCTAAGGAGAACCTATACTCAAGAAGATCTTGCCAGTTTATAAAGACATGCGTGGGAAATGGATGCCTAATTACGAAGGCCCATTTGTTGTGAAGACAGTCTTCTCCGGAGGATCCTTAATTCTCACAATAATGGATGGTGAAGAGCTTGCACATCCTGTGAACTCTGATGCAGGACGAAAATATTATGCCTAAAAGAACCCGCTAAGTTGAAAACCTAGAAAGGCGACTTAGGCAACAATGGGTATCCCGGTGGATCATAACCTTTGAAGGAGATTCAGGCAAAAATTAGGGATGAAAATAAATAAATACATAGCTCGCTAAGCTGAAAACCTGGAAAGGCGGCTTAGGCAAAAATGAGCGTCCCGGTGGATTGAAAACCCGAAAGGGCTGCATCAGATGACGCCGATCATCAAAGAACTTTATCAGAAGATCAAATCCAATTCAATCGCTCTTATCAGAAGCAGGATTTTAGGTACTCTTAGTTATTAGGGTCAGTAGAGGTCGTTGGATTCAATGTAACCTTTCCCTATTTGCCAATTTCATTGTATTTTTCCACTGAGCTTTGCCTTTAGCAAGCTACCATTCTTTAATAAAATTAAACCTTTTGCTATTCAATTTTTGCCATTTATGTTATCTCTATTTTCATTCTTGTTATGCAAATTGTTATTTGTTACTAATAATTTTGAAGGTGAAAAGTTTTCAAACTTAAAAACTGTTTTTTGAAAACGTTTTTGAAAAGAATATAAAGTTGCTTTGACTTGTGGAAATATCTGAAGGACATCTTCATTCCCCAATAAGTCTTAATGTTGCAGAAGCACTTTTAGACCATTACCTCAGCACAAGTCCTTAACGAAACATAAGCTGACAACACTTTTGGACTGATCCGGTAATCTCCAGTGACCTTCAAGACTGCAGAGATCTCCCTAGTATCTTCCAAGTGATACATGTCTATTGAGGACCCACTCCTAGTGGAATCATCTTTTCCTCACTGAAGTTGCTAAATTTTCCTCAGGAAATGTTCCCTAGGAGGTTGCCATATTCTCCCCAAGAAGTCAAGATACTTTCCCCAGGGAAGCTGATGTACTTTCCCCAGGAAGTTGATGTACTTTTCCAGAAAGTTGCTACACTTTCCCCATGAAGCTGCCTAGCTCCACATCTTCCCAATGAAGCGGATATTTATTTTATCCCCGAAAGCCTCTAATCCTAAGATGACTCTCCCAGTGAATAGGTCTTCTTTGGTCATAATTTAGATTCATGATGGCAATCCCTACCAGTGAAGTCATGATATTATATCCCCAAGTGGAATTTTTGTTCTCCCAAGAGAATTTGGAACTTTAAAGCAAGATTTAGTTCCACCGTTAACTTTCCTATCCCTTGATATATGTACTTTTGTAGAGGTCGCCGGGTATCCCCGTTGAGATGTTTATTTCATCTCCCTTTTCATCCTTCTCTTGTCTGTTTTGTCAGCATATGCATGAGCATAAGCATAAGCATACTCATTGCATTTCATTTAGACATACGCATCGACATATGTATTAGCATCTGCACGTTTGCTATCCTTGTTGTCTTTTGTCGTTACTTTGGCTGTGGTTACTGCCAAGTAACTGGGTTTGTCCGTTCTCTCCAAATAGTGTCGTCAGCCTTAAGCATAAAATACCTACTATTTCCAGTTTCCCCACAGAGTTTAACCCTCGTGGATGTTGGTTATTTCAGTTATCTTTTCCACGCCTGGACTAGATAATTCCCATTTGAGTTCATTCCCTCAATGGGGTCTTGTTTAACAGTTTCTTTCTAGCTCGATTCTAGATTGAACTTCGGTCCCCGTCGGTCGCCGAACCTACCCGGACGTGCATTATTTTGCACTATCTTTCAAGAGGAGCCTTTTTACAACGCCTCATTGCAGATAAGTGGAAATCTCTCCTGAGAAGCTTATCATGTTTTTTGCCCTCAGATAAGTGGCAGTCTCTCCGGAGAAGCTTATCGTTTCATCAGATTACCTACCAGATAAGTGGTAGTCTCACCTGAGAAGCTTATCATTGCTACCTTTGCACATAAGTGGCAGTCTTATCTGAGAA
This sequence comes from Lathyrus sativus, assembly GCA_963859935.3. Taxonomy (NCBI): domain Eukaryota; kingdom Viridiplantae; phylum Streptophyta; class Magnoliopsida; order Fabales; family Fabaceae; genus Lathyrus; species Lathyrus sativus. Next base: position 914,087,640 of record OZ012735.1, read on the forward strand.
GCTTATCATTATACCATTGCTCCCAAGTTAAGCGACAGTGTCACCCGAGAAGCTTATCACTACCATTTTACAGCACCGATAAGTGGCAATCTCACCTGAGAAGCTTAGTCCTACCTTCATTATCAACAACAAGTGGCTATCTCCCTCGAGAAGCTTGTTTGCCATCACATTTTCCAGATAAGTGGCAGTCTCTCCCGAGAAGCTTATCATTTTATCCGTATCCCCAGATAAGTGGCAGTCTCCCGTGAGAAGCTTATCATCATTATCATTTTCAGATAAGTGGCAGTCTCTTCATTTGAGAAGCTTATCCATTTTTGGTGGTATAAGTCCCTTTGCAACGATAAGTGGCAGTCTCTCTCGAGAAGCTTATCATGGCATTTCCCCATTGAAGTCCAATTATTTTGGCATACAGAAGAGTTTTTACCCTGTATATTTTCTTATGGTTCCTGAAGAT